>VDFB02000015.1:363987992-364351137 GCA_007258455.2 Sequoia sempervirens
GGTCTTGTTGATGTAGATTAGGTAGGTGTCTTGGACAATCAAAGGTCCATAAGAGGCTATGTTTTTACTTTGTTTGAAGGTGTAGTGAGTTGGATGAGTAAGGGGAAGCATTCAATTGCTTTGTACACCACCAAATGGCTGCTACACATGCCTCTAATGAGGTAGTTTGGTTACAAAGACTTAGTAATGGTATTGGTTTTGATTTCATGATAGTGAGGATTAGATGTGACAGTCAAAGAGCCACATGTTTAGCCAAAAATCTTATGTATATGCTTGTACTAAGCATGTTGATGTTTACATGGTTTATCTCTAAGCATGATATTTGAGTGAAGGAAAATAGTAATTAAATCATGTATACATGCACAAACAATGACAAGGTGGAAAATAGAGAAGTGTTAGAAACCTTATTGCAAGGATATTCTCCTTTATGCATAATTCTATTATATTAAATATTTTATATCTAAGATGAAGGAGGAATGATAGTGGATCCCAAACTATATTGTGGATCCCATCCTTTCTCCTAGATCACTACTATCTATGATGATGAGAAAGTATCCCATACTACTTGTCTTCACTAACAAGGTCACAAGTGTAACAAGATATTTCACAAGAGGATATTAGTAGTATTTCTAAGCCAATTAATCATTATAATCATGTAACGGATATAATTTATGTAAATAGGATGTCATATGGTCTTACCCAAGAATAGCACATATACTAGATCAATCACCTAGATTGAACTAGGTAAAACCTTGAGTATCACACTTGATCTAGAAAAAACATAGGAGGCACACACATTCCTTTTGACACAACAATTCCAATACTAAAATATTGAGATAGGTAGATCTTGGCATCTATCACTTGAATGCTATTGTTGAAATCCTATCTAAACCTTGTAAAATTAGGTAGCTTCTAGCATCTATCACTTGTATGCTACTAGTGAAATATTACTAACCCTATGATATGATCAAATACTTATTTTAGTAGAGCACATTCCTTCACTCTTATCATGCTAGACCAATGATAAGATTATTTTTAAATGGCTCATAGGTTTAAAATTTTTAGTGATCACATTATCACGAGTGGGACAAGCTGGGATAAGAGAATAATTATCATATACCTATGCCATTATAGAATCCCTTGCTCAACCATAGTTGTGATACCAATAAGTTTTATTTTGTATCAAAGTTCAACATTTTTACATTAGAGGGTATAGGAACATTAATCTAAAAAATACCATCTGAAGGGTTTACAACCTAGTCTAGTTAATCCAATTATATTACCTTGGAAAATGAATTCATTAAACTTTATAATTATCCTATAGGTCTTGGGGTCAAAATTTAATTTACAAGTAACACATTGAACTACTTGGGTTGGCCTCTATCTAGACATGTATATATAAATATAAACACATAATGCACTATCAAGGTTATTTACTTCATTCAATGGCTATTCAAAAAAACTTTATTTATTTGATAATTAGGTGCTAATCTTTATGATTGGTTTAATTGTTATTCATGGTTCATATGTAAGGGAAAAAATACACCATGTTTGGAAATAACTACCATTAATTTCCCATAGTTGGTGAAGGTAGTCATAAGGAATTCTACCCTAACTCAACATATATCTAAATGTATATTAAGATTAGGTAGACCATGCATACCTTATGAGTTGTTCACTTCTATCATAATGGATTAATTTAACATAATCATTAAATGTAAGGTTAGTATGTTCCCTTAATTCATACATATCCATGTTGGGTCAGTAATATCATGCCTTAATTTATTGGAATTATAGTCCTCACTAAGTCTTGAGTCTAGCTTATATCTACCTATACTCATTGATTTAAGACATAGGGTCATAGGAATCAACACAAAAACATCCATTATTTTAGTCCACATAATTTTAGAGGAATTCTCACACATTCACATCAAGATAAAACACAACACTAACAACTCTAAAATTTCATCCAAGATTGAAGTAGATTTTGGAAAGCTAAACATCACAAACCTCAAAGAAAGTAAGATTGATGATCTTAGATTTCCTTTATTGTCTTACACCTATATAATGTGACTTCTAAATTGAAATTATGAGTTCATAGGCATCTAATACCAATTTCAGACTCAAGTTGAAGAATACTAGGTAATCAAGTTTGGGGAAAGCCTCAAACCCTAAATCTATTCCTTAAAACCTACCTATAAAATTGGGTCGTATGGGCATCCTTTTCCCAAGGACTACTTACACACTCAATTCCAGACATGATTGAAGTCCCTTGTAGTTCTCCTCATCTTAATCTCTCAAGGAACATATACAAAAGTTACTATCCCTAGAGTTCATAATCACTCTAGTAGTTTTTCTCTAGGAGGTGGAATAGAAAGAATGCTATATAAAGAAAATCCTATAAGAGTTTGAGACCAAACTATGTAACAAGTCATTATTTACCTATATACCTATTCTAAAATGAAGCAACATCTCACAAATTTATTGATTAATAAAAAAAATCCAATTTAATGATTACTATTTCACACCCCAACATGGTTCCTCTTAAGTCTAGTTGGAATGTTGATCAATTAATTAAAAGGATTCTATAATTATGTTGAGATCTTGTGAAGAAACCTATGTTTCTCACATATATCGAGCAGGTAATTCATTGGCAATTTTTTTTTCCAATGAAGTTGTCAGGCTTAAAATGAGTATAGAGTGTGGGAGGAGGGATCTCTCCTTCCCTTGAGGTAGATATGATCTTAATGAGAAATGATGGTTTTGGTTGAGTTTATGAGGTGGCACTATTTAACCATTAGTACCAACTCTCGACTCACGCTTTGTGGGTATCGTTCAGCTTGTTGGCTAGATCAGAAGAACTCTACTTGCTAGGGTTTTCTACTATTGGTTCTTTTGAATATGTGAGGTGACAAAAGTAGAATTGAGCCTCATTCTTGTGCGATCTTGAGAAAGAAGAAGAAAATTTGGAGGTTTCTTCAACATGGGAATTTTACACTATTGTTGGAAAGACTGCATGGACATGACCTAAATGCTTTGAAGGAGTTTGTTTCTTGTTGACACAATCATAAAATCTAGATTAAGGGCTTGGTTGTTGATATCAATGAGGAGTTGATTTCTATTGTGACTGGGTTGTCTATGGTTGGCCGTAAGTTCTTCAAAGACAAGAAGAGTAACGAGGAGGCAATGGATCAATTTTTTAAAGATGACAAATGGAAAAAAATTCATCAAGATGGAGGCTTGGGGCTATGAGAGAAAGTCTCTCAAGAAGATATGGGCAAATATTGTAGAAGTAATAATGCAGTATGTGACTCTAGAAGGCAGGTTCACTGCTATCCTTGCCCATCATTTTACTCTTTTAAATCATTTTAGGCATGGGCTATTTATTTCCTTCCTGTTCTTTCTATTGTCTTCCATGGAGGTATCTGTGTATGCACACTTAAAAAATAGGAGGGCTTCGGTTGTACATGAGGGCCTTATTCTATTAATTATGGAGCATGTAAAAGCCCTTGTCCCTGCCTCTTCAATCAAGGGCAAGGAGAAAATTTTGAGTGAGGATTCTTGCTCTTCTAGCTCAAACACCGGTGTTAATGAGGATGAGGAGTTGAATGAAGAAGGTGAGGAAGGGACCTCGTCTCCTATGGTTGCTCCCTCAAGAAAGAGGAAGAAGGGTAACCCTAAAGGAAAACGAGAAGCCAAGCATCCTATTCTACATGAGTCAGAGTCCCAATTTGATGGTGATGAGACAAAGGTGAGCTTTGGGGATTCTATGCCCAAGGATGAAGCTATGGATATTGGTCAGGTTGATACTGAGGTGGGTGGTAAGGAGGAAGGGCTTCAGGAGAATGTGATGACAACAGAGGCCATGGATAAGCCTAAAAGGGTTTCTAAGCACATTGCCAAGATGAAGAACCAGGCTTCAATTTTTTTTAAGGATTCCACAGAGCTCTGGAAGGAGAAGGCTCTATAGGAGAAGGTGGTGGAAATTGATGATTCCCTGGTATGAAACTCTTCTAATGTGGAACCTGAGGGTGAGAAAAAGGTTCAAGAGGAGGAGGATGTTGAGCAGAAGCAAGCGAAATTGAAGCCTCTAAAGGTTAATCCCCTATAGGAGGACTTCTCCTATCTTTATGATGATTCCACCTCTATGTTTGAGCTTCTTGACATGGCGAGGGTGGGGGCTATGGGAAATTTCAAATTGGAAAAATGGACTCTCCAAGTATTCAATAGGGTCAACATTAAAATAAGGGGATTGAAGTAGAATTTGTATAATATTTTGAAAGGTTTGACCTCAGATATTCTGATTGTCAGAATTGTTGATCTTGAGTTTTCATTCAATGATTTCAAGTCCCTTTGTGAGCAGTTCTTGGTTGGTTTAAAATCCAAGATATTGGACACCAATGTAGATATCAAGAAACTTCTTCATGCCTGTCACATTTCAGTGAAGAATAGTGCAGACTCTTTGGAGGTCCTGTTTCGCAAGATTAGTGAGATGAGAGAGGACCAACTATATTTTTCTGAGTTAATGGAGAAGGAACAATTGGCCAAAGGTAAAGGTAAAAAAGGAGCGAAGGATGATGGTAAAGGACCTACTGCTAGAGGGCTAACTGATTGGAAGAAGTCCAAGTTTGAAGTTAATAAAAAATAATTGTTGGACATGATTGGGCTGCATAGGAACCAGGAGCTTGGGGTGGCCAACAACTTAAGTAGTGTGAAGCAGTGTCATGTTTATTTTCTGTCTATTTTTTTGCTACTGGGTCTCAATTTCTTTCCTGTTGTTTTGTTGTTTTATTGTTGTTGGTTGTTGCTGATAGTTTAGTGTTATATCTTTAGAGTAGCATTTTGTAACTCTGGTTCCTCTTAACTATTCCCATCAACTAATAACTCTTAACAATAGGTAGAGAAACCCAATCGTGTTCACAATTTACCAAATTTTCAATAATCTATCGCAATAATAAATCATTGTAGAGCTAATAGTATACATCCTGTGAATATTGTGTTGCATAATAAGGTGTTAACATACATAATCACTATGTAGAGTACGTAGACATGCTACCTAATTTGGCTAGCCAAACAATATTTGAGGAAACTTTTGTGATAGCATTATCTAGGCTTGGACCAAACATGTAAACTACTTTGACAAAATTCTCCCATAACTATAGGAGTAGGTAGGTGGTACCTAATTTTTTAAGAAAAATGTCACAAAGAAATATAATGCTATGCTATGGCAATCAAATAATTAAAACATATTGCTGGCCATTCTCCAAGGTCTTCTAATAATTCCTTCCACAAGATTAGGGTACATCATTGCGTGAGAGAAGAGCCAGATTTTATGCCATAATGTAGAACAAGCTACCAACATAAATAAAACACTCCCATGGAAAGCTTATGGCCACAATAATCGTTTTTTTTCTGGCTGAATCGCACATCCTCCTTTCTTCCTTCCTCCACGCGCGATTAAATAAGGAGAGGAGGTTTCCACAATTTCCTCCATAATATCGTGGAAGACGTCCATAATATTCAGCGTATGTGGGGGCATAATACAGGGGACGTGACAACAATTTATGAACAAACAAGGTCTAAGCATGTTTGTTTGAGTCCAACCCTTGTGTTGGTTTTCATTATGATGTGCTGCAACAACTAAGGATAAAGCAGATAGTTCAATGATTTTCCCTACAAATTCCGAAACATTCATACTTGAAGATGGGAAGCCTAAGTTGATATGTAATTTGAGGTCCATTATCTTGAAAGTCTATTATTGAACAAAATTATTGCCAAGAATAAAAAATCTCCTCATTTGTCGTTTGATCTAAATAAACTATATTACATTGTAAGATTCTTGGCTTTGGTTCCATCACAGCCATCTAGTTAGTTCAATTGATTTTTACAAATGATTATGTTTACTAATCTAGGGGTTAGATTGAATCTTGGTAGACAACTCTCGAAATAAAGATATAGATGAGATTATTAGCATATATAGAAGCTTTATGAGATATACATGTGTGAAGACAAAAGGATATAGAACATTTTATATTTGTTTGTTCTATATATGGCATACTCGTAAGAAGGATGTATACCTACTATCTACCTATCTATTGTCTACATTGATTCTATTCTCAATTATGTTATATAGACACATATTACATAGGTCTCATGCCATGTAGACCAAGAGTTATTAGGAAGTTGAATCATTTCCTTGTATGACTTCTGATCTCGTGATATTTGTGAAGAGTAATTATTTGTTGGTAGGTCCTTGATGTGATAGTGGAAAATTGGTATAGTGTATGTCTCAAGAGTGCCACCTGAATTGCCACATTGATCACATTATTTGAAGTCTATATAATGATGTCATAACAATGTAATGAGTTGTAATGAGAGTTGAACTTTGTGGTTTGGCTTGGAGGTGTATTGGGCCCCATTAAAGTCATGGCAGAAACTATAGGAGGTTTGGAAGAGGTATGTTTAACAATGGAGTGTTGGATCTTATACAAAGTGTTGTATGTTGAAGTATGTGTGGCATTTTGTGGAAATGGACTGCTGACCTTTGTGTTATTGCATACATCTAGAAGGTGCACTAGTATATTTCAAACCACTGAAATGTTATTACACTTACTGCAAGCCATTAACATAACCAATAATATCATTTGTAATGTATGATGTATATTAAAAACTGTTAAAAATAACTAAAATCATCAATCAAACAATCAATATTTTCTTTATTAAGAAAAATAAATATATAAAGATTATTAATAAAGATAGATCTGAAATTTGAATAATATTTTTTAAACAACCAACTTCGACACATACAACAAAAATAAAAACAACTAATATATAAAGATATGAATGAACATATTCAAGAAAAATTCAATGATGTATCATCCATTCTCTTCGAAAGAATGGGGAGTATAGAATTGCTTTTAAACATAATACGTAATCCATTATTCTGAGGAAGCAATGGGGATTATAGTATCAGTATGATAATGTGCTAAGGGCATTTGTCTCCACCCTTGGAGTTCCTCATATTGGCATAGCAAGGGCAAACATCTTTGTTGCCAGATGTACCCGGTGGAACGCAGTTACATTTCTCACAGCATATTCCACAGTACTTGAGACACCTATCATGAGCTGAAGCCTTGGAGCATCTCCTATTGCATTCCTTATCACAGTCTGCACTTGTACACATCATGAGATCAAAAATCTTACAATTACGATACAATATCCTGTACTTAATGAATTATCTTTTACTGTAAAAATTTGAAAAAATCAAACCAGACGATCTTTAAGCAGAGGCTTTTCATATACACATACCGATCTGAACCTTCAATTCTTCATAACTGTTTTCACCCACATCAGTCTGCATCTGCACCATTAATTCAAATCACAACTTAATGCCAGTTTTCTTCATAAAATCAAATTAATGAAACAGACAGAAGCAGAAGTTAGATAACCAATTAATTATCATTACCTCTACATGCTTCACATCATCCTCAGCTGCATGTGTGGATACTTTCCAAGCCTGTGAATTAACACCATATAATTCCAACCCAAATCAAAAGAAAAGCTTAAAAATTCTCAAAGCAATTTTACAGTTGAGAAGTTGTTACCTGGATTATGAACAGCAGGGTGAGAAAAACAAACATTTGAGGAGGGGGGTGAAAGCTGGCCATTGGCATCCAAATTATGCTTCAACTTCTAAATTGAAAACATACAACTATACCACCTTATCTTTTAAATAGCTCTGCTATATATAATACAACATAGACTGGCATTTGTTTTATTAGAGAGAAATCTTGTATAACTCAACTGATATCCAGGCAAAATTGATTAGTTTGTTGAATATTCCATAACTTCAGCATGAAATGATTGCAGCCAACTTTGCGCGGGCATCTTGATATTACTTGTTTTGGACTTTTTTCTTGGTATCACATTTCATTGTAAAATGATATCCAGGATCTGTGGGTTACCTCCGTTTAATTGGCAATATTCTAACACAAAATGCATGTAGAAGTCAGTTGATTGCACGTCAGTATGTATTATTAATATGCTAGTCACCAAAATCAGCGGCGAAGATTTTGTTCTTCCTGTATTTTTAAAAGTCTTTGTCCCTACTTTCTAACCATATGGTATATTCTTTTTATCTAAAACATCTGAACTTGTCGAGGAAAATAAATGGACACGCTAGCCTATAAACCTAGGTATCTAGGTCTACTATTAATATAGCAATTAATTTAAATCAGATATAAGTAAAAAAAATTGATAATTTAGATATAGTAAAAGGGATGTTAAAATTAAAAAACTGATTATTTGACTTTGAACTGTTCCACACCGCTTCTGCGCCTTCATCCCTCGCTCCACTTGCGAATGGCCGTTTCAGTTAACCACATTCCTCTCATGGCGTTGGGGTACATGGTGTTTTGGCGGCCTCTTGTGTGGCCCTAGATTCTCATATGGTTAAAAAAATACTCCTTTAAAGATGTTCTATGTGGTACTAGGGCACATGAACATTCTCTCGTAAAACATTCATGGAGCCATTGCCCTAGCTTGCGTCGTCAAGCATGGTGGGACCCAAGTTAGGGTTTGGAGGGGCTAGTACAGGGGCAGATGGCATTGCCTTCCTCTCCTCCACTGAAGAAATATTACTATGGCTCTAGCGTTCCTGATTTGTGTGACCCTACAATTCCAATTAGCTACTCAACCACAATCCTAGAAGTTGTTTTTGACACATTAGCTAGCGACAGGGAGGAGTTCCTATAACAACATGCCTAAATTTGCAGATTTAGCAAACTATGGTTGAAGCTAAGTGACTTGCATGTCTGGATGCTAGCTAAGTGAATTGCATGTTTGGATTTTAGCATCTTGGAAAGAATTTTTGGAAGAAAGAAATTTACATTTCCCTTATTCCAAGGGGTTTTTTATCCTTGAATTTGAGTCTTTAGTAGAAAAGGATTGGGTACTAAAAAATGTCCTTGGATTTTCCAAGGTGACTTCCTATGCATGAAGTATTGGTATCCTTCTTTTGATCCATGCTCTGAGACCTTCACCTCCGCCTATTTTTGGGTACATTTACCCTATCTTCCCTTCTAGTTTTAGGAAATAAACTATTTGTAGGCTATTGACAATGGCTTAGGGAGATATCATTATTGCACAGAAGAAAAAATTAATTACCAAAGCTCCACTTGTGCACGAATTTGCATGGAAATGGACCTATCCAATGGGCTCCATTCTTAGATCTCATTGAAGGTGAGTGGTCATTACTGGGTGGAGCCAAGTGACTATGAAAAGGTGGCTTTTCAATGCAAGAAATGCTTCTCTACAAATCATTCTACTTCTCAATGTTTGAAGATTAGACCCCACGAGCATAGTAACCAAGATCCAAGGGGCAGGCCCACTTGGTGGATTGAGTTTGAGCCTCAACTTTATGTGATTTATTTGAGTTCACAAATAGGTTTGGATTTGACTCAAAATCCCCCAAATTTTGAGTGAGTTGTTTGTTGTGAACATTCCTTGTTGTTTAAGTTCATATCGGGTACAATTAGAGTCAGTTGTTCATTGTGAATATTCCTTGTTTAAGGAATAATCCGTTTTAATTTTATTGCATTAGTCCCATCATACTAGGTCTTATGCGTTAGGTATTATTTCATCCTGCCACTATTTGTAAGGTAATGTTTAAAATCTTTTTTGGAGTAACAAGTAAAAAATCAAAGTGCAATCACTTTTTTTTTTCCTAGTATCTTGGGTGGCGACTCCGAGTTCTCTAGTACTAGTGTGAAGATTAGCTCTCAAAAAGAAAACAACAAGAAATATGTTGCAATACTTGACATTATGAGGAAGACTAGAAGTTACGCAGAGAAACATTCTAAGTAGAAGGCATAATTTGAACCTACAAAGGAAAAGAAACTTGAATGGGTCAGGAAACGTTCTGCATCAAGTAAGTCTATTGATTCCCATCTTGATGTATCTCCTACTTTTCATGTTGATATAAGTAGTGCCAGTGTCCATAAAGAAGGACATAATGTTCAAGATTCTAACATAGACTAGGGAAGTTGTCCAGTAGAAGTTTTTGATACTGAGAGAAATATCTCAAGAGAGGAGGATAGGTGGGAGTTTTGGGGAAATAATAAGAAATTATTTGAGCCCTCAACCTCAGGAATTGGGTCCATTTTCAATGGAATTTTTTTTAAGCCACGAGGTAAATCCCTTGATGAGCCAGTCCACTTTTCAGTCCATGACCATGGACTAACATAACTCTTTTCTCTCCATCAACTGGAACTAACTAGAAAACTCCATTCTTGAACACTTGTTGTCTCTCATAAGGTCCCAACCATTTGGTATGGGACTTTCCTTTAAACTCTTCAAATCTGGAGTCAAATAATAGCGCCCAATCTCCCTCTTTGAACTGTCTGGACACAATATGTTTATCGTGCCATTCCTTCCTTTTCTTTTGAATCACTTACGTATGTTGAAGTTCCTCCATTCTCATTTCATCAAGTTTATTACGCTATAAAATTTTTCTTTTCTTTACCTCTAGCAGGTCAATCCCCACTTCTACTACTATCTTCAATGTTTTCAACTCAAATTTAATTGGCATGACTGGTTTCTTTCCATACACAAGTTCAGATGGAGAGAACTCAGTCATTCTTTTCTACATGGTGTTATAGGCCCAAATTGCTTCATCTAGCCTATCTACCCAATTTGTTTTCTTCAAAGAAATTGATTTTGTTAGAATATTTTCTAATTCTCTGTTTGTGACCTCTACTTGTCCATTCACCTGTGGGTGATAAGGAGAAGATTTTTTGTGAGTTATTTGGTACCTCTATAAAAATGCTTCCATCATTGCTGACACAAATTGTGGTCCCTGATCTGAAACAATCTCTTTGGGTGCACCAAACCATTGGAGAAATTTCTTGTACAAAAAGTTTGCAATTTTATCTTCTTTTGCTATTGGTAGTGCCTTCACCTCAGCCCATTTTGTTGCATAATTGGTACAAACAAGGATATATCTCTGACCCCTAGAAGGTGGATCTATTGGTCCCACAAAGTCGATGCCCCACTTTTCAAATGGTTCATGAGCTATTTGTGGCTACATCAGCATCTCAATGGCTATTGTAGGTTTCCCCATTCTTTGGCACTCATCACAGTGTCTGACAAAGAATTTTGCATCCTTTGTGATTGTTGTCCAAAAGTAGCCAGCCCCCAAGATTTTGTGAACTGCTCTTACAACTAAAAAATGTCCTCCTTTAGGTTCATGATGGAAGGCATGCACTACATCATAAACTTCCAATTTTGTTGGACATCTGCATAAAACATGGTCAAGAAATAATTTAAATAGAAGACCATTAATCTATTGAAATCTGGAACTTTCATAGATTAACTCTTTTTTTGCTTATTACTAAATTGACTTGGACATTTTCCTGTAACAAAGTAATTTTCCAAATCAACAAACCATGGTGGATGAACTAATATAGAAAATAAGTGTTTGTCTAGAAATGCATCATCCACTGGTTCTTGGTTATCCTATAAAATAATTCTGGAAAGAAAGTCAGCAACAACATTGTCCTTTCCAGGCTTATCAATGATAGTTACATCAAATTCTTGCAATAAAAGTAACCATCTAATAATGCGTCCACCTACCACTGCTTTATTCATTAGATATTTGATTACAACATGGTCTATATGTATGCAGATTTAATAGCCTGTAATATAATGTTTGAATTTATTTATTGCATATACTACAGCTAAAAATTCCTTTTCTGTTGTTGTGTAGTTTCTTTCAGCAGGATTTAAGTTTTTGCTAACATAGTAAATTGCATGCATGGCATCATTTTCATCTTGTTGTCCTAATACTACACCAATGGAAAAATTAGATGCATCTGCATGTATGTGAAAAGGCTCTCCCCAAACTGGTCCTTTGATAATGGGTGAAGTTGTTAGATCTATCTTAATTGTTTCAAAGGATTTATGACAATCCTATGTCCATACTGAATTCTTCTTCTTTTCTGAGTAGGGTGAATAGTGGTGATGCTATTTTACTAAATCCTTCTATAAATCTTCTATAATACCTTGCATGCCCAAGAAAACTTCTTACTCCAGTTTGGTTCTTAGGGATTTCAATGTTCTGTATGATCTCAACTTTCTTGGGATAAACCTTTATCCCCTCTTTTGAGATGTGATGTCCCAGAACAATTTCTTTTGTCATCATAATGAAACTTTTCTCATGATTGAGTGATAACCTATGATATTTGCAACGTTGTAAAACCATTTCTAGGATTTGTAATGCTTCATCATATGTTTTATCATGGACTATAAAGTCATCCATATAGATTTCTACACATGAAGTGCTGAAATCTGCAAATATTGCAAGTA
Source organism: Sequoia sempervirens (assembly GCA_007258455.2). NCBI lineage: Eukaryota > Viridiplantae > Streptophyta > Pinopsida > Cupressales > Cupressaceae > Sequoia > Sequoia sempervirens. Next base: position 364,000,356 of record VDFB02000015.1, read on the forward strand.
CTGCTCTTTGAAATGTTGCAGGTGCATTACATAGTCCAAATGGTAAGACTGTATATGCATACATACCCCAAGGGTCTAGGTAAAGGTAGTTTTGTCTTGATCTTTAGGGGCTACTTGGATTTGGCTATATCTACTAAAGCCATCAAGAAATGAGAAGTAGTTGCTACTTGCTAGATTGTCTAGTACCTAGTTGATAAATGGCAATGGGAAATGGTCTTTTTAGTGGCCTTATTCAATTCTCTATAGTCTATGCAGACTTTCCATTTACCATTTTTCTTTGGAACTATAACCAGTGGAAAGACCCACTGACTATCAAATATTGGGTATATGAATCCTACGTTAAGCAAATTCTCAATTTCTTTTTTCACAATGTCACGAAGAACAAGATTAATTCACCTTTGTCCTTATCTTATTGGTTTGAAATCTTCTATGTAGATGTGATGAATACAGATTGAAGGATGGATACCTCTCATATCAGTATATTCCCAAGAAAACGTTCCAATATGTTTTTCTAAAATTTCTTTCAATTTTTCCTCTTGCATTGGGGATAAGGTTGAATTGATATTAAGAGGTTTATCTCCTGCTACTATAATCTCCTTTATGTCCATTTTAGAATTTACTAATTCCTTAACAAGAGTATTCAGAGGACAAGAATGTTGTTCATATAATGTTGTTTGACAGTTATCTTTCTCACTTTTTGAAATTATCTCTCGTTCTTCACATTCCTGGATATGTTCACTTATGGTTACCATTTCTAATTCCACAATACCATCACCTTCTGAATCTAAATCCTCATCCACCCAAAGTTGAGTGTTTTTTTGAATTGATGGTTGTGCAGGTGGATAAAGTGAAAATTATTTTTGTTTTTGTCCATTAGTGATTATCATGCTTCCTAATCTATAGTCTATTAAGGTTGCAGCAGTAGCCAACCATGGTCTACATAATATGATTGGGTATCCAAAATCTCTCCTTCTCGCTTTGAGAGCCAAAAACTTCATTGGGTAATCCCATGTATTGATTGTGACCATGATTTGTTCTATAATACCTTCTTGTTTTGTAGTTGATTGATCAATCACCTGTAGAACAGTTGTTGTTGGCTGAATTGTTTTCATTCCTAGCTTTTCAACTATATTAGATGTAATAACGTTTATGGCAGCTCCTAAGTCAATCAGGACATTTGGTATTTCAATTCCATTTATACTTAGTGTTATGGCAGGGCTACCAGGATCATTATATTTGTGTGGAAGCATTCTTCTTGATAAACATCAGTAAGTTTAGTCCCTACTTGAATTGTTGAAGGCATTTTATTTTTCCTTCTTGGTCTCTTCATGCAAAGGGATTTTACTAACTGATTGATCTCTAGTATATCCTTGATTACCTATAATAGAGGTATCTCTATGTTAATCTTTTTCAACTCTCTAAGAAGTTATGAATAAATTACATTCATGTAGGGAGGGGAAGAGGCTTGAGGAATAGTTTTCTCTTCGTGCAATCTCTCAGGATAGGGAGCTTGTTCGACAGTTTTTTCTTCTTCCAACATTTGTTCTTTGTTTTCTTCCTCTCTTTTTGGAATTGTCTTGGTTGGTGCATTTGCACATTTCAACTTCACAATTAAATTTCATTAACATCTACTAGATTTATATTTGGGTTGTTCATATCAGTTTGTGCATTTTTTGAATTGGAAACCGGTTGAGCTGGCATTTGGAGTTGATTCACTTGATCATTGGAAGCATTAGGGGCATTAAGGGCTGGAGGTGTTTGTACCCATGGTCATTTTTGTCCCTGATTCTACCATGGTTGGAATTGGTTTTGATTCTACTGCCATGAGGATTGATTTTCTTGCCATTGTGGTTGTTGGTTAGATTGCCACTGGGTTTGGTTCCATTGGGGATTCATCCACTCTGTTTCCCCCCAATATGTAGGTTGGGGTTGTGGCTAATATCTTGGGGTCCACTAATTTTGATTTTTCCATGGATTTTGATTCCAGTTTGATTGTGAAGCATATTGTCTTGGATTTGTGTTATACCCTTGGTTCTGAGGTCTTTGGTTGACATAATTGAGCTCTTCCTTGATTACTGGTGGTTTCTTGATATTGTTCTTTATTCTTGCCAAAAGATTGCAAGAACTGGTCAGGTGTGGTTTTTCACAAATCTCACAAATTTTAACCTGATTTAATGGGCATTCCATCAAAAGGTGTTTTCCCCTACATTTGGAACAATAAATTGACAAAGGCTTAGAGGTCCTTTTTTCTCCTTGCATGTTAAGATGTAGTAGTAGATCAATCTTCATGTTCACCAATTCTTCCATTGCTTCAGATACATTAGTGGTGTGAGTCTTGTTCCTCCTGGAGTTTTGAGTGCCCACTCTAGTTCTAGAGTAGTTTCTACAGATCTCCACAATATCATCCAAGGAAAGCTTGTTAATGTCTCCCTTTCCTGTCAGGTTCAAGGATTCTCTAGACTCATCTTCAATCCCTCTCACAAAAATTATTTTGCTGATTTCATCATCGAACCCATCAGTGCACCTTTGATGTACAAATTGAAATCTATCAGCATAGTCTTCTAGAATTTCATCTTCTAATTTATTTATGTGAAACAATTCTTCCTTTCTATCTCTCACTCGACAATAATCCTAGTATTTGTCCAAGAATTCAGTCTCCATCTGTTGCCAAGTCCTAATGATTCCCGACCCTAAACCCATAAACCATCTTAAAGTTGAAGGAAACAACTTCAACTTCTAATTATCAGTTGGATAATCATAGGTTTGGCATAAGATTTTGAATTCTTAAACAAGAATTGATCAAGGTCTTTGCAGTTTTTCCCCTAAATGTTGGAAGAATTGAGGGAAGTTTTTTTTTCATAGGGGGTTCATCAAGCTGTCTTTCAAGATTGACAGGATTTGAAAAGGTTCTATTTGTTGGTGGACTTACTAGTTGGTCACCCATTTCTTCTCTTAGAATTGGATTTCTATTCTCTTCTTGATTTTCAATGGGGTTTTCCTTATTAATTTCTTGATTTTCAATCTGGTATTGCTAGATATCCTCATGATTAAAATCAAGATTTCTTCTAATTTCAATGTTTCATAGAAGAAACCTTCCTAGTTGGTCTCTGCTTCATCTCATCCACAATTTCAGATTGCTCTTCCCTATCAACACTAATATTTCACACTAAATAGCCAGACCGTTTAAGTATCCCTAACAACAACGCCAAAAATGATGGGAAAGGTCGTTGATGTCACAACTTGTATCATTTAATTAATTATTTTATCAAACCGGGTGTGTCTCAAAGCACTATGCAATAAGGATAGTTGTCATGGATTCTTTTGGGGGGTTTACACTGTAAACAACGACTTTAGGAACTTTCAGGAACTAAACTGTAGCGACTGATTCCTAAGATTTAAATCTACTTTAACTTCTAATTTAAACTTATGCCAACTTAATTATGACTTTATTAACTTCGATTTAGACCAATTCATGGAGACAATTAATGATTACTTTAATCCTTAATCTAAAACATGAAATTCCAAATTAATTCTATTTTTCTTTAAAAGAAATCCATAACTTAATTGCTGGAAAGTAAATGCTAATTTAAGATTAGGAATGAATTGCAGGAAGATGACGATTATTCTAAAAAGCATAAAAACTAATCTCCATGAACAGATTGTGAACAAACTTCAACTCCATCTTTGCATAAATTCCTAGTAACATTGTTTTAATGAAGCTTAACAAACAAACATTAATTTTAACTAATTTGAACAAAATCTACCTAATTTATATAAGAAACCTGTTTAACAATTGTAATGTTTCAATTCAACATTTCTAATAAACAAATCTAACCATTCTAACAATTCTATCTTAACCATAATAAACCGAAACTATGAAACGTAACTTTAAGCAAAAGTGATTATTCGATCTTAACATTTATCAAGATAGAAGATGATTTTAATGATTGAACAATTCAAAATCAGTTTCTACTACCGATTTAATATTAATGAATAAAAAAATAACAAGACTTAACAAAAATACCATAAGATCATTCCAAAGGTTGAGTGGGCCCTACTCTTCCTTAGGTAAGATCCTTCAACACAATGAATTGATTAACTTCTTGCTTCCTTTCTCATTGATCAAAAGTAGAACGCAGAACAAAGTATTGCTTGTGATTACAAAAATTTTGATTACAAATTATCTAACTCCTAACTAAGACCGAAATGTGGATATTTATAAAATATCCTTATTAGCTTCTAACATGGTGTTAACTGCCAAAACTTAAGGTAGCCAACTACAGATTACAAAATGAAACTAAAAATAGAACTGAAGTTGACTAAGGAGGAATATGCCAGAACTATGCCAGATTGGCGCTGGAAGTAAAAGTTCCTCAACCGACTATGAAGAAGTCGATTCAAACTTTGAGTGACTCATCATCTAGCAAGGCCTATCTATGGCATATTCATTCCTCATGATTGGATAGAGAGTTTAACCGTCTCATCAATCTTTAAGATACCCTATTAAAAACCCTTATGAAAAGGACAACAATCATGGTAATAAAGATTAATGCAACATAATCATCTCATCCAAAGTAATCATAAAGCAACACATTTAGCATAAGCTATTACTTCCAAAATATTTTCTAACTTAGTTAAACATAAAGTAAAATAAGAAAATATGTTAATCTATTGTCTACCGCTAGTCATGCCAATTAACAATAAAAATAAGTCTTTTTAAACATAAAAAATCCTTAAATGAAAGTATTTTATATCTCCCATCAAACATCACATACATTCACATAGTAATTAAATCATTTATACATCACATACACACAAAGTGAATAATCTAAAAACATCACATGCACAAACAATGGTTAGGTAGAAAAAAAAGAAGTGTTAGAAACCTTATTGCAATAATCTTCCCCTTTACATAATTCTATAATATTGAATATTTTATATCTAAGATTAAAGAGTAATGATAGTGGATCCAAAACTATATTGTGGATCTCATCCTTTCTCCTAGATCACTACTATCTATGATGATGAATAAGTATCCCATACTACTTGTTGTGTTCACTAACAAGGTCACAAGTGTAACAAGATATTTCACAAAAGGATTTTAGTAATATTTCTAAGCCAATTAATCATCTATGTAATCATATAACCATATAATTTATGTAAATAGGATTTCATAGGGTCTTACCCAAGACTAGCTCATATACTAGATCAATCACCTAGATTGAACTAAGTAAAACCTTGAGTACCATACTTGATATAGAAAAAACATAAGAGGCACACACATTCCTTTTGACACACCTTGATGCCAATACTAAAATATTGAGATAGGTAGATCTTGGAATCTATCACTTGAATTCTATTGTTGAAATCCTATCTAAACCCTATAAAATTAGGTAGCTCCTAGCATCTATCACTTGTATGCTACTAGTAAAATATTACTAACCCTATGATATGATCAAATAATTATTTTGGTAGAGCACCTTACTTCACTCTTATCATGCTAGACCAATGATAAGATTATTTTTAAGTAGCTCACAGGTTTAAAATTTTTAGTTATCACCTTATGATGAGTGGGACAAGTTAGGATAAGAGAATAATTATCATCTACCTATGCCATTATAGAATCCCTTGCCCAAGCATAGTTGTGATACCAATAAGTTTGCTTTTGTATCAAAGTTCAACATTGTGACATTAGAGGGTATAGGAACATTAATCTAAAACATACCATCTAAAGGGTTTACAACCTAGTCTAGTTAATCCAATTATATTACCTTGGCAAAGGAATCCATTAAACTATATAATTATCCTATAAGTCTTGTGGTCCAAATTTAATTTACAAGTAATACATTGAACCACTTGAGTTGGCCTCTATGGAGACATGTATATATAAATACAAACACATAATGCAATATCAAGGTTATTTACTTATCCAATGTCTATTCAAAAGCACTTTATTTATTGGATAACAATTAAACCATAGTAGTAACAAAAGTGTAGTTTTGATTGCATAATATTTTTGTATATCACCAATCATAAAGATTAGCACCTAATTATTCATGGTTCATATGTAAGGGAAAAAATACACCATGTTTGGAAATAACTACCATTAATTTCCCATAGTTTGTGAAGGTAGTCATAAGGAATTTTACCCTAACTCAACATATATCTAAATGCATATTAAGATTAGGTAGACCATGCATACCTTATAAGAGTTGTTCACACCCTTATATCATAATGGATTAATTTAACATCATCATTAAATATAAGGTTAGTATGTTCCCTTAATTCATAAATATCCATGTTGGGTCAATAATATCATGGATTTATTTATTAGAATTATAGGCATCACTAAGTCTTGAGTCTAGCCTATATCTACCTATACTTGAATTGATCTAAGACATAGAGTCATAGGGATCATAAGAAAAATATCCATTATTTTAGTCCAGATAATTTTAGAGGTATTCTCACACATTCACATCAAGATAAACCATAACAATAACAACTCTAAAATTTCATCCAAAATTGAAGTAGATTTTGGAAAGCTAAACATCACAAACCTCAAAGAAAGTAAGATTGATGATGTTAGATTTCCTTTATTGGCTTGTTGATGTTAGATTTCCTTTATTGGCTTACTCCTATATAATGTGACATCTAAATTAAAATTGTAAGTTCATAGGAATCAATTACCTATTTCAGTCTCAAGTAGAAGAATACTAGGTAATCAAGTTTGGAGACAACCTCAAACCCTAAATCTATTCCTTGAAACCTCCCTATAAACTTGGGTCATAGGGGCATCCTTTGCCCAAGAACTACTTACACACTCACTTGTAGACATGATTGAAGCCCCCTGTAGTTCTCCTCACCTTAATCTCTCAAGGAACATACATAGGTTACTATCCGTAGAGTTCATAATCACTCAAGTAGTTTCCTCTAGGAGGTGAAATAGAAAGAATGCTATATAAAGAAAATCCTATAAGGGTTTGAGACGAAACCATGTAACAAGTCATTATTTACCTATACCTATTCCAAAATGAAGCAACATCTCACAAATTCTATTGATTAATAAAAAAATCCAAATTTAATGATTACTATTTCACACCCCAACATGGTTCCTCTTAACTATTCCCATCAACTAATAATTCTTAACAATAGATAGAAAAACCCAACCGTGTTCACAATTTACCAAATTTTCTATAATCTATCGCAATAATAAATCATCATAGAAATACTAGTATACATCTTTTGAATATTGTGTTACATAAAAAGTGTAAACATACATAATCACTATGTGGAGTAAGGAGACATGCTACCAATTTTGACTAGCACAAAAATGTTTAAAGAAACTTTTATGATAGCATTATCTAAACTTGGACCAAACATGTAAACTACTTTGACAAAATTCTCCCAATTTTTTTAGAAAAATGTCACAAAGAAATATAAGCCTATGCTAGGCAATGAAATAATTAAAATACATTCATGGCCATTCTCTAAGGTCTTCTAATAATTCCTTCCACAAGATTAGAGTACATAATTGCGCAAGAGGAGCAAGATTTTATGCCATAATGTAGAACAAGCTACTAACAAGAAATAGAACACTCCGATGGAAAGCTTATGGCCACAATAACCGTTTTTTTCTGCCCGAATCGCACATCCTCCTTTCTTCCATCCTCCATCCGTAATTAGATAAGGAGAGTGGGAATCCACAAATTCTTCCATAATGTTGTGGAATATGGACCTCCCTCTCTTTATCCGGCGTCCATAATATTCAGCGTATGTGGGGGCATGATACAGGGGACGTGACAACAATTAATGAGCAAACAAGGTCTAAGCATGTTTTCTTTGAGTCCAACCCTTGTGTTGGTTTTCATTATGATGTGCTGCAATGAGTAAGGATAAAGCAGATAGTTCAATGATTTCCCTACAAATTCCGAAGCATTCATACCTGAAGATGGGGAGCCTAAGTTGATATGTAATTTGAGGTCCGTTATCAAATCAATGGACTGTCTTTATTAAAATTGATTTCAAGAAGGTCTATGATAGAATTCAGCGGTATTTTCATATTAGTCATGTTCAAGATTCTTGGCTTTGGTCCCACTACCAAGTTCAATTGTTTTTTACAAGTGCTCATGCTTACTAATCTAGGGGCTAGGTTGAATCTTGGTAAACAATTCCCTAGATGAGGATCTGGATGAAGTTAATAGCATATGTAAAAACTTTATGAGATATACAAGTGCAAAGAGAAAAAGATATAGAACATTTTATATTTGTTTGTTCTATACATGGCATATTCTTAAGAAGGATGTATGCCTTCTATATACTTATCTAAGAATATATGCCTTCTATCTACTTATCTATTGTCTATGTTGATTCCTTTCTTAATTATGTTACACACATTACATAGGTCTCATGCCATGTAGGCCAAGAATCATTAGGAAGTTGGATCATTTTCTTGTATGACTTCTCATCTCATGATAATTGTGGAGAGTAGTTATTTGTTGGTAGGTTCTTGATGTGATAGTGGGAAATTAGTATAGTGTATGTCTCAAGAGTGTCACCTGAATTGCCACATTGATCACATTGTTTGAAGTCTATAGAATGATGCCATAACAATGTAATGAGTTGTGATGCAAGTTGAACTTTGTGGTTTAACTTGGAGGTGTATTGGACCCCATTAAAGCCATGATAGAAACTATAGGAGGTTTGGATGAGGTATGTTTAACAAAGGAGTGTTTGATCTTATACAGTGTTGTATGCTGAAGTATGTGGACATTTTGTGGAAATGGATGGTTGACCTTTGTGTTATTGCATACATCTGGAAGGTGCACTAATATATGTCAAACCATTGAAATGTTATAATTACATTTACTTCAAGCCTTTAACTTAATCAATAATATCATTTAAATGTATGATATATATAAAAAATTGTAATAATAACTAAAATCATCAATCAAACAATCAATATTTTTTTTAATAAGAAATATAAATATGTAAAAATATTAATAAAGATAGATCTGAACTTTGAATAATATTTTTTAAACAACCACTCTGACACAACAACAAAAATAAAACAACTATTATATAAAGATATGAATGCACACATTCAACAAATATTGAATATCCTCCATTCTATTGGAAAGAATGGGGAGTATAGCTTGCTTTTAAACATAATACATAATCCATTATTCTGAGGAAGCAATGGGAATTACAGTATCAGTATGATAATATGCTAAGGGCATTTGTCTCCACCCTTGGAGTTCTTCATATTGGCATAGCAAGGGCAAACATCTTTGTTGCCAGATGTACCTGGTGGAACGCAGTTACATTTCTCACAGCATATTCCACAGTACTTGAGACACCTATCATGAGCTGAAGCCTTGGAGCATCTCCTATTGCATTCCTTATCACAGTCTGCACTTGTACACATCATGAGATCAAAAATATTACAATTACGATACAATATCCTGTACTTAATGAATTATCTTTTACTGTAAAAATTTGAAAAAATCAAACCAGATGATCTTTAAGCAGAGGCTTTTCATATACACATACCGATCTGAACCTTCAATCCTTCATAACTGTTTTCACCCACATCAGTCTGCAGCTGCACCATTAATTCAAATCACAACTTAATGCCAGTTTTCTTCGTAAAATCAAATTAATGAAACAGATAGAAGCAGAAGTTAGATAACCAATTAATTATCGTTACCTCTACATGCTTCACATCATCCTCAGCTGCATGTGTGGATGCTTTCCAAGCCTGTGCATTAACACCATATAATTCCAACTTAAATCAAAAGAAAAGCTTAAAAATACTCAAAGCAATTTACAGTAGAGAAGTTGTTACCTGCATTATGAACAGCAGGGTGAGGAAAACAAACATGGGAGGAGGAGGGTGAAAGCAGGCCATTGGCATCCAAATTATGCTTCAACTTCTAAATTGAAAACGTACAACTATACCACCTTATCTTTTAAATAGCTCTGCTATATATAATACAACATAGGCTGGCATTTGTTTTTTAAGAGAGAAATCTTGTATAACTCAACTGATATCCAGGCAACATTGATTAGTTTGTTGAATATTCCAAAACTTCAGCATGAAATGATTGCCGCCAACTTTGCGCGGGCATCTTGATATTACTTGTTTTGGACTTTTTTCTTGGTATCACATTTCATTGTAAAATGATATCCAGGATCTGTGGGTTACCTCCGTTTAATTGGCAATATTCTAACACAAAATGCATGTAGAAGTCAGTTGATTGCACGTCAGTATGTATTATTAATATTTTAGTCACCAAAATCAGCGGCGAAGATTTTGTTCTGCCTGTATTTTTAAAAGTCTTTGTCCCTACTTTCTAACCATATGGTATATTCCTTTTATTTAAAAGATCTCAACTTGTCGAGGAAAATAAATGGACACACTAGCCTATAAACCTAGGTATCTAGGTCTACTATTAATATAAAAATTAATTTAAATCAGATATAAGTAAAAAAAAATGATAATTTAGATATAGTAAAAGGGATATTAAAGTTAAAAGAAGCTGATTATTTGACTTTGAAATGTTCCACACTGCTTTTGCGCCTTCATCGCTCGCTCCACTTGCGAATGGCTGCTTTGGCCAACGACATTCCTGTCATGGTGTTGGGGTACATGGTGTATTGGCGGCCTCTCATGTGGCCTTAGATTCTCATATGGTTGAAAAATACTCCTTTAAAGATGTTCTATGTGGTACTAGGGCATATGAATATTCTCTCGTAAAACATTCACATAGCCATTGCCCTAGCCTGCACCGTCAAGCATGGTGGAACCCAAGCTGGTGTTTGGAGGGGCCAATTTAGGGGCAGAAGATGTCATCGCCTCCCTCTCCTCCATCAAAGAAATATTACTATGGCTATAGTGTTCCTGATTTGTGTGACCCTACAATTCCAATTAGCCGCTCAACCACAATCCTAGAAGTTGTTTTTTACACATTAGCTAGCGATAGGGAGGAGTTCCTATAACAACATGCATTAATTTGTAGATTTAGCAAACTATGGTTGAAGCTAAATGAATTGCATGTCTGCATTTCAACATGTTGGAAAGAATTTTTGGAAGAAAGAAATTTACATTTTCCTCTATTCCAAGGGGTTTTTCATCCTTGAATTTGATTCTTCAGTAGACAAGGATTGGGTACTAAAAAATTGTCCTTGGATTTTCCAAGGTGACTTCATATGCATGAAGTCCTGGTATCCTTCTTTCGATCCACACTCTCAAACCTTCTCCTCCACCTATTTTTGGGTACGTTTTCCCTATCTTCACTTTCAGTTTTGGGAAATAGACTATTTGCAAGCTATTGGCAATGGCTTAGGGAGATATCATTGTTACACAAGAAACAATTAATTACCAAAGCTCCACTTGTGCATGAATTTGCATGGAAATGGACCTATTCAATGGGCTCCATTTTGAGATCTCGTTGAAGGTGGTCATTGCTAGGTGGAGCCAAGTGGCTATGAAAAAGTGAAATTTGTTTTTCCCCAATAGGCACAACATAGATTACAACATAGCACTACACACAACACAAGATGAATCTCCTTCAAGAGCCCTAATTAGGGGGAGTGGGGACATCTACAGGAGGGAGAGGAGCACATAGTTTAAAACTTACATAGTCATTGAATCCCAAATGCACATCATAAAACTATCTCCACAACACAAAACAACCTCCTTACTCCCATTTCCAGCGTCAAATCAACTCCCATTCACCTTCACCCCTCAATACACATAATGGTAGTCAATACTTTTCACAGCCCATGCATCTCACCAAGGGTACTCATACCCCTAAACAACTCCTCTCCCCTGGACATCTCTCCCACTCATATATCCCACACAAAATGGACCCCAATGAAATCCTGAAGATCCACTTGACAAACATACAAGCTCATTCTAACAGTCATATCAACAAAAATATATCTACCAAAAAGTATACACACACATTTAAAATTTTACAAGAGGGTAGAGACAAAACATTCTAATAGTCATACCAACACAAATGATATCTTCCAGGAAGTATACACACACAATTAAATTTTTATAGCAAGTGGGAAAAAACCCTACCTAAGAAATCTTCAAAATTGGTTATAGAAGTCACAAGGCAGCAACACCCTTCTGCAAATCCTTACAGGCTTCCTTCGAATGATATTTTCTAATACCTCCCATCTTTCAAAAAAAAAATCCCCACAAAATTTCCCTAATCTCTCATCTTTAATTGTGAAGATGACAAGTGAGGTGATAGGTGTTTCTTTCACAATTGATCTTCCCCAAGCATTCTTGAAGGTTGCATTGACCAACTTTGAATTTCGTCACCACTAAAAGAGGCTCCATAAAGAGGGTCATAAGACTCTAAAATTAACTTTTTAACCCATAAAATTATCCCAAGTCCTAGCTCTATGGGTTAGAATCATGAAAACCAATTAATACATAAATAAAACACATCAAATTACACTTTATACTTGGGCTTATCATGCAACTACAATTGATTCACATCGACATTTCACTTCAGTCTTAACATTGTAAACAACAATCCTACTAGCACATGATGCATAATATCCACATTACATAAAAATCATAACATATAAGACCTTAACCTCTCCAAATAGGTTAGGTCGGCTTCACAAGAAATGCACATTTGTCACCTTGGAATTTCCCTAGGTCCATTGGTTATGGACAACACCTACACACTTAAATTGCAATAGTTAATCCATCATCAATAATGAAAAATCGAAGGATGAAATTTATGACATGATATCTCTATAATAGCATTTCAAAATTAAGCATCTCATTACATTCATTCATCCCATGCCACTAATATTAGACCATTAATATAATCAACTTCAAAGATTATTGAACATGAATGCACTACATGTGGTATGTATCATAATCCATTTAATCATATAATAACTCAATCATAAATAACAATTAAGAAAATCATTAAAGGTTAGTTTGATTAGCTGGATAATACCTTACAACTATATCAATTTAAGAATAAACATGCATGCATGAGTATAATGTATTTATGGTAATGTCAAAGTATGCAAAGGTCCAAATCCATGATAAAACCATCCATGAGAACCACAAAAGGATCGATATTACACACATAATCATTATCAGTGGAAGGTAGATCTCACATCCTCCCCCCCTTGGTTTGGACTTCCTCTTGGAAGTGACTAGAGTTTAAAAGTAAAATTCGATTATGATCATGCACATAGGTTGTTTTGTATAAGTCAAGTCTTATTTAAATTTTCACATAAAAATAAGGTATAATTTTGATTAGTTTCTATTACTATATTCTACTTCTCAATGTCTAAAGATTATACCCCACAAACATAGTAATAAGAATCCTAGGGTCAAGCCCACTTGGTGGATTGAGTTTGAGCCTCAACATTATGTGATTTCTTCGAGTTCACAAATAGGTTTGGATTCGACTCAAGATCCCCTGGAAATTTTTCCAAAGCTTGTCACCCCTCTTGCTTTGGACACATTGTTTCTTGTAGGGGGGAGGCTCCTTTTGAAAAAAATGAGGTGGGAGATCCTGTTGCCCCCTTAGTCACAACACCAACAACTCCTAAAAATTCCTAGGAGCTTCAAACTTCTCTGCAAGCTACAAGCATCACAAATTCACAAGCAAATCAAGGTTGGACATAAGTAAAGCAAAAAAAAAACACTATTAAAAAAAAAACATCTAATAATTGTCATCAAAAGAGACAATCATGGATAGTTTGGGAAAAAATTTGCCCCCCTTGTGTGTGGGATAGTGCACTCTTAGAAATTTTGTTTATGATTAAAAGTATTTTGGTGTCAATAAGCTAGTTAGAATGACATATCTGTGCTATTGTACCCCTATTTTAAAGGGCATGCATTTTATTGCCTTTCTTTTTAAATATATAGGGTACAACTCCCTTATGCCTAAACTTACCAATCAGAAAAAGGGATGTTAAATTGTTTTGTTCTTTGCTTGTTGATGATGAATAGTTAATGTTGAACATATTATTGTGCAATGTATTCAATAACAAGTTTCATTTTTTAAAATGAAATATTTGTTAAGAATCATATGAGATTTTCATCTATTTTCTTTCTTTTACATCAAGATACAATTTCACATAATTTTAATTGATGTCACATGATTCTATTCAGCTTGTCATAGTACTTTATCTAATTTCTGAAATAATGAAGCCCACACAGTTACAAACAATATTGGATATTACACTAATGCGGTGTTATGAAAATATTTGTGAGTTTGTTGTGCTAGGATAGGAGTATGGAAGTTCCTTAAGCTAGTTAAACCTTGATGTTGATTTGATAAAATAAAATACACAAAAGACAAAAATACAAAATGTTTATGATGAGGAGTTGTAGTATTTGTCCATGAAATGATAATGTGAGCTAATGATGTATTGACAATTCCTTTAATTATTATATACCTTCATTCCATTAATTATTACTGATGACTCATACCTTGTTGTTAAATAAACAACCCTAAATACTCAATTCAAATTATTTTCTATGCAAATCAATAGATAACAATTGGTTTCAAGGAATGTTAGTTTTATGAATAATAAAATTTGTATTGAGAAACTTGAGGGATGCTAGTGTGTGTGATTTCCATGAAGGAGGAAGATTTTAGCTATGGTTGAGTTCAAGTTGGGGAAGGTCCTAAGGGATTTCATTGGTCCATTTTACCCCCACTTTGGTTTGTGTGAACTACATATTAAATTGTACACGCTAACATAAATAATAAAGTAATCAAAATAATAGGCAACTACAAAAGGATATTCAAATTGGATGATGCCTCATTCTTCTTCTCTATGTTAGAGTCACACCTTTGTCTTACACACATGCACAAAAAAAAAAGAATTAGTAACATCCACTTCATAATATTTTAACTATTGTAAGAGAGGGGGACCATCACGTGTAAGGCCCTAGGTCATAGAGGGCCAAGATATAGAAGGCTTCCCTAACTTACCTCAGCTTAGCGGGATGTTAGGATATGAGAGACAAGAATGATGAGGATTGTGAGGCCCTTCATTCACTCTACAAACCCAAAATGCTAAATGGGGCTAGACGAGTTGGCTTTCAGGTTCAACACTACACCTTAGGAAGCTCTCTGCCCAAGGACAGAAGCATGGTCCTAGGATGATGGTGCGACATGCTGGTGTCTCTCAAGTGTGCTAGTGTCTGTACAACCAAACAACTATAGAGACAAAGTAAAACCTAAGAAAACAAGCTAATGACCTAGCTAACTACTACTAAAGGGCCAAAATAACGTGATTAACTAAACAAAGTACTCTCTAATGTGATAAAGTAAAAATATGAGAGTTAAGGTGGCAAGAAGGATCTCACAAAGAAACTCGTTCACCAATTAGCTCCTTGAAAGCACGTCTACCTACACAAAAGAGAGAGAGGAAAATGTCAAGTGGCTGTATAGGGGATTGCCTCAGTTAGACCCCCATTTAGGTGTTTCCACCTCCACAAACAACCAAGAAAGTGAGATAAAGAAAACAATGTAGTAAAGAGCACTAAAGCACTACAAAATAGTAAGTGTGCTTACTCAACCAAGTGATAGAGGAGACAAAAGGGAAGCTTACCACCTCCAACAAGAGCATTTAAGGTTGCTTGGGGGAGGCAATGAGAGTAATCAAGCCTCTACTACAATGGTGTTGTCCTCAACTTGCTCTATCGAGGTGATGGAGTGATATATTTGTTGCAATGGGGTGGAAGAATGCTACTTGAATGCTTGAAGAGTATGCTAAGAGATGAAGTTGAATGCTTGAACTTGTGAAGAAGATGTGGTAGAAGATGAAATGCTTGTTGAAAGAGTCAATTTGAAGGAGAGAGTGAAAGAAACGACCATATTTAGGCTGGTCGGCTAAAGAGGGCATTACAACTTGACTCCCAATGAGAAGTGTAATGCCTCTATAGGTTCAGTCGCATGAATTTTCCAGGGATGTCTACACACCATGCAGGTGTCTTTGATAGAATTGCCTCCACCTACACTCAAAAAATGTAGGAAGTGTAACAAAAGTAGCGAGCTTAGGTGGAATTAAGCCTCTGAAATTGGTTTTCTAAAGTGGAAGAGGGAAAAAGGGGAATTTTCATAAGGGGTGCAAATTCACTCCTATACATTTTTCCCCCACTTTAGCGAGCATGAGTACTGATGAGTGCTCGGTAAAGTAGATCAAGGAAGGAGTAAGGTTAGAAATATATACTTGAACTGTTGAGGAAGCATATCACTATCTAGCATACTTGAAGGTGTAGGACAAGCAAAGGACTCCATAGCTTCTTGGAACTATGAAGTTGAAGAAAGAAAGTGTCTTATAGGCCTGCAGACCTATAAGGAGGCAACCACCAAGATCTCTCACATGAAGGAAGCCCCATGAAGCAAGCGCCTTACAAGCCTACAAACCTGCAAGGAAGGTTTCCCCCAAGAACTCTCACATGGAAGATACCTAAGAAGCGTCCCCCAAGATCTCTCACATGGAGGAAGCGAGGAAAGCACCCTATAGACCCGCAGACCTATAGGGAAGGTATTCTCCAAGATCTCTCACATGAAGAATACCCAAGGAAGCACCCTACAGATCTGCAGCTTGATAGGGAAGATAACCCCTAGGATCTTTCACATGGAGGAAACCCAAGAAAGAACCCTCTAGGCTCTTAGACCTGTAGGGGAGCCACCCCCAAGATCTCTCGCATGGAGGAAGCTCAAAGGAAGCACCCTACAGGCTCTGAGTCCTATAGGGAGGTATCCCCCAAGATCTCTCACATGGAGGAAACCTAGGAAAGCAGACTCTGTAGAGTCAGAAAGCAGCCATATAGGCAAGTAAGCAAATAGTCATGTAGACCAATGATAGTTTGAAAGGATTTCAAAGGGATCCCTTGCGAACCCTTCAAAAGAAAAGGGGTCCAATCAAGGGATGTGCAGTTCGAAAGTAGATATTTTCTTTTTTGAATTGATCCATCACCAAGGGATCCTTTCAAAAGATGTTCACTTCATCAAGGAATTCAAAAGGGAGAATATTCCCCCATGTGAGGGGAAGGTCAATGTTGTTCCCACTTTGGAGGAAGGGTTTCAGGTCCTTTCTTTATGAACCCATGATGAAGGAAACATGTTTCATTAGGGTTCCAAGTTGAGAATACGATTCTGAATAAAGGTTTATGAGGATTTTTGAGAAAAGATTCATTAGTAACGAATGCATTTTCTGTAAATTGAAATGTTGAAGAAAGAACATTGTCACACATGAGAGGAACAACTCAAGAAAAAAATAGAGAAAGATAAAGAGAAATCAAAAGAGAAAAACACAAGAAAATGGCACAAGGGTAGCCTAATATTTCGAGGTTAGAACTGCTCATAAATATATATGTATGTATAGTAATAGTATATAAATGAACTATCATCAAACCCCTACTATATCAAACCATGTGAAAAATGCATGAGAAGAAAAAGTAAAATAAAAAATTGGGTCAACATGGAAGGGAAGGATAAATGACCCCAATGCTTCAAATGCATCATCCCCAATTTATTGAAAATCAAGCACAAACATGGAAGAATGATAATAAAAATAGAAGAAGGTTTATGACACAAAAACCACGCCTATATGCAAGCATGAACAAGGGTGACGAGGGTCATCTAGGCACACATAATATGATCACAGGGGAACACATCATGAAAAAAACACACGCACATGAGATCAAGAAGAGGCCTCTTCCTAACGTTGATTGACCAAGAGGTCATTCTCTTCCTACTCTAGGTCATGATAGGGGGAAGGAGGATGAGGCTGTAGTGGTGGGATGTTAAGAGGAGGAGCATCTGGCCCTCCACAACAAGGGCTAAGGAAGAAGGCCCTGCAAGGTCTTCTTTGTCGAGCTCTTGGGGAGATAGGGTCAATGATTTCATGAAGATCACTAGCAAGGCTGGTACCTCATCCACAAATTTAAACATGCACCCCATAAGGATGTTGTGTTTAACTTCAGTGGACAGGGTAGGCTACGCCTGAGATTCACTGCTAGGCTCATCAAATGACTCGGGGGCAGTGAAGAACTCAGGAGAGGCCAAGATTGGTTCTATTAATAGGACATAACAAGTCATCACAGGACAACCCTATGAAGAAGGTGGGCTCCTCTTACGTCCTTCACTAATAGAAGGACCACACTCCACCTTTTCCTTTTTTGGGGGAGACAAACTCCCCACAGATGAGGCTAGAGGTGCGAAGGAAGAGGAGGAAAGGACCAAAATGGATACAATTGAGGTATTAATCATATATATATGTTTTGGGAAAGGATGGATATCCAAAACGGACATCAGCAAAGGTAGCTCCACAAAAGGGGCGATGAAAATTTGTATCCCCTTGGGGTTAGGTGCATTCGTACTCACAGTCTAAGTTGGAAGCAACATAGAACTAGACTGACAAGAGGTAGAAGGAAGGGAAGATGACAACACTACAGGAGGCCTTGAAGTAGGGGTGGTCATTTATTCCTCCTTCCTTTACAAGGCGACCTACTTAGCTAAGAGAGTCTTTCATGAATGCTTTCACTCACGCGCGAGGTGGTTTCTATGACTATTTGAGCTAGAGGTTGGAGGCTGTGAAGGAACAAAAGGTTCTTGCTCAACCATGGGGACATCCACTATAGCCATTTCCAACAGAGGAACTGATTCTTGAATGGGAGTAGGAGGAATAGGTTGAGGAGTAGTGGGAGGAGTCAGCTTAAGAGCCTTGGCAATGGGCCTCCTTCTATTCATTGCTTTAGGAACAAGAGTGGTAGGGGTCAGTGGATCGAATTCCCTTTGAGAACCTTCCTTTCTATCATATAAGTAGTACCATGGTACGGGGTACTCATTAGGGAGATCATCTACAATCCTAAGCTTGGGCCTATGCCAAGGAGGTATCATCGAACTTAGCTGGTAGTCGTCGAGTCAACTCATCCAATACTCTTCCTAAGAAAGGGGAGAGGACAAGGTAATCTAGGGAAGGAAACCTTTTCTTTACCTTTATAGGAAGGAGAGGGAGCTGGCATGGACTTCTCCTCTCTATTTTGAGAAGAGGGAGTAGTCAGTACAACCTTCCCTTTCTCTCCTTGGTAGGAGGAAGCAACCAACTTCCATATCACAGGAAGGGTCAATTTCGGTTGTCCCTTTCCCCCAGTCTTATACTTTACATAATTTTTGTAAAGTAAGTCCATTCTGGGAGGAAGTGGAGCAATTGGGGAGGGCCAAAAGTGATCCAATGGATATCCACCACGGCACACCAAGGGTTGATATCTAGTGTCATGCACTACATGCACAACACCTTCATGGGAGAATTTTAAACACTTGTGAATAATGGAGGTGATTCCATTCATGGAAGCCAACCAAGGTATTCCTAGCTTCATCCTGAATAGATCTGACTCTAGAATAACATCAAAAATTGTGTCAACACCTTTGGGTCCAACTAGGACAGACAAAGTTATCAAGCTGCAAGGTTTAAGACACATACCATCGTGCGTACAAATGGTTGATTTTGTTTCTTCATATTCTTCCCTCTATAATGAATTTAACACTAATGTTTCTTATATGATAACATTCACATGGGTCATGAGGTCTACCAAGAATTTCCTGTCATAATGTTACCATTGATATGAGTGGGAATGCAAAGAGGAAAGGGTTTATTATTTAAGGGAAAATCTTGTGATGTGAATGTTATGTCCGAAAAACTAGGTGTAGGTAGAGTGGTAGACGTCATTGTGACCATGTTAACATAGGCCTCATGTTGAGTAACAAAATCAGTGGAATTGATAATCATGTTAGCAAAATGTGATGGAAATGGGTCTATGTATATCTGCAATTCACTATTAAGTTTTTCCACTGATTTGTTATCATTTTGTTTACTCCCATCGAGACAAATGGTATCATCCTCAATGCGGTCCTGTATCTCATGACACAGTTGCATACAACACTCGGTATCATATCCATTAATTCTATGGTATTGACAATAAATGCTCTGATCATACCAATTAGGGTAAGGCTCCTTAACAGGATACAAATTCGACAAGGTTACAATCTTATCCTTCAACATCTTCTACAAGATAGAAGAATAAGATTATGATAACTTTGTGAACTTTTGGTTATGGCTGAGGCCATTGTTATCAACAATAGGTACTACATTCATAATGGCCTTACCTTTCCCAGAGATTGATATCATGAAATTTCCCTTAGAATGGGAGCATGAGGAGGATCCCCCGAACTAAACAACCATTTGTTGATACTCTTGTAAGGCTACGCAAAAGTGCTCAAAAGAAGGGTATTTCATAAGGGTGAGCTTCTCTTGCCAAGACCTTTGTAAGTTCCCTATGAATACCTTCTACATGTTATAATTGGGTAGATAATATGATATTTGTGAAAGGAGTGCTTGATAGCATGCTATGAAATCAGTGTTGTTTTTTTTATCTCCTTGTTTACATCGGACGAGATTCGAAAAGGTCATCTTTGGCCCAATGTTTGCTTGAAATTTTCTAAGGAATTGGTTTACAAGTTGGTCAAAGAAGAAAATGGAATTGTAAAGCAAGGAAGAGTACCACATGAGCATTGTGTCCTTGAGAGATTAGGGAAATAGTTTGGCCATCAATGCATCATGATGGAAAAATTTCATGCATAGGGCATTAAAGGTGGACACGTGTGTCTGTGGATCTTCTTTACTACCATACTTTTCAGATTTATGAATCTCCATTCCTTAGGGGAAGGGATTTTTTAAGATCACAATTGACAATAAGGTATTCTAGAAGAAAGGTTGGAAGATAGGCTGGGTAGAGGCTTGGGAGAGACTCGCCAACTGGCTTTGCATCTTACCCATATTCTGAAGAAGGGTTTTTAGAATGGGGTCATTAGAAGATATAGGGTCAGAGGAACCTCCTCTAGAACCACTGGTGTGACCATCGTCAGAAGCACAACCAAAGCCACAACCACTAGTAGGGCCTCTTCCGGAGCCACCTCTGCTTTCGAAGCCACCACCATGACCTTTGTTGGAACCACCTCC
Organism: Sequoia sempervirens; assembly: GCA_007258455.2. NCBI lineage: Eukaryota > Viridiplantae > Streptophyta > Pinopsida > Cupressales > Cupressaceae > Sequoia > Sequoia sempervirens. Next base: position 364,021,389 of record VDFB02000015.1, read on the forward strand.
ACCAGCAACACTTTCGATACCAAATCCACTGTCACCACCAAAGCCTCCACCACTCATCCCTCCAAAGCTTCCATTACTAGAGGTGAGAGGGGGGTGACACTAAAGCCTAAGGGAACCTTGTTTACTTTGATAGTTTCAGGTTGTTCAGAGACAACATGGATATTGATAGAAGGGACTGTGTTGGAAATGTAAACAGACATGGGAGGCATCGATACTCCTAACTATCCTTCATGCTCTTCAAAAGTGACTCCTTGTGCAAAGCTAGGATTTTTTGAAGGAGTGCATGCTTCAGCGAGACCAATGAGGCTAGTCAGAAGCTCTATGCCTATTCGATCTTTACCCATCATATGTTTTAACTTGCTAACAACTCGAGTGGCTCTGGCTATCTTTAGATTTATTTCCAATTGATTTTCTAAGTTTCCCAGTATTTTAGCAAGGGTGGAGACTTATTCTATAGGGATCTGAATGACCTCATGCTCATCTATCGACGATGGCGTAGGAGACACATGAGGAGTGGGAATGTGATCGATTTTGTCAACGAATCCCATCTCGTTCCTCAAAAACTGCTCCTACATTGCTAGACCAATGATGGGACTAGAGAAAAAGCCTATAGATAACCCAATAGAGACCTTTGTCCTTTCCATTGGGAGGTTTTGTACACTTCTCCTAACAAAATACCTAGGAGTTGTGGATTGGGTTATGATGCTCATAAACTTTCACAACATTTAGAAACACAACAGTCAAACAAGTACACAGATGGGGTCTCAAGACCAACAGATGAATAGACGTTGATTCACATTGGGTTCACCAAAAATATAAGAGAGGAGGACCACCATGTGCAAGGCCCCAGGTCACGGAGGGCCAACATGTGGAATGCTTCCCTAACTTACCTCAGCTTAGCGAGATGTTAGGATATGTGGGACGAGAATGATGAGGATTGTAAGGTCCTTCAATCACTCTATAGACCCAAAATGCTAAATGGGGCTATAGACCCAAAATGCTAAATGGGGCTAGGTGAGCTAGTTTTCAGGTTCAACACTATGCCTTAGGAAGCTCTATGGCTGAGGACAGAAGCACGGTCTTGGGATTACAACATGGCACACTAGCCTCTCTCAAGTGAACTGGTATCTGCATGACCAGACATCTACAAAGACAAGTTCAAACCTAAGAAAACAAGCTAACGGCCTCGCTAACTACTACTAAAGGGCCAAAATAATGTGATCAAGTAAACAATGTACTCTCTAATGTGATAAAGTAAAAATATGAGAGTCAAGGTGGCAAGAAGGATCTCACAAAGAAACTTGTTCACTAGCTAGCTCCTCGAAAGCACATTCACCTACACACAAGAGAGAGAGGAAAATGTTGGGTGGCTGTATAGGGGCCTGCCTTAGTCAAACCCCTGTTTAGGGGTTTCTACCTTCATAGACAACAAAGAAAGTGAGATAAAGAAAACAATGTAGTAAAGAGCACTAAAGCACTACAAAATAGTGAGTGTGCTTACTCAACCAAGTGATATAGGAGAGAAAAGGGAAGCTTACCACCTCCACCAAGAACACTTAAGGCTGCTTGGGGGAGAAAATGAGAGTAATCGAGCCTTTGTTGCAATGGTGTTGTCCCCAACTTGCTCTATCAAATTGATGGAGTGATATATTTGCTACAATGGGGTACAAGAATACTGCTTGAATGCTTGAAAAGTATGCTAAGAGATGAAGTTGAATGCTTGAAGCTATGAAGAAGATGTAGTAGAAGATGAAATGCTTGTTGGAGTGAATTTGAAGGAGAGAGTGAAAGAAATGACCATATTTGGGTCGGTCAGCCGAAGAGGGCATTACAACTTGAATCCCAATGAGAAGTGTAATGCCTCTACAGGTTCAACCGCATGAATCTTCCATGGATGTAAGCATGCCACATGGAAATTTTCATGTCACACGGGCATCCCCGAAAAAAATGACTCCACCAACACTCAAAACAGGGGTCAAGTGTGACAAAAGTAGTAGGCTTAGGTGGAATTAAGCCTTTGAACTTGGTTTTCTAAAGTGGAAGAGGGAAAAATGGGAATTTGCATAAGGGGTGCAAATTCACTCCTATACAACTATAAATAGTAACAAAGGGGAGATAGGAGTTGTTTTTAGAGAGATGGAGTCATGTGGATGTGATAGATTTGAATCTCATAAAACCATATAATTTTTTGAAAAAGTAAAGATATTACATTATAGAAGAAAAAATTGAAATATTATGTCACTATGTAGTAAATTTATAGCTAAAATAAATATTATCCATATTTTAAATTAGTAAATAATTTTGAAATAAAATTATATTAATAGTTAATTTACTGTGGATGTGTGGAGAAGTTTGTTATATGGGAAGAGATTTGAAAAAATATATATCAAAATGTGTTATTAGTCTGGATTGTTATCATGTCAGAATATTCTCATATAACATCTTTGTTACTGTAAATACAATTAGAATCTAACTTTCAAGTGTATGTTTTTGAAAAAATTTCAATATGTTATCAAAGTGTTATAGATTGCTAGAGCCATAATGGAAAAAGGGAAGAGGTTTTGAATAATTTTTTTATTGATATATTGCTATTCCATCATATGGATCACATTTTTACTTAGTTTATTGCTCACTCTATTCAAAAATTTCTTGTATATATTTTTCTCTAGAAAACCTCATTTACTACTTGCTAATAGTTGAATTTGCTAGAATTAAACTACTAGTATTGATCATTAAATATTAAAATTTCTCTAAAATATCTTTGTGATGCCAAATGTGAAGTTGAAGAGAGTAGTAAAATTAATGAATATATGCCAAGTTTTCTCTATTCCAAAAGATAGATATATATCAACACATGATGATTAGTATGCATTAGGAGATTGGACTTAAAACTATTTTATTTTTTATTCTTATATAATTAAAGTTTTATGTTTTCTTTGCTTTTATCCCAAGTAGAGAAATACTATTCCACTATGAAGAAAGAGGCTACAAACCTTGATGTAGAGGAGGAGTGACACCATTTAATTTACACTTCTCATTTGTAGTCTAGAGATTGCTAGATCTTAGCATCATTCTATGTATCAAGGGATGCATAGGTTGTGTTTGTGCTTGTTGCTTTGTGTTTTTATCAATGGTTTAGCTTCACCATTTTTATTGTGAGATTTGGTTGTAGATTTGGTTCTTGCTATTCATGGTGTGTTTGGACCACTTGCATGTTTCAAGGTGAGGTTCCTCAACATGTTGATTGATGGTGATGTTTTCATTAAGATACATGTATGATATTGTGTTAAGTTCCTTGTGATGAATTGATGTATTTTGTTGTTGCATAGTATTTCTTGAGATGCATGTGTGATTCTTAAATGTTTAGTTTATCATTATTCCTTAGTTCATGGATATGCATTTTATGTTTCATATTTTGAATGAATTTTATCATGATTTTATGTCATGTAGATTCATTATTTAATATTTTATATGATGTTGTACATGTTGCATGATTATTCTATTCCTTGACTATATATACATATATTGAGTAGTTACACTTGACATCCATATTAAGTAGATAAAAGTACATGGTTATTTCTCCACCCAACTAGATAGGTATGAGTTATTCCCCAATGATTGTTATTTCAAAGATGTCACATTTGGCCTCCCTATTGTATTCTTTGATCATTCTCAAATTGAGCATATTGTGTGTCATGTTTGACCCCATATTAACCTAGATCTAAAATAGATGCAATTCCAAATTCTATTCATATTATGAGTCATTGTTTATGAGAAATTCATTGGGTAGGGAGTGCTTGTCTATATTTGATTTAATTGTCTTGATTAAATCATTTGAAAATGAATGAATGCTAAGTTTTTATTTATGTTAAATGGAAATTTGGATAAAACAAAGAAAATAAAATAGGAAAAAGGGTTAATAGAAAAATAGAAGTCATTTTATTTTTTTTCACATTATTTAAATTTTTATTTCAAAACCCCATTCTAGAAAATTTGAAATTAGGTGAAATTAGGTGGTTTTGAATTTGAATGGCCTAGGAGATGGATGGATTGGGATAGGAAAGGGATTGTGATTGTGTGCAAGTGTGATCTTCCCCTCTCCAAATTGGTAAAATCTGTAAGTTTCAATTATTTTTGTATGCTTCCAATTTTAAGGTAAATCATTCATCCCTTCTCATTTTTCTTGTTTTTATTCAATTGGATTCCACGCTCACTCTTAAGGGAGCATAGGAATTCCACAATATTTTCCAATTTGTAAAATTATAGTATATGTAAATTTTAAATTGGAATTTTCATTTTGGCCATGTTTTTCCTTCATAATCCCATTTCTTTAGAAAAAAATAGAATTTAAATTTTATTGCATGAATTGAGTGTTGTTCATATTTGAACCAAAAGGAAACCTTTCACTTTTTAAAATTTTGAGTTTTAAAAAATGGAAAAAATTTAAGCTCCATAAATTGATTCTTCATTAAATTTAGTTTTTTGTATTAAACATATTTAAGCAAATATGAATTTTAAAATTGAATTTAGATGATTTAGATTGGGGGAATTTGAGTCTCCTTCACTGATATTCATAAGGATCATCTTGAGACCTTGTTTAAATTTTTTGAGCTAAAATTTTAAGCCTATTTTTCCTTGCCACACTCAATTGTGATGGGTCATGATGAACCTAGTATGAAGGTACTAGAGAATCATAGTGGAGTGGATCTTGGCATTGGTCTAGGCACAAAGGGGCCCAAGAATATGATGGGAAAATAATTTTCTTAATGAGTGGGTAAGTGCAAGAAGTTGAGTCCACTTCTAGTGGAAGTGTCATTTTTCAGCTTTAAAATAGGTGCTCATTCATTTTTTAAAATAGGTACCCATTTTAAAGTGGGTGCTTATTCCAAAAGGTTTGAAAATCATAATCCATATTTCTCATTTGGATTTAGGCTTAGAAAAGGCATGGTAACCCAACCCTTAGCCTTGGGCCTACAAGTACAAGGTCATGATAATATCAAGAGAAAAAATTGACTATGTCAATATGGCTGACGAGTTTTTTTCATAATTATTCTATGAAATTAAAACCCATTTAAGATGAGATTGTGTAGATTCTAAATATCAGGTTTTTTATTTTTTAATAACTTTTTATTAAAATAATTTCAAAATTTGTGTTTTAACAATATTCAGGCAATTATTTTCAATTTTTTTTTAAAAAATTTAAAAATGATAAGTTTAGGTCATCTTATGCGTGATGTATACGCGAGATTTTCAAAAGAACAATTACAACCAATAAAAAATTAACAAAGAAAATATGTTAAGAAAAAACTTACAAAAAAGTGTCATGAACATTCTTCAATATGTTAGAGATCATTTACCAAAAGGATTTAGAAAAATACAATTGTTTAGGTCAAAATATGGATGATGTAAACGTGCATGGTATGGTAAAAAAAAGTGACTTTTAAACAATGTGTTTTAGAAACACCTACTGAAAATCAATTTGTGTCATCTGGGTATTAAAATAAAATACATATTTGAAAATTAGACTCTGAGTACTATATTTCATATTCCTAATTTTTTTAAAGATTCAGTATTTAAGTGCTTCAAATTTTTAGGTCAATTTTGAAAAATTATGGAGATTAGGAAACACTTCCCCTTTTTGGCCAAAAAGTGGACTCAACTTCTTGTACACACTCGAGTGATATAAAATTTTCTTAAAAGAGGGGTAAATTATTTTTCCTAGAGATATGAATGGATGAGGTCGCAAATGGGGGATGCCATCCGCAGCATAAACAATCAACACTAATAATCCAATGGGTTTTAAACCTTGGTGGCAAGAACAACAACACAACCACTAAACCAACACACTTTTCCAATATGGACATATAATAAGTGATATTAATGATATTTGGGTAAACTAAATTAATTAAGATAATGGTCCCTACAGTATAGACAAATCACTCATATAGGACTAGTATGAGCATAAATGATGGTTTTTATGTCATTGGTGTTTTTTCCTAATGAATATATTATGTTTGGACCATTGGTTTTTGTTCTTAATGAGTGTTATATTATTGGATCCATCTTGTGGTGTTGATTGAGTGATTTTGCATGATGTAAATATGTTGTGTGTATGATCCATGTATGAAATGTGTGTAATCCTTCCTCCATGTGTTTGGAATGAGTGTTCTTGTAGCTCGTGTGACTATCTTAGGTCAGTGCAAGATCATGGGGTCCAAACTAGGCCCTTAATTGGCAATGAAAATTTTGAAAAAAGGAGTTAGGAAACTTGACATAAAAAATTTAATAGGTTCTTAACATAATTTGAGAAATATGTAAGAATATAATTTATATAAAATTGAATGTAGTTTCTACATGATATTACTCCTTTCTTGGAAAAAAGTAAATCTATTTGGTCAAAATTTAGGAAAAAAATAAAAGCAAATGTATGTCTAACCAACCTAACTACAAGAATTTTTTATTTTTTTTGAAACTTTCAATATAAGTAGAATAGACACATGCCTAGATGTGCCACATTTTTTTTGTATTTTTTTTGCAAGTAAATAATTAGTTATGATTTTTTATTAGAAATTTTTAAAAATATTAAAACTTGTTTTTCTAACCATCATAACTTGGTCAAAAATTTATGATTTTTTTTAATTTTATTTTTATCCTATAGTATGAGAAGCATAGATGTGCCACATCTTTTGAATTCAAAAATGTGAAACATTTGTGAATTACAAATGTTTTTCACTCAACCTATCAATCAAAACTTTAGTCATAATGCATGCAAAAAATTGATAATAATTAAATCTATTAAATTAAAAGGCATATCTTATATTAGTGGAAAGCTAACAATTTTCTCAATAAACCCTTTTCATTTCATCAAATTTGGATAAAAAAAATGTTTAGCCATTTTTTGTCATATCACCACTTTTTAGACCCCCATGATCTTGCACTCACCCACTCCTAGAATTACAAGAGTGGAACTAAGGGTACCATGAGGTTTTTTGGTGTGCAAAACACCATTGGGGTTAAAGGATGTTGGGAAGATCTCTAGGATTGTCATCTAGTTGGTAAGGATTTGCTTCATCTATTCATTATTACAATATCTTGTAAATATAATTTGGAGGACCTTTGATTTCTCTATCTAATTGTAATTATGTTATTTGAACCTTTTTAAGTGGATTGGTTGTATCAATATCATGTATTATTTTATGTGTTTTAGTTTTAGAGTCAAACACACATGTCATTTTATATTATTTCTTGTTTTATTACAATGTAGATGAAAAATAAATGTAGAACACACTTTAATTTGGTATTTAAAATGAATCCTATGTTAGAAAACATGATATTTATCTTGAAGCCTTTAGCTTTCTTTTGTATGCATAGTGTTCTGTTGAGAACCACATCTTTGAGTGGTTTTTAGGGTTTTTTGAGTGGTCTTGGTAGGGTTCGAAGGTGTTGGACACATTTTTATTTCACCCCTTCTTCATTGCACACATGTTGAAATTGCTTGTTGTTTCCTTGGATCTTGGGAATTATTTCCTACATGGACTAGTTTAAGACAAGATAGTTTTTGAAGGAGCTTCTTGGTTCTTCAATTACATTTTCATTTTTCTAGATGTCTTTTTTCATTCGGGATCCTTACTTGTAGTCCTTGAGGGTTTTCTTTTTTGGAGGACTAAAATTGAGCTTGGGTTTTCCCATTGGTTAGGATAGTAGTGCTTGAACTTTGAATATAATGCTAGGAAGGAATTTAGTGCCTAGTAGGGACTCCAACACTAGATTGGGGCTCTATTTTCACAATTGGACAATTGATCACTCATGCTAGTGTCCTTTTTTCCCTATTTCATCATTTCATCATTTATTGGGGTCTTTCGAGTGTTTCTTGAGGAAGTAAAGTATATGAGAGTTATTTCCTTTTTCTTAGCTCGATTCTTCCCATGTTTTTTTATCAGCAAGTGTCACACCTCAATTATAATGGGAATCATTTTTCTTTTGAAGCTTTTTATTTCTTGGGAGAAACACATCATCATTCTAGTTGGTGGAGAATTTAGAACTCCTAGTAAGGAAACCCATTGTGAAGGTTTTCCATTATATTTAGGTGTTTTTTAAGTTTTTTTTTTTCAGTTGATTGGAGGGGGTTATACCCTCATCTTATAGCTTGTTGTGTAAGTTAATGAAACTATTTCATCTAGTCAAGTGGTATTAGCTCCTAGTAATTCCATTGATTGTGTGCATTTTTGTGGTGTTTTTTGAGTTATGAGACTATCTTGTTAAGGATCAGAGATTGATAATTCTCTTGAATCCTACACTTTTTTTTATTGTGATAGATAAAAATGATGGGTTAGTGTACTCTTTATTCTTTTTTAGGTGTTATTTCCCATCTTGTAGGTTCATGATGGTGGTTTCATCTCGTGATCGGTAAGTATTTTGTTGGTGTCACCTTTATTGTAGCAATGTTGAGTTGATTCAAGCTTTTCTCATCCTTGCGACATTATTTTTCACATGACCCTTGAGTTATATTTGTTGTGGAAGGGTGACATATTTTTGTTGCATCTAGGTTGTTTAAATTGTGGTTTAAAAAAAATTATTCTATTAGTTTTTCTTAGGTATGTTGTTTTGGGGCATTACACATGATAATTCAATAAATTGGTACATGAAATCACAATTTTAATTTTTATGGGGGTGTAGGCTATATGATGATGAACTATTTTAAACTAATTTAATACTGTTATTTAAAATAGAAAAATAAATAAAGTACCTAAAACTATTTCCATCACTAGTTCTCATATCCTCAATTGACTACAAAGCATGAAAAACTAAAAAAAATCAACAATATCTCATTTTTAGAACTATTTACATAGGATTCGTACACTATTGCTATTATTATCTACAAGAAACCATTCCCATTAATTCTCTACACCAAGAAAAATTCTCAATAGTCCTAAATATTATTGATGAACCAATAATATTCTTATTTGTATCATGATTTTCCAACAAAAACCACTTCCCTCCAACTATTTATCTCACAAAATGATATTGTATACTATTTTTTTTGAGAAATTATGATAAGTAGGATTCTTGGTCAAATATATTACAGTTTGAATCTCTCTATCAATCCTTGAAACCTTTTATGACACACCAATAATTGAGAACAACCTCCCTAGAAACTTTAATTCTTTACATGAATGAGTTACTTCCATGTACACTTCTTATAATTTGCAATTGGTAATCCAAAAATATTGAATATATATCCATTGGTAGATATTTAAAATTCAAGATCTCTAGCCTAGTTAGAATCCACAAACTCATGCAAATGTATTCAAGTTTTATTTTCATCAAATATTCCTTAGTATTTTTATAAACTAAGGGGATATGTAAATACTTAAAAATATTAAATAACATTGGAAAAATTATTGGTTCATGGTTTGTATATGTATCTATGTACAACTATCATTATATTCATAATATTAGGTTTGGTACATATCATTGCATACACAATGCTACCGGGAGTATTAGCATAAGTAACTTGACATATATACCCTATTATAATTACTATAGTAGTAGAATAGAGGGTCAAATAATTTATATAGTATTGATTCCCCCTATGAATACTAGGGTTATCCTCTTTTATCTTCAAAAAAAACATTCAAAAGATAATTTTTTAGTAAGTTTAAATAGAGTACTTACACTTGTTTACTATCTTACTTCATAAAACTCTACTATATATCATCTCAACACATTCCCTTTGATGCAACTTCCTTTGATGAAACTATAATTCCTTGTTTGTACTCTCTTTTAATTTTTATACCAAAAATAAATTTTGTAGTGCACTAAGATCTCTCATGTCATCGGAAGATGATAATTTTAAGAGAAATAAATTGATCATTTCCTTCTTACCAATTAACAACATTATCTACATACAAAATAAATATAACAATATTTTTACCTTCTCATTTAAAATATACACCAGGAGAACTTTTCTATGATTAATCCCAAGCCCATATATATATATATATTCCACATCCTTGGTGATTGATTTAAATGATAAAGGAGATTTTTTTATTTTATCTTGTACACTAATTCATTATATTTCACCTCGAAACATTTCGATTGTGCCATTTAAAATTCTTCTTCAATCTTATGATACAAAAATGTTTCCTTTGCATATATCTATTTTTATTTGAAGATCAAAAGTGTAACACTAAAAACCTACAAATTTTCTATTGAATTTAGTTTATTAATTGAAGAGATAATATTTTGAAAAATCCATTCACTTTAGATGAGAGAATCTATTTTTTAACCATGTGAGATTTATATTTCTCTATTTTTCCTTCTCTATTATAATTCTGCTTAAACACCTATATGCAACCAATAAGTTTTCTTCTAGGAGGTAATTTAACCAAGTCCCAATCTATATATTTATGTAAGGAATCTATTTCTTCCATCATAGCTTTCTTCCTAAAATTATTTTCACTTGATACATGTGCCTCCTTAACAATCTTGGGGTCTTCATTAATAATAGATAAATCTAGAGAAAATAAAATCAAAATTGAAATCAAAATCCTTATAGTGTGATGGTATGCTTCTTACTCAATCTTATTTTCTCAAAACTATTTTTTTGGGTTCAACATCGTCTAATTCTATAACTTTTGTTCCACATTCTCTTCTTCCAACTTGGTATCTAATTCATCTTCTATACTTTATAGGTTAAGAGACGACCCATATGAGATAGGTATTCCTCTATCTAGATGAGATAGACATCTATCCATAAAGGATAGGTATATTCTCTAGTTAGAGTCTTAGAAAAATTTGGACCATATGGGTCCTAAGCCACTCACTAAAGTCTATACTCCCCAATTGGTTGTGCACTAAGGTCATTATATTTTAGAAGTGTTTTTAAATATATATTTATAAAATATAGTCTTGAGTCCCACTTTAAAATTTATCCTAAAGCGTTGGGGAGTCAAAAAATTCATTTGGGATTCTTTTGAGTATATAATTAATATGTTTTATTTGGTAATTTAACTTAGGGATTTTATGATTATTTTTCATTAAATTATTATCTTGAATGATTAGCCTAAATCATAATCGATAAAGTGAATAAAATAAATGTAGGATAAAAATCAAGGTCCTCATACGTTAATGGTATGATTCTTACTCACTATAATCTCTTAAAAACTATATTTTGTAGTTCAAAATCCTCTAACTCTATAAATCTTATTGCACAATCACTTATTCTAACTTAGTCTCTAATTCATCTTTTATAGTTGCTTTAAATTTGGATATAGATTCAACTCCTTCTAAGTCAATATCAAATCATTTAGGTTCTTCCTTTTGTCAAATTTCTTATTTTAGAATCTTCTTATATTCTCTAAAAATATTTCTTATGACATATTAATTTATATCCTTTAAAACAAAAACTACATCTGATAAATTTAGATAAATTTAGATATTATTGATTTATAGTATAGCTTAGTCGTTTTATCAATGTGAATATACATATATCCTTTTTTCCCTAGATTCTAACCCACCTTCCTAATTCTTAAATTTCCTATTCCATGTTTCTTTCCACATAAAAATAATTAAAAATAAAATAAAATATTTTCGTCTTTTCCACCCATCTCATAACTAACTTCTAACCATCTCCCAAAAATCAATTTTAAATTTAATCATTCTCCATTATTCGCCATACTCCATCTCTCCACTACATAACCAACTTGATCTAAGAAATCCATCTCTCATCAAATATCCAAATTTAATATCCAACATATAAATACACCATCTATGAACCGTTTTGAGATAAATATTTTATGTATTATGCTGCCTTTTTATAATCAAACACCCTCACTAAAATTTCAAGTTGTTCGTTCAGCCAACCACATTCATCATTATGAACACAACAACGTTCAAGGTGAAATAATAATTAATATGGTTGAAATTATGATTTTTATTTATTTATTGTTAATTTCTTTACTCTAACCGAGGTTGCATTAAATGTAGATTAAAGGGTTTTTTATTTACATTTGAATTGAGGGTGTCTAATATTTTAGGCATTTTTAGCACACTTGATGGGGCTCTTGTCCCTCTTTAATCCATATTTTTTTTTATGTTTTCCTAACCCAATCTTGTATATTTTAATGATTTTGTGGAGAAATTTGAAGGTAAGTTTTTACAGGGATCTACATTTTTGAAAAACAAGAGCAGCAAACCCTAGTTTCTAATATTTATTTTGTAATATCTTTTAAATAGTGTTGAATATTTCTACAAATTTTTTATTGTAGTTTTCTAGGATCATTCAAGGAAGCTACTATAGAAAAAAAAGTTCATATAATTGATGCAGGGTGATTTATTTTAGTTTTATTAACTTTTTAAATATTTGGTTATATCTTACAAATGAATTGAATTTTTTTTTTTTTTTTAAATTATTAAATATGTGTGATAATTCTAGAATGCTAATATCCAAAAATCACATTTTGATCATTAAAATTAAGTTGTGTCAATTTTATTATTTTTGATAAATCTAGTTTCTGTACTACAAATCAATGAACATTTCTAATACATTTACATTTATAGAGATATTTTCAAAATTTATCAAGGATTTGTTGTTTTTTTAGTTTTGAATCCAAAATATTATAAAATAGTTAGATTGAGTTTTAACATGTGGTAGAAATCTAGAAACTACAAATTTAATAGACTATCCAATCTTGTGATGATCATATATTTTAAATAATTTTTTTTTCCTATTTAATAACATTATTTACTAGTTTTTGTAGGATTTTTATTTCATTTCCAATCCATTTCTTGTAGAAAAATTGCTTTTCCAAGATTATATCTAAAACTATTAATCTATTTTATACTATGCCACATGTCAAAGAAAAATATTTAAAATTATTAAACTAATAGTTTTTTCTTATAGCCTAGGATCATATCACACATAATTTTAATGAGTAGAATGGTCATCAATAACTTAATTATATTGATATACCCAGATGATTTAACCATGCTCTCTTAAACAAGAGATAATCGCTTGAAAGATCTAGAAACAATCTTACAAAGATGTAGTGAGCATGGTATTTCTCTCAATCTAAAGAAATCTATTTTTTGTATTACTGAAGGGAAACTCATGGGACACATTTTATCCAAAGAAGGAATTATAATTGATCCAAATATTTAGAGCTATTCAATAGTTAAGCCTCCCTTCAAACAAGATAGGTGTAAAATCTTTTTTTAGGGAAGTAAAATTCTTGAGGAAACTTATTCTAGAATTCTAAGAAATCACTAAACATATAGTTAAAATGATGAAATATAAGAAATACTTTAAGTGGAATGAGTATAGAAAAAATGCATTTAAGGACATAAACGAAACTACTTCTCATGCCCTGGTTCTAATTCACCCCAATTTTAGCAAAGATTTCAACATTTATTGCTACATTTCTTCACATACCATGTCTTCCATACCATTTCAAGAGAATGAACAAATTATTGAAGCCCGTATCACTTTCATGAGTGTTCCACTAAAAAAACATATCAAATTGAACTACATACAAATTGAGAAACATATATTTTTTATTTTTTATATGTTTAAATTTATTAAACAATTCGGATTTTAAATTCTATATTCTCACTCTTTGGTGTATGGCCTAATCCTCCAGTCAAGAGCATTCTTACCCAATAGGATATTGGTTGCAATAAGAGGGGATCCTGGGAGGTGAAGGCTCACAAGAGTATGAATTGGAGGTCAAACCTAATAAAATAGTGTGAGGTAGAGGTCTTTACAAGCTCATTACTAAGAATGAACCTAAATCAAAAGAAGAATCTAAAATGGATTTGTTCATAAGTTTGCAAGACCCATGGTTTTCTGATATTGCATATTATCTTACCTATGGAGAACTCCTCTCATGATTGTCTCTTAGAGAAAGGATAAATCTAAAACTGAAGGTGTCTAAATATGCAATCTGGAATGATACTTTGTACAAAAGAGCCTTAGATGGGACTTTCTTGAGATGTGTAGATAAGGATCAATAATAGAATATTTTTGAGGCCTTCCATAATGAAGCATGGGGTGGTTATTTCTCATCCATTGTAACTACTTCTAAATTCTAAGTAAACGTTACTATTGGTTAGGTATGTTTAAAGATTCCCATCACTAGGTAGCTAAGTGCAAGAAGTGTTAGCAATTTTCTGGTAAACCATAGTTAGTTTCTCTTCCCTTGAAGCCAATATTGATTAAGGAGCCCTTCAAATAGTGGGGGTTAGATTTTGTGGGTCTAATCAACCCAAATTTAAGTATTGGTCACACTCATATCTTAATAGATACATACTACTTTACTAAGTGGGTTGAAGTAATACTTGTGAGATGTAATACTTTCAAGGATGCTTGTAATTTCATTAAGGAAAATATTTTGGAACATTTTTGAGTTCCACAAAAATTAGTGACAAATAATGCAACCAAATTTTCTTCTTCTAAGGTTGTTCTTTTCTATTATGAGCAAGGTATATCCTATTGGAAAAACAAGGAAAGACAACTGAGAGGGGGGGTGAATTAGTTGTCACATAATATTAAACCTTTTAGACTTAACTTAATCTTAGATCTGATGAATGGACAATAAACCATAAACAATCAACACATCAGAAACATAGAGAACACCAAGATTTTTTTAATGTGAAAACTATTGAAGTTGTGAAAGCCAACTTCACAGACCCCAAAGATCACCTGCATGCAAATAACCTATCACAGAAAGAAGACATTCGAGACAAAAGGAAAAGGTGCTTTGAAAGCTGAAAATGCATTAATTAGAGAGAGGGATAAAATACAATGATCAATCTTTATAAAAGGAGATTGTGCAACCCTAAAGAAACCCTAATAGGTAGACATTTAATAATTAATATAAATATTAAATATCACAATATGCAAAATAAAGTGAAATCTTAAGAGAGGAATAAAGGTAACTTAATTAACATAATTAAGTTAAAACCTTTACTCTAACATAAACCTTGTTAGGGGAAAAACCATGGTGGATGTTAGTCCACAATATTATACCCTGTTAAAAGTATAATGAGAATAATAATGGGAATTCACATGCATTCTGGCACACTTCCTAGAGCTCAATGCTCAAATACAAGACAACTCACTGCCCAACAATACACAATAATTTGAATTAGATCCATATGGTGTGAACTAAGAAAATAGCTTCTACACAAGCCTGATTATAGTTCCAGTTAATCACAAAAAACATTCTTCACACTTCGCTCAACCTTCTTCTCACTCTGCTTTGTAATCGAATGATTAGATCAATGTTTGTGCACTTTCTCTTTTTCTGGCTTTCCTTTTCTTTCACACACGAACTAGAACACACTAAATTCACTCAAACAAACACTTTTATATATCCACAACATGAAATACATCAAAAAATTAGTCATGCAGAAATATAAAACATATTTACAATGTCGGCCCAAATTTACAAATACATTTTAATGTGAATCAAACACCATTGGTTAATATTATGAGGAGACCCTAAACAATATCTTTGAGCATTCCAAACATTCAAATTTTAATCTTCAAGCATCCACATGTTACAACCATCATGTCAGCCAAGAACATGAAAACCTAAACACACATGAGAAAAATCTTCGACCATGAAAACACCGATCAAGAAAAACGTACAACAAGAATAGAGAATGATCTAGAAGCATCCACAAACACCAAGAACTAATAGAGAATCATTTGTAGCAACAAAAATTACTAGAATCGCATAAAATTCAATTAGGAACACTAACAGAACCCACATAAATACTGTCAGAACACAACTTTTCATAGCATGATCAAATCTTCACACGAACCTCTGAAATTTCTGGTAGATGAACTAGATACTCTCAACAATAAACCCTTTAGTCCACAACAACTCATCTTCAAGACACCTTCATGATCTTCATTGTTCCACTGACAACTTGCAACTCTACAATTTTCTCAATATCCTCGACATATACAACCTTCAATACAATGATACTAATAGTATTGACATCAATGACAACCACATATTAGCAACACAACCACAACATCCAACAATCTCCCCCTTTTGCATTGATGGCAACACATGATGTGAAAAATACCATCAACACAACTACACTTACTCCGCCTTTGGTTATGACTCTTCTCCTCAATTGCTTTTCTCCCCCTAAAAATATTTTTCACATTGGTCTTCTCCCCCTAAAGGATTTTTCACATTGCTCTTCTCCCCCTTTGACATCAATGGAAAAGATAAGAATTACCTTCCCACATACAAGCTCTGAGCCACATATCTGTACATTTGACTACTCCCCCTAAGTAGCAGCCACAAAAATATCAATTTGGATCAAGAAATATCTATGAAGCGCATATATTGATGCAAATAAATGCATCTCTAGTTCATATAAGGAGGGGTAATCACCCCTAGCATCCCTCTGAGATACTCAAAAGTATCCTTTGACAACGGCTTAGTGAAAATGTCTGCAACCTATTCTTTGGTAGGAAATACTTCAGTATGACTTGTTTCTCATTCACTTTCTCCCTCAAAAAGTGAAATTTGATTGATATATGCTTGGTCTTAGAGTGTAGCACCAGAGTCTTTGATATGTTAATTGCACTTGAGTTGTCACAGTATATGGCAATAGGTTCATCATAACTACTCTAATATCTTTCAACATCTGTTTCATCCACATCACTTGAGTATAGTTATTTGTAGCAACAATATACTCTGCCTCAGTAGTAGATAGAGAAATGGAATTTTGCTTTTTGCTCAACCAAGACACCAACTTCTTCCCTAGGAAGAAGGCACCATCACTAGTACTATTCCTATCATCAACATCTCCTACCCAATCTGCATTAGTATATGTACTCAAAGTAAGATAATCATCCTTAGGATACCAAGGTCCAAAATCAATTGTTCCTTTTAGATATTTGAAGATTCTCTTTACAATACTCACATGCGATTCTTTTGGATCAACCTAAAATCTAGCAACCATATATACATCATTCATAATGTCTGGTCTGGTCTGAGTTAAATAGAGAAATCCACCAATTATTGACCTATATCTTGTTTGATTTTCCTTAGGAGAATCATCATTCTGAGTTAACTTGCACCCAGTCACCATGGGAATACCAACAAGCTTTGAGTCTTCCATGCCAAACTTCTTCAATAGTTCTTTCACATATTTGGACTAAGATGTGAAAATTCCCTTGTCTAACTGAGTAACTTGTAATCCCAGAAAGAACTTCATCTTTCCAATCATACTCATCTCAAATTCATTCTTCATTTCATCAACAAACTTCATAAATAGATTATCATCTCCTCCAAAAATAAGGGTATGTACAGGATCATCATGGAAAAAATAGGCCCTTAAGTGGGAAAAAATTCAGAAAAATCAGAGTTAGGCAACTTGACGTAAAAATTTGAATAAGTTATCTATATTATTTCAAAAATTTGTAAGAATAGAATCTATAGAAAATTGAATGTAGTTTCTAAACTACTAGGTTTATTTTTAAAAATAATCTATTTTGAAAATTTGAAATTTCAATGTAGTAGTACTTAAATTTCGTGGAAAAATAAGAAGTAGGTGTCTGTCTGACCACCCTAACCACAATAAAATGATAATTTTTTTTATAAGATTTTAGACATGAGTAGAGGACTCATATCTCAATGTGATGCATATTTTTTTGTAATTTTTTTCCAAGTAAATAATTAATTATGAATTTTTATTACAAATTTTAAAAAATATAAAAAATCATATGTTTGACTAGCTTAACTTGGTCAAAACTTCATGAAATTCAATTTTTCTTTTTTTAATCCTATAGAATGCAAAGCATAGAATGCTATGCATGTTTTGGATTCAGAAAATGTGATACCGTTTGAAAGCTATAGATATTTTTAATCAACTTATCAATCAGGACTTTAGTCATAATTCAAATAGAAAATGAATAACAATTATTTATTAAATTCAAAGTAAAGCATAATTTATATTGGTGGAAAGCTGAGAATTTGCTTTAAAAACCCTTTTCATTTCATCAATTTTGGGTTAAAAGAAAGTTGTCAGCTACATATGCTACAAATACCCATCATATTGCCACTTTTTGGCCCATAATGTCATCAACAAAGACCTCAATAATCAACTCTTTGTCATGATCCAACTTGAAATACAAGTTGATGTTAGTAGTACCTTTATTGAATCGAAGCTTTAGTAAATATTTATCTAGTCTAGCATACCGGGCTCTGGGGGCTTGCTTGAGTCCATATAGAACTTCCTTTAATCGAAAAACCATGTCCTCCTTGTCAGTCAGTTGAAATCCATTTGTCTGTTCAGTATATACTTCTTCTTCTAGCTCACCATTCAGAAAAGCTAACTTTACATCCATTTTATAGACTTTATAGTTCTTATATGCAACATAAGCAAGAAATAATCTAATAACTTTAATTTTGGAAATAGGGGCAAAGGTTTCTTCAAAATCAATACCTTCCATTTGTGAATACCCTTTGCATACCAGTCTTGCTTTATTCTGGACCACTTCACCTTGTTCATTTAGCTTATTTTGAAATACCCATTTAGTACCAATCACATTTTTGTCTTTAGGTTTGGGAACAAGTATCCATGTATCATTCTTTTCAATTTGCATTAGTTCTTCTTTCATAACTTCCATCTAGTATTCATCATTGCAACCTTAATTGACATGTTTAGGCTTAATCTTGGATATCGAGCACTATTCTTCTATAATTTTTCTCCTAGTTTGCACATATTTATTCTTTTCTCATATAATTTGATTTTCAAAATGATTTAGCTTCACATACCTTGGAACTTTGGGACTCTCTTGAGCTTTTGGTTCTTCTATTCTTTCTTCTTCACTTGCACTTGTCTCTCCTTCCTAACTTACTTGTTTTACCAGAACAAATTGAAGTTGTTTTACCAAAACATATGGCACAATTTGAAGTTGATCCCATGTCTGAGCATTCTTTCCTTTGTTTGTGCTATCTTCCTAGTCATTTGAATCATATCCACAATATCTGGATGATCAAGTAGAGTCCTCATCAACTCTGACATTTTCACTCTCAACCATTTTTCTCAGTCTTATGTTATTGTTGGAAAAACAAGGACACACAACTGAGAGGGGGGGTGAATCAGTTGTGATAGAAACTAAAAATTTCCCTTTTAATTTTAACTTGATCTCAGATTTGATGAATAAACAATTAACCAAAAACAATCAACACATCAGAGAGACAAATAACACAAAGATTATTTTTGCGTGGAAACCCTATTGGGGAAAAACCACGATGGATGTTAGTCCACAAGATTATACTTTTCTAGAAGTATAAAATAAACAATAAGGGGAATACACATGCATTTAGGCACACTACTTAGATCTCACTGATCAATTACAAAAGAGGAATCACTGTCCAATAATAGGGTTTGGATTAAAGCCATCCAAGATTTGTGAATTGAGAAAATAGCTTCTTCACAAGCCTAATTACAGTTCCAATTAAGCTCATCACTTCTTCACACTTCACACATTCTTCTTCACACTCTGCTCAAAAATTGAATGATATTAGCACATACACACATAGGAGCACACGAAGCATCATCACCAACATTGAACTAGTCACCATTATATATCCGCTACATGAAATTCCATCACTACTTCGTTGGCTAGAGAAGAATAAAATATATTTGTAATGTCGACACAAATTTCTAAATAAAATTTTAATGCGAATCCACCAAGGTCTGACACAACATAGTGGAGACCCAAACTAACATCTCCAACACAAAAATAATTGAAATAATTACACCTCGAAGATCCACAACACACTACCAGTAACATGTCGGCTAGAAATAAGAGAAACCAAACATGTGCACAAAGATCTTCAACCACGAACTCTTTTATTAATGTGGAAACACCACAAAGATAGAGAATGATCTGGAGACACCATAGAACACCAAGAAACAACAAATAAGAATCCACAACTTAGAGAACAAGAATTACATAAACTTCATTTAGGAACACTATTAGAGACCAACAACACACTGTTAGACCACAACATACTCAAAACTTCACGCAAACCGCTGATGCTTCTGGTAGATGATTTAGAAACATTCAACAATAAACCATTTAATCCACATCAAATAATCTTTAATGTATAAAACACATCGCCTTCTTGACTTGCATAGTGCCACTAGGAACCAGAGACACTTTCTTTTACAATTTTCTCAATATTCTCAACATATATAGTGTTCAATGCACCAAATGCTAATAGTGTTGACATCAATGAAAACTACATATCATCAACCATATCCAAAACATCCAACAATCTCCCCCTTTGGAATTGATGGCAACATAAGATGTGAAAAATAATACCATCAACCCAACACACTGACTTCTTCTATACTTCTCCTCACAATTGAACTTCTCTTCACAAGGATTTTTCACATTACACTTCTCCCCCTTTGAAATCAATGGAAAATGTAACCATGACCTTTCCATGCACATGATCTAAACCACATATCCGCACATCTAACTACCCCTTGAGTAGCAGCCACAAAAACATCAATGTAGATCAGAATATAGCAATGAATCTTTTAGATTGATGGAAAAAAATACATCTTTAGTTTTTATCAAGAGGGGTGATTACCCCTAGAATCCCTCTGAGATACTCAAAGGTATCCTTTGACAAGGGCTTAGTAAATATATCTGTAATCTATTCTTTGGTAGGCACATATTCTAGTTTGACTTCTTTCTCATTCATTTTTTCCCTCAAGAAATGAAACTTAATTGAAATATGCTTAGTCTTAGAGTGTAGTATCAGATTCCTTGAGATATTTATTGCACTTGAATTGTCACAGTATATGGAAATAGACTCTTCATACATCACTCTGACATCTCCCAACATCTGTTTCCTCCATATCACTTGAGTACAATTATTGGCAACAACAATGTATTCTACTTCAGCAGTGGATAGAGAGATTGAATTTTTCTTTTTGCTCAATCAGGCTATCAGCTTCTTCCCTAGGAAGAAAGCACCACCACTAGTACTTTTCCTATCATCTACATCATCAGCCCAATCCACATTAGTATATGCACACAAAGTAAGATCATCATCCTTTGGATACCAAAGTCCAAAGTCAACTGTTCCTTTTAGATATCTAAAGATTCTCTTGACAACAGTCACATGTGATTCCTTTGGGTCAACTTGAAATCTAGCAACCATACATACATCATTCATAATTTCTGGTCTAGCTTGTGTCAAGTAGAGAAATCTGCCAATCATTGATCTGTACCAAGTTTGATTTTCCTTTTGAGAATCATCATTCTGTGATACCTTACATCCAGTTACCATGGGAGTACCAATAGGTTTGGAGTCATCCATTTTGAACTTCTTTAGTAGTTCTTTCACATATTTGGAATGAGATATGAAAATCTCTTGGTCCAATTGCGTAACTTCTAATCCTAGAAAGAACTTCATTTCGCCAATCATGCTCATCTCAAATTCACTCTTCATTTCATCAAAAAACTTCATACATAGATTATCATCTATTCTAAAATGGATATCATCAACAAAAACTTCTATGATAAATTCCTTATCATCATCTAACTTGAAGTATAGATTTCTATCAACAGTACCTTTTATGAATCCAAACTTCAATAGATATTTGTCCAATCTAGTGTACCATGCTCTAGGGGCTTTCTTAAGTCCATACAAAGCTTTCTTCAGTCTGCAAACCATATCTCCCTTGTATGTTAGTTGGAATCCATCCTGCTATTTAATGTACACTTCTTCTTCTAGTTCTCCATTCAAAAATGTAGACTTCACATCCATTTGATAGATTTTATAATTCTTATGTGCAATATAATCAAGAAATAATCTTATAGCTTCAATTCTAGCTATAGGGGAAAAGGTTTCTTCAAAATCAATACCTTCCATTTGAGAACAACCTTTACATACCAGTCTTGCTTTATTCCGAACCACTTCACCTTCTTCATTCAACTTGTTTCTAAATACCCATTTGGTACCAATCATATTTTTATTTTTAGGCCTAGGAACTAGTAGCCATGTTTCATTCTTTTCAATCTGTGTTAGCTCTTCCTTCATAGCTTCTAGCCAATGTTCATCTTGACAGGCTTCAATGACACTCTTAGGTTCAATCTTGGATATTAGACAATATTCTTTTACAATTTTTCTTCTAGTCTGCACTCCTTTACTCTTATCTCCTATGATTTGACTTTCAAAATGATTCATCTTTAAATATCTTGGAATTTTAGGACTTTCATGGACTTCTGATTCTTCATATTTTTCTTCTAATCTTCCACTTGTCTGTGCTTTTGCACTTGTCTGAGCTTCCTGACTGAATTGATTTATCAGAACAAATTGAGGTTGCTTCACTAGAACATATACAATAATCTGAAGTAGATTCGGTGTTTGAGTGATTTTCATTTGATTTGTGTTGTCTTCATTTGAATCATAGCTGCATTGTCTAGATGACTTGATAGAGTCCTCATCAACTTTGACATTTTCACTTTCAACCATCTTTCTCAATCTTTTATTATAGCACTGGTATGTCTTGTTCTTAGTAGAGTAACCTAGGAAAATCCCTTCATCACTTCTAGCATCAAATTTTCCTATATCATCATCTCTTTTGATATAACACTTACTTCCAAAGATCTTGAAATACTTAACAGTAGGCTTGTTACCAAACCATAACTCATAAGGGGTCTTACTGGAATTTCCATTCACATTTACTTAGTTGAAGGTATACACAATAGTACTTACGAATTCACTCTAGTACATATGAGACACATTTCCTTCCATCATCATGGTTCTGGTAGCATCCAAAATTGTTCTATTCTTTCTCTCTACAACTCCATTATGTTGAGGGGTTCGAGGAGTAGATAGTTGTCTTTTAATTCCATGTTCTTCACAATAAGAGTTAAATTCCTTAGAAATGAACTCACCACCTCTGTTAGATCTTATGCACTTGATTTTTAGACCTTTCTCATTTTTTGCCATAGTCTTGAAGCATTTGAATTTCTCTATAGCTTCACATTTTTCTCTCAAAAAGGAAACCCAAATCATTCTAGAGTAATCATCAATAACCAAAATGAAATACCTATTGATCGTTGCTTTCTGCACAACAAAAACAACACAGACAAGATGCGATATCTTGTCTCTCTTAAAAGGTAAATCTCTATCAGCAAGCCTCAAGAGATAACCCCAAGGTATTTATGTTAGGTCTTGACAATGCATAAACAACCCAGTGATAAATGTGAAATTGTTGGTAATCACAATGGGACCTTACTACAAGCAAACTACTAAATCTATTCTATCATATTTAACAAGCTGGTGATACTTCAATCCTAGATTTTACATGATAATAAAAGAAATAGCAAAAGAGTGAGGGTTCAAAGAGATTTCTAAATCTAATATTATCCCTAAGATCAACAGTGGAAGTAACCAAAACCCAAAACGGACCAATCCTTCAAAACTGATTTCTACTTGACCTAGATAAATTTGCTATCTTGTGGAAATAGTGCAATCTTCTAAGGCTCTTAAGATTTTCAAACCATGAATATTCATTCAAATAACCCTATTGCAGTTAAAATGAACAATATTCCCGATTGAACTAAGCACAAGGAATATAAAGTCTAGGCTAACTTTGAAAAGAAACTAACAATCAGTTGGTTGCAAAAAGTATGGACTGAAGGATTGCTGCAACATTCAAGTATCAAACTACTAACATTATTGAATCAAATTTAATCTAAACATTAACCTCCTCAAAGCAATTTTAAAGATGTAAAACAAGAACCATGCAAGACAAGAGAATACCAGTATGGCACCAAATCACAATGACATTACTTATATTCAGATTGTCCATTGTAGCAACAAATCTGACTTCTGTTACAATATTTGCTTGGGAGCAGCTACTTGCTAATTTTAATCTACTTCTATCGGGCTAACTTCTAACTATTTTCCTCTAGCTTTCTGACTATCTAATTCTCTAACCCTTAACTATCTAACCCTTTACAAAGAGGCCAAATGCCTAATATATAGAAACTCCAGAGAAACGTCGGCCAGGCAAGGGTTTCGTAGAAATAACTTAGCACAACCACCCAACCAGGAGAGTCTTTGAAATGGGTCAAACAAGCAATAAATGCGTGTCCCATCGAGGTCGGCCCAAGATCCATGATGCAGCCTGGTCGATGTGCAGGAAAATAATGGGAAGCACAAATTGTGCCGCAGCCCATCATCACCTCTTCTCCCTATTGTCCTTGCACTGATCTGACTCTTCGTGTAGCCTCAAGAACACCGCATCTAAGTCGGCCATAGGTGGTACTAGCAGAACCTTAAGTCGCCTCTCAATGGACAAAATCTCCTCCCTTGAGTGTTTGACCAACCTATCCCACTTGACCTTATGTGTCACATGCTTATCAATAATTGCAAGGTAGGTGGCTGTATCATCCAGTTGGTGCCTGGAAACAGGACTGCCATCAAGTGGTGCATAGACATCACACCACCATTCTTTCAACTGCTCTAAACTAAAATACCTAGGCACAATCTTCCTTCGTCCTGTCATGATTTCAAAGAAGGCCATGCAACCACCATAGACGCCAGCTAGGGTGTCACCAATGTGTTTTCTCTGTTTGTAAATCTTTCTTAACACCTTCTGCCTAATTTTCAACACCTCGAACCATTCCCACGGTTCGGCAGCTCTAGAGGAGGGAAGAATTCCATTGATCACCAACCTATCCCAGGTGTACTCCATAATAGTCCTAGTCTTTTGTAGTAGGAGGTTGGTGTCCTCTTTATCTTGTGCTAACACTTGTTTCAACCATTCAATTGTCATGACAACATCCTTCCTAGTCTACAAAATCTACTTAATACTTTCATCACCATTTATTTGTACTCCTTTCAACCAATTCATAGTGGCAAGGGTGGAAGCCTTCATCTTTTCAAGCTCAGTTATGGTCTCCTGAGGTAAAGGATTGGTGGCAGAGGAAGAGGGATTGATGGATTGCAGTGGCTTCATTAATTCCTCCAAGCATCTCTTGAGATTCTCATTTTCTCTCTTCAGCTCCTACTTGGTTTTTACTTCCCTCCTCAATCTGTCCACAATAACTGTACTGGAGACCTCATAATCTTCAATGTCCATCTCAACCGATGTAGGCCCAAGATTGAAAGTCTGTATATTATAAACACTTCCAGCCACATTATCTCTATTTTTATCTAGGACAGGGGTAGCAACATGAACAACCTTATTATGTGCCTCATCCCTTTCAACTCTCAAGATTACTCTAGGTTTATTTTTACCCTTGTCCTTTCCCATCCTAGCTAGCAGTGCATCCCAATTCGGTGGACTATTTTCCATAACCACCTGTTTTCTCTTTAATTCCCCATCAAGCCATTCAGGGACACTGGACTCCAATTGGTCCTTAGCCTGCTTCTCCGCATTTTGTAGATCTTCTGCTATTTCCTCATTCAAAATTTGTTAATCTCAAGTTTCATCGACTCTACTTTCCTCTTCTTCAACATGTTCCTCCTCCTGTTCCAGTGATGGATCTTTCACTGCCTCTTCTTCCCTTGGAGGAGATTCAACTGCCTCGATTCAAATAGGAGAATCCGCATGTGCAATCATAGGGGATTGCATTATCTTTTAAATCTCTACCTCTGCACTATGGAGATCACCTGCATGGAATTCTTCACCTTCAGTATCTGCATGATTTTCAACATCCTCCTCTTGACTCGGTTCACTTTGAATTTCATGAATGGAAGGAACATCATCATGTTGCTCCTCACGAGAAACCACCGGAGGTAGGTCAGCCCTAGCTACACTCTCCCTGGGAGAAGGAGTCCTAGACTTCCTAACATACACTTTGGCCTTCCCCTCTGAGCTTTCATCATTTATTACCAGTGGGGTAGTTACCTCCTCTGCAACCTTGGAGCTTGCCCTTTTTGACAATTTTATAATTCTTCTTCTCTTTAGCACAGGAGCATCAGCCTTAGGATTTTGCTTCTCAACCTCCTTATGCTCAGACCCTTTAGTCCTTGTCCTTCTCTTGGCGTTTGACCTCCTTTGTTTCATGGTTCCCTGGGTCTCCTCTTGTTGAACACCTTTTGTCTTTATCTTGGATGCGGAATCCAACTTACCTTTTCCCCTAGGATCTTGCTCAGCCGATTCCTTAGAAGTAGAATGGGGATTCAAGTCTCCCATCAGGTTGTAAGTGCATTGCACACCTTTATTCTCCAACACCCACAAAGTGTGTTTGAGCCACATCTTGGTAAATTTGAGAACTAGATCCATCAGTTGTTTCAACTCTATTTGTTCCTCTTCCAACCAATCCACATCACCAATTGGTTTATCATTTATGGCCTCATAGGCATGATCTTTAATTAGGTTGCCATCATCCCCCAACTGATCAGGGGCTGCCCTCACATTGTACAATCTGATTTCTTCCACCGGAAGGTGAGAGAATTTCTTCTTTTAGACCTCGTACTCATCACTGTGGTTGGCCCAGTAATCCTCTAAGTTTACCTTATGGCAATATTCCCTGCTGGCCTTCTTCTGAGCCTCTCTTGTGATATCAAATCTAGACCTTTGGTAGTGGAGAGACAGGACTAGAGTACTCAATTCTTCCTCTGAAGCTTGGGAAAAACCAATGGAAGGACATATCTCCCCAGTGCCAATCCTTCATGGGAACTCTCCACCAAATCCAGTCTTATGCTTATCCTTCTTGACAATTGCATCAAAATCACAAATATGCCTTGTTACTTCCAGCAATATAATGTGGTTAGTGGGGTACCTTGGAAGTCTGTATGGGGCCTTTTGACAGCCATCAATCAAAATGTAGGAGAAGGTTGGAAATTGAGTAAACCAAGCTCCATATTTCCTGATGCGCTCCTTGGCTTGATCTGAAATTTTGACATGCTTGGCCTCCTGAAGCATTCTTGTGATATGCATGGTGAAAGCATCATTTTCCCTCCTATAATTTTAACCTCCCCGATGCAACTGAGGGAAAAATTCATAAATAATATCTTGTCCAAAGGTGCCTCTTGTATCCAATCCCCTGTAGGAGTGGAACCTAGCAAGTGCATAGACCAAATAGGAGGTCTCTGTGAAGGTATTTGTCTACAACACATTGGACAACTGGTTGTGAATAACTTGGCTAATGACCCCTACCCAATGGTAGTCAATTTGATCTCGTTCCATCCTTACAATGGCATGGCACATCCAATTCTCAAATGTACCAGCACTTTTCAATCTAGCCACCCTGCTAAGAAACGTGATGGCATTGTAGTACTCCTTGAATTTTCCTCTAAAAAGTTGCTTTGGCAATTTGGAATAGTGTGACTGGGTTTCTCTAGCCAGGAGTTGATTAGATGTTGTGACTTCATAGTCTGGTTGTCGTAAAACTCCTGAGCTGCCTGAATGGTGAATCCCACCACATGAGATCATTCTGGCATACTAAATGTTTGGGCAATGGAGACCGGGTTTAGATTTGCAATTATTCTCCCTTGAGGACTAATTATCCTCTGTGTGTCCTGATCATAGTGCCTTGTGCACTCAAGGACCAGGTCATAACATTGTATTATAGAAGCAAAATTGACCACGTGGGCCAAACCTGACTCTTTCATTCTTCTAGTCACCAAAGGAGGATCCTCAGCTAACATCCTTACTTTAAATTCCTCATAGTCCCAGAGGCCAATGTTGGTATCCATGACTTCTGACCAGATAGAAGTGATCTTACTCTCAGGGACCTTACTCTTAATGTCTAGCTTGATCTTCTCTACATCATACAATGAGGAACCAGCTACCGCCTTGCCTAATTCGGCTTGTATTCAACATGGAAACATAATAAAAATTATAGGGAAGTAAGGTTAATCCATCAAAATACCATTAGAATGCATCTCAGAGAAACAAGGTGTTGTTAAAATTGCTATAAAGTGACTAGAACAAATTTCAGGTTTCAAGGCCACCCGCGGAATCTTGGCCAGAGCAGAATTTTGGGAAATTCCAATCCTCTTGGATTCCAATGGAATAATGAAGAAACACCTACTTAATCACTAGACTCGATCATTTCTATCAATAAACCATGTGGGAGATCCAAACATGACATGAATAAACCATAGAATGCATTGATAAGCACCAACATGTCACTTTCTTTAATATTCCTTTGCATTTCATTAGAATTCGGGGAAATATATGAGGGATGAATTTCTGAAAAAAACAAGCCAAATTTGATTTTTGGGAAGTCTGGGAGACAGCGGATTTTGAAGAAATCCGGACCTTGTAGACATCCGCAGGTAGAACAATTTTCTAAACCATAGGAGAATCTAGAGTGAGGGCTTCAGCGCAAGTTGAGATCTCGTGGAGAAGTCCTAGTGGAAGACAGGTGTGATGCCGAAAGGTCTATCAGAAAAGGGGTCTCTCCAAGACACGGTGGTTTCGGTGTAACGTCCTAGCAAAAAGGGACAGCAAACAAATCAGCATGAGCCAAGGGTGGTCGGGGTAAGGTCTCAGCAACAATTACAGGTCTCACTGACTGGTGGGCCCAAGCAAACACCTCAGCTAGACTCAAGCTTTCAGTAGGAGGTCCTAGAAAAAGGCAATATTCTGCTGACTAAGGTTTGGTTTGAGTTTGGCTAGAGGTCTCAACGAAAAGATCCAGGCTCGCTAAGAACAAAATGCCTCTCCACAACGTCTTGGCAAACTGCGATAGTCATAGTGAAGGGAAGGTATCGACCGGAGTTGGAGCCTCGCAGAGAGGTCTCAACAAAAAATAGATGTCCCAACGACAGAAAGCAATACAACATGATGAAAGCAAACACGCTTGACGAGAGGTCTCACTGAAGGACAAATGTCCTGGTGAAACAAACGAACATTGATCAAGCCAAATGGATCTCGTGATGACCTCTTGGCGAATAGGGGTAGTCCTACTGACAGCGAAAGTAAAAAACACGCCAGTAAGAGATTTCTTCATGGGGTGAGGTCTTGGCGAAAGTGAAAGGTTTCGCCGACTGATGGGCATACAAGATCTTATCGGTGTAAGAACGAAAATATCATGGCAACCCAACATGAACAAAGGAAGACTACTTTAGTAAACCCCAAGGTAGTTGATATGACATCTCAGCGAGCCCGAACGGTCATAGTGAAGGGAATCTAAAAGAGATGGAGAGTCTCGAACTGTGACACTAAGACATGATTTCACCCAAACACTAAACTAACTAAGGATTTTGAAGAGTTTAAACTAGGGAAAGCTAGGGATGAGCCCCTTCATGAATTTTCTTTGTATTGCGGGCTCGTTTTAAGGTGAAATAACCAGACATGGCCCCAGGTTTCAAACCTCACCATCCACCAAAGGGCACGGGCAACTCCAGAATTCAGTTGTTCCAACTGTTAAATCACCGCTAGGGTTTACGAATTACTCTCAGGCAAGATTCATCAAAATGCAGATGGACATGTGAACTCAAAACTTGCCCAGGAGACAACAAGGACATAGCACCGAACAACCCCCAGCATAAAATAGATGAATACACAGGAAACCAAACCTTACAAGCCCCCACAATACCAACGCCCCATTCATAAATCAAATCAAAGTAGAGCAATCAGGCACATACCATTATGAAACAGAAATTGGTCGTAGAAGTAACAAACACAAAGCTCAAGGATGTCCAGAATGAACACAGGTGAAAACGTGCAAGAAATAGCCACCAAATCAAACAAAGCGAGCCCAAATGCCCTAAAATGAAGTCAATTAATCACAGAAAAGAACCTCTTAGCTAAAATGATGGCAAATAATGAGCATAATGGCGCAAAAGATCCCAAAATAAAGTTAAATACATTTCTTAGAGTGTACATGGAGCCATTAATGCACTCAACAAGACAGTTATGAAGCCCGAGAGGCCAACGATAGGGTGAAATCTAGGAAAATTTGGCCCACATGGAAATCCACGAAGACCCAAGTTTTTCGAATAGCAAGATCCAGCTGGAGTCCAAGCAGGATCCGGGAAAATCCAACTAGGGCAGAAAATCCTGAATTAGGGCAAAAATCGGAAATTCATCTAGAACTTATGATTTTCAATGAGTATCTTGGGTAAAAAACTTAGGCATTCAAAATAAACAATTTAAACACGTGCCCAAGTAAGAAAAAACCCCAAAAGAAAGGGCCAAAACACCAAAACCGAAGCGAAAGAGGGTCCCTACTTACAGCGGGGCGTGTGTATGAAAAACTACACAACAAATGGTGACTTCCGTTGGGAGAATGCTCCAGAGTATTTGATGACGAACAGGAATCAAGAACCCAAAATCTCTGGTTTCAATCTCACCACCACACAAATGAGTCATAATGCAATTTTTAAAGAATCAAAACCAAAGGATAGATCAAATCCTCCATAAACTAAAAATCCAAGTGTGTGCACATGAGTTCATTTCCCTCCTTAAGTTACTACAGAAACCAAGTTCAGTCAAGTCAGGCTACATAAGGATTCTAACTTCAAAAGAAACTTGGATGGGGCCTTGCTGCCAGTTAGGGGTCCATAGCCCCGGTGAGGTTATCACTGTGAATCTCTAGAACATAGCTCTACTACTAGCCAGATGTCCATAGCCCCGGTAGAGATATTCAAATACCCCTAATAAGTTGAATTTATTCTTTTGATATTCAATATTCTATTTTTCTTTTCTTTTGATATTCAATATATGTCTCTTTCATTTCAACATATGAACAATTTTGTTCACACTCAGGGCTGAGAACCACAGTGGCACTTAAGCAAAAATAGGATTTTTCACTTGACAAGACTTTGCAAGGGTTCCTATAGTGACAACAGGATTCTTAAGATATATGAAAGATATAAGATTTTTAGAGTACTTCAAGTTCAAATCCATACCAATGACTCAACCCTCTATAAATCTGACATTAAAACTGTTGGCAATAGAAAAGACTTCAACCGTCCTTTCAAGATGGAAAACTAAAGTTCACCAACAAAATACGTAGAAAAGCTCTAGAGAAGACAGATCCACCATGCAGGTGCAACACACCCAGGGGAAAATAGAGAAAAAAACCCCCAAAGCAAAAGAAAAGAAAAAAAACAAACCAAAAGCAAACCTACGCTACCCAAAACAAACAAAAGCAAAGCAGAAAGGAAAACCCTAACCTAACTATATACAAGATGAGAGTTGAAAATAGCTCAAGACTGGAAATAATTCTTCAAATACTGCCCATTGACAGGCAGTGGGATGTCCTCTATAGTGAGAGTTTTCAAATGGAAGGCATTATCTCCTAGGATTTCTGAGATTTGGTAAGGTCCAAGCCAAAGTGTATCAAATTTTCCATGCTCTCCCTTACGGTCATGTGCTTTATCTTAGGAGAGAACCAAGTTAGAGATCTTAAATGCTTTAACCTTGGCTCTCCTATCAAACCACCTCTTGACAACCCCTTGATGTTTGGAAAAGTTGTGTAGGGCTTTGTCTCTTTTCTCCTCAAGATGTAACAATTCAGCAAGTCTTGCCTCACGTCTATTTGCCTCATCATAATATTCATTGATGAACTAAAGGGTAGGAATTTTCAATTGTATGGGAGACACAGGTTCTAGACCATAAACCATATGGTAAGGTGACATCCCTATGGAAGCTTTATATCTTGTATGATCTGCCCAAAGAGAAAATCTGAGTTGGGTATGCCAGTCTTTAGGGTTTCTATCTAACAACTTTCAGATGACAGTCAGAAGATTCTTATTGGATGACTCAGCCAACCCATTACCCTACGGATAGTAATTGGATGCAAATTTTATAGTGATCCCATGATCAAAATACCAGTTAGAAAATTTCAATGATGAAACGTAGGACCATTATCACATACTAAGGACATAGGGCATCCAAAATGATTAAGAAAACCAGATTCAAGGAAATTAATTACTACCTCAGAAGTACACTGTTTGCATGCGAGCGCTTCATTCCATTTTGTAAAGTAATCATTTATGGTGAGAATATACCTGTGACCAGTGGAGGAGGGTGGATTGATGGGGCCAATGAAGTCCATTCCCCATTGTGCAAAAGGTTTTACCTCAAAGACTAACTGGAGCGGGAGCGTGGCATACTTCTCTCTAGTAGCGGCAGTTTGGCACACATGACAGGTTTTGACATGACTGTGAGTGTCTTTGAACAATGTAGGCCAGTAGTAACTAGCTCTAAGAATATGGTTTGCTGTAGAGGGCGCTGATCCATGGCCTGTACCATATCTGTCATGAAATTCTAATATCACCCTTGTAGATTCTGCCTTTCCCAGGCACCTTAAGTACACACCTTCGTGATTCCTCTTGTATAATACAACCCCTTTCAAAATGAAGTTGTCACTCTTTAAGTGCAATTCCCTTCTTTGTATTGAATTAAGATGGTCAAGGAATCTCTGAGTCAGGAGATAATGAACGACATCATCATACCACTTGCTAGGAGAAACATCCTCTGAAGTATAAGCCTGAGTTGTAAGATCAGGGCCTGTCTCTGCCATTGTCCTTGTGAGCCCCTGTCCTCTTACCAGCTTCATGGGCTGAATTTCCATATTATATTCTTGTAGCATAGTTACCCACTTGGCTCTTCGTTCTCCTAGTTCATTCTGTATCAAGAGAAGCTTGACTGTAGGATTAGGAACTATAGCAAAAATCTTATTTCTGAGGATGTAATGTCTGAATTTCTTGACTGCCCTGACTAAGGAATAAGGCTTCTTCTCCACATTTGGGTATTTTAGTTCTGCATCCTTCAATGGAATGCTCATGAATGCTATGGGGTGTTCATTGCCTTGGTCAGATTTCTGAGTTAATATAGCTACATAGGAGTGGTCAGAAGCAAATGAATATATATAGAATGGTTTGGCATAATCAAGGCTTACTAAAACTGGAGCTTCAACAATAGCTCTCTTTATTTCAGCAAATGCTTCTTTTGCTTCTACATTCCATTCCACCTTGGCCTCCTACTTCAACATCGCATTCAGGGGCTTGACTATCTCTACAAATCCAGTGATGAATTTCCTGACAAAATTGATTTTGCCAAAGAACGAATTCATTTCCTTTTTACTAGCAGGTAGTGGGATCTTGAGAATAGCCTCTATACATTATGGATAAGTCGCAATCCCCTTTTTAGAGTTGATATGCCCTAGTAACTTACCTTCTGTAACTCCAAAGATGCATTTCTTTGGGTTGAAGGATATGCCAAACTCTTTGCATTTCTGGAAAACTTTGCATAAGTCAGATATATGGTCACCTCTCTTCTTGGAGAAGACAGTAAGGTCATCCATGTAAATGATTATGCACTTCCCAATTATATCTTTGAAGGCTATGTCCATTTCTCTCTGGAATGTAGCTCCAGTGTTAATCAACCCGAAAGGCATTCTTCTATAAGAAAAAGTGCCCCATTTAGTGGTGAAAGCAGTCTTATGTCTATCCTCATACTACACCATGACTTGGTTGTACCTTGAATATCCATCCAGAAAAGACATCATCTAAGATCTATTCACAATCTAGAGTACTTCATCCAGTGAGGGCACTGGATAATTATCCTTCTCTGACGCTCGGTTTAGGTGCCTGAAATCCACACAGTTTGATTTCACCATTTTTTTTTTGTACAGGAACTAGGTTTGCAACCCAAGTAGAGTGTCTAACTAGAAATATGATTCTCGCATATAATAGTTTTTGTACTTCCCTTTGTATTACAGGTTCCAGCAGAGCATTAATAGGCCTTTGCCTCTGTCTGAAAGGTTTCACTCCTAGATTGAGAGAGATAGTATGAATTATGACTGATGTATCAAAAGTTTTCAAGTCCTCATAACTCCAGGCTATCACATCCAGATATTTATGCAATGCATCAATGATCTCTCATCTTTCTTCTGGAGTGCATACTTTTCCAATAAGAATATTTTTTCCATCCTCTTGGGATCCCACATTGTACTTTCACATTGTTCACTGATGGACTCTTTCCTAGTGTCTTGATCCTGGTCTCTAATCTTATCCAAATAAAAAATCCTCTCTAATTGCATCATTCCCCTGGGAATAGTGTTGTTCTTCAAATTGATAACCCCTTCTAAGTCTATTTCTGCCATTGGGGCTCGATTTCATCTATGATTTAAGATTTCATCTATGATTTAAGAAGAAAAAAAATCTGTGTTTGTGATAAAGTCTAAAATGTGCTTGTCTTCCTCAAACACCTAGAAGCTGGTGACATTGTTAGGTACTGAGGGTATTGAAGTCAGTTCCACTATAAACTTCTTCAAGCCAAAAAGAGATAGAGGTTGTAGAGTGCTGGCTGCCTGGGCCAAGGAATCATTTGTCTGATTTGTACTTTGTTGAATCAGCTGAATGTTGAAGGCATCAAATCCTTTAATTAGGTCCCATACTCTGTGTCTATAGTTATTCATTCTTTTGTCATGACAAGAGTACTGCCTTCTAACTTGCTTGACTACTAATTCAGAATCTCCATACACTTGAAAAATCTTAACCTTCTTCTTCAAGGCCATCAACAATCCATGAACTAAGGCTTCATACTTTGCTACATTATTGGTACAATGGAACTAAAGTCTATGAGCAACAAAAAATGTCTTACCTTTTGGGATGATTAGCTCAAATACTGCTCCAGCTCCTTGTTTTGACTTGGACCCATCGAACCTCAGAGTCCAACATCCAGCAACTGTGGGGTCCCTTGCTACATTACTTGTACTATTACTGGTGGGTGGCCTTTCAGAAGGAACCATTCCATTTCCTTTAGGATCTTCTATGACATTCATGTTATCAATTCTGGTTGGAGGATCAAGGTTGGTATGTTTCTGTATTTGTTCCACTGTAGCTTGGCATAAGTAGCAATCCAATTCTAAATGTGAAGCATTATGTACCCTGCACCAATTGGACAAAAGTAACTCTCCAAAGCTCATTCTTTTTCCTAACTGAATGTGATCTTCAATACATTTTTGAAGGAACTCTTGAAAATTATCTAACAAAGCCAGCTGATTATCCTTTGGATCATCATTACTTTCAGTTGGTTCACCATTGTCTTTAACTAGTTCCACTAGGGCTTCAGTATCACCAGGCTCTGTCGTAAGGTCAACAAGAATTGTGTGGAACATAAGAATGTCCTCCACATTTGGTTCTGCAAGAGGAGTAGTAAGCATGTAGTTTCCCATACTTACTTCTGACACCAGAATTTTTGTTGAGATCTTTTGATATTCTGTGATCATATATTTCATCCCGGGTTCTCTTTCAATCCTGATCTGATTTGGAAATCCCTTCCAGGGAAGCCACATATGGGAATGATCAGTGGAAACATATCCATTCAAGGCCTTGGTAAAGTCCCTACCCAAGATTAGGCTATAAGCATCAGGTATGTCACCTACCTGTATATTGATAACTTACTGAATTCTAGGATCAGAAGTAATCTGCATATGGATCATATGTAGCTCTCCTACCACATTGACTTCAGTCCTATCCAACTATGTTACTTTCTTCTATGATTCAACATGAGTATTTCCCATAGCTCTACAGACACCAAGGGTCATAACATTGGTTGATGCACCTGAATCTAGTAGACAATTAAGTAAATTCTTACCAAACATGTGACATAAATTAGGAATGGGGGAGTATCTGTTTTCCCTTGAAACAGAGTTAAGGGAGTATCTACTTGAACAACTTGGGATTTGTCCCTTTCCCTCCTAATGTCTCCATGGGGCATATGAACTTGATCTTGAGGTTGATTTTTCCTCCCTATTGGCTGAGAACTAGACACTTTATGGATATTCTTGCTAATTGATTTATCTTGAGACATGGAATTTGCATCATAAGAACCTAAGATTGCATTCCTAATGGATGTGACTCTTAATAGCTCAAATGCAGATAGATTTACCTTTAATTTCTAGAGTTCTTCTACAATATATAGAGCCAACTGCTCTTCATTCAAATTAGTGGGGGTCTCCCTCGGTTATTCCACCACCTTTTCTTTACTTGCATCAACATTTCTTCCCTTTGGCGCATTAGCTTGTACTCCTTGGGATAAGTATTGCTTAGACACCTGAGGCGATGATGGATTATTGCTAGCATTAGGGTCTGGAGGAGTGTTGAAATTATTTGGTGGGATGGAAGTAGTGAAGGGGCCTCTAGCCTGTAGGTGCCTATGTGGCAACTCTCTCAAGTCATACCTCTTGACAGGTCTCTGGAAGGTCTGCACTTCTTCAATGTAAGCCTCTATACATTCTCTGGGACCATTATCAT
Organism: Sequoia sempervirens; assembly: GCA_007258455.2. Taxonomy (NCBI): domain Eukaryota; kingdom Viridiplantae; phylum Streptophyta; class Pinopsida; order Cupressales; family Cupressaceae; genus Sequoia; species Sequoia sempervirens. The sequence continues at coordinate 364,057,628 of VDFB02000015.1, forward strand.
TCCCTGGATTCTCATCAAATAATTTTCATTTCATCCCCATTGCAAACCTGGTCTGCCTCATCCTTTAACTGGTTAGGTTCTTCTTCAGGCACATTATCCTCACTTTGTGGAAAAGGAGCATGGTTTAACACCAGCATTGGTGAATCATAAGGAATAGAAGGCATTATTTCTTGACAACTTGTATTGTTCTCCACCTCATACTAGAAGATTGAGGCTGTTGTTTGGAACTCTTGATAGTCCAGCTCAGAATGCTGACTAGTCTTATGGAGCCTACACCACCCTAACAAAGCAGCTTCATCTAGATATACCCCGCTGGGGGGCTTCTCTTGATTAATTGGTTGACTAGCAAATTGATTGGCGGGTTGACCAGCTAGTTGATCCAATGGGGTGGGGACTCCTCTATTATTGGGCCCTGTGTTCCAGGTTCTATTCTGTCCTAACTTCTATCTTCTCTCAAAACCTTGTCCACCACCTTGACTTTTATCAAAGTTCTGACCTGATGACTGTCCCTTATCATAATTTTGTCTTCTTTCATTATTATATCTCCTATCATTATTGTAGCCTTTGTTGTTGTTATACCCTTTGTCCTGATGTTGCCCTCTATCAAAGTTCTGATTGGACTACATGTTTCTCTGAGCAGCTTGCAACTAACTGTTATGGTTTCTTAAGTAGGTTACTTCCATATTCAGTTTCTTTATTTGTTCTGACAATTCATCCAGTCTTTCCTTGTCAGGATTATAGTATGAAGGTTGACTTGCATTATTTTAAGATCAACCAACTGTAGGATTGGGATTTAGTGACTGGTTCAGGACTTCAGAATTTTGCAGGTATGAAGGGTAACTAGCCCGAGGCTGGGTGTGCAGGGGTTGATTCACATTTTTGTTGGGGATAACTCATCATGGATAACATTTTTCCCATAGGGGGTCCTGGGTAAGGGACCAGAGGCAACTGAGGTACCTGGTTCATGATAGGAGTATGGTGTGCAAGGGCTTGGTTGATAGCTGGAACTTGTCCAGAATGAAAAATGGGTTCTAATGAGGGTAAAGGCCCAGATAGATGTTGCCTTAGATTTGTGCTAACTTTTATAGCCTCTACATATGCATCTAGTAAAATCTTAGGGAGGTTATTACTCCATTTCATAAAAGTAGCTGTCAAACTATCCAACCCTTCGTAATAGACTTCTAAGGTAGTGGGTTCATCAACAGCATAAGGGGCCTGTAATTTGGTATAGGCACAGTGAAACCTATTGTTGAAAGAGCCTATGGGTTCATTGACCTCTCTCTTCACATTAGTAAACTGATGGTAAAGCTCATTAGAACTAATGGGAATTGAGAACTTTTTCAAAAAAGTAGCTTCTAACTCAATCCAATGGTGGATAGACCCAGCAGGTAAATGGTTTTACTAATAGAATGCATCTTCCCCTAGTGAATAGGGAAATAACCTACAAGCTACGTCCTCATGGTTTATCACTCTATCTTTAAGGCCAGTCTGAAAGATTCTAATGTGCTTTTCAGCAGTTCTGTCTGGATCATTGATATGGAACTTTGAACATAAGTGCTCAGGGTTTTTAGGCATGACATTATAAACAACAAAGCTCAGTGGAGATGGGTTGGTTGCTAGGAAATCCATTGGTGGAGGTGCAGATGAAAATGGCTTATTTATGACTAGCTGAGGTTGTGGACTGGGAATGGGCACAGACTCAGATGAAGTTGATGAAGATGGGGATGATGGAAATGAGGGGGTGGATGGGATGATGATGATTCCCTTCTTCTGTTGGTCCTTCTTGACCTAGTAGGGTTTGGTAACTCTTGAAATTCTTCCTCTTTTGGAGCAGATCTTGTTCTTCTTCTAAATCTCTCAGGTGAGATAGCGTTCAAAAATTGATCCAGCTTGCTTATTTGGGCCCTCCTTCTAGCGCCAACACTGTTGATCATTGTTTTCTGCACAACAACAACACAAACAAGATGCGATATCCTATCTCTCTTAAAAGGTAAATCTCTATCAGCAAGCCTCAAGAGATAACCCCAAAGTATTTATGTTAGGTCTTGAGAATGCATAAACAACCCAGTGATAAATGTGAAATTGCTGGTAATCACAATGGGATCTTACTACAATCAAACTACTGAATCAATTCTATCAAATTTAACAAGTTGGTGATACCTCAATCTTAGATTTTACTTGATAATCAAAGAAATAGAAAAAGAGTGAGGGTTCAAAGCGATTTCTAAATCTAATATTACTCCTAAGATCAACAATGGAAGTAACCAATACACAAAACAGACCAATCCTTCAAAACTGATTTCTACTTGACCCAGATAAATCTGCTATCTTGTGGAAATAGTGCAATCTTCTAAGGCTCTTAAGATTTTCAAACCATGAACATTCATTCAAATAACCCTATTGCAGTTAAAATGAACAACATTCACAATTGAACTAAGCACAAGGAATATAAAGTCCAGGCTAACTTTTCAAAGAACTAACAATCAGTTGGTTGCGAAAAGTATGGACTGAAGGATTGCTACAAAATTCAAGTATCAAACTACTAACATTATTGAATCAAATTTAATCTAAACATTAACCTCCTCAAAGCAATTTTAAAGATGGAAAACAAGAACCATGCAAGACAAGAGAATACCAGTATGGCACCAAATCACAATGACATTACTTATATTTAGATTGTTCATTGTAGCAACAACTCTGACTTTCTGTTACAATATTTGCTTGGGAGCAGCTACTTGCTAATTTTAATCTACTTCTAATGGGCTAACTTCTAACTGTTTTCCTCTAGCTTTTTGACTATCTAATTCTCTAACCCTTAACTATCTAACCCTTTACAAAGAGGCCAAATGCCTAATATATAGAAACTCCAGAGAAACATCGGCCAGAAAAGGGTTTCACAGTAATAACTCGACACAACCACCCGGCCAGGAGAGTCTTCAAAAGGGGTCAAACAGACAATAAATGTGCGTCCCATCGAGGTCAGCCCAGGATCTGTGATGCAGCTCGATCGATGTGTAGGAAAATAATGGGAAGCACAAATCACACCACAACCCATCATCGGCTCTTCTCCCTATTGTCCTTGTTCCGATTTGACTCTTCGTGTAGCCTAGAGAATGCCACATCTAAGTTGGCCACAGGTGGTACTGGTAGAACCCTAAGTTACCTCTCAATGGACGCAATCTCCTCTCTTGAGTGTTCGACCAACCTATCCCACTCGACCTTATGTGTCACATGCTTATCAATAACTGTGAGGTAGGTGGCCACATCATCCAGTTGGTGTTCAGAAATAGGACCGCCATCATGTGGTGCATAGACATCATGCCACCATTCTTTCAATTGCTCTAAACTCAAATATCTGGGTGCGATATTCCTTCGTCCCATCATGATTTTGAAGAAGGCCACGCAACCACCATAGATGCCAGCTAGGGTGTCATCAATATGTTTTCTCTACTTGTAAATATTTGTTAACACCTTCTGCCTAATTTGCAATGGCTCGAACCATTCCCACGGTTCGAAAGCTCTAGAGGAGGGAAGAATTTCATCGCTCACCAACCTGTCCCAGGTGTACTCCATAATAGTCCTAGTCTTCTGTAGCAGGAGGTTGGTGTCCTCTTTATCCTGTGCTAACACCTATTTCAACCATTCAATTTTCATGAAAACATCCTTCCCAGTCGACAAAATTTTCTTAATACTTTCATCACCCTTAATTTTTACTCCTTTCAACCAATTCATACTGGCAAGGGTGGAAGCCTTCATCTTTTCAAATTCAATTATGGTCTCCTGAGGCAAAGGATTGGTGGCAGAGGAAGAGGGATTGATGGATTGCAGTGGCTTCATTAATTCCTCCAAGTATCTCTTGAGATTCTCATTTTCTCTCTTCAGCTCCTACTTGGTTTTTACTTCCCTTCTCAATTTGTCCACAATAACTGTACTGGAGACCTCATAATCTTCAATGTCCTGCTCAACCAACGTAGGCCCAAGATTGAAAGTCTGTATATTATAAACACTTCCAGCCACATCATCTCTGTTTTTATTTGGGACAGGGGTAGCAACATGAACAACCTTATTATGTGCCTCATCCCTTTCAACTCTCGAGATTACTCTAGCTTTATTTTTACCCTTTTCCTTTCCCATCCTAGCTAGCAGTGCATCCCAATTCGGTGGACTATCTTCCACAACCACCTGTTTTCTCTTTAATTCCCCGTCAAGCCATTTAGGGACACTGGACTCCAATTTTTCCTCATCTTGCTTATCCACATTTTGTAGATCTTATGCTATTTCCTCATTTAAATTTAGTTTATCGGAAGTTTCATCGACTCTACTTTCCTCTTCTTCAACATGCTCCTCCTCCTATTCCAGTGATGGATCTTTCACTACATCTTCTTCCCTTGGAGGAGATTCAACTACCTTGGTTCTAATAGGAGAATCTTCATGTGCAATCATAGGGGATTGCATTATCTTTTCAATCTCTGCCTCTGCACTATGGAGATCACCTGCATGTAATTCTTCACCTTCAGTATCTGCATGATCTTCAACATCCTCCTCCTCACCCGGTTCACTTTGAATTTCATGAATGGAAGGAACATCATCATGTTGCTCCTCACAAGAAACCACTCGAGGTAGGTCAGCCCTAGGTACACTCTCCCTAGGAGGAGTCCTAGACTTCCTTGCATACACTTTGGCCTTCTCCTTTGAGCTTTCAACTTTTATTACCAGTGGGGTGGCTATCTCCTCTGCAACCTTGGAGCTTGTCCTTTCTAACAATTTTGTAATTCTTCTTCTCTTTAGCACAGGAGCATCGACCTCAGGATTTTGCTTCTCAACCTCCTTATGCTTAGACCCTTCAATCCTTTTCCTTCTCTTGGCCTTCGACCTCCTTTGTTTCACAGTTCCCTGGGTCTCCTCTTGTTGAACACCTTTTGTCTTTATGTTTGATGGGGAATCCAACTTACCTTTTCCCCTAGGATCCTGCTTGGCCGATTCCTCAGAAATAGAATGGGGATTCAAGTCTCCCATCAGGTTGTAAGTGCATTGCACACCTTTATTCTCCAACTCCCACAAAGTGTGTTTGAGCCACATCTTGGTAAATTTGAGAACTGGATTCATCAGTTTTTTCAACTCTGTTTGTTCCTCTTCCAACCAATCCACATCACCAATTGGTTTATCATTTATGGCCTCATAGGCATGATCTTTAATTAGGTTCCCATCATCCCCCAACTGATCAGGGACTGCCCTCACATTATGCAATCGGACTGCTTCCACCGGAAGGTGAGAGAATTTCTTCTTTTAGACCTCGTACTCATCATTGCAGTTGGCCTAGTAATCCTCTAAGTTACCTTATGGCAATATTCCCTACTGGCCTTCTTCTGAGCCTCTCTTGTGATATCAAATTCAGACCTTTGGGAGTGGAGAGACATGCCTAGAGTACTCAATTCTTCCTTCAAAGCTTGGGCAGAACCAATGGAAGGACATACCTCCCCAGTGCCAATCCTTAATTGGAAATCTCCACCAAATCCAGTCTTATGCTTATCCTTCTTGACAATTGCATGAAAATCACAAATCTGCCTTGTTACTTCCAGCAATATAATGTGATTATTGGGGTACCTTGGAAGTCTATATGGGGCCTTTTGACAGCCATCAATCCGAATGTAGGAGAAGGTTGGAAATTGAATAAACCAAGCTCCATATTTCTTGATGAGCTCCTTGGTTTGATCTGAAATTCTGACATGCTTCACCTCCTAAAGCATTCTGGTGATATGCATGGTGAATGCATCATTTGCACTCCTATAATTTGAACCTCACCAATGCAACTAAGGGAAAAATTCATAAATAATATCCTGTCCAAAGGTGCCTCTTGTATCCAATCCCCTATAGGTGTGGAACCTAGCAAGTGCATAGACCAAATAGGAGGTCATTGTGAAGGTCTTTGTCTACAACATACTGGACAACTGGTTGTGAATAACTTGGCTGATGACCCCTGCCCAATGGTAGTCAATTTGATCTCATTCCATCCTTACAATGGCATGGCACATCCAATTCTCAAATGTACCAACACTTTTCAATCCAACCACCCTGCTAAGAAACATGATGGCATCATAGTACTCCTTGAATTTTCATCTAAAAAACTGCTTTGGAAATTTGGAATAGTGTGACTTGGGTTTCTCTAGCCAGGAGTTGACTAGATGCTGTGACTTCATAGTCTGGTCATCGTAAAACTCTTGAGCTACCTGAATGGTGAATCCCACCACATAAGATCATTCTGGCATATTAAATGTCTGGGCAATGGAGACCGGGTTGATATTTACAATAATTCTCCCTTGAGGACCAATTATCCTCTGTGTGTCCTGATCATAGTGCCTTGTGCACTCAAGGACTAGCTCATAACATTGTATTGTAGAAGGGAAACTGACCACATGGGCGAAACCTGACTCTTTCATTCTTCTAATCACCAAAGGAGGAACCTCAGCTGACGTCCTTACTTTAAATTCCTCATAGTCCCAGAGGCCAACGTTGGTATTGGTGACTTCTGACCATATAGAAGTGATCTTACTCTCAGGGACCTTACTCTTAATGTCTAGCTTGATCTTCTCTATATCAGACAACGAGGAACTAGCTGCCGCCTTGCCTAATTCGGCCTGTATTCAACATGAAAAAATAATAAAAAATTATAGGGAAGAAAGGTTAATCCATCAAAATACCATTAGAACGCATCTCAGATAAACAAGGTGTTGTTAAAATTCCTATAAAATGACTACAACAAATTTCGGGTTTCAATGCCACCCGCAAAATCTAGGCCAAAGAGGAATTTTGAGAAATTCTAGTCCACTTGGATTCCAACAAAATAACAAAGAAACACCTACTTAATCACTAGACTCAATCATTTTTATCAATAAACCAAGTGGGAGATCCAAACATGACATGAATAAACCAGAGAATGCATTGAAAAACACCAACATGTCACATTCTTCAATATTCCTTTGCATTTCATTAGAATTTGGGGAAATCTGTGAGGGATTGATTTCCGTGAAAAACAAGCCAAATTTGATTTTTAGGAAGTCTGGGAGATAGTGGATTTCAAAGAAATTTGGACCTGGTGGACATCTGTGGGTAGCACAATGTTTCGAACCATAGGAGAATCCGAAGTGAGGGCTTTGTCACGAGTTGAGATCTCGCGGAGAAGTCCTAGAGAAAGATAGGTGTCACACCGAAAGGTCTATCAGAAAAGGGGTCTTGCCAATACATGGTGGTTTCAGTGTAATGACCCGACGAAAAGGGACATAGCAAACAACTCAGCATGAGCCAAGGGTGGTCGGTGTAAGGTCTCAGCAACAGTTACAGGTGTCACTAATCAGTGGGCCCAAGCAAACACCTCGGCCAGACTCAAGCTTTCAGTAGGAGGTCCCAGCGAAAAGGAAATATTCTGCTGACTAAGGTTTGGTTTGAGTTTGGCTAAAGGTCTCAATGAAAAGATCTAGGATTGCTAAGAATAGAAGGCCTCACCACAACGTCTTGGCGAACTATGATAGTCATAGAAAAGGGAAGGTATCAGCCAAAGTTGGAGCCTCGTGGAGAGTTCTGAACAAAAAACGGATGTCTCGGTGATAGAAAGGAATACAGCGCGACGAAAGAAAACACGCTCGACGGGAGGTCAAGCCGAAGGACGGATAACCTGGTGAAACAAATGAACATCGATCAAGCCAAATGGATCTCGCCATGACCTCTTGGTGAACAGGGGTAGTCTTACCGACAATGAAAGTGAAAAACATGCCAGTAAGAGATTTCTTTGTGGGGTGAGGTCCTAGCGAAAGCGAAAGGTTTCACCGACTGATGGGCATACAAGATCTTATCAGTGTAAGAATGAAAATATCATGGTGACCTGACATGAACAAAGAAGACTACTTCGGTAAACCCCAGAGTAGTTGATATGACATCTCAGCAAGCTCGAACGATCACAGCGAAGGGAATCTGGAAGAGATGGAGAGTCCTGAATTGCGACACTAAGACATGATTTTTCCCAGACACTGAACCAACTGAGGATTTCAAAGAGTTTAAACTAGGGCAAGCTAGGGATGAGCCCCTTCATAAATTTTCTTTGTATTGCGGGCCCGTTTTAAGGTGAAATAACCAGACATGGCCCTAGGTTTCAAACCTCACCATCCACCAAAGAGCACGGGAAACTCTAGAATTTAGTTGTTCCAACTATTAAGTCACCGCTAGGGTTTACGAATTACTCTCAGGCAAGATTCATCAAAATGCAGTTGGACATGTGAACTCAAAACTCACCCGGGAGACAAGAAGGATGTAGCACCGAACAACCCCCAGCACAAAATATATGAATACATAGGAAACCAAAACCTACAAGCCCCCATAATACTAACGTGCCATTCATAAATCAAATCAAACCAGAGCAATCAGGCACATACAATTATGAAGTAGAAATTGGTCGTAGAAGTAACAAACGCGAAGCTCAAGGATGTCCACAATGGACATAGGCAAAAATGCACAAGAAATAGCCACCAAGTCAAACAAAGCAAGCCCAAATGCCCTAAAAAAAGTCAATTAATCACAAAAAAGCACCTCTTAGCTCAAATGATGGCAAATAATGAACATAATGGCACAAAAGATCCCAAAATCAAGTGAAATACATTTCTCAGAGCCTGCATGGAGCCATTAATGCACTCGACAAGACAGTTATGAAGCTTGGGAGGCCAATGACAGGGTGGAATTTGGGAAATTCTGACCCACACAGAAATACGCAAAGACCCAAATTTTCTGAATAGCAATATCTAGTCGGAGTCCAAGCAGGATCCGGGAAAATCCGACTAGGGCGAAAAATCCCGAATCAGGGAAAAAACCCAAAATTCATCTAGAACTTAGGATTTTCAATTAGTATCCTAGGGAAAACACTTAGGCATTCAAAATAAACAATTTAAACATGTGCCCAAGTAAGAAAATACCCCAAAAGAAAGGGCCAAAACACCAAAACCGAAGCGAAAGAGGGTCCTTGCTTATAGCGGGGCATGTGTGCAAAAAACTGCACAACAATACCTTTCTCCATGAATACTTCTAACGCTTGAAGGACCACAAATGTCAGTATGTATCAGCTCTAGAAAATTATTTGAATGAAAATGTTTTCTCCGGAAAGAGACTCTAGTCTGTTTACCCATATGACATTCCTTACAAATTACATTAGTAGGCTTTACTAATTTAGGAAGATCTCTTACTACCTGAGTAGAACTTATCTTGATAATATTGTCAAAATTTACATGACACAATATCCTATACCATAACCAGCTTTCATCTATATGAGCAATCAAGCAACTTCCACTAGTAGTATTCAAATGAAAAATGTTACCTTGTGTTTGTTTTCTAGTTGCAATCAAGTTTCCAGAACTTCCACGTATCTTACATCTTCTGTCTTTGAACTGTAGATCATATCCCTTGTGAACCATCTGTCCAACACTCAATAGATTGTGCTTTAGACCTTCAACATAGGGGACATCATCAGTGTTGTCCTTACCACCAAGGAAAATGGATCCTCTGCCACAAATCATACTATCATTGTTATCTTTGAATCTGACAACTCCACCATCATACTGTTCCAAACTCACAAATTTTCTTTTATCACTAGTCATATGATGTGAGAATCCACTATCAATGACCCACTCATCTTTTTCTTCAACTTGAGCTACAAGAGATTTTTCATCTTTAGTAGATTCAATAGCCACAAGATTATTTTCAATGGTAGAAATGAAATCCCAATGATCTTCTTTTCCATTATCTTCATAAGATTCTTCATCAGTCACTGCTTCTTCAACAAAGTAGCATCTCTTCAGAAATATAGAATTCTTAGGTTTAGATCTAGGAACTCTTTTAGGACATCTTGATGCAAAATGACCTATTTTACTACATGAAAAATATTTTATAGGTAATGCATCTTCATACTTACCTTTTCCTCTGCCTTCTTGCTTTGCAATCAACACTTCTAGTTCTTCTACTTCCCTTTCTTTATCGTCGAGTTGTTTTAGTTCTTCATCATACTTGGATACCTTCTTGGAACTCTCTCTCATACTATATCTTTGTCTGTTGTTTTTAGAGAAAGTAGCCTTAAATGAAAATTCAATCTTTGGTATGGATTCACCAAACTAACTTATCTCAAAGGAAACAAGTTTCCCAATAAGCATATCTCTTGCCAACTTGTTTACTAATCTGAATTCTTCAATAGCATGAACCTTCATTTTGTAGGAGGGAGACAAGGATATGAGTACTTTAGCCCCAAATTTCATCCTCATCCATAGAACCATTGGCACATGTAATACCCATCACTATCTCATTTACTCTCTGCATAAAAGAAGTGATATTTTTATCTTCACCCATCTTAAAATTCTTGTACTTTCCTTTCAAGCTTTGTAGCTTAGCCATCTTCACCTGTGCATCTCCTTCATACAAAGTTTCTAGTTTCGTCCACATTTCATGAGCTATATTCAAACCTACCACATTAACCATCTTTGAATCTGTTAAGGAACTCACCAAAGCTTCAATAGTCTTGATATTGCTTTCAACTTCTTTGATCTCATTAGCATTAGAGGGACCATTTTGAGGAATGACATATTGATTTTTAGTAATCTTCCAGATAGCATCACCAATACACATCAAGTGAAATTGAATCCTAACTTTCCACAATGAGTAGTTAGAGCCATCAAGTCTACGACTGTCCTTCTAGAATGTAGTTGCCATCTCAGATCACCTCAAGCTATTAGACTTTCTTCAGAGGAACCTGCTCTAATACCAATTGTTGGCAAAACAAGGGCACACAACTAAAAGGGGAGGTGAATCAGTTGTGATAGAAACTAAAAATTTCCCTTTTAATTTTAACTTGATCTCAGATATGATGAATAAGAAATTAACCAAAAATAATCAACACATTAGAGAGACAAATAACACAGATTTTTTTTGTGTGGAAAACCTGTTGGGGAAAAATCACAGTGGATGTTAGTCCACAAGATTATACTCTGCTAGAAGTATAAAAGAAACAATAAGGGGAATGCACATGCATTCAGGCACACTGCTTAGAGCTCACTGCTCAATTAAAAAAGAGGACTCACTGTCCAACAATAAGGTTTGGATTAAAGACCATCCAAGATTTGTGAACTAAGAAAATAGCTTCTTCACAAGCCTAATTATAGTTCCAATTAAGATCAACACTTCTTCACACTTCGCACATTCTTCTTCAAACTATGCTAAAAAATTAAATGATATTAGCACATACACACACAGGAGCACACAAAGCATCATCACCAACACTAAACTAGTGGCCCTTATATATCAACTACACAAAATTCCATCACTACTTCGTCAGCCACAAAAGAATAAAATATATTTGTAATGTCGGCCCAGATTTACAAATAAAATTTTAATGTGACTCCACCAAGGTTGGACACAACATAGTGGAGACCCAAAATAACATCTCCAACAAAAAATAATTTAAATAATTACACCTTGAAGATCCACAACAACTACCACTGGAACATGTTGGCTAAAAATAAGAGAAACCGAACATGCACACAAAGATCTTCAACCACGAAATCTTCAAATAATGTGGACACACTAAAAAGATAGAGAATGATCTAGAGACACCATAGAACACCAAGAAAAAATAGAGAAGCATCAACAACAACTTAGAGAACAAGAATTACATAAAATTCATTTAGGAACACTAACAGAGACCAACAACACACTGTCTGACCTCAACATACTCAAAACTTCACGTAGACCTCTGAAGCTTCTAGTAGATGATCTAGAAACATTCAACAATAAATTCTTTAACCCACATTAGTTAATCTTCAATGTAGAAAATACAACGCCTTCTTGACTTGCACAGTTCCAATGGGAACCAAAGATACTTTCTTTTACAATTTTCTCAATATCCTCGACATATACAATCTTCAATGCACCAAATGCTAATAGTGTTGACATCAATGACAACTAGACATCAACAACCATATCCACAACATCCAATAGTTATAGCACTAGTAGGCCTTGCTTTTAGTAGAGTAACCTAAAAATATTCCTTCATCACTTCTTGCATCAAACTTGTCTATATCCTCATCTCTCTTGATATAACACTTGCTTCCAAAGATCTTGAAATATCTAACAGTAGGCTTATAACCAAACCATAGTTCAAAAGGAGTCTTACCAAAATTACCATTGACATTTACCTAGTTCAAAGTGTACACAACAGTGCTTAAAGCTTCACTCCATTAGATGTGAGGCACATTTCCTTCTATCATCATTGTTCTAGTAGCATCCATAATTGTTCTATTCTTTCTCTCTACAACTCAATTCTGTTGAGGGGTTCGAGGAGCAAATAACTATCTTTTGATTCCATGCTCTTCACAAAAAAGAATTGAACTCCTTGGAGGTGAACTCACCACCTCTGTCTGACTTTAAGAATTTTACTTTTAGGAATTTCTCATTCTCTACCATAGCTTTGAAACTTTTGAAATTCTCTAATGCTTCATATTTTTATTTTAAGAAAGCAACCCATATCATCCTAGAATAATCATCAATAAGAAGCATAAAGTACCTTCTCCATGAAGGATTTTGACTCTAGAGGACCACATAGATTAGGATGTACCAACTCTAGTAATCCATTTGTATTATGTTGTTTTCTTTGAAAAGAATCTCTTGTCTGTTTTCCCATCTGACATTCCTTGCAAATTGTATTAGTAGGATTTACTAGCTTAGGTAGATCTCTTATTGCTTGAGTGGAACTTACTTTGACAATGTTATCAAAATTCACATGACACAACCTCCTACATGCCATAACCAAATTTCATCTACTTGAGCAATTAAACAACTTTTACTAGCAACATTTAGGTGAAAAATATTACTTTCTATCTTTTTACCTGAAGCAATTACTTTTCCAGATGTTTGAAGTATCCTGCATCTTCCATCTTTGAACTAAAGATCATAACCCTTGTCCACCATATGTCTAACACTCAACAAGTTATGCTTCAATCCTTCAACATAAAGAAAATCATCAGTGTTATGCTTACCACCAAGACAAATAGATCCTCTACCACAAATCACACCAACATTTTTATCTCCAAATCTTACAACCCCATCGCCATACTTCTCAAGACTTACAAATTTTATTTTGTCACCAGTCATATGATGTGAACATCCACTATCAATAACCCACTCATCCCTTTCTTCAATTCGGGCTGCAAGTTCTTTCTCAACTTTAGTAGATTTAGTAGCCTCCGAACAATTTTCCTTGATAGCAAGGAACACCCATTCATCTTCATTTCCATTATCTTTATTAGACTCATCATCAATCACTCCTTCTTTAGCATAATAACATTTCTTTTGGAATCTAGATTTTTTAGGCTTGGATCTAGGAACTCTTTTAGGACACCTTAATGCAAAATGACCTATTTTACTACAAGAAAAGCATTTAATATGAAACACTCTTGTATACTTACCTTGTCCTCTACCTTCTTTCTTCACAATCAATGCTTCCAATTCTTCTACCTCTCTTTCTTCATCGTCAAGCTATTTCAATTGTTCATCATACTTGGAGGAATTTTTGGAACACTCTCCTGAATCATATCTTTGCTTGTTTCTTCTAGATATAGTAGCCTTGAATGCAGATTTAGTCTTGGGAACAGATTCACCAAATGCACTCAACTCAAAGGCAAGAAGTTTTCCAATCAGTGTATCTCTTGTCATATTCATCAATGATCTAGTTTCTTCAATAGCATGTACCTTTTCTTTGTGAGAGGGAGGCAATGATTTGAGCACTTTAGCTATAATTTCTCCCTCTTCTAGGGTACCACTGACACATCTAATACCCATCACTAGTTCATTTACTCTTTGCATAAAAGAATATTTTCATCTTCACCCATCTTCAAGTTTTCATACTTTCCTTTCAAAATTTGTAGCTTAGCCATCTTCACATGTACATCTCCTTCATACAAAGGTTCTAGCTTCATCCAAATCTCATGAGCTATCTTCAGACCTATTAAATTTGTCATTTATGAATCTGTTAGAGCACTCAACAAAGCTTCCATAGCCTTGACATTATTTTCAGCTTCTATAATCTCATCAGTATTGGAAGGACCATTATGAGGAATAACATATGGATTCTTTTTTAATATTCCATAAGGGTTCTCCAATGCACCTCAAATGACATTCCATCCTAGCTTTCCACAATGAGTAGTTTGTTCCATCGAATCTAGGACTATCCTTATATGAGGCCATCTCAGATCACCTCAAGCTTTTAAACTTCTTCAAAGGAACTTGCTTTGATACCAATTTTTGGAAAAACAAGGACAAACAACTGAGAGGGGGGGTGAATCAATTGTCATAGAATATTAAACTTTTCAGACTTAACTTAATCTCAAATCTTATGAGTGAACAATAAACCATAAACAATCAACACATCAGAAACACAAAGAACACCAAGATTTTTTTTACGTGGAAACCTTGTTAGGGGAAAAACCATGGTGGATGTTTGTTCGTAATATTATACCCTGTTAAAAGTATAATGAGAATAGTAATGGGAATGCACATGCATTCAGGCACACTGCCTAGAGCTCACTACTGAAATAAAAGATGGCTCACCGCCCAACAATACACAGTAATTTGGATTAGATCCACAGGGTGTGAACTGAGAAAATAGCTTCTACACAAGCCTAATTACAATTCCAATTAAGCACATAAAACCTTCTTCACACTTTTCTCAACCTTCTTCTCACTCTACTCTACAATCGAATGATTAGATCAATGTTTGTGCACTTTCTCTTTCTCTGGCTTTCCTTTTCTTTCACATACACACTAACACACACTAAATTTTCTCAAACAACCACTCTTATATATCCGCAACATGAAATACATCAACTTAGTCGGCTAGAAATATAAAACATATTTACAATGTTGGCCCAAATTTACAAATAAATTTTAATGCAAATCAAACATCGTCAGCTAATATTATGATGAGACCCAAAACAATATCTTTGAGCATGCCAAACATTCAAATTTTAATCTTCAAGCATTCAAAACACATTACAAGCATCATATTGGCCAAGAACATGAAAACCCGAACACACATGAGAAAAATCTTCAACCACAAACACACCGATCAATGCAAACTTACAACAAGAATAAAGAATGATCTAGAAGCATCCAAAAACAACAAAAACTAACATAGAATCAACCACAAAAACATAAATTACTATAATCACATAAAATTCAATTAGGAACACTAAAAAATCCCACATAAATACTGTCAGAATACAACTATTCATAGCACGATAAAATCTTCACGTGGACCTCTAAAACTTTCGGTAGATGAACTAGATACTCTCAACAATAAACCATTTAGTCCACAAAAACTGATCTTCAAGACACCTTCATGATCTTCACTATTCCATTCACAACCTTCAACTCTTACTTTAACTATTTTCTCAATATCCTTGACATATACAACCTTCAATACAATAATGCTAATAGTATTGATATCAATGAAAACCACATGTCAACAACACAACCACAACATCCAACATATCCATTTCCAACTCATTTTATTATTACCCCTAGGGTAATGACCAAGTTGAATCTAGCAACAAGAACTTAATCTTAATCATGAAGAAACTTATGGACAATAATCAAAGGAACTGGTATAAGAAATTATATGAAGCTCTATGGGAAGAAAAAGCTACACCCAAGAGAGAAATTGGTATGTCTCCTTCGAATTGGTCTATGGTGTTGGCTCAACCCTACCTTTACCATTAAAGAAAAAATAAAAATCAAAAGATATTGGACAACATAAAAATCAAAGTAAAAAATAAAAGATAAAAGATTGATGTCCTATCATGCCACTTCTAAAATAATTGAGGGCATCTATCAAAGAAAAATTTCAAGAAATGAGCTTTTTTTATCTTAATTATTCATCCTCATAATCTTTGTGAAATCCATATAGTTTGCCTAATCAAACCATATCCATACATACATCTCATTATTCTATCCCCCATGATGATGTCTCTCAACAAACCTTTGATGGAAACCCCTTGATGTTCTTTAATTTGAGGGTTGCCCAAACTCCTTTATGTGTGAAGCATAGAAACCCTTGTAGTGTTCATGTTAGGGCTCATACTTAATCTCCCCACATCCATAAAATAAAGCATCCTCCATCATCCCTCTCATAAAATACATATCCATTCATCACATCATCATCCATCTAATAAGAAGTGTCCACCATGATCACAACATCATCAAGTCTGATTTATCCAAAAACAATAAAAAAAAAAGTTAGAAAATCAAAAAATCCAAAAAAGAATCTTTAAATTTAAAAAAGTCAAAAAATAAAAAATAGTAATGATAAATAATTTTTCCAAAGGTGAAAACCACTATGGTGGTGCCTTGGATAAGTACCATGGTGGAAACATGGAAACAAACTCCATTTGTAGTAGTCTCTTATCCATCATCTCTTAGGATACCACCTCATATGCTATCATTTCCATTGTTTCATATCATAATAAACTACCATCTCCATCCATCCATCCATAATAAACCTATAATGACCTATCTTTAATCCTTTATTAGTGTCATATTATCATCCCATCATCCATCATTAACCACCCTTCCCCATGCATTAGATATGAAGGTCACATTTATATTATATTAATAATTTGATCTTGCATATCCTTAGTTTCCTTTCACTTTGGTCTTCAAGTGTCATGTATTTGGAATATAATATTCACCCATAATAAATAAAACACCCTTCCCATCTCAAGCTCTAAAAAATATCATCATCCTTACAACCCATATAAAACATAAAAAATAAAAATAGGAAAAATCTTGAGCTCCTCAAACTTGACATTAATTAAATCCAAACATTGCATCCAATAAATCAATCCATAATTGAAATCATATCATAAGCCTAGATGTCAAACACTAATCATTTATCTTATCCTTTTTTAAATTGATTAATCAATCATCATCATATTATCAAATCCTTTCTTAAGTGATTATCCAAACTTAAGTATACAAATCAAATCCTTTCTTAGGTGATTATATAAGCCTAATGTAAGAAAAATAAAATTATCATCATCATCACCTTACCTTTCACAAGAGATATGTTGGTTGCATGACATGTTTGTAGTGATTCTTTTTTGTTGATTTACCTTTTGATCATTAGATTTATAACCCATAACTACACCTACTTATAGCCACCTTGATCTATCTATATCTTGGTGTGTCATAACTTGTTTATAAAGAGGCATCATTTTATCTTTTATATCATCATTTTCATTTATTGAGTGTTAAGTCTAGGGAAATGTTACCTTGTAACCCTTGTTCTTCATACCTTGGTGCATAATTACCTTTTTTATATCGAATATTAGGATTTATCAATACATATTGGCATAACCTATCCATAATCATCAAATTCTCATTCCTTTTCATCTCCTCCATCCTCTTTAATCTTCCAATTCATCTACTTCTTTCTCCTAATCCATCATTGTTCCCTTCCATTTGGAGAGCACACCCATGTTCTCTTAACCATCATGCCATCTCAAGCGGGAGTCCCATCACCAAATCATCAATATTTCCTTATTAATCCTAATATTTCCTTATTCCTCCTTATCCTCTCATCCACTATAGTTTAAAGTTATTTGCTATAATGTCACTTTGTGATATCATATCAAAGAGGGGAAAATGTAGATGCCTAAAATTTGGCCTTACCCATCCGCACCTCATTTCACCCTATCCTAAGGCATAAATTAAATAAATATTTAATATTTATTAATTTATTCCTATGCTTTCCCATCCTTATCCTAATCCTTTAATTAAATAAAAAAATTCCATTTTTTTAATTATTATCCCTTCATCAATCACATTAATTAAACATATACTTTATTTATTTAATTAATCATCGTTTATCCTTTATCCTTCTATATCTAATTCTATCCCTTCATATGTTTTACATGGATCATAATCTAATTTTTTCCTCATGTGAAAAATTTCCTCTTCACATGTCTAAATAACTCATTGTCTGGATTCATTTTAAACCTAGAAACCTATCCAAAAGTCAAACTATCTTTTCAAATTATCTACTCATCTCATTTAACCTCTTAATCCTATCCATTTCCATAAGGATTTTTTTCTCATCTTGGTTATAAACCTAGATCATATCCATCATGTGACACTTTTCATATGATTCCATATTTTATCCAAACCCTAATCCTCAATCAATCTTGGCCATACATCATCATTCATATCTAGCCATTCATTTTGCATCTTCAAGAATCTATCTCTAGAGACTCTCCTTGATTTTTCAAGTCCTATCATGCTATCAAAATATCTATTGAATCAATATTATCATTATCATTACCACCCCTACAATTGACAGTTCCAGGTGCACCCTCTGCTTGATGGAGATTGAGGGGCATAGGGGGAGGATGAGGATGAAGAGAGGGTGAGTGGAAGGATTAGTTGGGCAGGGGTCTAGTTCAGCTAGTCCAGGAAGATGTTCACATGCAGGATCAAGACCAGGGGCTAGCCAAGTAGTAGGATCAGGTAGACGCACCACCATGAGCTGAGGGTGAGGATCAACCTCATGTGTAGCCCCCATGAGCACAGGTAGTAGGACAACAAGATCCCCAAGATGCACAGATTGTATAGCTAGAGGCTCAGATTCAGATTTTGACAGCGGAGAGGGATCAGGCTAGGGATGAGAGAGACTAGGCCATTTTGCAGAGGTAGGCCGCAAAGCTATAGGCAGCCATAGAGATAGGCCGCAGACAACAGTTGGAGAGCATGGCTGCCTCATCTTCTCACAACACAGTGTCACTTAGAGCTTATAGAGAGGTCATCTAGGAGGTGGATTACTACCAATTTCACTACCACTAGGCCATACCAAGAGTAGCTTGGGTTCCCGATTATTCACATCAGACTAGCTACAGACCACTAGAGGGTCATGGTGATAGAGGCGAGGGTGGTGAGCACCAGGGTTAGATTTCTCCTCTTTGATCGAGATGATTACCTTTTGTGCCTTATGGGATCATTTTTGATAGCCCACTGGGCCTTTTGTATGATACACATATGTATAGTGATCCTAATATATAATTTTTGTACTATGACAATTTTTTGATGATATATATGAGACGATGATATTGATGTGATATCCCATGTATCATGTTTATTTTTATGCATTCATGGATGGTTTTATTCTGATGCAATGATGTTATGGTACTATGATGTGTTATGTGATGGTCATCCATTTTGATGTATCTATATGATATGCATTTGTGTTATATATGCTTTTATATATGATGCAATGTGAATGCAATGGTCATGCTCTATATGATATGCCTTGATGATGTAAATGAGATGATTTTAAGATGCTGAGAATAACAAATATATATTATCCTAAACATGTTAGATGATTGTGACATGTATGTGATGCACTTATTAACAATGTTTAATATGTGATGTGATGTAATATATGAAATGATATGTTAATGCAAAGTAGTATGATGATGATTTATACTATGCAAGATGAATGTAATGTGAGAGATAACTTTATGATGTTCATGTGATGACATAATAAATGCTTTTATGAGATGGTCTATATGAATATGTATGCTTATAATGCAATGGATTATCTATAATGCTCATGTACCTATTATGTTTGATTATGTAGTAGATGGTAATATGAAATGATTATGAAATGTTTATGCAAATGAATGTTATGTGCTAGTTTATGTGATGAAAAATGGATGTAATGTGATGATTTATAAATATGCTTAATTATGAAAGTGCTTATAATAACACATTTATATGATGATGGAGATGCAATGCATATGTTTCCGATATGATATGTTATGTCATATGCTAATGATTTGTGGATGTAGGATCAATGATGATGATGATTAACTGTCATAGTACCTTGTTAGCGTGAAGATCAAGAAGTGATGAAAGAAAAGAAGACATTCCAACAAGACATAAGATGATGAATACCTTTCGAGGAGTTAGGATTTTCAAAGGGCCAATTTCCTTATGTTTGATAACACACATGGTAAGATGCATCAAGGTATAGAGAACCAAGATGGCGTTGTACCTAGTGTGGTGGAATTTGACTCAACAATCAAATAGGAGTACTCTTGTTCATACCTGACATATGGAAACCTTGCTAGGATGAAATTTAGAAGTTTCAAACATCTCAGACAAAAACATGGAAAGGTATAACCTATAAACGTAATAGTCAACAAGCTGCCCAAAACACCCTCCATACATATCTAACAAAGAAAGTATTCACCCAGTTATACTACAAGAACGCCCAACAAGCACAACAGACAAAAGATAATGATCGTTGCCCCATTCCTATCTCTCTAGATCTATTTGTTTGGACATCATTGGGAGATTATTATAATGAGTGCAAAGAGATAAGTCAAAAGACAAAGATAAAGTAAACAAACAAGCTGATGTTCTTCAATATCGCTAACCAAAAGTGAATGTGTTTTTAAGGATAAGAATTGAAACTATTGCCAAAAGATAATGCCCATTGTAGGAAGGATCCATCCTAGTACATGTTAGTGAATGGCAGCATGTCATTTCATTTATCCAAAGTGTTCTTTCTAATAAATAATTCCCATTGTAGGAAGGATACATCCTAGGACATGATGTTACCAGATGATTGAAATGTGATTGATTGGATGATAGGCTATTGAAACAAATAATTTGACCAACTTGTTTATGTATTGACTTAGACTTGAGACCTGACGTTTTGAGTTTTCACTTTTCACCTACTAGACTTGTTTTTGATTGTTTCATCAAAGGTTGGGGATGATGAATGTTTATTATGAGTGGTGTTATTGCAGGTGAAAGCGAGATGAGAAAGATGGATTTTTTCAAATATTTGGATGTTTTTGGAGTTTTACAATGTTTTGAGGTTGTTTTTGGTATTTTAAAGATTTTATAAATGTTTTGATTTTTGATTTTCAAATGTTTTGGGGTTTTCTGAGATTTTGACCAAGAGACTAACCTAAGAACCTATCCTAGGGGCCTAGAGGGCTGATCAATAGATTAGCCTTGCCTACGTTATACACACAGAGACCGTGTAGTTTGACTGACGACTTGACCAATTTATAGATAAAGATATACATGATGAAATGTTAGTTTATTATGACGAACTCCTAAAAGAATGTTAGTTATAAATGTTTGATTTTTGATTTTCAATTTTTTGGGGTTTTGAGATTTTGACCAAGAGACTAACCTAAGAACCTATCCTAGGGGCCTAGAGGGCTGATCAATAGATTAGCCTTGCCTACGTTATACACACAGAGACCGTGTAGTTTGACTGACGACTTGACCAATTTATAGATAAAGATATACATGATGAAATGTTAGTTTATTATGACGAACTCCTAAAAGAATGACCTAAGTGTCTTGGGGGATAATCAAAGATCAACCTTGCCTACATTCAAGGCTCAGAGACCCATAGTTTGACTGATGACTTGACCCATTCACTGATGAAGATATACATGATGAAATGTCAGTTTATTATGACGAACTCCTAAAGGACTAACCTAAGTGTCTCAGGGGATGATCAAAGATCAATGTTGCCTACATTCAAGGCTCAGAGACCCAGAGTTTGACAAGACGACTTTGTTTTTGACCTTTTGAATGAATTGTTGACCTATTTTTTGATTTTGATATGTTTTGAATGTTTTTGGATTTTGGTGATTTTCTGATGTTTTTGGATTTTTTGAGATTTTAGGACTTCAAGAATATACACGAATCCAATATGATGAGAACATGCCCCCAACATGATGCAATAGACTACTCCAATAAAGGTAGGAAAAACTGACCTTGGGAATGGGCTAAGTAGTATGAGGAGGGATCATGATATGAACACATGACCAAGCTATGATGCGAATGTCAAATGGATGGGTGATGGATGGAGATCTAAATGCGATGGATGATGGAAATGTAATGGATGGATGATGAAAAACAAGTCATGAAGATCCTGATGGATGGAACATGCTTATTTACACAAGGTTCCTGTTTGCTAGGTTTACACCAAGGTACTTGCCCAAAGTGCCACCGAAGTGGTTCCCACTAGAGGATGATTTTTCTCTTTATTCTTTTTTATCCTTTTTTTTTTTTTATTTTTTGCTTTTTATTTTTTTGTTGTCACCAAGATGCCTGTTTCCATGTTTTCACCAAGTGCTTTAGGACATTTTATAATTTTTTGATTTTTTGGTTCTATACCTTGAAGATTAGGAATAAAACTTTTTGAGTTTTCATGGGCTCTTGCAGCTCGGTTCCACTTGGTGTTGATAACTAATACTCCCTTGACTTATAGCTTGTTGTGATAGCAAATGGTCCTAACCAGTTGGGTTCAAATTTTCCTTTGCTGTTTGGATTTGGGACGTTCTTCTTATTCTCCTTTAGTACTAGTTCTCCAACTTGGAAAGTCCTGCTTCTAATTTTATTGTTATAGCTCGTCTTGAGTCTATTCTGATAGAATTGCAAATGATTTAAAGCATTTATATGCTGCTCATCTAGTAGCTCTAGCTCATTTAGTCTTGATACTCAGTACTCTTCATCTGTGATGAGGTTTTGCAGTGATATTCTTAGTGACGAGAGCTCGATCTCAAATGGGAGTATTGCTTTTGATCTGTAGACCAGGGAAAAGTGGGTGGCACTAGTGGGTGTGTAGATGCTAGTTCGATAGGCCCAAAGGGCGGGATTGAGTTGTAGATGCCACTCATGACCTGCATCATTGACTATTTTCTTGAGGATTTTCAAAATGGTTTTATTTGTGGCTTTTGCTTGGTCATTGCCTTGGGGATAGTATGGGATGGAGAAGCGATGTTGGATTTTTAATTTTTCACACAATTCATGGGCATCCTGATTCTTGAATGGTGTGCCATTATCTGAGATAATGGCTTGTGGCACACCATAGTGGAAAATGAGATAGTTTAGGATGAACTTTGATATCTGCTTGTCGGATATATATGTCATGGGTATGGCTTCCACCCACTTGGTAAAGTACTCAGTGGTGGTTATGATGAACTTGTGGCCATTAGATGAAGTGGGAGTGATTTTTCCAATGAGATTGAGTCCCCACTACGAAAAGGGCCATGGTGTGATGATGGGATGAAGTTCTTGAGATGGAGCATGGATGAGGTCCCCATGCTACTGACATTGTAGGAACCTTTTGATGTAGTCATGTGCTTCTCTTTCCATTGTAGGACAATAATACCCCATCCTTAACAATTTCTTGGCTAGGGTCATTCCACTCGAGTGTGAACCACAGATGTCGTTATGTACTTCAGTTAAAGCGGTCAATGACTCCGCAAAATTTAAACAATGTAATAAGGTTCCTTCTATGCTCCTACAATATAGGGTATCTCCTAGGATGAAGAATTAGGATGCCTTTTTGACAAAGGTTCATTTTAAGGTTGAGGGTAAGTTCATAGGTAGGACACCTATTCGCAGGTAGGTATAAATGTCATGGTACCAGGGATCACCGAGACAAGCGATTTCACATACAAATTCTGACTTTGATACCTCAAATGTGGGCACGAGAAGCTGCTCTACCAAGAATTCATGTTTTAGGATGTTGCGAGGGATGTCCAGTAGGTATCCAATCATTTCCATGGCATCTACAACTTTGTGGTTTGTTCTGGGAATCTGATCAAATGTGATCTTGATAAAGGATTCCTTGAGATTCTCTACCAATTTCTTGTATGGAGTGAGCTTATCATCCTTAGTCTGGTACTCATCATTTACCTGGTTTACTATCAATTGGGAGTCTTTGTATACTCTAAGAGCCATGATGTGCCACTATACTGCTATTCTAAGACCTATGGTTAAAGCCTCGTATTCTGCAATGTTGTTGGTGTAGGGGAATGCCAATTTATATGATCTAGGTATGCAGTCCCCTTATGGAGTGATAAAGAAGACACTAGCTCCTGATCCATGTTGCGTGTATGAGTCATCAAAGTAAAGTTTCCAGTGGTTGGCTATCTTGAGATTGAAGATGGATTTGTCTAGAAACTATGAGATGAGAGGATTCTATGAATAGATTGGTGCTTCTACAAGCTGATTTACAATGACTTGGCCTTTGATTTCTTTTTGTTCCACATATTTAATGTCATATTTTGATAGTATCATGACCCATTTGGCCATTCTTCCAGTGAGCATTTCCTTTGATAGTAAGTACTTGAGGGGATTGATTTTGGTGATGAGTTTGACTTTATGCACCAACATGTAGTGTCTGAATTTCTGTGAAGAAAACACTACTGCTAGACATGTTTTCTCAATGAACCAGTAATTTAACTCATGTCCAACCATTGTTCTGCTGATATAATAGATGGCCCTTTCTATCCCATTTTCATCATGTTGAGCTAGAAGAGCACCAAGGGCTACTATTTTTGTTGACACAGAGAATTAATAGATTTCTTGGGATCAGTGGCATTAGGACTAGTGGTGTAAGTAGATATTCTTTGATCTTATGGAAGGATTCTTCACACTTGTTATCCCACTTGTACACTACTCCCTTGTGAAGTAGGTGAGAGTATGGATTCTATTTATCTATTAGTTGTGCTATGAACCTGCAGATGTACTCAAGCCTGCCTTGGAGACCTCTTAGTTGTTTCAATGTTTTGGGTGCCTCCATCTCAATGATTGCTTTTACCTTAGCAGGGTCTACCTCAATACCTCTCATTGATACTATGTATCCTAGAAACTTTCTTGATTATACGCCGAAGACACACTTCTTTGGATTTAATCAAACCTTGTATTCCTCTAGCCTGTCAAAAATAGTGCTCAAAGTTGCTATGTGATCCTCTTTTTGGATTTGGCTAGTATGTCATTGACATAATCTTCGACAGTTTTATTGATCATGTCATGGAAGATTAACGTCATGGCTCTTTGGTATGTTGCTCCTGCATTCTTCAAGTCAAATGGCATCATATTCCAATAGTAAGTCCCCCATGGACAAGTGAAGGCCATTTTGTGTTGGTCTTCTTTAGCGATCATTATCTAGTTGTATCCCAAGAAACCATCCATCAAGGAAAGCATTTTGTGTCCTTCCATCATGTCTACAATCATGTCAATGTTGGGCAACAATAAAACATCTTTTGGACATGCTTTGTTTAAGTCCCTGAAATCTATGCAGATTCTAATGCCCCCATCGGGTTTTGAGATAGGAACAGGTTTAACACTCATTTTGGATAGTCAATTGGTTGAATGAATCCTGCATCCAATAGCTTCTTTAGTTCCATTTTGACTAGTAGCGCGATCTGAGGGTTCATTTTCCCGAGCTTTTTTCTAATGAGATTTGCTTCAGAGTATACTGCTAGGTGATGAACTACAATTTCTGGATCGAGCCCTGGCATGTTAGCATAGCTCCATGCAAATTTTACCTCTCTCTCTCTCTCTCTCTCAAGAAGGCTACTAGGAGTTCTTTTTCTTCTGTTAGTAATGAATCTGCATAGAATGTGATGTGTGGGGTCTCCTCTATTCCTAGATTAACTGGATTGCATTTTTCTACTAGGACTGCTAATTTTTCCTAATGAACAACTTTGAAAGGAAGATTGAATCCCCCATCCTTAGGTGCCTCAGAGAGGTTTTCACCATTGGATGTGTCCTTTCTTTTTACTTTTTTTAGGTCAGAGAGTGCCACAGTGTGGTTTTCACTCAAGGACTTAGATATTATTCTTAATTTCACTTTTACAACTGAGGGATTCAATCGTTTCCCCATAATAGGCCTATGTATCTAGCTCAATGATGAATCCTACTTTGTGATCCCCAAATGGAATATTATCCCGTAGTCCCATGAATTCTGAGAGCACCTCATCATTTTTGAATGTGTCAAGAATTGGTGGTCCTCATTGGTCATAATCGATGAGTTGGGGCTAAACTAGGTGGATTTCATGATTTTGACAGTCTGACTCAAAGGATAAGGTGCTAATCATGACAAGGGTGGTATCCTCGAAGAGCATGGGTAGATTGGTTACGAGATCCTCATCTTCACTACTACTATAGATGTCAGTTATGTCAAATGTGAAGTTGTCTATGAATCGACCTGTAGATACGAGTAAGCAAAGTTCGACTACGGATTGCTGAGGAGGATTATTGACCTTTCTAACTAAAGGACTTCAACCACGTAGGGTTATACTCGGAGGGGTACATCCAAGGCCAAGATTTCTCATTCGCATCTCCAGAATGATAGGTATTATAATCCCGTTGTCTTTTTTCCCAAGTCTCTGGTTTCTACCATAGCCCATTGCGAGCATCATTTGCAAGCCTTTACTTTTGTCATCCATTGGTAGATCAGCTACTGGTCTATTATCTTGGTATAGGAGATGAGATGGGTCTTCCCCTATGACTTCTCAGGTGATATCTCCCCAACTTTTGAAGTTGGGATATTCTTTATGGGATGTTTGAGATGTGGAGGCTTCATTTGATTGCGGACGTCCTCATGATCTGGGAGATTGTGGTAACTCTCCTACCACAAAAGAATTTTTGGGAATCGTGTAGTTTCTGTAACCATTATCATGGATGATGAATTTGATATCAGAGATGGTGGGGATGGCGGGAATGGCACGTGTCTCTATCACAAAAGTGGATGTAAGAGTGGCTAGATCAATGTATGGTGTTGATGGGCCTTCATCATTTTTAGGTACTTTAGGTATTTTGTAGTATTTTTCCTCAAGGTTCTTGTAGTAGGAGAATGGTTCAGGATCTCTATGGATGGTGACCTCTTGTCCTTCATATGTGAATTTGATACATTGATGGAAAGTTGATGCTACTGCTTGCATTGCATGGATCCATGGATGTCTGAGGAGAATGAAATAAGGCAAGTCGAGGTCTAGGACCTGACAGGTGGTTTCCATGATAGCTGGCCCTACTTGGATAGGGATTCTAATTGTACCTTGGGAAAATCTTTCCTGATCACCATATGCTATGATTGTAATACCTTTTCCTTTGTCGATGGAATCCTCTAATATTTTTAACTTATTAATGAGCTTGAGGGAACAAATATTCAAGCCTGCACCTCCATCCACAAGGAATCACTTGACTTTACTTTTCTGCACTAGGACGTCTAAATGGAGTGCATGGTTATGAGATGGTTGAGTGGGAAAATCTTGGTCAAAGAATGTAAGGAGATTTAGGGTAATGATGTTTTCGACCATAGCTTGGAATTGTTTCGCATCAAGATCTGTGGGGATGGTAAATGAAGCCAATGCTTCCTCAAGGATTTTCTTGTGGGTGGATGATATAATTAATAACTCCATGATGGAGATTTGTGCTGGCATTCTTTTTAGTTGATCAAGGACATTGTAGCCATTGGGAACAAATCTTGAATTAGACATGAAAGTTCTGTTTGGTTGAGATGATCCTACTATAGTAACTTTTCTGCCTCTTGTAGTGACTCTACAATTGGCCTGAGCCCCTTTGATAGTGATTACTACATAGTGTTCATCAAGGGAAGTGACGATAGTTTCATACACATGATTCAAATTTTTGAAGGTGCCTTTCCCTTTATCAGTGTTATTGTTCCCTTTATTGTTATGGTTAGGCATCAAATTCATGTATATTTTGAGGTTTTGGTTTCCTTTTGGCTATTCGACATTTATGATTCTTTGATCAATGAGATCTTGGACTATGTTCTTTAACCTCATGTAATTCTTAGTGGTGTGCCCTTTGATTTTGTGGACGTCGCAAAGCTGATTTTCGTTGTACCAAGGAGGTTTAACATTTGGTTCTTGGTAGTTCTCATAGGTGGGAATCTTGATGAGGTTTTCGTTTATTAGTTTCTTCATGATGAATTCAAGTGGTTCCCCAAGAGTAGTGTACTTCTTCTTGGTGAAGTTCTTGTGTCACTGGGGTGGTCCTCTTTGGTCATTGATGTTATTGATCACTTGATTGTTTGGTTGTTGTGTTTGCTTGATGTTTTTTTTATGATGGTTTTGGATTTGTTGTTGTGGTGTGAGTGTGTTTTGCCGAGGGGCACTAATGAAAAATTTGGCATCAACGACACCATTGTTCATAACATTTTTGTTTCTTTCCCATGTGCAAGGTTTGTCATTGTAATTGGTGGGTGGGAAATTATTTTGTTGTTTAGGATATACAGTTGATCCTCCAGGTTGTGTCATAAGGGCTCGTTCGATACTAAGTGCCTTGGAAATCAACTGGTCATACGTGGTGATCCCTTGGACCTTGAGATGGAATTCCAAAAGGCCTTCAAGGTTGGATATGATGGTGCATACTTATTGTTCCTTGGGCATGACCCATTTGCTTCAATTGGGCTTGGATCACCATAGTTGTAGGAATGAAGCAAATGATTCATTCTTACCTTGTTTCAGAGTTGATAGTTCCTCAAGACTGACATCCATGGTGATATTGCATGCATATTTTTTGATGAATGTTTCTATAATTTCTTGGAATTTCTTGATGCTTGTAGGTAAGCGAGAGAACCATTCCATGGCGTGGCCAACCAAACTCCTAAGGAATAGCCACATCAGATAGGTATCATCATACGTGAATTCTATGCAATGAACCTAGAATTCCCTGATGTGATCTTCAAGGTTTCCGGTCCCACGGTACTTTTCAAACTTGGGGATCTCAAATCACTTCAGGAATGGTTTCATCACAAGGCTCCTGTCAAATGGCTAAGGACACAAGTTGCTGGATTTTTTCATAGTTCGTCCTGATTAAAGGTCAAGCACTTGTTGTGACAGTAATTTTATTTGTGTTGTGACATCTTTTTGTGGATTAGGAGGTGGGATGAAAGTGTTTAGAGGTGGTTCACTTGTAGGTGTGATGGGTGGATTGGTTGATGTGTTGATTGGTGGAATTTGCACATTCTACTGAGCCATGTATGCTTGTACTTGTTGCTATATCAACAATGCTTGTTGTTGGTATTGTTGCTATTGTGCCAGGATTGCTTGTTGTTGAGCTTGTTGTTGTTGTTGTGCTAACAACGCTTGTTGCTAAGCTGCTAATTGGGCTGCTTCCTATTGTTCTTGATATTGCTTTAGCATTTTCCGATATGCTCGTTGTTGCATTGCATGTTGGTGTGCAAGATACTACGCTTGTGCTTGTGATTTTTGTGTTTGATATTGGGCTTGAGCTTGAGCATATGCTTGACATTGTGCCTAAGCTTGAGCTTGAGCTTGTGTGAATTGTTGTTTTTGCAATAAAATCTGGGCTTGGGTAGCATTTTGTGCTTGTAATGTAGCTTGGGAAATTTGAGTACCTTGAGAGGCTTGCTATGCAACTAGTTGTGTAGCTTGTTGTTTTTGTACTTGAAAAAATGCATTTTGATAGGTAACCTTTTGAGCGGATTGCAACACTATGATGTATTTCCTTGATATGTTGGAGCTTGGTGGTGGTGGTGAGAGGTGCTATCATATTTAGGGTTTGAGTGGTGGATGGTGTGATCAATGTGGTTGGTCCTTGAGAAATCATGCTTTGAGATGTTATGAGGGTGGTTGATGATGTGGTGATTGCTTGTGTAGTTGTCATCTGTTGTTGTGATATCGATGACAAGTTTTGAGAGTTTGGCATGATGCTTTGATTGGTGTTTAGGATGTTGGTTTGATTTTGATTGATATTTGGTAAAGGGGGAATCTCTAAGCCAAGAAGTGGTGGAAATGTGAGGGGTGTAACCTCTTGAGGAAATGGTGTAGTGTCGAAAATGCCCCTTAGTCCAAACATGTCACCTTCTCCTTGTGAAGTTAAGGGGATAGAGGTTTGGGGTGTTGCATGGAATGATGATGATGATAGATCATTGGGATCATGGAAAGTGAGAGGGGCATACTTATGGAATGGATTTTGGGGTACGTTTTGTCCCAAAATGGTGTTTGCATCCAAGTCTTGATTATTGAAAAGGGGGTGTGTTTGAATGGCATTGAGAAATACACTTCCCTTATCAACATTAGGTTGAGTTGGAGCAATAGATGTTGTGATTTGCAGGATGTTTTGAGTGATGCTTTGGGATGGGGGTGTAGATGAGATGGGGAGTGTGGATAAAATTGGAGGCATGACCTCTAAAGATGGTTCCACTATAGAGCTCACGCCAAAATCAGGAGGTAGTTTAGCCCCTTGTTTTTCTAATTCGAGCATGTATAGTGAAGGGTTGAGTCTCATCATGATATTGATAATCTTATTGTTCTCTAGATTTTGAATCATTTCGGTGATTTCCTCATGTGACATTCCAAAGGGATTATTGGTATGATCCTCTACCTCCTCTTGAGGGTTTTGTGATGATGTAGGAAAGTTGATTAAAGGATTACTTGATTCAACAGGATTTGTTTCAAAATTTGTTTGACTTAGGTCACTTGTAGTGGATGTTTCTTTGTTGGCTTCCATGTTCCTCTTATGTTGAGATCTAGTTTGCACAATAAAATAGGGATCAATTTCGAATAATATGGGAGATGAATCTCTAATTCTTTGGATTGATCTAACTTTAGGTACAAAAGAGAAAATTTAGGATGATTCAAGGATCAAAGGGTGATAATGATATGGATGTAAGATGGATGTTTGATGGATGTTTAGAACTCTTTGAGAAGATCTTGAAGGGTATGTTCAACTTTAGGACTTGATTTAGGATTGATTTGTTTTGGATTCATATTTTGGTGGACTCATAAGCTCTAAGAGGTTGGATGTTGTCCTAGATTTTAAATCATTCACAAGATGCTAATTTGTCTTGGTGTGAGAAGAGGGATTCATCTAAACATTCATATCCAAACAAGATGATATTGATAATAAACTCCTAAATCCCTAGATGTTGTATTTTATCAAGGGATGAATTTGTTCACAAGGTTTGATAATTTGATCTCATATGTGGAGAAAGAAGCATCTACACACATTCAATCAAACAAGGTGATTTTGGATTGATTTCAAATGATTTTTCCAAAGTTTAACATGAAGAATTTTTCCAAGATTTGAGATTTTTCTAGTTTTGATGTTCAAATATGGATGAAGGTTTGATTTTGATCCTAAGGTGTACCTAAAATGATAGTTGTTTACTAGACCTCTGTATTGAAGAACATATGATACTTCTAAGGACCTCTATAACTAAGAAGTGGTTCAAACTGAGCATACATTTCCGGATTGTTCAAAGGAATGAGTCTATAGAACCTTGTGAATTTTTTTGTTTATTTTGATATGTTTCTTTTGATTGCATTTCCTAATGTATTTCTTGATGACCTTTCAAGTGTGACTCCTAAATTTTGAACTTTGGATAAAGGACTTTCATTTTGGGATTTTGACTTTCTTGGAAATCATGAGGAATTAACACATGTGAGAGCCAATTTTTTTTATCTTTTCTTAGTGATTTTATTTTACCACAAAAACTTCTTTGATTATATTTCCAAACTAGATGTCCAATGTCTCAATTTCTTTGAATCCCACAAAGTACGTTATGTGGAAATTTGATGAATTCAAGGCAAGGGTTGCCTATTTTTTAAATTTAATAGGAAAATTGAGATGTAATTCCAAGTGTTTAGAAACCTCTAAGGATAAAATCCCAAGGGAAAGCAATAACACATGAATTTGGTCAATTGTATTTGCCTTCTAAAGGGTTTGAAATTTTGATGATGATGTTAAGTGTTTGTTTCCAAAATGTTTTGGAACAAGCAAAGCATTTTGTAACCAAGCGCAAGCACAACCTTATGGATATGAAAGACTATATTTGTTGAGTCCCCACTTGGACAATTCCAACTATGCTTATCTTTAGCGAATGGTTAGATGCTTGACCCCATTGGCTCCCCTCCATGGAACTCACTTATATGAGGAAGCCAAGCATCAACACCCATGAAACTCCCATGGCATGCTTTCCATTTCTACTAAAGACTGTAAAAGTGTGGGGAGGCTTCAGAACGACCATTCTTGCACCAACAAATAGATAGGGATTTTGGCCTTTCTACAACAAGGGTTTTAATTTGGACTTTCCATTTGTAGGAGTTGACCCAACGTGGCAAGGGACCATTGCTTCCCTTCTTGTTGGAGGCAACTGCGTGATACTGACATTTATTCTAGTACCCACATTTATATCCTGGCTGGAAATACTCTCAGGTTCAGAGTGTTACCGGTTGAGTTGTTCCCTTGGGTGAGTACTTTTTCCCCAAGGTAGGCCCTCTAAGATAAAAAAAAGCGAGTAAACATATTCATAGTTCAATCAACCTTCATTTAGAAACAAAGGGAGAACACATGCAATAGGTTTACTCACACTCACAAAGTTTGTTGTTCAATTTTAAACCCAAATTGAAGTGTGTATGGGAAATTACTTACACAACTTAATATCACCAAAATCCTTTTGATTCTCAAGATCTTTGTGAGGCACGAGAGAAGCGCATACGTCTTTTGATGATATTACTCTGTGTAAGTAATTACAAATAATGAAAACACTTGTTCATTTTAAGTCCATAAAGAAAAAGTGAATTCATTTTAAAGCACCAAAGTAAGTGTGACAATTTTCCTTGTTCAATTATTAAACCCAAAACAAACTCTAGTAAATTTGAGTCCTAATGTTCTTTTTAAGCCTTTTTGTAACAAGAATTTAAAAGGTTCTTTTTAAAGCCCAAAATAAAATTAGTAATTCTTAAGCATAAAAGATAAAAAAATTTACCTTAAGAGGAATAGTGAATCCTCTAAGAGTGTTAAACAAACACTAGATTGTTTAAAAACACTTGTTTTTTGTGAAATGAAATCATCATGCTTCCCTTCCTTTTCGTCTTTGATTGATCCAACCTACAAGAAAGTCAGTTAGATTCTACAAAAATAGAAGTCAAAAAGGCAGAAAATAGACAAAGACAATAATTTAAGAAAAAAAAGCACACGTTCAAATAAAATTTCACTTCACACTCCTCGGTGGTGCAATCCATGTCAGGAATCACCGATGAATTGCGCGCCTTACAAACATCACATCAAACTAGACTAGTGAATGAAACATAAAGTATCTTGGATGGTATTTTATTAAAGTTCCCGGGGTCAGACAGGTTTGCAGCGTAGTTTAGAATTCAAAATTTTGTGCGGGAAGTCAGAGGCGTTGGAGTTTGGAGTTTTTAGCAGTTCTATATAGCGACACTGGAGAACCAGCGGTGCTGAACAAAATGCTGAGCTTCAAGTGGTGGAGTTTTCCTGTAGACAAAAAAAGCACGAAATTTTTGAAAAAAACATGATTAGAAAACGAGATTGTGCCCTCCTTCTAGCACCAAAATGTGAACCATGATTCCAAACCTGCACAAACACAAGAAACAATCAATATATTAAATCAAATGCAAGTTTAGTAACATGATTCCTCAAGATATTCATTTAATATTGCAAAGGAAAGAGGAAATGAAATGAAGAACACAAAAAAACTTAAAAACATATCAAATCCTATTGTAAAGAAAAGCAAATTCTTAATCTCTTGAGGGAATTAGTGCCAATTTGATGTGAAAATTGGCCCTTTCCCAACTCCAATGATGCAATGGTGATTTGGTGATGAAAATTGATCCACTTTGATGAAGAGTGATGAATGCTCCAAGATAAAAACCTGCATAACGTAACTATAAACTCAAAAGTATGGATGAAGATTGCTAAAGATTTGAGTATAGTAAGTTTACTCAAGTTGTGGATGATCAAATGAGGAATGAAGCCTCTTATTTATAGAATGTCAAGTTGAAAGAATTCCCAAAATAGAGCAATGCGGGAGTATCTTTTATTCAATGGAAAGGTGCCACTTGTCCAAATGTGAATGGGCCAAGGATGTGCAAGTTTTGATGAATGTGCCAATAAATACCATTATTTGAATTTTGAAATTGTATTAATGACAAGGTGGAGGGAGAGTCAAATGGAGTAATGGCCACTTGGCTCAATGAAAAAGGACTTGTAAGAGGGAGTGAATGCCTTGTTGGAAGGAAAAAGTCCACTTAGATTTGAATTTCAAACTTGAAGAATATTCCTCCTTTATGCCATGTTGAAGATAAATAGAGATTTAATAAATCAAATAACTCTATTTTCATGTGCAAGTGGCAAAAGATGGAGGATGGGACATGAGAAGAGATTAAATTAATCAAGGTTAATTAATTTAATTAAGGATTAAATGATGTGACCTATTTGACTTAAATTTATGGATTGATTTAAATCAAATATGAGAAGAATATGATTTAAAGATTTAATTAAATAAAGGGTTTTGATTTATTTAACTAAGGGGATGAAGGTAGATTAAATTAAATAAGGTTTTTAATTTACTCAATTTCATAGATAGACTTTAGAGATTTAATTAAATAAAATTAATTATTTAATTAAATAGGGAT
Source organism: Sequoia sempervirens (assembly GCA_007258455.2). Classification (NCBI taxonomy): domain Eukaryota; kingdom Viridiplantae; phylum Streptophyta; class Pinopsida; order Cupressales; family Cupressaceae; genus Sequoia; species Sequoia sempervirens. The sequence continues at coordinate 364,091,956 of VDFB02000015.1, forward strand.
AATTAGATCAAATTGATTTATTTAATTAACAAAAGAGAGACTTAATTAAATACATGATTTATTTAATTAAGAGAGGAAAATTAATGAATTTAATCAAATAAAGATATTCGATTAAATGGCTAGACCGAGGGATGATTCAGGATGAAATGGTGTTAGTGATCAAGATCAGATGTCCAACGTCAATTAGTGCATTTTACGCATCTACAATTATAACCGAAAAAACCATCCATAAGTGACAACATGCCATGTCTTGTCGTTAAGTCCACTATGATGTCTATGTTAGGTAGAGGAAAATCATCTTTGGGACAAGCCTTATTAAGATCTCAAAAATCTATGCAAAAATGAATGTTGTTATCAGGCTTTGAGACTGATACAAAATTGGAGATCCACTTGGCAAAGTCAATAGGTTTGATGAATCCTACATCTAACAACTTCTTCAACTCCGCTTTTACCAATAGGGAAATATGTGGATACATTTTCCTTAGTTTCTTCTTGATTGGCTTTACTCCTGGTGATAAGGATAGGTGATGCACATGATGAGTTCTGGATCAATCCATGGCATGTCGACACATGACCAAGAAAATTTGACTTGTTTTTCTGTGAAAAATTTAATGAAGCTTAGTTTTTCTTGGTTCATCAAGGATGCCACTAGATGGATAGTCTTCACTGTCTTTGTACTGCCGATATTGATAGACTGTGTGGGTTCAATCAATATATTTAATTTTTCCTGAAAGTTTTCTGGGAGAGTATCAAATATTCTATCCTTCGACACCTCAAAGAGGCTTTCACTATTGGATGCACTCTTTGTTTTTACTTTTTTTGGATCTGATACTAACATTGAATGGTTTTCAACATCAGGTCTATTTCCTATACTATTCATTTTGTAGCTAGAATATTTGATACTCCCCTTTTTGGAAGCTTCGTTATGATGTTCAATGGTGTAATTTGTTTCGGGATTGTTGGCACAGAGGAAATTAATTATGGCATCATCGTTTGAAAATATAGGGATATCAAATGGCTCAGTTTGGTCCCAGTCTATGAGTTTGGGATGTACTAAGGGTAAGAAATCACCAAAATGGTTAAGGTCAGAGATGGTAAGAGTCTTGATGGCGGTGTCTTTGATTTTTGCAATAGAAAAATTGAGTTCTATAAGGTAACTTTCCTCCAAATTATCTGTTTCACTCCTAGGAAAATCGTCTTCGTTGAAATCATCAATGTGTTGTGATCCTAATTCAAGTGGTCTAGAACCTAAACCTTGTCCCTCCTTGAGTAGGGGTGCATACTTGTGTACCACATCAATTTCCTTTTCATGACAAGACTCTTTTGATAATGAATCCCACTCATATTCATTCAGTTTTATGATCATCACTAGCTTGTAATTGCAAGATTCTTTCAACCACCCTCTGGGTTATCTCTTCTCTTGTCTCCTCTTTATAACCCAGCCCAAATTTGTCTTTTGTATTGATTAGGAGGGGCTGAATTGGTTCTATAATTCCTTTAATCTTTTTTCTATAGGGCCTTTTCCCTCATATCCCATCTTTTCCAAAATAGTGAAGCCTTTTCCATATTGTGTTGTTTGTACATTTGCAGTTGTTGTTTGAGACTCTTCTTCATCCTTATAGAGCCAGTTTAGAACATCCTTGTCTTCTGCTTTGTTAGCTATAGTGCCTTCTTTTACAAACCAACCATCAAAGAGTGTAATTGGTTGTGATGTCTGTTGTGTTGATGTTGAGGGTTTCCCATATGACTTTGGGGAAGAGAGTTGTGAAAGACATAAAGATCGTTCAATGAAATATTCACCCACACCTTTATCTTTGACTTGGAATTCTTTTCTCAAATTGTTTTGACAACTTAGAATTTAATTAGGCTTCATGATTTGAGGATGTAGAAGAAGTAACTTCTTCCCTTTTCTCAGACTGTTTAGACATGGAACTGGATTGACCTTCATGGCTTGAGGAAATGACCAACGGTTTGGATGAGGAACTTGATTGGCTTTGATCATTGGAAGGGATGGAAGTGGAAGCTTCTCTGTTACGAGGCACAAAGATATCTTGGACAGATTTTAGGGTGTTGCAATACTAAGGACTAGTTGAATTAGTTGAGATGGTGATTTCTTGGCCACCACAAGGTAATTTCAAACATTGGTGGTATGTTGATGGGACCACTTTCATTTCATGGATCCATGGGCGATGTAATAGTATGTTGTATGTCAAATCCTTGTCGAAGACTTGGAAGAATCTTACATCTTTCTATATCGGTCCTACTTGAATAGGTAAGACAATCAATCCTTGTGAAAATCTTTCCTCAAGATCATATGCTTTTATTGTAATATTTTTCTTTGAATCAATTGCATTCTCAGAAAATACTAAGGCACGAACAAGCTTTAAAGTACATATATTCAAGCCGAATCCTCCATCTATTAGGACGTGTTTGACATGATGTTTATGAATTAGGACCTCAATATGGAGAGCGAAATTATGGGGATGAAAAATAGATGCATCATTACTTTTTGAAAAGGATAAGCAATGTGGTGCAGTCAAATGTCCCACCATGGCTTCGAATTTATAAACTTCCAAATTTTTTGGTACTATTGTGTCCACTAGGGATTTTTCCAAAATCTCTTTGTGGGCACGTGAAATCTTGAGTAGTTCTAATATCAATATTTGTGCTGGGATCTTTTGTAACTAGTCTACTATGTTATATTGATTGGATGAAGCAGTGGGTGTTTTAGATGAACTTCAATTTAAGACACATTTGGCCTGTGCTCTCGTGGTCGCATTTACTGGCATGCTGTCTTGCTTCACATTGATTTTAATGACATTGACTTGATTATCAATTGCAACTATATTTGGTTTGGTGTCATTAATTTTATTTTCAAGGATAATGATGTCTTGTTCATGTGCAATTGGAATGTCATAGATTGGATTATTAGCTACAATAATGTCTTGATTGCCATTGGTTTCAATGTTATTCATTTGATCCTCCACTACTGAGATATGATTTATGACAGTATCATGGATATAGTTTACATTTTCCCCCTTGTTGTGTGTTGTAGAGGACTCCCCTTTATAATAATTTGGTAAGGGATTTTTGAATGCTCCGTGATCGTCATTTATTTGGGGTCCTTCTATTTGTATGACTTTGTCATCTATTAAATATTGTATCTTATATTTCGATTGCATGTAGCTATTTGTTTGATGACCTTTGCACCAATCAAATTCATGGTAGTAAGAATCATTCCACCATGACGATTTTACTTTTGGTTCAAAGCCTCGAGTGTCGGGTAATGTTATGAGGCTATTTGCAAGAAGTTCCTTCATTACAGATTTGTGTGATTGACCCAAAGGTGTGAATTTTTTGTGGTTTGATTGTGTTTGATAATGTGGAGGTTTAGACATGGTATTAATTTGATTGTGGCTTTTTTGATTGTTGAGTGGGTTGAAATTTTGATTAGTGCCTTGATTGATGTTTTGATTGGTCTTGGTTGTGGTTCTTGATAGATTGAAGACCAATTTAGCATTATGTGTTTCAATGGGACCATCATTGGCATTCTTGTTTCTCGTCCAAAATTTGGATTTCTCATTGTTGTTATGATGGTTAGAAGAGCTAGCATTATTTAGTCCTTTGTTATGAATTTTTAGTACCCCTCTTTTGACTAAAGCTTCTTCAATTTTGACACCGTTTTCTACCATATTCTCAAAGCTAGGGGGACATTGTAATTGTATCCTATAGCTCATTTTACTATTAAGGTTATCAATAAAAATCTCCATCTTTTCTTGTTTGGGTATGTGACAAGCGTATCGAGAAAATAACCTTCTCCACCTTTGTAAGAATAAAAGAAAGCATTATCCTTGTTTCTATTTGGTATTACAAAGATCCTTCATGGTCATCTCATGTGAAATGTTATATGAATATTGAGTGATAAATTTGTTAACAAGTTCTTCAAAGTATCTTATGCCTGGTTGTAGTTTTGAAAACCTTTCCATACAATGGCCTCCCAAGCTATGAGGAAAATGTCTCATCAAGTATGTGTCCTCATGAGCAAACTCAAGACTCATGGTTTGAAATTCTCGCACATGGTTTATGGGGTTATATTTTCCATTGTATTTGTTGTATTTTGGGAGGTCACAATTTGGAGGAAATGGTATCATGTTTAAATTCCTATCAAAAGGGTAGGGAAAAATATCTTGTAACAAGTATCTTTTGGTAGTCGCTCTTTACATGTCTTGCAATTGTTGTTGAAGGTTCTTCATTTGATGTTTTAGAGCAACAACTTGATCTGTATTGGGTATTTCAATTTTAGTTTTCTTGGGAGTTCCCTTCAATTTGTTGACATCAAAATCACTTGGTAATTCAACCCCTTGGTTTGCTAACATTAGAAGGTATTTTTCTCCATCCTTTTCAAAGATCTTTTCTAGAAATTTGTGAAATTTGGGATGTTGGTTTGCTTGTTCTATTTCCTCCTCTGTTATTTCTTCTATTTCATTTTGAGGAATTTTGTGAAAGGGATTTTCTTCTGGCTCACCCATGGTATTTTGAGGTTCAAATTGCTTATCCTTAAGTTTTTTCTTTTTGGAGCTTGTTAAAATAGGCATGTAAGTGATGAAGGTTTGCTAAATTTTGATCGTTGTTTAGGAGTGCAAAAGAAATACCTAGGTCAAATAGAATAATGAATCCTATTGATGTGACTAAGGTAATAAGATTTGATGTAAAGTGTGTTGTTTATTGACAAAGGATGGTGAATCTTGATGGGGAAACTCAACTTGATGATCAAATTTAGATTTTGATGATGATTGGGGACTTTTAGATGTTTGATCAAAGTTTAGGTAAGGGATTTCACTTGTAAATGCTAGCTTTTCCAAGTTTACAACAATGTTGAGATGAGGAAAGAAATTCTCTATGGAAAATATCCCTAAACCTGGTTCTAAAATGTCAGATAGGAGTCAAATTCAGTTCTCTAGTTACAAATTTGGTGGATGCCCCGTAACATTCAGTGTATGCGCTAAAAGGTAGATGTGCTATAGCATTAATTTGATGTGCCAAATAAAGGCTTGTGTATGTTGCAGAATCAGGTGTATGCGCTACAAAATAGCTTAAATGAGCTAAATTTTCAAGTGTATGCGCTACATAATTTGGTAAATGTGCCATATAATGCAAGGGATGCACTAGTAAATTTTGGGAATGCGCTGTAACAGAAGGTGAATGCGCTAGAAAAGGTGGTGAATGAATTAGAATAAGTAGTGGATGTGCTGAACGGGGAAATATAACAATTTCTTGCCAGTTTATTTGATTTTTTTAGTTTTTAGTCAGAGAATGGTTTGTTTTCAATGATGTTTTCTGAATCATAGTTTTCTTGCCAGTTTATTTGATTTTTCTAGTTTTTAGTCAAATAATGGTTTGTTTCCAATGATGTTTTCTGAATCATAGTTTTTCACTTCAAGTGTATAATGTTTTGTTTGAAGTTTGTTTAAAAATACATCAATCATGTACAATCCTAAGACTGTGTAAGACTATATTTGTTGGATTCCCACTTGGATTTTACTCCAACTACACCTACTTTTAGTGGATGATTAGATGCTTGATCCCTATGGATCTCCTCCATGACACTCACTTCTACGGGGTAGCAAAGCATCAGTACCCATGAATCTCCCATGGAATACTTCTCATCTCTACTAAAAGCTACAAAAATGTGGGACGACTTCAAAGGTTAGACCTTCTATGCCAGCATATAGATTAGGGATTTTGGCATTTCTACAACAAGGGTTCTTATATGGGCATTCCGTTTGTGGGGGATGATCTATGTGGCAAGAGACCATTGCTATCATTCTTGTCTGAACAATCCTCTTGATACTTGAACTTTCCTCAAGTACCCAAATTTATATCCTAGTTGGAAGTCACTCGGGTTCAGTGTTTTACTAGTTGGGTTGTTCTCTTGGGTGATTAGTTTTTCCCACAAGGCAGGCCCACTATGGATATAAAAAGAAAAATGAATGGGTCTACCTTTTTGGTCACCCATTTAAGGGGAGAGCATATTCCTACCATTCATCAAACACAATAGATATTGTGTTCTTTCCTTCCTAATAGTCTAGATTCCTAAATTAAGCCAAAAGGAAATAAATCACTCCAGCCCTTGCATCAAATTTATTAGTAGTTTGCAATTTAAATGATTCTTTGACAACGTTCAAGAGTTTTAGCAAAGTCTCTGACAACATTTATGAAGTATACACAACAAAAAAAACATTTATTAGATTTCAAACTTGAGAGAAATTTGCAATGAAAATCAAATGTGCCATTACAGTGAGCCAATGTGCTAAAAGGGTATATGCGCTACAAAAAATAGTGAATGCACCATAGAAAACAGTAAATTCACTATAGAAAATAGTAAGTGCGCTATAGAAACCCCTTGATGTGCCACAGAATGGCGTGGATGCACTGGAGAAACTCGTTGTTGTGCCAAAACAGTTAGTGAATGCGCCAGAGAATGTTTCGGGTGTGCTAGAAGAATTAGCAATTGCACCAGAAAAATTCACATCTAAACTTGTAAAACATACTTTCCAGAAAAATATTAAAATAACAGAGGCTAGGCCTCACGGTGGGCGCCAATTTATTTGTGTGAGAAAATATGTGAATTAGAATAATCAAAACAAACAACAGATGAAATGTAATATATTAAGGAAATCTAAATTAACAACACAATTTGATAAAATAATTCCTTAAAGACATTTTATCTTCCTCTATTCCTAAGGATCCTGTATTAGTGCTCTCAAATTTTAAGGGTGCACTAAATTACTGGGATTTCACCTAAGAAATGAGAAGCCATTAATTTTAGAATGCATAAACTATGCCTACACCTACATGATTTGATGGATTTGTTGGATGATGAACTAAATGATATGTTGAATGGTAAGTTGTTGTATACAAAATGATATGAAATGATATAATGGTAAAGTGTTAAGCTAATGGAGATGCTATGAAAATGATGTAATGCTAATGCAACAATTAAGTTCCTAGAAATGAAATTAACATTATAACACTACTTGGAAGAAAATGTTAAACTCTAAACTAAAATGCTAATGCTACACTCTCAAATGCTAAGATGATTTCTGCAGAGTATTTGCATGCAATGTTCTCTATATCAAAAGTTTTAAATGATCCTCTATTTATAGATTTCAACAAGGCATCAAGTGAGTTGGAAGCAATGGACGATCAAGATTCAGTCTGGAGAGATCAACGGTGAGAAACGAGGAGGTTAGAGAGAAATAAGGAAGTTGTACCCTTTACTAGAACAAGCTTACCAAGTGTAGAAAATAATAAATGGAAAGGAGAAGCCATGTGTCTCTAAGTTTGTTGAGATTGTTGAGGAAAAATGCCTATTTTAGAAATTAGGAATAATTAATTTCATGTGACACATGGTGAGATGGAAGATGAGGTGGAAGGAGGTTAGAAAAATATGGAGAAATGTGACAAAATTTGAATTAAAAATTCAAATTTAATGAGAGGGAATTAATCAAATAAAAAAAATAGTTAAATTTGGTTATTTAATCAAATCATGAAGAAAGTGGTTTAGAATGGAAGAATTAAGAAATATGAACTATATAAATAGAATTTTCAATTTATTTATACAGTCGAGGAAATAAAGATTTTTATTAATTAAATAAACAGTATTTAATTAATTTTCTCTAGACCAATTTAGGATGTATACAAGTCCCAATGAGGGTTTTTTCATAAAATTCAGAAAATTTTAAGTTATTTTAGTGCTTTTTAGTATGGATGATCTATAGACTAAATGAAAATGTAGATTTGAAATGATATTCAATGATGCAAGATGCAAAAATGCAACCTATATGCACTTTTACTAATGCAAGATTTAGAAACCTTCGATGCAAATTAACTAGTGCAAACCCTAATACAAATTTAATGCAATCAAGGTTTAGGACTGTGATGTATTCTAAATGCAGGTTCACCAAAATTATTAATAGGGAAATTGTTTTCTTTATGGTTTAGGACATAGAACAACACTTTTCTCCCAATATCATCTAAGAAAAACCCTAGAGATCTCAATCAAAGGTATGCAAAGTTGAAAGAGATCTTGTAATAAGGTTGCCCTAGGGTTTGATTAGAAACCAAAGAAGGTTTCACCACCAAGCTATGGCTTGGAAATACAAGAAATGTAAATGGCGTGTAAAGTACCATGCAAAACCTAACTAAATGACCTAGAAATGTATGCAAAGCTGAATAGAAACCTGAGAAACTAGAAATGTGCCCATAGAAACTTGAAGAGGCTTGAATGAAGACTTGAAATGCTAAAAACACTAAAATTAATGTCTACTAGGACTCATACACTAGTTTGGGTGATTTAGTCCTAAATTAGGGTTTCTAGGTATGAACACAAATTTGGCAGAGATATCTCTGGAACTCCTAAAAATTTCAAATTTCACTATACTGGGACTCATATTCTAGAAGTGGTGTATCAGTATAGTTAGGTTTTTCTAGAAATTCAAAGTCTGATTCTGCTCTTCAATGTCTACTCTATCCTTTCCACCTAATTTCCAGGTTTGAAACTCTGATTTGTAACCTATAGATGTCTTTCAATGATCTCCAATGCAAGGTGATGACTTGGAAAACTTTGAACACTTGAAAATTTTCTCCAAACTTTCTCCTCAATATGTCTTCAACCTAAATCTACAAATCACACACTAAAGAGAGGGAAGAATGTTGTTTATTTAGTAGAAAGTGGTTTGCCTTGATCAAACCCCCTTTTTGTAATCAAACCTTGAAATGAAATGAATTAGGAAAGGAGAATGATGAATGAATAAAATGTAATGTTGCAACTCGCCAAACCCTAGAAATAAAGTGCTACAAACATGTATGAAATAGCTCCAATTGATGTAGATCTTGACTCTTGCTTGAATGTTGTAGATCTTGAATTGAATTATAGCTTGAATCATAAAACCCTACATCATAAATGTTAGATAAAAAACAAACATGATGCATGATGACTTTGGAATGATGCTTGATACTTGAACAATGCTCTCAAACACTTGATAATCAACTCTTGAAGACTCTTGAATGCTCTTGTAAACACTTGTATGCTTTTGTGAACTCAAATTTGCTATAAGGATGCTCATTCAACTTGCTAGGTTGATCTCATGAATTCTTAGGTGGAAATGAGTGAAATAACCTTCTATTTATACTTGTTTATGCCAAATTTCCCAAAATTACAACACTAGAAGTCGACATTAGATCTAGGAGAATAAAATATTCCCAAGAATTTGAATTAAATTTGATTTTGGGCCACATAGGACTCATACACCAAAAGTGGCATATGAGTCCCATTATGCTTAACTATGGTTTGAAAAATTCTTATAATGATGCAAAATCCAAATCAAGGCCATAAAACCTAGGTGGTACTCATACAACCAAGGTGGCATATGAGTCTCATATCACTAAATTTGGGCCACACAATCTAGAAACACCTAAATTATGGCTCTTGGTTCATGTCAGGATTATCCTTGAAAAGATGCATTAAATGGGGCTTGTTGATGTAAAGGAAGGCCAATTATAGCATAAAGAAGCCCAATTATTTAATAAAACCCTATATTAATGTGAAAGTGTATTAAAAAACTTTACAACACTCTAAATAAGGCACCAATAAGCTCATTTAGTTCACAAGGGTCCAAAACCTAATGTGAATATGTTAGACACATTACAACACTAAATCAAGGCCATGTTAGGGAGTACTTTTTCCATCATTAAAAAGTAGGAAGAAGCATAAACTATTTAGTTTTATTAAGATGTTTAAATTTGGTCATTAGATAATTAGCATACATACTTATTCCATTCCTCATAAAATGACATCATCATATTTCGTGGGTTGATAAAATTACACTCACTAATGATTTAATTTAGAATCCCATGAATAGAGAGACATTTAAACTTCACATAACAATTTCTAAGGATTAATCATCTCCATTGTTAAATACTAGTTATAGTATGATCACATCAAGTTGGGTTAGGTTAATAAAGATTCAATACCAATTCAATCTTTAAGGATCAACGCCTTAAGTTTGACCTTGGCATTGATCAATTTATTTAACATTAATTAATTATGACTTAGCCGTCTTGACTTTTGAGGAGGGACAAAACATCGAATTTACCCATGACCTCTCTAGCTTAACAATATTAATAATGCACTATATAATTTCTCATTTGACTAATATGACTTGGTCTTCCCTTGTATTAAGTTAATTTTATAATAAAAATATAAATTTAATTAGTTGATGTTGCAAGGGTTGAATTTGGATTTTCCTACTTAGGGAGAATGATGTATGTGCATCCAAGCAAAGAGGATATTTCATAGGGAACCAAAACAGACAAGGGAGAAAAAGAGGATAAATTTGCATGAACTTCATGTATAAAAAAACCAAGTGTCATCTATCTAGCAATTAAAATTTTGAATAGACATTTAATGCTTAAGGTTGGGTAGGTAAATCCAAATGATTATCAAGTTGCATTCAATGTGGTATGTGGAATATTGGCGCCAAAAAGTATTTTATATAAATTAAAGAAGAATATTAGAATTAGGCCCTGTTGGCTAAATTTGTTATATGATAATGCTAAATTTGAGGTTTAAATTTAATGTAAGCACTCTAAAATAACATTTATAAGAATCCAACATATATGGTTTATCCTTATAATATAAGACATGGTGTATTATATAAAGTGAAAGGTTGTGACCTATTTACCAACACTTTAGATTGTTTAAAACATAAGCAATCATAAATAATATCACACATCATGAATACAAGGAATTATAGAAGGAGATGGAGAAGATACTGTGAAATCTAGGTTGAGCGATATATTTGTTTTGTAGAGTTAATATTACAAGTTTCTTCAATTAAGAATTATTGTTAATGGCTTTTCTTTTATAGTTAATTATTTTCCCCACAAGAATAAAATTCCCTTTCTACTATTTTCTTATTTTACATTATTTTATATTTCATATTTAATGATTAATTACTTGTAAGATCTCATTTTCTAATATTGTATTAGATCATATGTAGGTTTTATTAATCATTTTCATACAAAGGGGAATTTATTACATTTTCTTTATTGTGAATAATAGGTTTTCATGATTTTATTTTTTAAATCTATTGTTTAAACCTTCCTTCCCATTTAAGGAATGTGAAAGTTGGCTTTGTCCATGGAAACTAGCCTCTACCTTAATGAAAGGTGAAATTTTAGCATGTACTTTTGCTTTGTTTCATTATGCATAATTGATCATTTTATTATTGTAATCTTCATCTCCCAAATGCATGTTGCATCTCACTCCTTTCACTTTAATATGAAAAAATAGTTTTTCCCTCTATTTCCTTGTATTTAATTCCTTCAAAATATGACTTTATTATGTGTCATTCAATGCCTAAAGAGAAATGGCCTCATTGGGAATTCCTCAACCATTTTCACTACGATAAGCTTTCACAATATTTCTATGAATTTTAAAAAATGTACATAATATGTCAAATTCTAAAAATGTTGATTTTAGTTGCTTAATAATTGGTTGAAAAATGCGACACACTATTGGTCTATCACCCAAATTCAAAATAAATTTAATAATATATCATCCATTTTCTAAGAGAAGAATGGTGATTATAAGATTACTATTAGTAATATGTAAAGACAATACATAATCCATTATTTGAAGGAAGTAGTGAAGATTATGGTATCAGTATGGGAATTTGTCAAGGACATTTGGATCCACCCTTGGAGTTCTTCATATTTGCATAGCAGGGACAAACATCTTTGTTTCCAGATGTACCTGGAGGAACACAATTGCATTTCCTACAACATATTCCACAACACTTGAGACACCGATCATGTGATGATGCCTTGGAGCATCTCCTATTGCATTCCTTATCACAGTCTGCATTTGCATACATCATAATGTCATAAATCTTATAGTTTATAACACACAACATGATATCTTCTTTCATATGGACACCTTTAAATACTTGTGGATTTCAAATTTATTAGTTTTAAAATAAGACAATTATTTATCACTTTTTTTGTGAGCATGATATGTGCAATAAAGAGATTGATAAATTGTACCTTGTTTTATAAAAATGAGAGAAAAAGTAATTGTTTCAATTTTCTCAATTTAAAATAAAATCACTATTTAAAATACACGATATGATAAGAGATTCATTCCAAGACAAAAGTAAAAAACAAACTGACTCATAATATATATATATATATATATATATATATATATATATATATTTAAAAGTAAAGCAGTTAATTTATTACTTTTATATAATGTCATAAAAGAATTAGTAAGCTGACCATAAGCTTGAATGAAATAAAAATAAACTGATATTATTTTAATTTTTTCCTGGTAGTTTAAAAGGCTTTTTAACATTTTAATGTGGCGTAATGTAATAGGAAAATCTGTAAACTGGCCATTTTAAAAAAAGAAAAAGAAAAAACAATCAAACCAGGGAATGTTTGTGCGGAACACTTTCAGATAAACTTACTGATCTTAGCCATCACTCCATAGCCATGTTCACCCCCATAAGTCTGCAGTTGCACCATTATTCAAAACACACAACTTATCCCAGTTTTTCTCCACAAAACCAATTAAATCAAACAGACAGAAGCATAAGTTACATAGCTAAGTAATCATTATTACCTTTACATACTTCACATCATCCTCAACTACATGGGCTGATACCTTCCAAACCTGTGCATCAACACCATATAATTCCCACTTAAAGCAAAAGAACAGAAAACAAAAGCTCAAAGCAATTGTACAGTAGATAAGTTGTTACCTGCACTATGAGCAGCAGGATGAGGAATACAAACATGGGAGAAGACGGTGTAAACGAGCCATTGACACCAAAATTATGTTTGAAACTTCAAAACCAACACATACAACCATACCATCATATCTTCAAAATGGCTCTGTTATATATATAACAACCAAAATGGGCATTTTTCTCTGGGGAAAGACAGAAACTTTGTAATCGCCCAATTGATATCCAGGCCAACTTGAGTTATTTGTTAATAATTCCATAACATGAACATAGGATGATTGTCACCTTGTTTTTGCGGGCATCTCAATATTGTTTATTTTGGACGTTTTCCTTGCCACCACATTTCATTGTAAAATACTATTCATGATTTGTGGGTTCCTCCGTTGCAATTGGCATTGTTTTTTGTATTTATATCACAGGATTGGACATCAGTTAAGAAAAATAGATAAGATTTGGTTCTGCCTTGTTTTCCTAAAGTCGCTGTCTACCTACTTTGTGAACATCTGATATATGGTTTACTTTGATCAGGGTATACTACTTTTATGGGAACTACTTCATCAGTTCGGCCTCTATCTTTACAAATGTAGATATGTGTAAAGGAAAATGACAATTTACCGAAGAATTATATGTATACTAATTAATCAATGATTAATAAATTAGGGAATTCTAGGTTAGATTATATTTGAACGTTAAATTGTTAGTTTAGGAAACTAAAAATTAAAGAGATTAGGTAATTTTAGGAATAATAGTGAAGATTAAATTAAATGTCAAGTTAAAATTTATTTATTTTAGGATTAATAATGGATGTTTTCTATATATATTTTATTTCATAATTAAAAGAATTTATAAATATTTTGTAGGTCAATTTTACATTATGCATAATTGATTTTATTCATTATGGACATGTTTTATGTGTAGAAGTGGGATTCATATGTACTAACACTTTCCAATTGCCCACTAGATAGATCACCATTATGCTAGAGGGTATTTTTTATATCATGTGTCTCTCAATTAGGAGGGGAGATGTTGAGGGTAATCAAATATGATGCATCAAGAGGATTGAGACTTGTATAGTGGTACACAAGACATATTAGGTATACATAGGACAATGTCCCATATGGTGAGATTTTTCTTGGTAATCCACCTTCAGAAGCTTAAGTAGTTACTTTTAATTGTCCTTATCTTATTTGATGGGAAGGGCTCCACCATTGTGTATGGATTCATAAATATTATAATTAACAAAGACCACTACTAAATACTTGTATGGGGTCAATGTATGTTCTCATATGTATGATTATTTATAAAGGTTTATTGATGGGACACACTAGTGCATTAGAGAATCTTTTGTAGTACAAACCTAGAAATGCGAGCATTTTCCAATTCCCCACCCTTTGGGTCTCCCATCAATGATAGTAGTAGAAACAATGTTATTATTTTGATGGGATATACACAACAAAGGTGAATGGAAATAAACAAACCCTTATATAGCATGGAAACAAATATTTTATGAGTTGGATCTACTTGATGTTACATGAATGCTACATTCTTAATTAGTTTCCAATATAGATGATATGTTTATATTGGGTCATATTTAATAGTATTAATTATTCATTAGTTTTTGGATTATGGCCATGGAGATATTTTTGTTTTGAGAGGGCTCTTCCACTCCAGTTTTGTATATAAAAATATCAAAGATGTATATCTTGAAGATAAGAGAGGGATAGGCCTACTTTTATGGATCGAGACTAGATTGATGATGATGAGCAAGATGATCCTATTAAAATTATAACAAGGGATGATGTTGGGTGGTCCCAAATTTGTAAGTGTGACCTAGGATAGGCAGAGGGCCCCATAAATATATGCATTAGGTATTCCTAAGGATATACCAACCATTGGTTACAACTCACATATTCTCCTTGCAATTACATCATGCTATAGTATGTTTATCAATGAGGAGCAACATGATGGTCAATTATGTATGACTTAATTTTTTTAATTACTTTTACTATGAGATTTTAATTTTAATTTATCTTTATGTGAATAATGATATTCATCATATTGCAGAATATTGTAGATTAGGTGTCCTTGATTTATGTCACTGATGGCATTCTGATTATGCTAGTGGGTTGAATCACACAAGATAATGCACATTTCATCTAGTTTCCTTACCATTTCACTATATTAATTAGTAATATGAGGCATATATGGGCATAATTTTATAATTTTCTATACTCTTACATGAGTGGGACAAGATGTTCATTGAGATACATAGATTACAAGTGGACATGTGATGAAGGGTACTCCCATTACAATCTAAGACTCACAAAAACAACAAATAATGGCAAAAACAAAATGCAAGAAGGAAAGAAAATATTTTCTATTATCACTGAAAATGAAATTACGACATTATATTTGCCATCGCATGGGCTTTCTGATCACATAAATATGTAAATCTACAACTCAGAGCCACCATCTATGCTACTCTTGCCTCCCCTATGTAGTCCCCCTTTACATCCTCTTATTTTAGAAGGTGTAATCGCCCTAGAAACTCCTAGAAAGTGTAACCGCCCTAGAATCTTCTCGAAAGTGTAACTTCCTTAGGAAGATATTTTGAAATTTTATTAATTTTGGTATTACAACTTCGCAGGGTCATAGCTTTTGATTCGACCATTGGATTTTCTATTATAGTACCTTTTCAAAAATTAATAAAGGCCTAAAGGGCATCCGTTTTCATTTTCCACCAATTTTCAGGTCCATCGGGAGCCTCTGAGTGCCTCAAAATTGACCTCAAAGATTTTACTAGGATTTTCAAAAATTAAAATTTTAATATCTCTCAAATGAAAAATGGTATTGAAGTGATTTCTTTGCCATTGGCTTCTATTTACCATTTTGGAGGTCTATGTAAGATTTTGTGTCCAACTATGCATAAATGCAAACTTACAAAAATAGTAACCCTACCAAATTTAGCCCTTATTGAAAAGAAATGACATTTTTTTTTGGGTGATGCAAGATTGCTCTTACACCCTAGATGCTCTTGCATCAGACACCTGGGGTAATTTGAAAAATGACCCTATCACTTCTCAGGAGTTAGAGGGAAACTAAGATGGTTAACCTCAGACTCAGATAACCATGATGAATCTTCAACAGGCCTTCCTTTCCATTTCACCAAGTACTCTGCATATTGCCTGTTTCTTGTGTTTCTTCCCACACAACTATCCAAAATGTCTTCTATCCCCTCCTTTTTTGAAGTAGGTGTTAGAATTTTCCATTATGCCTCTATTATTTCTTCATCAATTCCTCCCTCATGATATTTTGTTAAATATGAGATGTTAAACACATGTGAAATATGAATTCCATTAGGTAGCTCTACCTCATATGCATTTCCTAAATCATGCTTCTTCAGGATCTTTCATGGTCCAAACTTCTTCATCTTCAACTTGGTGTATGTACCGACTGGAAACCTTTCCTTTCACAAATGAACCGTGACTTCATCCCCTATCTGGAACTCCTTATACCTCCTTTTCTGATCTACCTTAGCCGTATACTGAGAGTTCATCTTATTGATATGCATCTTCACCTCATCATGCAAATTCATTAGGAGCTCAGCAAAATCTTTAGCCTCAAAACTACTCTTTTCTCCTTTATCCATCTTTCTCAATTCATAAGCATTCCTCATAATACTCCCATATACAATTTGCAATGGTGATTTACTAGTGCTCCTATTGATAGAATTGTTATAAGAAATTTTTTCCTATGGTAAAATAAAATCCCATCCCTTTGGTTTATCTCCTACCAAGCATCTTAGTAGGTTACCCAAACTCCTATTGACCACCTCCATTTGTCTATCAGTCTATGGATGGTGAGTAGAACTGAACTTCAAATCTTTCTTCAACTTCTTCCATAATGTTCTCCAGAAATAACTAACAAATTTGGTATCTCTATCTCAAACTATACTCTTCGGTAGACCATTTAGTCTCTCCACCTCTCTGAAAAACAACTCTACAATATGAACAACATCACTGGTCTTATGACACATAATGAAATGTGCCATCTTTGAAAATCTATCCACCACCAAAAATATGGAATCATGCCCTCTTTGTTTCCTTGACAATCCAAGGACAAAATCCATACCAATGTCCTCCCATGGCCTCTCAAGTACAGGTAATGGCTGATACAATCCAACATTCTGACTTGTTCCTTTTTCCATTTGACATACTCTACAAATTTGTACAAACTTCTTCACATCCTGTTGTAATTCTGGTCAGTAATAATTCTCACTAGCAAGAGAAATGGTCTTATCTCAACTGAAATGCCCAGCCAATCCTCCACTATGCTTCTCCTTGATTAGATTCTCTCTCATAGAACTCCTTGGAATCAATAATTGGCATCCTCTAAACAACATTCCATCTTTGATTAAGAAATCCAACCATCTGGTCCTATCCAATGTAACAGGTTCCAAACAAGCCTTCCAAGCTTCTACAAAGTTTGGATCTTCTGGGTACAAACTCTTGAGTTTATTAAACTCAACAACCTCTATATTCATCTCTATCAACAAATTTTTCCTTCTACTTAAGGCATCTACAACTGTGTTTGATCTTCCACTCCTGTGCTTTAAAACAAAAGTATAACTTTGCAAAAACTCAACCCATTTTAAGTTCCTTTGATTTAACGTCCCTTGACTATTGAGGTACTGCAAAGCTTGGTGATTAATATATAAGACAAATTCTTTTGGAAGCAAATAGTGTCTCCATTTCTTCAAAGCTTGAACTATAGCATAAAACTCCTAATCATAGACAAAATATTTCTTCTTAGCATCATTTAACTTCTCACTAAAATATGCAACAGGCTTACCTTCTTGACTCAAAAAAACTCCTATGGCAGTGCCACTAGCATCACAATCTACCTAAAAGACCTTATTGAAATCTGGAAGTGCCAAAATAGGTTGCTTTGTAACTTTCTTCTTCAACATATAATTTTTTTTTTCTGCTCCTATACTCCACTTAAACTCTTTTCTATCCCCTCTCATTGCTTCAGTTAGAGGTGCACAAATACTACTTAAACTCTTAATAAACTTTCTTTAAAAACTTGCTAGACCATGAAATGATCTTACCTTTTAAACACTCCTTGGGGTAGGCCATTCAATGATAGCTCTCACCTTCTCTAGGTCCATTTTAAAACCCTCTGTTGAGACAACAAATCCTAGATACAACAATTCTCTCTTCACAAAGCTACATTTCTTCAAATTAATCAACAAATTCTCCTCCCTTAGCTTCTCAAAAACCTTTCTAATATGCATCAGGTGCTCCTCCAATGTCTTATTGAAAATTAGAATATCATCCAAATAAAAAATAACAAATTTTTCGTAAAAATTCTTGTAATACCTCATTCATAAGTTGCATAAATGTGCTCGGTGCATTGGTTAGCCCAAAAGGCATGACTAACCACTCGTACAAGCCCTCCTTGGTTTTAAAGGTTGTCTTCCATTCATCTCCTCTAATATGGATCTGGTGATATCCGCTCTTCAAATCTATCTTCGTGAAGTACTCAGCTCCACTCAAGCAATCCATAATGTCATCCATCCTTGGCAAGTGAAATCTGTACTTGATGGTGATCTTGTTGATGGCTCTAGAATCTATACACATCCACCATTCTCCATCCTTCTTTGGTTCTAGTACTGTAGGTATTGCACATGGACTCAAACTCTCTTTGATCAATCCCTTCCACAACAACTCTTGCACTTGTTTGTTCAAATCTTCACTCTCTGCTGGAGTCATATGATGAGCTGCCTTATTTGGCAAACTAGCTCCAGAAATTAGGTCCATCTGATGACTAATCTTCCTTACAGGAGGCAAACCTTAAGGTACGTTATTAGAAATAATAGCTTGAAAATCATTCAAAAAATTTGAAACTTCTACAGGTACCTCAATAGTATCTTCTTTATCAACTCTAGGGATCAATACAAAACACATATGCTCATGCTTCATATCTTTTAGGAACTTTCTTCCATCAACCAAACAAATTCTTGCATTACTGCATACCTTTTCCTCTATGTCCTTCAAGGGCTTCAACTTATGACAAACTCCATCCTTTGTCAAAGAATAGGTGTTGGCATGTCCATCATGTATTGCTCATCGATTAAACTTCCACGGTCTGCCTAACAACATATGACAAACATCCATATGCATAATATCACATAAAACCTCATCATGGTAATTCCCAATCTTGAACTTTACCAGGCATTTTTCATTTACCAAGGATTTATGGTCCTTTTGCAACCAAGCAATCTAGTATGGGTTCAGATGCCTTCTTCTCTCCAACTACAACTTACTAACCATTTCTTTTGAAACAAGGTTATCAGTACTACCTCCATCAATAATAGCATTACAAAATTTACCTTCACACTTACATCTAGTGTGAAAAAAAATCTTCCTTTGAGTTGGATCTTTCTCCTCATTCAACAAGGCTCTTCGAGTAACAAGAACCTCTCCTCTTTCTACATCCTCATAATGTGAAGACTCAACATCTTCATCTACATGTACAACTTGTGCATTACCCTCAGGTCTTCTATTTGTCCTTCCTTGATGTTGAGGACACTAATATGCCCTATGCTCTTTTTCTCCACATTGGAAATAGGTTCTGTGAAATCCTCCTCTCCCTGGTCCTCGCCTAGATCTTCCTCTTCCTCTTTGGTCTCCATTATGAGGACAATAGGTGTTATCTCCTTTCTAGTTCTGGTTGCTACTAGATCCTTCCACTTTCTTTTGGTCTTCATTTCGACCTCCATATGACCTTCCACTAGGCCTTCCACCATGACCTCTACCTCTTTGCTTACTTTCAAACCTCCGATTCAACTTCTCTTCTACCTTCAAAGGAAACTAATATGCATCTTCAATGGTAGACATTCTTAACAGACTTAGCTCTTCTTGAATGCTTGGCTTCAACCCATTTATGTAACGGGAAACTTTCTCCTTGTTGGGCTTAGAATGACCTATTCTGATCAGGACTCGGTAGTATTCTTCTGTGTACTCAACATATTTTCTTGCTTGTTTCAACCCTTGCATCTTCTTCAAAAAATCCAATTCATAGTCCCTAGGAATGAACTATCTTTCCAAATTTTCCACCATTGAATCCCATCTTGTTATTTTATCTTTTCCTCTTCTATTTCTTTCCAATTGGACTTATTTTCACCATATGCTAGCATGTACTTTCAATTTGGCCTTTGCAAATTTGACCCTATCTAGGTCTTATATTTCCTCATACTCAAATTACTCTTCCATGTCATTGATCGAATCAGTCAACTCCTCTAGATTTAGGTTTCTAGAAAAATTAGAAACTTCTACCTTTGGCCTCTTTCCAATCTTGGAAATGGCCCTAATTAGTCTTACTTCTCCAGGATCCATTACATCTTGTGCTTCCTCTTCGAATGGCTCATCTTCAACCTCATCCTCACTTTCATCTCTTCTTCTGACATCAACTCCCCTATGCAACTCCTCTCGCAGTGCTTGATCTTGTCTCTAGAGGGCTCTAAAACCCTCTTCTATTACCCCAACATTTCTCCCACCTCGGTTTCTTCGTGGAGGCATCTTTTCTCACAGACCCACAACCACAAATCCTAGTGGAAACTGCCTCATGTTCGACGATCTATTTACACACTTAGGAAAACCTGCTCTGATACCACTTGATGAAGGGTACTCCCCTTAATATCTAAAACTCACAAAAACAACAAATAATTGCATAAAAAAAATGCAAGAAGGAAAGAAAATATTTTCTATTATCATTGAAAATGAAATTATAGCATTATATTTTCCATCACATAAATCTGTAAATCTGCAACTCGGAGCCACCATCTGCGCTACTCTCACCTCTCCTCTATAGTCCCCCTTTACATCCTTTTATTTTGGAAGGTGTAACCACCCTAGAAACTTTTGGAAAGTGTAACCGCCCTAGAATCTTCTGGAAAGTGTAACTTCCTCAGGAAGATATTTTGAAATTTATTAATTTTGGTATTACAACTTCGCGGGGTCATAACTTTTGATCCAACCATCAGATTTTCTATTATAATACCTTTTCAAAAATTAATAAAGGCCTAAAGGCCATCCAATTTTGTTTTCCACCAATTTTCAGGCCCATCCAGAGCCTCTAAGTGCCTCAAAATTGACCCCGAAGATTTTACTAGGATTTTCAAAAATTAAAATTTTAATCTCTCAAATGGCAAATGGTATTGAAGTGATTTCTTTGCCATTGGCTTTTATTTACCATTCTAGAGGTTTGTGTAAGATTTTGTATCCAACTATGCATAAATGCAAACTTACTAAAATAGTAACCCCACCAAATTTAGCCCTTATTGAAAAGAAACAACATTTTTTTTGGGTGATGCAAGATTGCTCTTACACCTTGGATGCTCCTGCATCAACATGGATACCATTTAGGCCAAAATGGAAAGGGTATATGCAGAATTGGCCTAGTGGGAGGCTTAGAGGGCTATGCACATGCCTTCAACTAATGCTATGGATGTTTTTTAATGTAATTTTTGTATGAGGAATGAGTTATTATATGAACCAATCTAGGTGGACATATGCCAAAATTTGGGAGGAGATTGGATAGTTATAAGGAACGATTCTAGTTTTACAATAGTGTTTTAGATTGAGGTTTGAATTAAGAACAAATTCAAGTTCACATGATAGTAGACATGGTGGCATGTGGTAGTGGTCATCCAGGGAGCCTCCCCTGATGG
The DNA here is from genome assembly GCA_007258455.2 of Sequoia sempervirens. Taxonomy (NCBI): domain Eukaryota; kingdom Viridiplantae; phylum Streptophyta; class Pinopsida; order Cupressales; family Cupressaceae; genus Sequoia; species Sequoia sempervirens. The sequence continues at coordinate 364,113,502 of VDFB02000015.1, forward strand.
TTATATGTGTTTGTGATATTGGAAATTAGAAATTTTCCTTTTTATGTTGAACCTTTGATGATATTTGGATATTGAAAATTTAATGACATTTAATTTGATATAGTTGGACATTGATATAATTTAATGAATATTTTTCATATATGGTTCATCATTATGGACTTAGTTTTAATTTTTTTATATGTTTATCTCTCTCTATATATTTTATATGTGTATCTTTATATGAAATATGTATCATGATTGGATTATAGATACTTTTTTCACTAATAATTTTTATGACTAAATTTTTTTATAGAGTTTAAAAATTATGCATCAAGTGATGGATTATAAAGAATTATATAATCATATATATAAATGAACATGATTCCTATTTGGGGCTTAGGATACGATATATTTTAGTTTATTTAACTTTTATTTTTCAATCTTATAAGAAAAGTGTGACCTCTTCAGAGTGGTATGCTACTCCATGGTGTTACCTATCTTCTTGTAGTTCTAGGAATCTATGATGAAATTGTTCATTCTTACCTAGTCCTTTGTTTTTATATCTAATTTTATGTTGTGTTTTTACTTAGACCCAAACATTTTTTTTAATGATAGAGGAACTTGGGGGTATCATTGGATTGGTAATATCATAGCATCAAAATGGGATATTTAAAATTAGAAAAATAGACATAAATATATAAATAGACATTAGAGCTAGAGAGTATAATTTTATTAATATTATTTATAAGGTATTGGTGCTAAGATAGTGGAAGGGTTTTGTATAAGGGAATAAAATTTGTGTGAACAATAAAAAAACATTTATTCTTCTTTACTTTTAGTTTTCATGAGAGCATATATAGAGGAATTAGTTATGTTTTTTATTAAAGGTAAAATAGGTTTTGAAGGGACCCAAAACCCTTTGCAAAAGAGATGCCACCAAATAAAAAATAGAACCTACCAATAGGAAACCATCAAGAAACCATAAAAAAATCAAACAAAAATAAAAATAAAATAGCCTATTGTAAGTCCTTGAGATTCTTGGCTACTTCTAAGTCCTTGTACAAATGATTGTGAAGGTTGACCACCTCCAAAAAAAATTCTTCTAAACATCCAAGGGATTCTTGGAGTGACTAGGAGTTTGAGTACTCAGACCCAATCTAGTAGATTGTGATCCGTATTTTCATTTAACCATATCACCATCAACAATGTCAAAGTCCTTCAACAACTCCACCAAGTCCTCATCTTTCAAATTTTTAACTTTCTCATTCTAGATGAAAATCCCCTTAGTTCTATTTTGAAGAATAGTTTCACTAACGAGTACCACCTTCTCAAGGTTTTGATGGAATTCTTAATTTTTTTCCTCTAACACCTTGATACAAGACTCATAGTCATTCTTAATCAAGCCTACATCTTATGCCACCTCCTCAAGGATAACAAGAATTTTATTGTTCTCGATACTATTTTTAGACCCATCCTCATTGGAATCCTTCTTGTCGTCCTTATTTTGTAGAGACTATACCTTCACATTAATTTTATTTATTTCCAAGAAAAACCAATTAAACACTACACCCTCCTTCACTAGACCTAGAACATTTCAAATCTCCTCCCTGTTGTTATTAAAAAAATTAAGGCCTTCATAGAAATCATGTGAGGGATGCCATGTTCCTCATGTGGAAAATATTCACCCATAATCTCTTCACATTTGGATTTCTCATGGAATTTACCAAGTTCTTCCATCAATTTAATGTTAGACTTATCTCTCTCCTTCGCTCCTCCTGGATGTTGGCAGTTGTCATTGATGTGAACACTTGAGGAGACTTGTCTAAGATTGTTGGTAGTAGTTTTCATTTGTGTCAACATTTTTTGAAATATTTGTGGTCTTCTTTTTTGTCAACACTTGATAAGTAAGGGATATTTTGGTATTGGTTGTTTCTTGGCAATAGTTGTCATTGTTGACAATTTTCAATTTGGAATAACATTGATGTATAATGAGGTTTGATGAGTCTAGTTTATGGTTTAATTTTAGGTAGAATTTATGATTTATTTGCTGAAGTTGTCATGGACCTTGATGTCAAGTGTTGACATTTTTATGATATTTCCTCAAAACTATATATATTTGGCCTAATCTTATTTCTAAAAATCTTTAATGACATTGGCATGTTATATAGACTATCTACATTAATTCTACATGTGGTTAATGGATTTTCTTTAAGATGGTTATAGATATGCAATTATTGTGCGTACTAACATTGCTATGCAGATATAATTTGAGGATACAAAATTGAGAAAGACTCTGTTAGCTGGTCATGCACCATAACATCCAACAAGGGAATCATTCAAAGGTCAAAGGAGGTCGACGGAAAGAGATTCCCCATGCAAATCAAATGTAACCACCCTATAATGGTCTTTATTTTTGTTGAGCAAATGTGGGCGTTATTGCAGTGCTAAATATACATTTGGACATGCATGTTTGACCAGATTCCATGCAAGTGTAACTGCCTTTCCACTTTTCCTTGCTATTCCTAAATGGTGCCCTCCTAGTTTATGGAGTGGATCATCTTGCTTAGTTGATAGTATAAATAAGGATCAGATGCTTCTTCTCAAAAAGGGTTGCGTGATCTGATGAAGTACTTGCATTCTTAAGTTTAGAACAATACAATTATGCTACTCTTTTGTACTCATGTTTTCCAATGAATAAAATGAAGCTATTAGTTTGAGTATTTGAGTTTACATTAGTTTTAGAGGATACTCATCCAAGGGGGCCCACTTGGTGAGCAATCTATCCTTTAGTTTAGTTGGTCCCGGTTATTACTTTCTATTTAGTAATTAGTTAAGAATTTGGCATTGATTGTTCTTGCAGCCACTAGAATTCCATTTTGTGACTATTCTTAAAGCCAAAGCAGACAAAGTAGTTTCTTGTTTGTTTGCTAAGATTTTCATTTCTTTCATGCATTTTAGCTTAGTATAGTTGTTGGTTGATGTTCAACATTTATGTTATTCCTTTCTAAGCAATTTACTTTCAACATTGTGTCTTTCTTAGTTATAGAACGAAAATGGCTACATTGAGTTCCTAGTGCACATACTGTGCTGAACCATTTCAAATTTATGTCCCTGGGTTGACAAGTTAAATGCACCTTCTTGATGACTGAAATAACTATTCAGGTTAAATGTCCAATCTTTGAATCACGGTTGTAAAGGCCTAGTTGTTAAATCATTGTAGGAGGACAACATTTTTAGTGCCACTGTCAGTTATGGTTTCAAACTAGGAAGTTCTTTGGATTTATTGATAGTTTTTCTTGCTGTAGTATTTGTAAAGTTGTTCTTAGAATACCCCTCATCTAGGAAAGTAATGATCCACTATTCTTTCACCATTTTTTTGTGTGAGTTGGCTGATGTTGAGTTAATATTGCATGCATAGAAGAGGAGAAGAGATGCTTATGGGAGATTCCTTCCTAAGAATCATAATCCATCCCAGCTAGAAGAGATTCCAAATCTACCAAGAAATGAAGAAGAAGAAGAAGAATCATACCCCTTTTCTGATGCATTTCCTGATTTGACCAGTTTTGAAGCTTCCTTTGAAGACCAAAATCTGATTGAGAACCCCTTTGCTTTGGAAATCCATTAGGGGAGCATGGGTGATGCAAATAGAAACAGACCTAACCAACTAGCTTTTCGTTTCCCCATTTCTCATCAGAATGAAGTTGACAACCTCAAAAATATCCTTTCTTTAGCACAACCAAAGTTCTATGGACTTGTTATAGAAGAACTTGATACATTCTTGTTCAAGTTTGATATACTTTGTAGGAGTTATGACTATAACAACGATGCTCAAAGGGTTAAGCTATTTCTAACCACTTTGAAAGAGGCTACACTAAGATGGTTTATGATCCTAGGAAGAAATATTGTGGATACTTGGGAGGACATGAAGAAAAAATTCATTGAGAAGTACAAGGAATATTGGAGGGGAAGTGTCATGAGAGGAGATGACATTTTTAGGATGCAATAGAAGGAAGATGGGACCTTGGAGGATTACATTTCAAGGTTTTTGTTCTACCTACTGAAATCTCCACACCATACCCTTAATGAAGAATCAAAAACCTACTTTTCCTAAGGGGAATTAATGAGAGTTGCACTTATGCATTGGACCTAATGATAGGAGGAGATATCACCCAAGTTCCTTGGGAAGACATCAAGAAAATTTGTCAGAACTATTCTAGGCTAGGTTCAAAGAAAGAGAGAGCTTACCAATCCTCTATGGGTAAGTCATCCACTAGTGGGGTCTCAAGGATGGAGATTACTCATTTGTTGGAAAATTTCAAGCAAGATATCATAAAAAATCTAGCCACTTAGCTAGATACACTTTAGGCTAAGAAGAAACATGAGGAGGCAGAGGCAATGCTGACAGATATTTCCCCCATTGCAGACAAAAGAAGGACTACAGATGTAAGATGGTAGCTAATATTGACTGTAATCAAATTCCACCTAAATTCAAAACAATCCAGATTGAAGAAAATAAAATCTACTTTGTTGCATAAAGGAGGCCATGGGCTCCAAGACAAGGTATGCCACCAGATCCACTATCTTTTGTTGGGCCATATTTTAATTCTTATTCATCTGGTAACCAATGGCAACCCCCATATCCATCCAACTATGGAGGATATCCACCACGACCTTGGGGTAACCCTCCAAATGCTTGGCCCAATCATCAAAACTCTCCATTAAAGTGGTAGCAACATCAGGGGAATTGGTAGGAGTTTCAAGGACCTTGGAAGCCACCTCTAGGAAACTCGCAACAAACATCTTAATGGAGGGGAGGATAGCAATGGACAAAATAGACAACCGGTTACATGCAACCACATTCTTAGCCCCAATAAATTGCTATAATTCCTTTGCCTGCTAATTCAAGCTCAAATGTACCTAAGCCTACTCTGCTACTACCTCAGCCCACACCTAACCCAAATAACAAACCACTCTAGCAACTAGTATACTCTGTTGATCCAAATCAATTCCCTACATGTGTTGTGAGTTTGAGTGACATCCACTTGCGTTTTGGAACTAATTTACCAACTCCTTCCACACCTATTATTACCGAGCTTCCTATGGAAGAGGAAGATGAACCTCTGAATGATCCCATTTAGCCAAGAGAACCTAAAGATCCTGAACCAGTCTCAGTTAGGAAGACTAAACAAGACCCACCATTTCCTTAGAGATTGGAAGTTGCCAAGCAAAAGGAAGACAAGGAGGACACAACCTTTAAAATTTTAGATCAACTAAAGCATATATGTGTCTAGATACCTCTATTTTAGGCCATAAAAGATGTTCCCATATATTGAAAAGAAATAAAGGAAGCATGCCTTAAGAAGACAGGTAGGAAAAAGAAAGACCCAACTACAGTTCATGTGGTGGGGCAACTGGCTAACATCATGCTTGGGAAAGTGACTATCTGATGCAGGAGCATCTAGTGGTCTAAGGGCAATCTTGCATCACCCAAAAGTACGCTTTCCATTTATGTTTCCTTTTTTTAGATTTTTGTATAATTTTTTGCATTTATGGAAACCCTTTTCATTGAATAAGAGTTCCCAACTTTCAAAACTACTTTTGTGCTTTTTTGCTCAACGGTTATTTTTAGCAGTTTTGAATTTAAAGGCGTGGAAAGGAAAAAATTTAAAGGAAGGTTCAAGATGGAAAAATAATCACTTTGGTGAAAGAATCAGGTCAATATCATCCATGGTTTGAAAGTCATTCAAGTTTCAGTTTCTATTTTTGCCCTAAAAAATCTTCTAAGTCCAGTTTGAGGCACTAAACGGTCTCGTATGGGCCCAAAAATTGCTAGAACTAACATAATGGGTTCTTAACACATTTTTCACTCCAAGACCTTTCCAATAGTTTAAACAGTTCAAAAATAAAGTTCTGGATCAAAAGTTATGGCTTTCGGAAGTTGGTCAAATTTTTGGAAAATTGCCAATTTTTGAATTTCAAATTGTAATTTTTGGCGCCAGACCACCAAAACTCATAATTTGAATGTGTTTTTGGCTTCGAGACTAAAAAAGAGCTATTTATGGGTGGGGTTTGCTAATTTTTGATAGCTTTTTGGGGAAAAGAGTGAATACTAGGAAAAGGGGATTTTTTGTAGTTTTTTGTAATTTGCATGTATTGCAAAGCTTGAGGATTTGAGTTCCACTACATGTAAGAATTCCATATTTCTGAATAAAATATTATTCTCTATTTTGTGTGTGTTATTTTGTGTCTTGGGTTAGCACCCTTGTCAGGTGGTATCAAAGCAGATTTTCTTGAGTGTGTGGATAGATCATTGATCAGGAGGCGGTTCGCACCAGGACCATGGTTGTGGGTTCAAGATATTCAAGATGCCTCCAAGAGTGATGCTTGGTAGGAGTGGTGGTGCCAGAGGTGACAGAGCTGGTAGAAATTTTGGTGAAAGAGATCCATTGGTGGCTGACAGTTTCAGAGCCTTTCAGAGACAAATTGATGCATTGCAGGAACAAATGAGAGGAGGGTTAAACCTGAGAAGGAGAGAAGAAAGCGGGGATGAAGAAGAAATGAAAGATTCAGATGTAGAAGAGGAAGAAGAAATGATTGATCAAGATAAAATGTGGATGATAAAGGGAAATTTCAAAGATCAGAAAAGGCCCAGAATAGAAGTTCCTAGTTATTCCGGAAGTCTAGACTCGGAAGAGTTGATCGACTGGATCAACGAGCTAGAGGAGTATTTTTTTTATGAAGTGGAGGATCTAGATCAGGTTAATTTTGCAAAAATGAAGTTGAAGGGCCATGAGAATATTTGGTGGAAAGAGGTCTAGTTAGAGAGAAATCAAAGAGGAAAAGAAAAGATTAGAAATTGGGATCACATGGTGGAGAAATTGAAGAAGTAGCTCATACCGGTGGACTACGAGTTAGATTTGCTGAAAAAATTGCAAGGGTTGAAGCAACGAAGCAGATCTATGAAAGAATACATAGAAAATTTTCACAAGATGATCATCAGAACAGGCCATGTAGAGGCCAACAAAGATAAGGTAGCTTGTTATCTTAATGGGTTATGACTGAGCATTCAAGAGGATCTAAGCCTGGTCAGAATGACCACCATTGAGGATGCATACTAGTTTGCTCTAAAAATTTAATAGAAATTGAACAAAAGATTTGATAGCAAGAAAAAAGGATGAGGAGGTCAAAGCAAAAGGGGTAGTGGAAGATCTTCTAGAAGCTAAAATGAGGACGAGAAGAAAAATGGAGATGTGGGTACTAGCCGAGGCTAGAAGAATGATAACATCTACTGCCCTCATGATCAGAACAACGATGATCAAAGAGGTAGAGGATGAGGAAGATCTAGACAAGGAACCAGAGGAGGTGGTTTTAGAGGAACTAGTTTCCAGTGTGGTGAAGAAGGGCATTGAGCCTATGAATACCCACAACACCAAGGAAGGATGGACAGAAGGTCAGAAGGTCATGGAAGGGTTGTGCATGTAGATGAGGAGGCTCAATCCAAGCATTCAGATGATGCTGAAAGGGGAGAAGGCCTAGTGACTAAATCGAAGGAGCTAGAAAAGTGGAATAATTTGTTTCGCACAAGCTACAAATGTGAAGGAAAATGTTGTGATGTCATTATTGACAGTGGAAGCATTGATAATCTGGTGTTAGAAGAGATGGTTATGAAGTTGAAGCTGAAGAGGGAAAGGCATCCACATTCATATCAGATTGCCTCGTTGTAGAAAGACCACAAAGTTTTGGTCAATGAGCAGTGCCTGATGAAGTTCAAGATTGGGAGCTATCATGATGAGGTACTCTGTGATATCATCCCCATGGATGCATGTCACATATTGTTGGGAAGGTCGTGGTAGTTTGATAGGTGAGCTATACATGATGGCCATGCAAACACTTATTCCTTGAAAAAGAATGGAGTTTTCCATAAGTTGAAACCCCTGAAGGAGGCTGAAGAAAAGGTATGCAATAGTGCTAGATATTGTTATGTTGATGGGAGGAAATTTTTAGAAGGTATGAAGCATGAGCTTATGTGTTATGCATTGATTCCTATAATGGATAAGGAGGGTAGTGAGAATGTGCCAATAGAATTTTCTGGATTATTGAATGAGTTTGAAGACATTGTTTCTCATAATGTACCTGAGAGTTTACCACCAGTGAGGAAGATCAGTCGTCATATTGATTTGATCCCTAGAGCCAGCTTGCCAAATAAGGCAGCTCATAGAATGACTCCTGCAAAAAATGAGGAGTTGAATAGATAAGTTTAGGAGTTGTTGAGAAAGGGTTTGATTTGAGAGAGTCTGAGCCCATGTGCAGTATTAGCACTGAAGAAGGATGGGGAGTGGAGGATGTGTGTAGAATCCTAGGCCATAAACAAGATAACAATCAAGTACAGATTTCCCCTACCAAGGATGGATGACTCGATGGACTGTTTGGGTGGAGCACAATACTTCACAAAGATTTATATGAAGAGTGGATATCACTAGATCTAGATTCGTGAGGGAGATGAATGGAAGACTACCTTCAAGACCAAAGAGGGCATGTACAAGTTGTTAGTCATGCACCAAGCACATTCATGCGGCTCATGAATGAGGTACTGAAAGAGTTTCTAGGGATTTTGGTTATTATGTATTTAGATGATATTTTGATATTCAATAAGTCACTAGATGAATATTTAATGCATATTCGTAGAGCTTTAGAGAAGTTGAGAGAAGATAAATTGTTGATTAATTTGAAGAAGTTTTGTGAAAAAGGAGTTAGTGTACTTGTGGTTTGTTGTTTTGGTAGAAGGTCTTGAGATGGACCCAGAGAAGGTGAAGGCTATTCTAGAATGGCCTACCCCAAAAAATGCTACTGAGGTGAGATCTTTCCATGGTTTGGCCAATTTTTATAGAAAGTTCATTAGAAACTTTAGTAGTATTTATGCACCCCTGACTAAAACAATGAGAGGGGATAAAAAAGAGTTCAAGTGGGGTACTCGAGTAGTGAAGAGTTTTAACCTGTTCAAGTAGAAGGTGATAGAGCAACCAATTTTATCCCTCTTAGATTTCAATAAGGTGTTTTAGAAGGATTGTAACACTAGTGGTTGTGCCATTGGATCCGTGTTGAGCCAAGAAGGTAAGCCCATTACCTATTTCAATGAAAAGTTAAATGATGCAAAGAGAAAGTACTCTATATATGATCAGTAATTTTATGCAATAGTTCAAGCATTAAAGAAATGGAGGCATTATCTATTTCTGAAGGAATTTTTTCTATTTATTGATCATCAAGCATTAAAGTATCTAAATAGTCAAGGAAAATTAAATCGGGGGCATATGAAATGGGTAATTTTTTTGCAAAGTTATACCTTTGTATTAAAACATAGGAGTGGGAGGTCGAATAGGATTGCAGATGCCTTGAGTAGGAGGAAAAAATTGTTGACAGAGATGTATATTGAAGTGGTTGGGTTCAATGAACTCAAGATGTTGTACCCGAAAGATCCTAATTTTGTAGAGGCTTGGAAAGCTTGCAAGGAGCCTGTTATAGTTGACAAAACGAAGTGGTTGGATTTCATAATCTAGGATGGCATGTTGTTTAAGGGAATTCAATTATGTATTCTCAGGAGCTCCATGAGGGAGAACTTGATAAAGGAGAAGCACAGTGGAGGAATGGCAAGACATTTTGGTTAGGATAAGACCATTTCCATTATTAGTGAGCATTATTATTGGCCTCAGTTATCATAGGATGTGGAGAAGTCTGTGTAGAGTTACAAGGTATGTTAGATGACTAAAGGAGTGAGCCAAAATATAGGGTTGTATACCTATACCAAAGAGGTCGTGGGAGGATATAAGCATGGAATTTGTTCTTGGCTTGCCAAGGATATAGAGAGGGAATGATTAAGTGTTTGTGGTAGTTGACAGACTTTTGAAGATGACACATTTCATTCCATGCCAGAAGACTCATGATGCAGTCCACATTGCTGACTTGTTCTTCAGAGAGGTGGTGAGGCTGCATGGTCTACCAAAGAGTATAGTCTCATATTGTGACACCAAATTTGTTGGGTACTTTTGGAGGACCTTGTGGAAGAAATTAAAAATAGAGTTGAAGTTCAATTCTACACACCATCCATAGACAAATGGGAAGATTGAGGTTGTGAACAAAAGTTTGGGTAACCTATTGAAATGCTTGGTAGGAGATAAACCCAAGGGATCAAACTTGATCTTACCCAAGGAAAAATATTCTTACAAAAATTATGTCAATAGGAGCACTGGCAGATCACCATTCCAAATTGTGTATGGAGGCAGTCCCAGGACTGCTCCAAAATTGAGGAAGATGGACCAAGAGAAGAAGACAAGTGTCATAGTTGAAGACTTTGTAGAGCACATCAAGAATATATATGAGAAGGTAAGAGAACAAGATGAATACATAGTATAATGCTAAGGAAGATCAAAAGAGGAGGTATAAGGAGTTTTAGATTAGTGATGAAGTGATGGTCCACTTGAGGAAAGAAAGGTTTCCAGTGGGAACCTATAAAAAATTAAAGATGAAAAAGTTCGGTCCCTGTAAGATTCTGAAGAGGTCTGATTCAAGGAATGCATATGAGTTAGAGTTTCTAGATGGAATCAAAATTTTCCTTGTGTTCAACATTTCAAATTTGACAGAGTATCATGAAGGTGGTGCAAAAGAAATACCAACAATGGAACAGTATGGCATTCCAACACCTACTTTAGAGAAGGAAGAGATTGAAGCAATCCTAGATAGTCATGTGGGAAGGAGTACCATAAACAAGAAATATGAAGAATATCTAGTGAAGTAGAGAGGAAGGCCTATGGAAGATTCATCCTGGTTGTCTAAGATAGAGGTTGACTGTTTGGGTTTTCCTCAACCATCTGAGACGTGACGGGGTCACTTCTCAAATTACCCTAGGTGTCTGATGGAGGAGAATCCAGTGGTGTAAGGGAAATATTGCATCACCCAAAAATATGATTTCCATTTATGTTTCCTTTTGTTAGCTTTTTGTAGATGTTTTTACATTTATGGATACCCTTTTTGTCAAATAAGAGTTCCCAACTTTCAAAACTACTTTTCTACTTTTTTTGCTCAACTGCTATTTTTAGCAGTTTTGAATTTGAAGGTGTGAGGAGGAAAAAATTTAAGGGAAGGTTCAGGACAGAAAAATAAGCATTTTTTTAAAATAATCAGGTCAAGATCATTCACGGTTTGAATGTTATTCAAGTTTCAGTTTCTATTTTTTGCCCTGAAAAATCTTCTGAGTCTAGTTTGAGGCACTAAATGGTCTTGTATGGGAATAGAATTTTTTGGAACTAGCAAAGTAGGTTCTTAATGTGTTCTCCACTCTGAGACATTTCCAATGGTTCAAATAGTTCAAAAATTGGAGTCCTGAATCAAAAGTTATGGCTTTCAAAAGTTGGTCAATTTTTGAAAAATTGCCAATTTTCAAATTAGGACTCAATTTTTGAATTTCAAATTCTAACTTTTAGTGCCAAACCACCAAAACTCATAATTCGAATGTGTTTTGGACTCCAAGACTGAAAATAAGCTATTTATGGGTGGGGTTTTCTAATTTTTGATAGCTTTTTGAGGAAAATAGTGAATACTAGGAAAAGGGGATTTTTTGTAGTTTTCTATAATTTGCATGTATTGTAGAGCTCGAGGATTTGAGTTCCTCTGCATGTAAGAATTCCATATTTCTGAATAAAATATTATTCTCTATTTTCTATGGATTATTTTGTGTCTTGAGTTAGCACCCTGGTCACTATCCCCAAGTATAATGACTCAAGTAGTCTTGTGGTAGCAGTTGTTATAAATAGGATTCAAATAAAGAATGCTCTTATTGATTTAGGGGCAACAATAAATGTAATGACTAAGGACATCTTGCAACAACTAAATGTTGCAAGCATGATATCTACTCCTACTATCCTATAGCTTGGTGATAGTTCTATTGTTAATCTTGATGATATAGTAGAGGACCTTGTGGTAATTCTAGACTCCTAGGAGTACCCAACAGATTTCATGATTCTTTCTCCTAAAGTTACACTAGGTGGGTATCCTATTATTTTTGGAAGGCCATGGTTAGCAACAACATATGTCTATATTGGATGTCAATCAGAACATATGACCATTTCTGATAGGAAGAGCACCAAAAAGCTCATTCTCTACCCTCTTGCTCAGCCATTCCATGATGAGGATAATTTTGTATGGCAACATGTTGGTGAAGAGGCCGAGGAAGTTAACTCTATGGTGTAGGTTATGATGTTAGGCAGAAGTCCTCTCATGCAACTTCAAGATGAAAATGAAGTGTTGTTTAACATAATTTAGAACCATTGTGAAGTAGAGGAAGCATCATCCTCTTATGCATCTAGTTTTGTTGATCCCGTGCAGACACTTCTACATGTTCTTCCTGTAGTCACTCTTCCTGCAACCAAACTTCCTACAACAATAGGTGTGTTCCATACATTGCTACCATATGAAATCAAGGTACCATGCATTAATGAAGTGGCTATGATAGAGTTAACTACACAAGTACAGGTGTCAGAAGGAAAACATTTGAATAGTAACAACAAATTGAGTGAACATTAGTTGTCATTGGCCAACTTACTAAGGACTCACTAGCATATATTTTCATGGGACTATCATGATATGAGAGGACTACACCCTAAGCTTTGCACTCATAGGATATACATTAGAGATGATTATCAACTAGTAAGGAAGCCACAAATAAGAATCAACCTTGCATTGAGAGATATTGTAAAAGGTGAATTGCAGAAATTGGTAGATGCATGATTTATCTACCACATTTTAGATAGCCAGTGGGTGTCTACATTGGTGATTGTGCCCAAGAAGGGAAGGAAATGGTGAGTTTGTGTTGATTACAGGGAACTCAATGCTGCTACCAAAAATGACCATTTTCCCTTGCCTTTTGTAGATCAAGTCTTGGACTCACTTGCAGGAAAGAATTATTTTTCTTTTCTAGATGGATTTAGTGGCTATAACCAGATCCAAATTACACTTGAGGACTAGGAGAAGACAACCTTTACCTATCTATGGGGAACATATGATTACTTAGTACTTCCATTTAGCTTATGCAATGCACCTGCAATTTTTCAAAGGGCAGTCATTAGCATATTTACAGACATCTCTCTTGACTGCATGAAAATCTATATGGATGACTTTACTACCTATGGTGTTTATTTCAATGAAGCATTGGAAAATCTGAGGAGAGTCCTATAGAGATGTGAAGCCCACAATCTATCTTTAAATAGTGAGAAGTGCTTCATGATGATGCAAGAAGGTGTAGTTCTTGGCCACTACATCTCTCACAAAGGAATTCAAGTAGACACAGCAAAAATTGAAGTAATCACTAATTGTGGAACCTCAATCATAGACCTACACAAACACAAGAAACAAACGCATAGTTAGATCAAATGCAAGTAAGAATCAAGATTCCCCATAAAATCAATTTAATTTGCAAAGAACAAGAAATAAGATGAAAAACATAAGCAAACATAAACAAAAGCTATCAAATATTATTCAAAGCAAAGCAAAATCTTGATCTCATGGGGGAGTTGGTGCTAATTTTATGTGGAAATTGCCCCTTTCCCAACTCCTATGCAAGCTTGTGATGATTTGATGAAGAGTGATCCACTTTGTTGAAGATTCAAGTGAGCTCCATGATGAAAAAACTACATAACCTAGCTAAGACCTTGATAAAATGGATGGAAATAGATATGCTTGAGGATAAAATTGAGTTTAATAAACTTGCTCAAATTGTGGATGATCAAATGAGGAGAGAATCCTCTTATTTATAGAAAGACAAGATGGAAGAATGCCAAAAATGAAGTAATGTGGGACTAACTTTCAACCAATGACAAGATGCCACTTGTCAAGAGGTGAATGGGCAAAGGATATGCACATTTTAATGAATGTGCCCATAAATGCAATTAGTTGAAATTTGAAATTAGTAAAATGACTAAGTGGAGGGAGAGTCAAATTGAGTTATGGCCACTTGGCTCAAGGAAAAAGGACTTGTAAGACGAAATAAATGCCTTTTTGGAAGGACACATCCCACTTGGAGGGATTTTCAAATTTGAAGAATATTCCTCTTTTATGCCAAGTTGAGTGAAAATAGGGATTTAATAAATTAATTAAATGTATTTTCATGTGCAAGTGGCAAAAGCTAGAGGATGGGACATGGATTAAGATTAGAATTAATCTGGATTTGATTAATAAGAGGAGGTTAGGTGATTTCACAATTTTGAATTAGATTTTAAGATTTAAATAAATCAGAGTTGAGATGAAAATGATTGACTTAGTTAAATAATGATTTTGATTTATTTAACTAAAGGGGATGATGTTAGATTAAATTAGATAAAGGTTTAATTTATTTAATTTAATAAGATGACTTTAGAGATTTAATCAAATATAATGAATTATTTAATAAAATAGAGATTAGGGGAATAATTAAATAACATTGATTTATTTAATTAAATAGAGAATGACTTAATCAAATAAATGATTTATTTAATTAAGAGAGGAAAATTGATGAATTTAATCAAATAAGGGTATTCAATTAAATGGTTAGATAGAGAGATGATTTAGGATGAAACAATGTTAGTAAAAATCAAGATCAGGTGTGTAATACATGTCAATCAGTACATTTTACATGTCTACATTTTGTACCTCTTTGAAGTGATGCAGTTGTTGCATTGATTCAAAGAATAAACATGTCTTGATCAAAAGCCAAAATTTTCCAATTTTCAAAAAATGTTCTAATGCTACCCGAGTGGATGAAACATGTTGGTATGCTGCCCCCTCAAGAGATCAAGCAGAAATACTAATTTCCAATCGAGATTGCAATAAAATGTGAGAGGAGTGGTTCTACTGATCAGAGGACGAAAGATAAATCCTTAGAAAGATCAGATATTTGACGTAGACAATTTTGATGATGTATAAATAATCATCGACCATGGGTAGCCTCATGTATATTTTGAGATATCACACAAATTTGGATAGAAATGTTAGTAAATATAGAAGAATAATAAGGAATGAGATGATGACAAGAGGATCCAACAACTCCATGATTCATTAAGACTTTATTGGAGATGATGATGTTGTTGATGATGTTTGCTTTCCGGAAATTGGGATTTTAAAAGGGACCATTTACCTTATGTTTGATAACACATGTAGATACGATGCATCAAGGTATAGACAAATAGGATGACATTGTATCTAGTGAGATTGAATTTGATTCAAGAAAAAGATAGAAGTATTCTTGTTCACACCTGACATACAATTTTTTTGCTAGGATGCACTTAACAAAGAAAGTATTTTCCAAGTTATATTACAAGAACGTCCAACAAGCACAATAGATAAAAGATAATGATCAATGCCCCATTCCTTTCTCTCTAAATCATTTTGATTAGAAATCATCAAGAGGTTATTGGAATGAGAGAAAAAATATAAGTCAAAATACAAAGATAAAGTAAACAAACAAGCTAATGTTCTTCAATACTGCTAGTCAAGACTAAACTACGATGATCCCTGATGTTGATTTCCATTGTAGAAAGGACGATTCCTAGGACATAACGATATCAGATGATTGATTTGGGACTAATTGGATGATAGGATATTGATACAAATATTTGACCAGCTTGTTTACGTGCTTGACCTAAACTTGAGACTTTGACGTTTGAGTTTTCACTTTTGATCTGCTAGACTTGTTTCTGACTATTTCACCAAAGGTTGAAGATGACGATTGATTTATTATGAGTGATATTTATTGTGGGTGAAAGCGAGGTGAGACAAATGGATTTTTTAAATATTTGGATGTTTTTGATGTTTTTGGAATGTTTTGAGGTTGTTTTTGGTATTTTTCACATGATTTTGACAATATGGATATGGATATGTGTGATGATATCAGTGCTTTGTTTTGGAATTTTTTTGAAAAGCAAGCTAAGGTTGATTGATCTAATTGATGGATTGATGATGATAACATTGTTGAGGATACACAACAATGAAAGGATAGTGTTAAGCAACACGAGGATTAGGATGGATATCCCCAAGATGATGAGGAATTGATGATGATAAAATTGTTGAGGATACACAACAATGCAAGGATAGTGTTAAACAACACAAGGATTGGGAATGATATCCTGAGATAATGATGAATTTATTGGATTTTGGTTGATCAAGATTTTGAAGCTTGGTTTGGAACAAAATCTATTTGAACGATTTAATGTGACGTTGAAGTAAAAATTAGATGCAATTGATAGTGATTGTTTGGATTCATGTTTGATGAAAGATGAAGCTTGATAAGAAATATATTCTCATCAAAATATGCCATGGGCTAGTGATTCAAATTTTTTCTCTCAAATGTTTGACCAATTTGACTTTACGTTTGTCAATGTTCATATTACCACATAAGTTGGAAGATGTAAATCAAGATTTATTGCTAAAGCAAGATGTAAATTTCTACCCCCAATGTCTAGCAATGTTTGAAATGTCATGGATGGGTGTATGGATGGATGTATATGGATTATCATGTAATAAGATAAGGTGTTGGGATAGAGGATGTTTATTTGGATAATGCTTCATGGCTCAAATAAGTTTTGGTAGGATAGGATCAATGAAAATGACCCATGTCAAGATGTTTACCATAAGCAAGTGTAAAGTGTGCACCAAACTTTTTCAAGATCAAGATAACTTGGACTATGTATGTAGATGGATGAAAGTGGATTGGATAAATGGTTCATGGATGAATGGATTTATTATGGATACGATGGATGGAATGTTGGCTTTATTATGAATGGGATGAGATGCTACCACCTGAACTAGCACGCACAGATACTCGGTTCTACACATGATGCCTGTTTTCTAGGTTTTCATCATGGTACCTGTCCAAAGTGCCACCATTGTGGTTTTCACTTGAGGACCTTTTTTTCTTTACTGTTTTTAATCCTTTTTCTTTTTTTTTTTGGATTTTCATTTTTTTTGTATTTTTTGTATTTTTTGAAAGATTTTAAGCTCATGTTGAACCACCTTGTGGTGTTGATGTAAATGCTTCTTTCATAATGTGCCACTGATATCCTACTTGAAGAAGTTGCTCTACCAAGATACGTGCACTTGAATGCAACTTTTGAGATTCCTGATATGCTTTGTTGGTACTAGAGTTAACTTTGTCTTTGTGTGTACATTGCGATAGAGTGCCTTATGAATCCTTATGATGAAGAGTGGCTACCAATACACGGTCAATGTGAGAATTGGATATCATGCATGGAGGCGTGGATGGAGTGTGTTTAGGAATAAAAGATGGATTGGTTGACAGTTTGGAACCTTTGACTCTCCAAACTTGGGAAGATGAGCAATGATGGGTGGATACAGAGGTGTGCATTGAATTAGGACCAACTGCTTGATATACTTTTTATGTCACTTGGAAAGCTTGTTGTTGACTTTGTGGACATCTTTGATGGACACTTTTCCCTTTTATATTTTTCCCCATAGTTTCTTTGATTAATGGAGTTTGATAGGGATAATATTTCTTTATATTTTTTAGTATCCATATGTATTTGATTTTTCCTTCATTTTTTGCTTCTTTTGTTTTGATAACATTCTTTGTGCTTTGATTTAACTCTTTCTTTTGATGTTGGTCCCAATTTGTGGATGGGGCAATGGGTGGATGAAGATTCATGATGTGGCTGGTTGTAGTATTGGCATTGATTTCATTGTAAGGATTCTTCATGCCCCCTTTGTTGATATTTTCTTGAGACATAGTTGCCCCCACTATGGTGGTAGTAGCACCTTTGTTCCTTGATTCTACTTATTTTGAGATGTCTTGTTTAGTAAGCATTCTTTGATAAATGACCACTGCAAATGACATTATTTTAATTTGTTGCTTTGCTGACTTCGGAATATCCTGTTCTATCTGACATGCTTCCTTGAGTAGATAATGCTGGATATCTTCATACATGATGCCCTTAGTCTAAATTTGGGATATATCTTATCTTGATGTTGACAACTCAGTTTGACTATAGTAATCAATAACCTACTCTTTTTGTGTAATAATGTCAGGAGTAAAGGAATCTTATCTTGATGTTGACAAATCAGTTTGACTATAGTAATCAATAACCTACTCTTTTTGTGTAATAATGTCAGGAGTAAAGCATCTCATGGGTAGATGGAGGAGTATGTGCTATGTGGATATGAGAATATTGTATAGATAGGAGAGTTTCCATTAGATCATTACAGTAGCTTGGAGATACAAATTCTTGATCTTGAATGATTTGGGAATTTCTTTCAACATGCTTTGGATCAAGTTCTTGACATGGTTTGGTTTCAAAAAATGAATTACTTATACAAGTTTCTTGGACATCATCACTAGTCGTGGGAAGTGGCTCAATATCATTTTTATTTTTGAGTGGAATTGGATCAAATGTTGAGTTGAGGATTCCTTCAGTATCTACAACCATGAGGTCAAAGGATGTCAATATTTCTTGCGAAGGACCATTGCTAGAATTTAGTGAATTTTTTTTATCATGCTTTGGAATAAATTCTTGAGATATGTCCTCTAACTCATTAAATGATGTGGAGACATCTTCAACAGGATCTTTGGTCAATGGATCAGGGATTATGTCAATAAGATCAAATAATTCTAACACTCCTAGAAATAGATGACTAAAAAGTGGCTCTTCATGTATGGTGAGTTGATCATTGGATGAAATAGAAACATCTTCCATGTTTTCATTGATGGATAGGTCTTGATCATTGTTCTCATCAATTATGGTGGAGAGATTGTCAATGCTATTGCCAGTGGTTAAATCTTCATTGTTTTCCACAATAGTTATTATTTTTTGATCAATAAGGTCTTGGATGAGATTTTTTGAGTCAAATACAATTTGATGTTGTGTCCTTTTATTTTGTGAAAATCACAAAGGCAATTTTCATTGTACCATGTGATTTCACTAAGGGCTCTTGATATTTTTCATAGGTGGGAAATGTGATGAGTTTTTTTTCACAAACTATTGCATGATCGATTTAATTGGTTTCCAAAGTGGTGTGTATTTCATTTGTTTCCTTGTGAGATTGATAGTGGAGATGTGGAGGTTGTTGATATTGTTGATGTTGATGTTGTTGATGTTGATGTTGTTGATCTTGATATCTGACTTCTTGGCATTGGAGATATTGTTCTTGATGTGGTTGTGGACATAGCTCAATGCTTTGATGACATGATTCAACCAATGGAATCGTGTATTGATTTTGGAGTGAATATATCTCTTGGCTCAATAAGTCAATTAGTTTGGCAACTGAAGCAAGTTGATCAAGCAAAATTTTATCCTGATTTTGATTTTGACTCCCTTGATATAGTTGATTCTTTTGTTCAAGTGGATTTGGAATGTGTACTTGTGGTGTTTGCATGGGATCATAGAAAATTTGATTTTGGACAATGTTATGATTTGGGATGATGTTCAGATTTGGCATTATAGGTTGAAACTGAACATTGTTGTGGTTAGGAAACCTATTTCCTTGATCTAGGTAACTTTGATTTTGCATGGTGTTACCTTGAATTGGATCAATACATGGAGTCATTAACATCTTGTTTGGAATTTGAACAACATTAGTATGATTTGCAAGCATATGTATCCCAGATTTTACCAAGTGTGGATTTGAAATGTTCATGTTTGGTAAAGTTGCACTTGGTATATTTATATTTGACATGTATTGATTTGGTGGGATGATGTTGTTTTGTGGAAGACTCATGCATTAAGTGTTCGGTTAATAGATTTGTAGTTTTGAACTTGGATTTAAATCTACCATCGGGAAAGGTGTTCCAAACTTTTGATTGGGCATACTCACATTTGTTGTACCATTGAGGTTTTTAGGAGATAATGATCCCATGTACAAATTGTATAAATATGCGTTTTGATCATCCATTGACATTGTAAGGCTTTGATAGTTTGGTGGATTTAGATTACTCATGATGTATGAATCAAGTTTATAGTCCATGTTCCTCTTTTTTTTAGACCTTGTTGACTCCTAAGGGATTTAGGACCAATTGTGAGATGATGGATGAAAAGGGTGAATGATACGGGTGTTGAAATTTTAGGACCCTTGGAGGAATACTAGACATTAGGATTCTTTGGATTCTTTGATTTGGATTGGATTTGATTTGATTTGGATAATGGAATTATAAACCCCAAGATGTTGGATGTTATCTTGGAATAAACTTGTCCACGTGGATGAAAATTTAACTAGATGGAGGAGGAAGGATTCATCCACACACACTTAGTCAAACAAGATGATTTTGATTTTGATTTGAAGAATTTTACCAAAAGTATAGTATGAATGATTTTTCCAATGGTTTAAAAGTTGTTTGGGAGATGGGATTTGATTGATGTTTGAGATGTATGAAATGATTGGTTGTTTTGATCCTAAATAAAACTAAGAAGAACTTTTCTTACAAGACCAAGGCTTTGAAGAACATGCATTTCCCTAAGAGTACTTCAAACCAAAAGATCAATGTTTGCTCAAAAGACCATAAGACAAAAGATAAACAAGTACATTTGTGGGGTTCAATAGATTTCATCTTGATTAGTGAATTGCTTTTACCACAAACACTCTCTTGATTAAGTTTCAAATTGAATGTCTATGTCTCAATTTGTTTTCATCCCACAAGGTCCATTATGTGGAAATTAAGAGAATCAAGGTGATAGCTCCCTAATATTGAATTTAGTGAGAGAAAATTAAGATATAAACCCAAGTACTTAAATGCCTCTAAGGATAGAATCTCAAGGGCAAGCAATAGCACTTGGATTTTGTCAAAGGTATTTGCTCCTCTAAAGGGTTTGAAATTTGATGTTCATGTTGGATGTTTTTTTTCCAAATGTTTTTGAACAAGAAAATTGTTTTGTTTCCAAGAAAATGCACAATCCTATGGATATGGAAGACTGTATTTTTTGAATACCCACTTGGACAAGTCCAGCTATGCCTACTTTTAGCGAATGGTTAGATGCTCTACACCACTGGCTCCCATCCACGACACTCACATATATGGGGAAGATAATCATAAATACCCATGAAAATCCCATGGCATACTTTCCATTTCTACTAAAATCCAAAAAAGTGTAGGGCGGCTTCAAAACGACTATTCTTGCACGAACAAATAGATAAGGATTTTGGCCTTTTCTAAACAAGGGTTTTAATACAGGCATTTTGTTCATAGGGGATCACCCATTTGGCGAGAGACCATTGCTTCCCTTCTCATTGAGATGACCATTGTGATACTTTCCTTTCAACAAGGACCCACACTTATATATCGGTTGAAAGTTGCTTGGCTTTAGCGTGTTGCCAGTTGGGTCATTCCCTTGGGTGATTAATTTTTCCCATAAGGAAAACCCTCTAAGATAGCACAAAAGTGAGCAAATAAATTTGTAGTTTGATTGATCTTTGTGTACAAACAAAGAGAGAACACATGTGATATGTTCCACTTACACTCGCAAGATTTGTTTGATTTTTAATCCCAAAATGAAATATGAGGGAAATCACTTTACCCAACTTAAGATCACCAAAAATCATTTTGGTTCTCAAGATCACCGTGAGGCACGAGAGAAGCGCATACATCTTTTCAATGGTATTAATTTGGGTAAGTAATTACAAGAAAAAGTAGCACATGTTCATTTTATCCTTTCAAAGCAAGAGTGACTTATTTTTAAGCACCAAATAAAGTGTGAAAATTGCCTTGTTCAATTGTTAACCTTTAAACAAAATCTAGTGGATTTGCCTAAAGTTCATTTTAAACCATTTGTAACAAAAATGAAAGCTTTTGTAGTGTTATTTTTAATACCCAAAAGAAATTTAGTGTATCCTAAGCACATGGAAGGTAACAAATCTTTAAGAGAGATTTTGAGTTCTCCCAAAAGTGTTAAACAAATAGAAAAGTGTTAAAAAACACTTGATGTAATAAAAAAATGTTGTCATAATGCAACCTCCAACTTCATTTTCCTCCTTCACCTTAGAGTAAACCAACCTGCAAAAACTAATTAGAACTACAAAATAGAGGTTAGAAAATTAGTTAGTAGCCCAAAATGACCAAAATAGAAAAAACACATGTCAAAAAAAATTGAAATTTGACTTTTTACTTGACTCTAGTGGTGCAGTTTGCATAGGTGCCACAGTTTGAGAAATTGAGCAATGCTATATAGTGTTGCTAAATCTACACATGATGATCTGCAACAAAATAGAGAGTGAGATTGTAGCAGATTTTTGCTCAATGACATAGATTGGAGTTTGACAAAGTTAGCGACCATGAATTGACCTAGCAGCGGAGTTAGAACTTTTGAATTCTGGGCGGGAAAGGCCAAGTGGCGCAATTTGTAGTTTGAAGTAGTGTTGTATGGTGTTGCTAGACTTATAGTGGCATAGTTCTCTATAGACACCAAAAATAGAGAAAAGCATGGAATTTTGTGAAAAAACATGATTAGAACTTGAGATTTACCCTCCTAGCGCCAAATGTGGAACCCCAATCCTAGACCTGTGTAAACACAAGAAATAAACACATAGTTAGATCAAATGCAAGTGAGAATCAAGATTCCCCATGAAATCCATTTAAATTTTCAAAGAACAAGAAATGAGATGAAATACATAAGCAAACATAAATAAAAGCTATCAAATCTTATTCAAAGCAAAGCAAACTCTTGATCTCATGGGGGAGTTGGTGTCAATTTGATGCAGAAATCATCCCTTTGCCAACTCCTATGCAAGCTTGTGATGATTTGATGAAGAGTGATCCACTTTGTCGAAGATTCAAGTGAGCTCCATGATGAAAAATATGCATAAAGGTATGCGCAGGATCATCATGGAAAAAACAGGCCCTTAAGTGGCAAAAAATTTAGAAAAATCAGAGTTAGGAAACTTGACGTAAAAACTTGAATAAGTTATCTATATTATTTAAAAAATATGTAAGAATAGAATCTATAGCAAATTGAATGTAGTTTCTAAACTACTAGGTTTTTTCAAAAAAAAAAAAATCTATTGGGTGAAAATTTGAAATTTCAATGTAGTAGTACTTAAATTTTAGGGAAAAAAAAAGATATAGGTGTCTATTTGACCACCTTAACTACAACAAAATGATAATATTTTTTTATAATATTTTAGATATAAGTAGAGGACTCATGTCCCAATCTGATGCATATTTTTTGTAATTTTCTTCAAGTAAATAGTTAATTATGGTTTTTTTATTACAACTTTTAAAAAATATAAAAAAATCGTATGTCTAACCACCTTGACTTGATCAAAACTTCATGAAATTCAAATTTTCTTTTTTTTAATCCTATAGTATGTGAAGCATAGAATGTGACACATGTTGTGGATTCAAAAAATGTGATACTATTTGAAAGCTATGGATGTTTTTCAATCAGCCTATCAATCAGGACTTTACTCGTAATTCAAATAGAAATGAATAATAATTATTTATTAAATTCAAAGTAAAAGCATAATTTATATTGGTGGAAATATGATAATCTCCTTAAAAAACCCTTTTGTTTCATCAATTTTGGGTAAAAAAAAAGTCGTTAGCCACATACCCTACAAATACCCATCATATCGCCACTTTTTGACCCATCATGATCCTACACATACCCATAACCTAGCTAAGACCTTGATAAAATGGATGGAAATAGATATGCTTGAGGATGAAATTGAGTATAGTAAACTTGCTCAAATTGTAGATGATCAAATGAGGAGAGAAGCCTCTTATTTATAGAAAGACAAGATGGAAGACTACCCAAAATGAAGGAATGTGGGACTAACTTTCAACCAATGACAAGATGCCACTTGTCAAGAGGTGAATGAAAAATAGTTGTGCACATTTTGATGAATGTGCCCATAAAAGCAATTAGTTGAAATTTGAAATTAGTGAAATGACAAGGTGGAGGGTGAGTGAAATGTAGTTATGACCACTTGGCTCAAGGAAAAAGGATTTGTAAGATTAAATAAATGCCTTCTTGGAAGGACACATCCCACTTGGAGGGATTTTCAAATTTGAAGAATATTCCTTTTTTATGCCAAGTTGAGAGAAAATAGGGATTTAATAAATTAATTAAATGTATTTTCATTATGCAAGTGGCAAAAGCTAAAGGATGAGACATGGATTAAGATTAGATTTAATTAGGATTTGATTAAATAAGAGGAGCTTAGGTGATTTCACAATTTTGACTTAGATTTTAGGATTTAAATAAATTAAAGTTGAGATGAAAATGATTTAGACATAGTTAAATAATGATTTTGATTTATTTAACTAAAGGGGATGATGTTAGATTAAATTAGATAAAGGTTTAATTTATTTAATTTAATAAGATGACTTTAGAGATTTAATCAAATATAATGAATTATTTAATTAAATAGAGATTAGAGGATTAATTAAATAACATTGATTTATTTAATTAAAGAGAGAGAATGACTTAATCAGATAAATGATTTATTTATCTAAGAGAGGAAAATTGAAGAATTTAATGAAATAAGGGTATTCAATTAAATGGTTAAACAAAGAGATGATTTAGGACAAAACGATGTTAGTAAAGATCAGGATTAGATGCGTAATGTCAATCAATAAATTTTATGTGTCTACACTAATCTACCTATACCTGCAAAATAAAAGGATGTTAGGAGTTTCTTGGGACATGTAGGATATTATAGGCATTTTATCAAAGACTTCAGTAAAATGGTAGCACCATTGTAGAGTCTCTTAACCAAAGATGTTGAATTCCAATGGAAAAAATATTGTGACAAGGTATTTTTTGAGTTGAAAGTAGCTTTGACTCATGCTCCTATATTTAAAGGACCTAATTGGGAGATTCATTTTCACATTCATATAGATGCATCAGACTATGTTATAGGAGAAATCTTAGGATAGAAGGAAGAAGCAATTGAAAATGCCATTTATTTTGTCAGCAAAATTTAGTAGGGAGTTGAATTCAACTATACAGTGACAGAAAAAGAGATGTTGGCAGTGATATATGCCCTGAACAAATTTAGGCACTACATAATAGGCTATCAAATCTTTGTGCACACCAATCATGAGCCATTAGATATCTCATGAATAAACCCATGATCTCAAGTAGATTAGCAAGATGGTTGTTGTTGATGCAGGAGTTTAACATAACCATTATGGATAAACCTAGGAAGGCCAATGTTGTTGCAGGTTTTCTTTCAAGGTTGACTACACCAGAAGACAATCAATCCATAGATGATTCTTTTCCTAATGAGTATCTATTCTCCATCAGTGTGTAGACACCCTGGTATGCTGATATAGGTAATTATCTTGTGACAGGGAGAATTCCTCCTCACTTCTCTCTAAAAGAGAGAAGAGTGCTCATTGAAAAATATTTTCCTTTTTCAATGATTGCTAGATGTTTGTTCTATAATGGAATAGATCATGTCATGAGGAGATGTGTGAGGGAAGATGAGACATATAACATTTTGTATGCATGTCACAATGAACCTTGTGGAGGACATTTTGCATCCAAGAGGACAACAATGAAGATTTTGAACACAAGATACTATTGGCCCATACTCCACAAGTATGCAAGAAGATATACAAGGAAATGTGATAGATGCCAAAGGATGGGCATGCCAACCAAATCTGATGAGATGCTACTTTATCCTCAAGTAGTAATCACTCTCTTTGACAAGTGGGGATTGGATTTTGTAGGACCCATTGACTCTCCCTCAAATGGTAAGTCTTATATCTTGGTATGCACTAATTATGTAAGTAAGTGGGTAGAATTTAAGGCCATGAAGCATGCAAGAGACAATAAGGTTACAAATTTTATTTATGAAGAAATTTTCTCATGGTATGGAGATCCAAGAGAAATAGTGACTGATCAAGGAGATCAATTCACTTCAACCCTTGTTACAACATTGGTTAATGAGTACAACATAAGGAACAAGAAGTCTACTCCTTATCACCCTTAGGCCAATGGCCAAGTTGAGGTGACCAACAAAGAAATTGAAGCCATTCTAACTAAAACAATGGCTATCCAGAGAAAGGATTGGGTAAATAGGTTACTAGAAGTTGTTTTAGCCTACAAAACCACCTAAAAAAAACTACATACTTCACTCCATTTGAGCTGTTGTATGGGAAGACAACTTTGAAACCCATTGAATTTGAGCACAAGACTCTTAGGACTACAATAGACTTGGGGATGGATATCTCTAAGGCACAAAGAGGAAGAATCATGTAGCTGAATGCTTTGGATGAGATGAGGAAGGAAGCCTTGCATCACACAGAGGTAGTGCAAAATTAGAGAATAAAATGGAATGACAAATTCATCAAGGATAAAATATTCCAGCCTGACAACTGGGCACTACTTTATGACTCAAGGTATCAAGATAATGTAGGAAAATTGCAAAAAAGGTGGCTAGGACCATATGAGGTTGTTGAAGTCTTACCAAATGGTATTGTTCAACTCACTACCATTGACCCTGTCTAATTCAAGTTGCTTTTCAATGGTCATCACCTTAGATTATATCACAAGCCAACTTCTAAAGAGGAGTTCCTACAACAATTCACTCAGTATGCAACACCCGAGCTTCCTACAACTGAAGGAAGTGGACCTAGTGTCCCTCTTTTTGGCTAGTTAAGGTATGTACTCTATCATAATAAAGACTTCCACTTTTGTGGGAGTCCATTTGTTCTCCCATCCATCCCATCTACCCATCCATCTCCACCTTTCTCTTTCTTCCTCCACTTCACTTCATTCCACCTCACGTCATTCCAATTTGTCTTCATTAATTGCTCAACTTATTTTCTAAAAGGAAAATGGTACTTTATCCACAATATTTGCAATGAATCCTCCACACATTCAGGTATGTGTGCATTAATTGCTATTTCTTAATTGTATTTAGTGTATTCATTTAATTTTTGTACATTAATATGGATGTTCACCATAGCATGCCATTATTCCCTCCTGTCAAATCATCATTATCACCTCACATGTGAGGACACATGCTCAAATTTAGGTTGGGGGGGAAGGAAAAGATGTGAATATCTTGCCCATGTGTTAGTTCATGTTGGTCTACATCAATAAAATTTAAATTGAGCTGATTTGAAATCTAAGTGAGAGGATGGATCACATGTGTGAGGTGACACCAACTGTCACTACTATTTCTCTCCATCATAACTTTCCTTTATCACTCCTTCCTTTCCATTATTGATCCTATCATGATCTTAAGCTATAAACAAAAGGTAAAATAGAAAAGGAAAATTCAGATGACATTGGCATTGGAAATTTAGCAAGTGTTGTAGGAAGGTGAATTTGGTTTTTAGATGAGAATTGAAGGAAGGAAATCATAGAGTGATTGTTTGATTACAGGAAATGGGAGGTGGGTTAATTTGAAATGAACCCACAGTGCATGATATATTACTACAAGATGCACCTTGCCTGGCTGAATTTAGAAACTGAGGGTGGTTAGACTACTTCCTGAAGCTAGATGGTTTTGATGAAGACATTGCACTAGAATTCTCCCATACATTGTCTGAAGGGAAGGCCACAGTAAAAGGGATGGAGGTCATGGTGACTAAAGAAAGGATTGCAGAAGTTACAGGGTTACCTTTTGATGGTGAACACTACCCTAATACTAGGGCTGAATTTACAGAACATGGTGACCCTCCAATCAGTGTGGACAAACAAGCTACAAAGAGAACATCTCTACCTGACCCATGGAAGCAAGTAGTTTTTTGTCATAAGATACATCACCTATGAAGGTTGCATGTCGAATCTACATTTCGTGCACTTCAAAATTTTGAATCACATGAGGCATGGGAGGAGGATGAATGTGCTGAATGTGCTATACAACCTTCTTTCAATCATGGCAGCCAAGACTTAAAAAGCTAGGGACAATTCCATTTCCCACAATTATTTGATTAAATTGTTAGTTGAAAAGTCTCTACATGATATATTTGGAATGAGCTAAGAATAATTCATAAAAATTGATCAAATTAGACCTGATCACTTGCAACCTAGGGTTTTACCTCAACCTCATAGTTCTAGCAAGAGATTGAGCATGGATAAAGCCACTCTTGGTGCTTCAAGCTCTAGCGCAGGCCCTAGTGTAAACTCTCATGCAATAGAACAAACCGTAGATATTAGTTCTTCTAAAATAGAGCACTCAAAAAAAGGAAGCTCTTCCTTAGATTATGATAACAATGTTCCTCTCAACACCTTACTAAGAACTAGGGCACAAAAGAATAAGCAGAAACAAGAAAAGGAAAAGCTAAAAAGTAGTTGATACAAAATGAGGTGCTAAGCTCTAAGAAGAGAAAGGATGACACTATTTATCTTGCAGCCAAAAAAAAAATGTGAGAGCCCTCTTAGAAAATCAAAACTAGTCGCGCTAGCCTTTGATATGCCTTTGCAAGAAAGCCCTAAGTTTAGAAAAACATCATAGGGGGACACATAAGATCCAATGGGGTAGTGAATGTTGAGGAAGAGGACATATTTGAGAGAGCATCAAACATAACACTGGCTGATCTTGCTAACATTGTAGAACAAGTTGAAAATCAAGAGTATGCTAGTACTATATGGAGAGCAACCATCAAAAACACTGGTAGGAATACATTACCCCCTTGATTTTACTATACAAACAATAATTTTGAACTTATGGAAAGAGATACCAAGGAGGGAGGAGGAATGGAAAGAGGAGAAATGAAGGCTAAAGAAGGAAATTCAAAAGAGAGATGAAGTCATTAAAGAAAATAACGAGGAAATTGCAACTCTAAAGGAAAAGGTAGACAATATTGTGACCTTGGTACCATAGATTTTAGAATGTAGGACCCCTCCAAGGGTCTATGCTTTGTATTTGAAGGAGAAATATCTTTCTTTTAAGCTGTCAATGATTGTCTTAGGTTTGAATCCTTCTATTGAGACTCCTAGTGAATTTTTCAATGCTTATCGAATTGCTTCTCCTGAAATGAAGAATTTGTTATGTGAGTTTTATTTGTATAATTATGTTGTGACTCAAGACCATGATTGGAATCCACTATTTTATGTTGGGGATGTCCAATTAAGGGAATTCATGTCTTGGGTACAAAATGAGATTAGTTTGGGACAACAATACAAATCTTATAGGCAAATGGAATCCAACATCCCCTTGCCCATTAGGGATGAATCAAGGAACCCAAGGGACATTTATAGGGATTGGAACATAATTCTTTTCCGACCTAGCTATGACAATAGGATTATGCCCTCGATAGAAGCAGTTTACAATGAATATGAGGTAAAGGAAAAAGCAAAAGAGGAAACTGTCAAGGGGTACCTATCACAAAGATGGAACAACCTAACTGATGAGCTAAAACAGGTTGAGCCTCATTCCATCCAGAACTATGTTGCAACACTGAAAAGAATTGACAGATATATACAAATTGGAAGAACAAAGGGATGATTTTGGCTTCCCCTAACTTTTTAGCTACCCATCCTAATGTGGCCCATGCCAAAATTTAGGTTTTACCACTATGATATTGCTGCAAAGAGACAAAGATGAAGTTGGTTTGACAATCTAGGAGGATTCTATTGGGGCCCTAATTCATGCACAACAAACACTGATGTAGGACAATTGTTAGTTGCAAATCTCATAGCATTGACCAAGAAAAAGAACAACCCTTGCCCTGCTAGAGGACTAGTAAAACCTTAGGTTGGGGGGAGTGATGAGTCTAGTTTATGGTTTAATTTTGGGTAGAATTTATGATTTATTTGCTGAAGTTGTCATGGACCTTGATGTTAAGTGTTGATACATTTATGATATTTCCTCAAAACCATAGACATTGGGCCTAATCTTATTTTTGCAAATATTTAATGACATTTGCATGTTATATGGACTATCTGTATTAATTCTACATGTGGTTAATGAATGTTCTTTAAGGTGATTACAGATAAGAAATTATAGTGCATACTAACATTTCCATGCAAATATAATTTGAGGATACTAAATTAAGAAAGACATTGCCAGCTTGTCATGCACCATAACATCCAACAAGGGAATCATTCAAAGGTCAAAGGAAGTCTACAACAAGAGATTCCCCATGAAACTCCAATGCAACTACCTTGTAATGGTTTTTATTGTTATTGAGAAAATATGGGCATTAATATAGTGCTAAATTTTCATTTGGACATGCATGTCTAACTAGATTCCATGTAGGTGTAATCGCCTTTCCACTTTTCCCTACTTTCCCTTAATGGCATCCTCCCAGTTTGTGGAGTTGACCACCTTGCTTAGTTGGTAGTATAAATAAGGATCATATGCTCCTTCTCAAAAAAGGTTGTGTGATCTGATGATGTACTTGCATTCTTAAGTTTTCAACAATACAGTTATGCTAATCTTTTGTAGTCATGTTTTCCAATGAATAAAATGAAGTTATCAGTTTGAGCATCTGAGTTTACATTATTTTTAGAGGATACTCATCCAAGGAGGCCCACTTGGTGAGCAATATGTCCTTTATTTTAGTTTATCCTAGTTATTACTTTTTGTTTAGAAATTAGTCAAGAATCTGGTGCTGACTATTCTTGTAGCCACTATAATTCCATTTTGTGACTATTCCTCTAGCCAAAGTAGACAGAGTAGTTTCCTATTTGTTTGCTCAAATTTTCATTTATGCCATGCATTTCAGCTTAGTATAGTTGTTGGTTGATGTTCAACATTTATGTTATTCCTTTCTAAGCAATTTACTTTCAACATTGTTTCTTTCTTAGATGTAGAATGAAAATGGCTACTTTGAGTTCCTAGTGCACATACTGTGCTGACCCATTTCAAGTTCATGTCCCTAGGTTGACAAGTTAAATGCACCTTCATGATGATGGAAATATTTATGCAGGTTATATGTCCAATCTCTAAATCACAGTTGTAAAGGACTAGGATTTAAATCATTGTAGGAGGCCAACAAGGTTGTTGAAGTTCATGGTTGGATGTCATGCCTTGTCTGATGTTAATCAAGAAAGTATTTAGTATAATTGTTGTCAAAAAAAGTTGATTTCATAATGATATATTAAGATCTCAAGATTAGAAGTGTTGATGATGGTGGATACATGTTACTGAAGGTCTAAAATATGTCTTATGCTCTCTTTTGATGTTGTTGAAAGAAATCTCTAGTCTTCACAAGGTGTTTAAAGGTTTTTCTCCTAAAAGTTGCATCAAAGATTGTCTAGGAGAATGTTCCACATTCCTCCATTGTTGATGATATGATATTTTGGTTTGGGATTCAAATTTTATGTTTTTTGGATGTTGCACTCCTATATTTTCAATTCACCAGTATTGTTGAGGAGATTTCCATGAATTGTAGAAGTTGGCAGTGTTGTTAGTTGTCTGGGCTGGTTCAAAAAAAATTCCACATTTCTCCATATTTATGTATTTGCTCCTATGTCTCAAGGTGAGTGTTTTCTCAATGTTCACGTAGTTTCGTAGTTCTAATATAATATGTTTAAGTGGTTTACAAGGTGGTATGTTGATGTTATATCTCCTGAATGAATTGTTTATGCTTCTTGAATGAAGTATTATGTTCTTGTTTGGTCTGCGGTGACTTTCAGTGGCATAAAAGTATGAATTGGTCTCTAGAAGCGTTGTTGGATGTTCAAGGAACATCTCTTTGTGATCCAAACATCAATAGTTGATATTTTTGTGCTGCATTATGACTTGAGTTGGTTGTCTAAGTAATTTGTGGTTATCTAACCGACAAGGCTTACTCTTTTGGTTGTGCCATATGCCTAGGGGTCAACCCCAACATTTGAAGATGTGTTATGATGATTTTAGGTTCTAAATGTTGAAAGAACAAGACAAATGAGAGGGGGGTAAATTAGTTGTATCTAATTAAAACACCAAAACCCTCAACAGTAATCAAATCCACATGCATTCATTAAACCATTAATCTATTATAATGTTTAAACATGAAATGTAGATAACTAAAACTAAAAAAACAACACCATACATAAGATAACACCAAATTTATGTAGAAAAACAAATGAGGGAAAAACCATGATGAGGATTAGCTCACAATATAAGTAATTGAAAATCCTATAAAATGACTCACTTCCATAATAGGACACACTATCAAGAACGGCTCACAACCAAGGCTCATTGCTAGAACAAGAAAATAAAATAGAAGATAAATGTTACGCAAAGAACAAAATCTCAATGCAACATGGAATCCACCAAAATAGCTCCAAAAATTTTATAGTCTTGTTTGAATGATTACAAATACCTCTAGCTCACTACATCTAATAATCCAACACCTTGAAGTTTGCACTACTTTGCTTAATTTCACATCTACAACTCCGTAATTCACATTATACACATCAGACACATCTATCTTTTCAACCATTGACATCTTAACTCATACTTAAATACTGTCTTCAAGCTTGAAACCCTTCTCCAAGGTTCAATATGCACCTCAAACATGCATTTTAAAATTAGGTCGTCAACCAAACATTCTTGTAGTGGATAGGAATGATGAAAGAACACACCAATACTTAATTGGGATCAAAATCAATAATACCTCTCAACCACATGCTTCCTTAAACAATATTTATCCTTTACATGTACTGTAAACACTAGGTTAACCAATACCCATGTGCAAACACCATTAAATTGTGAAGTACATATTTTGAAAAACTCAAAGATGAATTGAAAACCAAACACCATGCTTGAAAATGATCTAGAACACTCCACAAACATTCTCAAATCCATCAAATTCCTTTGCAACAACTTTCACTTGAAAAATGTAAATATTTGTACATTTAGACAACACTGCCACACACTATAACTCTGGAAACCATCTTCTAAAGCATGAAACCTCAAATCCTCTTGACTGAGGTAAAATCCAACACTATCAAGACACCTTGAGAATCAAAATATCTAAAGAATAGCTGTAGAGAAATATAGAGAAAGAACATTTCTCCCAAACATCTTTGAACAACACTGCAAAACCCAATTCACACACTAGTGAACACAAATCCTACTGTATGATGATCCAACACAAAAAAAATTGAATATAGCACGTTTGAATACCTCTTACCAAAATATCCAAACCACAAAAGAGGATATTCAACCTAGAATAAATGTGGAGGAAAACTAGAACACCTCTCTACAAAATTGAACACCACTACAACACTCTATTTATTAATTTTCTCAATAACCTGAACAAAAACCATAACAAGAAGCTTATCAAAGCAACACCAAAGATTAACACCAACAACTTAATTAATTATAATATAGTACAACTAATCAAAGAAACATTCCCTCTTAACACATGCTACCGTCATTAATGGCAACACAAGCTTTTTGACATTAATGGCAACACCAATCTGCTCATTCTTGCAGTAATCTCCCCCTTTTTCATTGATGGGAAAATAATATGTGAAAAACCATCAAATAAAACATGCTCTCCCTTTGAAAATAATGATTAGATACCTTACATAACTTACACACTCTCCCCCTTTCAACTTGTTCTTTTTGACATGCTTCACTCTCCCATACTATTTCACATGCTATCTCTCCCCCTTTGACATAAATGGAAAAGGAAAAAATGCTTTGCATTGTTCTCCCCCTTTGAAATTGAACCAAGATACTTGCAAACTATTGTGAATACCCCCCCTTAGGAATATAGACAACTTTGCATAATGATAACACATGTTCTATACTGCAACAATGTCACTATCTACTCCCCTTGAGAGGTAGCCACCAACATCAGTCAAGAAAAAGTATGAATCCATAGTTCCATTGGGATGATACACCACCATATGCATCTAGTTCAAGGAAGGAGGGCCAATAACCCCCAACTTATCCTAGAGATACTCAAAAGTATCCTCTGGAAGTGCCTTAGTGAATATGTCAACAATTTGAACCTTTGTACGTACATACACAAGCTTCACTTCATTCTCCAAAACCTTCTTTCTCAGAAAATGATACCTAATTGAAATGTGTTTTCTCCTTGAATGCATCAATAGATTCTTTAAAATATTGATTGCACTTTTATTATCACAAAATATAGAAATAGGCTCATTATACACCACTTTGATATTCTTCAATATTTTCCTCATCCACAACACCTATGTGCAACAAGATGGTGTCACAATATACTCAACCTCTATAGTAGATAAAGAAAAAAAATCTTGTTTCTTAATTAGCCATGCTACTAATTTTCATCCAAGAAGGAATGCACCACCACTTGTACTTTTTATGTCATCAACACAACCATCCCAATTTGCATCTCTTTAAGCTCTCAAGGTAAAATTAATATCCTTTGGATACCATATACCATAATTTGGAGTGTCTTTCGAGTATCTGAATATCCTCTTCACTGTTACAACATGTGACTCTCTAGAATCTTCTAGAAATCTAGCCACAAGACAAACTACATGCAAGATATTTGATAGATAGTAGCAGTTATATATAGCAGCTCACCAATCATAAATTTGCACTTTCTTTGATCATCCTTAGGGGATTCATTATCTTTACTCAATTTGCAACCAGTTACCAAAGGATTACATATTGATTTGGAGTCTTCAATTCAAAACTTCTTCAACATCTCTTTGACATACTTTGATTATTAAATGAAAAGACCTTAATTCGTTTGATTGATTTCTAACCTAAGGAAGAAATTCTTCTCCCTAATCATAGACATATCAAACTCTTTCATCTCTTCTACAAATTTCTTACACATAGCTTCATTACCTCCAAAAATTATGTCATCAACATACACTATCAATATTTTATCTTTTTTAACTTTGAAATAGAGATTACTATTTGTGGAACCCTTATTGAATCCTTGGTGTATCAGGTACTTATCCAACCTTGCATATGAAGCTCTAGGAGATTTCTTCAATCCATATAATGCCTTCTTCAATATACAAACCATATCTAGTTGATTTGACAATTGAAATCCTTTTGGTTATTCCATGTAGACTTTTTCTTCCAACTCTCCATTCAAGAAAACAAACTTCACATACATTCAATAAACTTTAAAGTCCTTATGTGTTGCAAATGCCAAAAACATTCTGATTACTCCCATTCTATCCACCAGAAAAAATTTATCCTCAAAGTCTACACCTTCAACTTGTGAGTAACCCTTACACACAAGCCTTATCTTGTTTCTTACCACTTCTCATTTATCCTTTAGTTTATTTCTAATTCATGGAAAATGAAGGTTCACCAAAATGACACAAAGGGGGTTTGATGGAACTTATCTTCCACAATCATTTAGGAAATTAGATTCACACAATGAAAGGACTATCAACCTTGAGGAGAGTCAAGTTAAAGTGTGAATCTTTATATTTCCTATTCATGCGAGGACATGGGTCTTGATTAAATAAAACTTTGTGGAGAAATATTAAAAATAAAAAACTAACTCTAAAATGTAACCTAGAACTTGGAATAGCTAGATGAAAATAAAAATAGGTAGAGCCATAAATTAGATCATATATCAGAGAAGGGTATGATGATGCGTACCAATCACAAAATTCTAGTTTCAAAATATGTACTAGGACTAATTCACCCTAGGGAAAATGGGTCCTAAATTAGGGTTTTATTCCAACTTTCAGGAGCCTCTTCTATAGATCTGAATCTCTTAATTTTCCCAAGTTTTAGGTTTGGATTTCCATAAATAAATTTTTTAATTGAGTTTCCATGAGATGACAACTTTTACAACTTTGAAAAATTCTCCAATTTTTCTCTTCAAGAGATCTTCAAGATATCTTACACCTAAATTTGCAAACACAAATCAAGAGGGAAAAATGTTTTCTTATGGTGAATGGAGGTTTTCCTTGGTCATACCCCATTTTGGTAATTAAACCTTGAAATGAAACAATGAAACATGAAGGAATGATGAATGAACAAATGTAATGTTAACTCACCAAAACCTTGAATGAAACTTAGAATGTAGATCAAAAACTTTCCTGGAATGGCTTCAATGGATGTGGATCTTGATCTTGAAACTTGATTTAAAACAATGCCTTAAAAATGCTTGAATGGATCTTGAACTCTACATCAACACATTAGCTCCAAATAACATGCATGATGCAATAATACTTTGAAATGACAATAGGATCTTGATTGCTGCAATAATTTTTCACTAAATCTACTCTTGAATTCCTTTAAATTCTCTTGATCTCATAAAATTTTCTTAGGGATGCTCTCTTGAAAATGCTATCTTCAAAAATATCTCTAGGTTGCATAGATCAAAATTGCTAGGTTAAACATAGTGAAATGACCTTCTATTTATACATATGTAACATTACTTTACCAAAATTCAAATAACACAAGCTGACATATTAATATAGATTTGAAATCATTGAAATACTATAAAAATAATAATTTAAATTTAGGTCCTAGGCCTAAGTGAGAACTCATTCACCCATGGGTAAATGGGTCCTAGGTCACTTACCTAGGACACACATTTCTCAATTATACATGTTATGTTTAGGAACTAATGAATGTTGGGTTTCCTCTTCAAAAAATGCAATTAATTATGTTTGGATTTGAATTCAAGGGCCCAATTAAGGAAAATTAACACGTATATAAGCATGAAAGTGTAAAGAGGTACACTTTACAACACCAAAAATAAGGCACAATTAAGTCCATTTTAATTAATAAAGCCCTAAACTTAATGTGAATATGTAAAATAGACATTACAACACTAGTTAAATTAAGGCATAATTTAGTTCATTTTAATTCCCAAATTAAGTGTGAAAAAGGGATACTTTTTCCTACACTAAATTTAGCCCCTACTTTAGTGAGAGGATGAGCACAATTGCAAACTCACACTAAAGTATACATTCAAGGCACACATGTATGCATCCATGACAAAGATACTCAATCATTTAACATCGAATACTTAAAGAAAAGATGGGTGGATCAAGACTCGACTGTCCAACACAATGTGAAACACGTCTTAGTTGTTTTTCCAAGAGAAGAGGGCAGATCAAGCCTAAACTATCCAATGTGATGTGGAACATGTTTCAGCTATTTATCCAACACATTCAAAATATTAACTCGATGTCAACTATGTAAATGACAATGCACACTCACTACGGGCTAATGGAACCTCAAGTCATCCACTAGGTGAGCTCCTAGGGAAAGTGGCTTATTGAGAAAATCATGCCAAGTCTATAGGCTCTCATTGTACTTACCATACCAAATTGGTACCTTTGACAACTTTGATATGCCACCACACTACTTCAGCTTCAATCTTCGCAAGGCTAACAAGTTCTATTATGCTAAACAATTATGAACATATATGCAAATAAATATTTGTTCAAAGGGATCTTTTCTTAATTCATGTAAGGTCTCTTCTTATGGATCATTATGTCTAATGTCTCCAAGAGAGGACAAGTCTAGAATAAGAGAATCACAACTTAGGGAATGGAATATGTAACATCACCACTAAGAGGAAAGTCATATGCTAAGAAATATCATGCTCTCAAAGGACATCAAACAAGTAATGAAACCACCTTGAGAAAAGGACACATCACAAGAAGAAATAAAATCACATAGCGAAACATGAGTGTCTATGTATTCCCTCACTTTAAAGTGTTTCTAACACCATTGTTGTGAGCAATCCACTTTAAAGTAGCTAATGAAGAAGAAATGAGTGCTTATTTGGAAAGCCCTATGCCGAGTTGTATGTTCCTGAATGAAACTACATCATGAAAAATAGGAAGGGGTTTCCCCCAAATACATAAGGGATCTACTGATTCGGGGTCAGTATATCATTGCTATAATGTCATTTATAGAGCTTAGAAATGCCATCATTCCAAAAATACTCATAGAATAGGAAGAATGAAACATAGAGAGAAAAACCAAAGAAAAATATTTTAGGTCAACATGAAAGATACCTAAATGTCTCAAATCCTTGTGTCATCCTCAAAAGGAAAACACAAGACAAAGAAAAAGGTAAGTTTTTATGACATATAGAAGAATTTAGATATGAATAGATGACTACAAGTAGAAACAAAGATACATCAAACAAAATAGTATGAGGAGATCACATTATGCACATGAAATCACACAAATAAACATGCAAAATAAAAAAAAAGACTAGTAAGGCACATGTGATTCAACCTATAGCAAGTCGTTTGCATCCCAATCTTATTCAATATATACGAAAGGTGGAGAACTAGCTAAAGGGACAACATCAACTACCAAACTAGGACAAACAACAAGTTCAACAATATTATTAGGAGGATCATCATTTAAGTTCATAGAAGATGAAAACATTAGATTCAACTCATTATGAACTTGTTTATCAATATTTTCAATTTCACTATCATCATCTAGGTTAATCACAATGGGAGGTCTAATGATAATATCCATAAAAGGTTGTTTTTTATGTTCTGGTGAGGGTGAAGAGGTATCATGCCTTGATGGATACAATTTTGGATTTTTATTTTTTATGTTGTTCTTTTCTTCTTTTTCTTGTAACAAATGATCAATAGCATGACATTTATGCCTACACTCTCTAGCATTGTGGTTTCTTGTCATGTAGTTTTCAAGTTGTGTTTGTGTGGGAGAAAATTCGTCAACCATAGGTTTCTTTTCTTCCCTTAAGGAAGGAATGAAAGGAACCATGGGAGGTTGTTTGACCACTTTCTCTTTAGCTTTGTAAACCTGTTTGACTTTAGGAGGCACAACAAGATTTATTTGATTATCTCATAGTCTCTTATAGGACATAGGTATGGATTGGTCTTGAATACTAGGAAGGGTTTTTGGTTTGATCATGGTTTTTTCAAGGATAGGAGACTCAATAATGGGTTGGGGAATATTGCTAAGGGATAATTCTTCTATGTGCTTGGCCTTAAACTTTTGATAGGATTTGAAAAATAAGTCTTCACAGGGTCTAATAGGTTCAATAGGCTGAAGCGAAAAGAAATCCAACAAAAAGTTCCCACGAGAAGACATAGGATTAAATCCACTATGATGCACTATAAAAATATCATTGTAAAATATAAATTTTAAAAATTTATACACAACTGAAGGGAAGCCATTCATGGAGTGAAGCCATGGATAGCCTAACTTCACATTAAATTTTTCTGACGATGAGATGATGGTGAATGAGACATTTAGTTCTTTCTGCCCAACCTTTAAAGGTAGATTTATCAAGCCAATTGTAGGGAAATAAAAACTATTATGTGTTTTGATCCATTCTTTTGGTTTTTAATATGTATTTTGATAAATCTCATGAACAAATAGGAATTCTTTAGTGATCATGTTCTCTACATAGATGGGATCAATTAATATCTCATTAGTAGGCCTATCATTGATTCTTCTAGATATGCAAAGAGGACCATCAAGTGCATGTTTAAGTATTTCTTGTTGTGAGAAAGAAATATCAAGTGGCATCTTAGTTAGGCCTTTACAAGGTTTAGCATCAATAAATACAATCACACTATCTGCAAGGTTGTTCATATTGTCTTTCATGTTTTCATCATTTGTGTTAACATTCATCACATGATTCTTTGTTTCATTAGCTTTGACAAAGAAGATATTATGATTAGGCATGAAACTGGTAAATATTTGCAAATTTTGATTAGAAGGAGCTATAGACTTATTACCTTGATCATTAACACCTCTAATTAGGATATGATTAGAATCAATCTCAAGGTCTAGCATAAGATGTTTAAGATGCTTACAATGTTTTGTATCACATCATTTTGTTGATGGAAATGGTAACTATGCATTCAGTTTATAGTTTGGAGGTAAAGGATTAGTAGGCTCAAGAGCTCTAACAGGAGGCTAGGAAATCAAATTCTTCTCTAAGAGTTACAACATGGTATTATGAAGGGTATTAGGTAGGGGTGTAAGCTATCTATTTCTATCCACAAAGGCATATGGTTTTGTTGTCTTTATAGCAACCACTTGGGTGTTAAAATTTTGATTGCATTGAGGGGTATTAAGTTGTAGGAAGCCCTTATGTTGTTTCTTGAAAAGTTGGTAGTTGGTTTGAAGTGTGGATTTGGACTTTTCAGGATAGTTAGAGGGAGTTTTCACTTCATGACTACTAAAAAAAATTTGATAATCACAAAGGGCTATAGAAAACTATGTGAAGGAAGGAAATCTCATCATCTCAAGATTAGTTTGGAGTTTATCTTTCAAATTAGAAATAAACATTTATTTAAGGTTGGAATTAAAATTTTTAATGTTTATTTGTGAATAAAGTGTTTGATATCACACTATAAATTCAGTGACCTTTTCAACATCATTTTATTTATATGTCATCAAATCAACTAAGGTCTTTTTGGTATCCATGTTAATTTGGAAGTGGTTATAAAAGGAATCAACAAGTTCATTGAATGAACTAATTGAATTATTTAGTAAAGATCAAAACCACTCTAATGCAGTATCCTTCAAGGACTTAGGGAATATCTTAGCCAAGAGTTAATCTTCAAAGATGAAGTCACTACATAAGGCCATGTATGTGGAAACATAACTAACAAAATCTCCTTTCCCACCATATTTCTCAAACCTAGGAACCTCTATACCTTGTGGCATTTTTACTTTCAATATATCCAAGGATAAGGGATTGGTTTTTATGTATTGTGAAGGTTGGCCATTGTTTTTATTGTTTAAGGTGGCAATTTTTTCTTGAAGGGATGAAATATTTTACAAAAGTGTGTTAAGGATTGGACCAATTTTGGTATTGTGAGATGGAGGTGAATAAGGTGGAGCAGTATATGTACGTAGAGGGAAAGTGAATTGTAGATTTGTGAGGGGAGGTGGTTGAGGATTTATGAGATTTGAATGCACAAAGGTAGAGGGATTCCTAGTGGAAATACCTAAGGAAGTGTTGACATTGCTAGTAGGTTTGATGGTTGTGGTAACATGAGTACTAGTGTACATGTAGGAATAGAGGTGAGGGTTGTGGGAGGAGGAATGGAATTTTCACCTTAGCTTTGAGTAGACCCAAAGCTTGAGCACAACTAGTCAATGCAGGGACATGTTTATCAACAATGTGAGCTAGAATTTGCACAATCTCTATTCCATGTTCATTTTCAATCATCTTCCTCACGTTATCTAAAGCAGGAATAACACTACTAGTCATGTTTTCAGAAGTCACAAAGTGTTGTAATTTCTCTATTTTTTCATCTATCCTTAGTATGTTCTCTTGTGGGACATTAGAAACCCTTGTTCCATCATCATGCATATTATTTGTAGGTAGGAAAGTCATGGGAAATGAGGTATGAATGCTATAATCCATAGAGGGTTGATTATCAAAACTATTAGTGAAAGAGTTGGAAAACCCAAGATCCACAATGAATGGAGTATTGCAGGATGACATGAGTCTTGAACTACATCTCACAACAATATTGCTAATAGGACTCCTAGTTGTAAAGCTCATACAAGTTTCACAAACTCAATGTAAAGCAAAAATGGAGAGAGGGTGAAATACAATGCAATGACCTAGGATGTAATGTAATTTTTAAATTCTAAATAAGGTAAATTTTTTATTACACAATGCAAAAACCTAAAAGTGATATCTTGTAAATGCATTTTTGAAATCACACAATGCACTAAATTTATCAAATGAAACTAGACATGATCAATTTCACTTAACAAAAATTTTGCAAACATAAAAAAAACTAAAAACAACAAAATTGAATGTAGCAATAGATGTTTTAACAACCAAAAATTAGGAAATGACGCTCATCAAGGACACATTCTCCTAGGGGTGAATGGATCATTGGTTAGGGTTTTTAATTTTTTTTTTGCATATTTATGAGTTGATTTCAGTGGTTTCTAGATTCAAATTTAAAATATTAAGTTACAATTTGAATTTTCTATGAAATTAAGGTTGAATACAAATACAAATTATAACAAAATGAAAAACTAGGAGACCTAATTTGATGTGCAATTTCATTTCAATTTTCAAATACAAATGAATGATGATGCAATGTTATGCAAATGACTTGCAAAATGACTATTTTTTTTTTATTTTTCAAATTTCAAGAATGCAAAGATGCAATCCTAAAATCCCTAAATGAAATGAAAATTTAATGCAAGCTAAACAACCCTAAATGAGATTTAATTCAATGCAATCCAATGAAATGAAAATGAATGCAAGA
This sequence comes from Sequoia sempervirens, assembly GCA_007258455.2. Taxonomy (NCBI): domain Eukaryota; kingdom Viridiplantae; phylum Streptophyta; class Pinopsida; order Cupressales; family Cupressaceae; genus Sequoia; species Sequoia sempervirens. The sequence continues at coordinate 364,155,564 of VDFB02000015.1, forward strand.
TCTAAATATAGGTTGAAAAAGGACTCCAAAATTAGAAAAATCCAATTATCAAAAGTTAGGTTCACTATAATGATTCATAGAAAATGAAGGCTCACCAAAATGAAATAAAGGGGGTTTGATGGACCTTATCTTCCACAATCATTCAAGAAATGAGATCCACACAATGAGAGGACTATCAACCTTGAGGTGAGTCATTTCAAAGTGTGAATCTTTAGATTTCCTATTTTATACAAGAACGGTGGTCTTGATTAAATAACACTTTGTGGAGAAAGATTAAAAATAGAAAAATTACTCTAAAATTTAACCTACAACTTGGAAAAGCTAGATGAAACTCAAAATAAGAAGAATTAGAAATTAGATCAAATATTAGAGAAGGGTAATATGATGTGTACCAATCACCAATTTAAGTTAGTTTCTAAAGTTTTATTGGGACTAATTTTCCATAGGGAAAATGGGTCCTGAATTATGGTTTTATTCCAACTCTCTGGAGCCTTTGCAATATATCTGAATCTCTCAACTTTCCTAGGTTCTAGGTTCAAAGTGCAGAAAATAAATTTTTTAATTGAATTTTCATGAGATGACAACTTTGACAAGTTCTCCAATTTTTCTCTTCAAGATATCTTCCACCTAAATCTACAAACACAAATCAAGAGGGAAAAATGTTTTTTTATGGTGAATGGGGGTTTTCCTTGGTCATACCCTATTTTGGTAATCAAACCTTGAAATAAAACAATGGAACATGAAGGAATGATGAATGAACAAATGTAATGTAATAACTCACCAAACCCTTGAACGAACCTTGGAATGTAGATCTGCAACTTGCATGAAATGGCTTCAATGGATGTGGATCTTGATCTTGAAACTTGATTTTAAATAATGCCTTAAATGCTTGAATGGATCTTGAACTCTACATCAACATATTAGCTCCAATAACATGGATGATGCAAGAAGACTTTGACATGACAATAGGATCTTTATTGCTGAAATAAAAGTTCACTAAATCTTCTCTAGAATTCCTTTAAATTCTCTTGATCTCATAAAATTTTCTTAGTAATTCTCTCTTGAAAATTATATCTTCAAAACTCTCTCTAGGTTTCTTAGATCAAAATTGCTAAGTGAAACATAGTGAAATGACCTTATATTTATACATATGTAACATTACTTTCTGAAAATTAAAACTAACACAAGCCAGCATGTGAATATAGATTTGAAATCATTGAAATACCACCAAAAACATAATTTGAATTTAGGTGTTAGGCCTAAGTGAGGACCCATTCTACCATGGGTGAATGGGCCCTAGGTCACTTAAGACCTAGGAAACACATTGCTCAATGATAACTGTTATGTTTAGGAATTAATGAATGTCGGGTTTCCTCTTTGGAAAATTCAATTAATTAGTCTTGGATTTGAATTAAAGGGGCCAATTAAGGTAAATTAACCTCAATTAATTAATCAATCCCTAGATAAGTGTGAAAGTGTAAGGAGGTACACTTTGCAACACCATAAATAAGGTGAAAGTAAGTCCATTTTAATTAATAAAACCCTAAAATTAATGTGAATGGGTAAAATACACCTTACAACACTAAATTAAGGAATAATTTAGTTCTTTTTAATTCCCAAATTAAGTTTGAAAAAGGGATACTTTTTTCATACACAACAATTTCTTAACACCCATTTGGCTCCAATTATGTTTTTGCTTGCAGGTCTTGGGACAAGTTCCCATGTCTAATTTTTATCAATCTGCATAAGTTATTCTTACATTGTCTTCATCAAATATTCATCTTTACATGCCTCACTGTTTTAGGTTCAACTTTAGAAAGTAAGCATAGATTTACCTCTTTTTTGTAGCTCTTCTTCTTGTCAATACTCATTTTCTTAAATTGTCTCCGATGATCTGTTCTTCAAATTGATTTCTCTAGACATACGGGTGAAGCCACAATAGTGGTTTACAATTAAAGTGAGGAAGTAAAACTCACAAAAAATGACCCCAAGACAAAAAAAATGATTTTGGAGGTTTGTACAAACCTAATGGTTTGAGCGAATCCCTTTGAATCTTAGCTGCCAAGAAAAATTAAAAAAATGCATTAGGAAGGGGTTCAAGTGAACCCTTGTTCAAAAAAACCCCCAAGGGTTCACTCAAACCCCTAGGGGTTCATACAAACCCCCTTATCCCTCATCCCCCTTGAGCCAAAAAAAAAACCTAAATTTTGGCACTTTGGAGCTCGGGTTGAGGATGAAAATGGAGGAATCTTCACAAACCCAACCGGAATCAGGTAGTCCGTAGAATGAGCTATCTAAAAAATATAATTTTAATATGTTTTAGTTTGATTATGTATTTATTTTTGAGTTTTATTAAACATAGGTTTTTCATCAAAAATGAAGGTCTCTATTTTGCACATGTGGAAAAATAGCAGATTATAAAAAAAATGAAAATTATGAGTGCACCAAATATTGAAGTCCTTGATCCAACAAAAAAAAATTGAATTTTGATATATACAAAAAAAATTATGCGTTATACGGTTGCACTATGTCTAAAATGTAATTGGTTTGACTTCAAAACTTGATTAAAGAAAAAATATTCAATAAAAAACTATCTAACCAAGCGGAAGCACTAGATATCAGAGTTGTAAATCTAAATTCGAAAGAATTAGAATTTTATCCTTCATGGAAAAAAGGTTGTGTTATACAGTGTGCGTCACTTTTTAAAAATGTTATTTTATGAAAAAAACCAGTTTTCATGGGAGATGGAAAAAGAAGTGCAATCTAATTCCAAAAATTTTGAAAAAAATATTTTTAGAATCTTCAAGCAAAATGTGACGAGACTCTATTTTGCATCATCTTCAAATTCCTTATGGTTTAGCTGCTATAGGTGCTCGAATGTGAAGATTTAGTTAAAAATAATAATTTTAGTGTCCAGTTTGGCCAAAAATTGTAAACCACTATTGTGGGATCACCCATACTTAGGAGTCCTACAAGTCTTTTCTAGAGGTTCTTCCTCTTCATTTTTCACTTCTTGTTCCTTATCGTTTTCTTCTTCTTCCCTACAAGAAGGCTCATTTGACTCATATCCATCTATCACTACTAAATTTTGCAAATCGTCGTGAGCTTTGACACTTACACTCTCAACAATATTTCTTACCCTTTTATTGTAGCATCTATAAGGTTTGATTTTAGTAGAGTATCCAAGGAAGATACCTTCATCAGACCTTGCATCAAACTTTCCTAGGTTTTCATCATCTCTTCTAATATAACATTTTCTTCCAAACACTCTAAAGTACTTGATAGTGGGGATCCTTCAACACCACAAATCATAGGGATTCTTTTTGTTTTTTGTATTTTCTTAAACTCTATTAATTATGTAAACATTAGTATGAATTTCTTCTTTGCAATAGACTTTTAGTAGGTTATCTTCTTTCATCACAGTCCTTGTAGCTTCCTAATCAATCCTATTTTTCCTTTCAACCACTCCATTTTACTGAGGAGTCCTAGGGGTAGACAAGTGCCTATTTCTTCCATGATTCTCACAAAACATGTTAAATTCATTAGAGGTGAATTCTCAACCTCTGTTAGATCTCAAACATTTTATCTTCAATTCAATCTCATTCTCAACCACAACTTTAAATTCTTTGAATATATTTAAGGCTTCAAATTTTTCTCTAACAAAAGTAACACATGTCATTCTTGAGTAATCATCAATCAAAATCATGAAATACCTATCACCTTGAAGAATTTTCACTCCTGTAGGACCACATAAGTTTGTGTGCACTAATTCTTGTAATTCGGTAGAAGATTGTTCTTTTCTTGTAAAGCTTCTCCTTGTTTGTTTCCCAAACTTATACTCCTTGCAGATAACATTGATAGGATTTTTAATCCTTGGAAAATCTCTCATAGGTTGAACTGATTCTCACCACATTATCAAAATAATGTGACAAATCCTCCTATTCCATAACAAGATTTCATTTATCTGAGTTATTAAACATCAACCATCAGTAACCTTTATTTGATAACCATTAGTCCTCTTTCCAACAAAAATTGCAATTCTAGACCCTTTTCTAATCTCACATCCATCATCTTGAAACATAATATTGTATCCTTTGTTACACATTTTTCCAACACTCAAAAGGTTATGCCTTCAACCCTTGACATAGTAAACATCACCAGTATTATGCTTTCTATTAAAAATGATTGAACCAATTCCACAAATCTTAGCACCTGAATCATCTCCAAATCTAACAAATTCATCATATTTTTCAAGTTTGGAAAACTTACTTTTGTCTCTAGTCATGTGATTTGAGAATCCACTGCTAATGATCCAACAATTCTTATCTTGTCTAGTATGAAAATAAGATATCAATGTATCTTCAGTCTTATCCTTTTTATTTGTCTCTAAAGTACTTTCCTTCACACATCTCTCAATTAACTAGCAAAAAAGATTTATCTTTTAAAGCTATGAACATGTATTCATTAACATCATCATCTCCATAATCATATTCATCACCAGATATACTTGCATCTTCTCTAACATAGTATATTTTCTTGATCATCTTACCTTTTCTTTCCTTATTCTTATTGTTCACAACTCTATTTAGACATCTTGAAGCATAGCAACCTACTTGTCTACAATTAAAACATTTGAAAGGTAATTTACCTTTGTACTTACCAGTGCCCTTTTTCATTCTCCTTAAAAAGTTTGCTTCCACATCATCAATAATATCTCCATCTCAATCTTTAACCTTTTCTAATTTTTGAGCCTTGAAATTAGCTTCAACTTTTGTACCATGGCTTGGACCAAAGTCTCTCATTTCAAATGTAGTTAGATAACTAATCTCTAGTGTAAGTATTAAGATCTTCAATTTCCTCAATAGTGGAAACTTTTTGACCATAAGATTTAGGAAGAGTTATGAGAATTTGCTTTACCACTTTAGGTTCTTTGACTTTTCCTCCAAGGCCTCTCATTGCGCTGACAAGTTCATCAACCCTCTGCATGTAACTTGTAAAAATTTCATCTTCATATATTGACATGTTCTCAAATTGTTTCTTCAAATTCTACATCTTAGCTTGTTTAACCTTATCATCTCCTTCATAAATGGTTTCTAACTTATCCCAGATTTCTTTAGTAGTTTGCAAATCCATAACTTTCACCAATTCATAATTTACAACACCACTCAAAAGAACAAACCTTGCTTTACCATTTTTTTCATAGGCCTTGATATCATCACTTGTGCTAGGTCAATTTGCAGGTATGATGTGTCAATTATTCACTACCTGTCAGACATCATATGCAAGGTACACCATATAGCCTTCCATCTTCACCTTTTAGAATGCATAGTCTGTGCCATCAAATATAGGGATCTCCTTCTTGTTCTCCATCCTAGATATACCTCAAGTGGAAAGGATTTTCTCCAAGGAATCTTGCTCTGACACCAATTATTGAAATAACAAGATAACTAAGATGGGAGATTGAATTAGTTGTATCTAAATGAAACATCAAAACCGAAAATAGTATTTAGGTCCACATGCATTCATTAAACCATTAATCTATTATAATGCTTAAAAATGAAATGCAAATAACTGAAAATGAAACAACAAAACCATACACAAGAGAACACTAGACTTACATGGGAAACCCAATGAGGAAAAAACCACAGTGAGGATTAGATCACAATATAAGTAATTACAAAACTGGTACAAGGGATCATTGCTAGAATAGGATACACTATCTAGAAAAGGATCACAACCAAGGATCACTACCAAAATAGAAATAATATAGAAGAAAGAATGTTACATGAAGAACAACATCTCAATGCAACAAAGAATAGACCACAACAAATCTAAATCCTTTGTATCTTTGTTTGAATGATTGTAAACACCTTCTACTTGTAGGAGCCTAGTGATCTCTGCAAGCTAAGAGTACCTATTATAGGGAGAAGCAAAGAGAAGCAACACAAAAAAATAGTAAAAATGCTCAAAGATATGGAGCTCTATATTTACCAATGTGTAAAAAGAATTATCTTACAAAAGAAAAATTTTCAACCACATATAGGTCAAAAAAACCTAAAAAGGAAAACCCTAGGCTTGCACATAAATAATTAATAAAATAATTAATTATTATGCACCTAAAGTTAGCTTAAGTGTAAAAGAGATAAAAGGGAACTTTAATTAATTAAACAAATATTGTTTAACTGATCAAGTAAATAAATAATTACTCTAATACCCCCCCTTAAGCTAGACTTAGGGAGAAGCTAAAACCTAGAAGCAGCTACTAAAAGCAAAAAACAATGGGTCTCAGCAACAAGGCCAGATCAGGTACCCAAGTACAAGGAAATCTCTATGAAACGGAGAAAAGGAGAAAACCCAGTGGGAAAAAACTCCTCTCCAAAAAGAGATAGAACAACATGCTGAAAGAAACATGAAGGAAGGCCTCATAAAGACCCCCCAAGGACAAATTCCTTCACCCCAAGCATAGAGTGCAACTAAAGATAGCACAACGATGCAAAAGGCTTCGTGAAGATGTTTGCAACCTGCTTGGTAGTGGGAATATACTCCAAGATGAGAGAACCATCCTGAATCAACTGTTTGATGAAATGCATATGAAGCTCAATGTGCTTCATTCGCTAATGCTCCACCAGGTTGTGAGAAATGTGTATAGCACTCTGATTGTCACACCAAAGAATAGTGGGACTATTAGGAGGAAAACCAAACTCAGTCATCAATTGTCGAAGCCATAAAATCTCCTGACTAGCGAGCACAACAGTGCAGTACTTAGCCTATGTAGATAATAATGCATGAGCAGTCTACTTCTTGCAAGACCATGTGATAGGACCAGAGCCAAGACAGAAAACAAAACCAGAAGTAGACTTCCGATCATTGACATCACCAACCCAATCTGAGTCAATGTTGCCAACAATGTGAGGATCCCTAGATGTATAGTGAATGCCATAAGAAATGGTGCCTTGAATGTACCTCAAAATATGTTTGGCAGCCTGCCAATGACTCTCATGAGGATCATGGGAGAATCGAGAGACAAGGCCAACCACAAAGGAAAGATCAGGACGAGTGTGTGTCAGGTACAACAAACTGCCAACCAATTGCCTGTAAAGTGTAGAATCTATTGAAGGAGTGGGGCAAGTAGTAGTCAAAACAACCCCTGATTGAAAAGGTGTGGGGGTAGGCTTGCAATAAAGCATGCCAAAGCGCTGAAGCATATCAAGAGCATACTTCTGCTAGTGAATGGAGATCCCATCAGAAGACTGAATCACCTGAAGACCAAGAAAATAGTGCAAAAGACTGGGATCTATCATCTCAAACTGCTCCATAATTGCTTGATGAGCATGCTAAATCATAGAGGATGAGCTACTTGTGATGAGGAGATCATCAACATATAGCACAAGAATCAGGATCTCACCCTCAAGATTCTGAATATAGACTATGGGATCAAAATGATAGTGTGTGAAACCAGTGGGGAGCAAAAAAGATTCCATATTCTCATACCATGCCTGAGGGGCCTATTTGAGACCATATAATGAACACCAAAGTTTGCAAACCAAAGAAGCATCCTGCACAAATCCCTGAGGCTGCTCCATATAGATCTCCTCCTGTAGGTCACCATGCAAGAACACACTCTTCACATCCATCTGAAAAATGGACTAGACCCTAGAAGTTGCAAGTGATAGTACAAAGCAAATAGAATTCATCTTGGCGACAGGGGCAAATGTCTCAGAGTAATCAATACCCTCAACTTGTGAGAAACCCTTCACAACAAGATGTACTTTGTACTTATCAATAGAACCATCAACAACATACTTGGTGCGATACAACCATCTGCACCGAACCATCTTTCTACCCTTAGGAAGAGGAAGAGATCCCAAGTACTATTCCTCATCAAAGAAGAATACTCCTCCTCCATAGCACTATCCCAGTTAGGGTGACTTGTCACCTCTGAAAAACTTTTGAGGATCCTCTAAAAGAGCATGACTCAAAAGACTGGAACCCATAGTATGAGAACGGGTGCGACAAGTATTTGAAGGATCACCTGCCATAGATCCAGCTACCTCAATAGTAAAGTGAGCCCATTTGGGCATCTAACGTGGATCAAGTGGAGGTGGAGATGGGGGATCATCAATATCCTCAACATAATCCTGAAGAGCTGCAGTGGGAGGAGTAGGTAGTGAAGTAGACACTAGAGACAGGGTATCCACTGTGGGAAGGCGCTCATCAAACTGGACATCCCGTCGAAACAGGACCTCTCTAAAATTAGGATCAAACAACCTGTATGCCTTAACATCCTCATAGTAGCCGACAAAAATGAGGGGTCGAATCTTCTGCTCCGTGGCTCTCCTCTGAGCATCAGGAATAAATTCCCATGCCTCACTACCAAATACCCAAAATGATGAAACATCAGGTTTGTCATGAGACCAAGCCTCCTTAGGAGTCATATGTCGAATCACCTTGTGAGGCATCCGATTCTGAATATAATTTGCACAATTAACTGCCTCAGCCCAAAAGGATGAATCCCTAGACCTGGACTAAATCATACAATTCACCATCTCCCATAAAGTCCTGTTCTTTCTCTCAATGACACCATTCTGCTGAGCGGTGTAGGGAATAGTAAGCTGATGGTACAAACCATGCTTAGTGCAAAAATATTTGAAAGCCTGATTCACATACTCCCCCCCATTATCTGTGCGTATCCATCGAATAGAAAGGCCAGACTTCTTTTCTACAAATGTCTTGAAGATTTAAAAGGAATCAAAGACATCAGACTTGTACTTAAGAAAGTACACCCATGTGTGTCTAGATAAGTCATCAATGAATGTGAGTACATAATTGGCCCAAGAAAAAGGAGTGGGAAATGACATGAGGTCACTATGAATCAACTCCAAGGGTGCCAAAGCACGAGTGGCTCTTCCCTTCAGAAAGGGATCCTTGTGATGCTTGCCAAGCACACAACCATGACAAACACCATCTATGCAGGAAATCTGCGGAAGACCAAGAACAAGTGCCTGTGTACTCATCTGCTAAAGATATTTGTAATTGACATGGCCCAAACGCTCATGCTAAAGCTTACTCATTGAATCTGCATGTGCTATAAGTGATGAACCTGTACCCTCAAAAGTCTCAAATCCATCAAATCTGTAAAGACGAGATACAGTATCAACACTTTCAGTAGCCACAACCAAATCAGAGTCATGGAGGTCCCAAATAACCACATCATGTGGTGAGAACTCAATTGTCTTACCAGAGCTAGAATGACACATCTGATAAATGGATAGGAGGTTTGTCAAGATGTCAAGAACAACCAGAACAACCTGTAGAGTACCCCCATCCAAAGAGACAAAACTTGAGCCCAAGACTAAAAGCTGTGTAGAGTCACCCACTACAATTTGTGAAGTACCACAAGAGGCAAGAGAAGTGACCAACTGCTGAGTGTAAGTCATATGGTGAGAAGCACTAGAATATAAAATCCAAGTGGACCCATAGGTCGATGCTTGAGCAGTGAGAGCATGACCTTTCCCTGTGGAAGGAAAAGACGACTGAGGTGAGGAGATGTGATGCTGCTGCATGGCTTCCTCTAAAGCCTCTTATCATTTCCAACACCTGGAAATTGGATGGCCTTCCTTGCCATAGAAGCTGCAAGTGTCTCTTGATTTCGTCTTAGTCTTGGAGGAAGACTCACTAGACTTCGAAGATTTCCCCTGTTTCGGATTAAGTGGTGGTTTGGAATCAGACTTAAGAGGTGGTTTGGAGGAATGCTCACTACCTGTAGAATCTTTCTTAGGCTTTGGTTTCTACTTCTGTTTCTCCTTGGATGACTGAGCAACCAATGCTTTGTTCTTTGATTCTGAGAGCATATCTATCTGAGAAAGGTGTGACTGCTCACAAGACAAACGCTCAGAAAACACATCAAAGGTAGGCATGGTAAAACGAGCACCCAGGCCATCCATGGTGGAATAGAATGAAGAAAAAAATATTTGAAATGGACCACGAAGCTTCAAAAGGATCAAGTAAATGAACTTTGTGTCTGACTTATTCTTGCCACAACCCTATAAAATAGTGCAAATAGTTTTGAACTTGTTCAATAAGTCCTCAATAGTGGGAAATGATTCAGGTAATAGTGAAGTTAGCTCTGCCTCAATCTGTAATGCTCGAAACTTAGTACTGGTCCCAAAAAGTGTCTCAAACTTCAACCACATGGCTCAAGGAGTGAGCAAAGCATCAAGGTGAAACAAAAGACTGTTTGAAACGTGCAGGGATAGAAAACCCATAGCTTCATCCATCTTGTTCCTATGCTGAAGAATCTCAAAAGGACACTGCAACTGAGGTTGAACTCATCTAAACAAGAACACAACCCTTGTGACCTGAGAAGCCTCGTCATGTGAGAATTCCAGGTGTGATAGTTGTGTAATGTGAGTAACTCAACTGAGGAGTCTGCCATGAAACCCTGCACCTGTACCTGCGTGTGTTTTTTATTATTATGTGATCTTTCAGAATAGATAGAAGATCCAGAAGGGTTGATTGTTTTGAGAGTTTTTTGTTTTGGTTTTTTGATATAAATGATAGAAAGCGAGAAAAAAAAATACCCCCCCACAAGAGATAAACCTAAACCCTAGTACAAACTGAGAAAGAGGAAGCAATGCATAAGAAAAAAATCTTCAAAACAAATTCTCATGTACCTGATGAAAATTATGAGAAAGAAGATCACATATCTGAATAGAGCATACTGAGAGCTTTCCAACACCTATTCGTTTTTGAAAAACGGAGTCCGTTTGCACCTTCTATGGCCCCAGAAGTGCAAAAAAAAGGACCCCATTTATCAGCTTTCCGAAAATATTTTTTTTTCGAAAAAATGACTCTGTATGCTCAAGTTAGAGTGAAAAAAAATCCCCTGTCAATATGCTTTGAAGGGTAAAAAAAACCTCTGGTGGCAGAGTGGTGGCTGCAGGGTGGAGCCACTAGGCTAAGCAGTGGTGAAGTGGTGGACAGGCGGCTATTAGGTGGCTGGGCGGTGGCGGTCGGAGAAACCAAGCAGTGTAAGAGAAAATTGAGTGGCGGCCAGAGTTTGAGTGGCAGCAGGCATTGGAAGCCGGACCGGCGGTGTAGGGCGGTGTTGGAGTTGGAGTGCCGGTGGGTGTTGGAAGCCAGACCAGTGGCGGAGGTCAGCACCGGAGTTGGAGGGAATGCCGATGGTCGAATCCCGGCAAGGGTCGTGGATGGGGCCAGTGGTCGGTGGAGGCTGACAGGGTACTACCACCTGCAGTACCTACAGGGCCCATGGTACCCTATGTACTGTGGGTGCAAATCCAAAAAAATCGCCTGCAGTACCTGTAGGGCCTGTGGTACCCTATGTACCGTGGGTGCAAACCCACAAAAAAAAATTCTTCAAAAAAACTTTTTCAACAACCCTTTTTTTTTGCTTGTTTTTTTGAATATCCACAACAGAAATTTTTTGAAACCCAAATCTCCTTTCAATGCAAAAATTCCCAAAACAAGAACAGGTAGCTGCAGATTTGATGCTTTTATACCATGTAGATATGGAGCTCTATATTTACCAATGTGTAAAAAGAATTATCTTACAAAAGAAAAAATTTCAACCACATATAGGTCAAAAAAACCTAAAAAGGAAAACCTTAGGCTTGCACATAAATAATTAATAAAATAATTAATTATTATGCACCTAAAGTTAGCTTAAGTGTAAAAGAGATAAAAGGGAAAAGTGTAAAAGAGATAAAAGGGAACTTTAATTAATTAAACAAATATTGTTTAATTGATCAAGTAAATAACAAATTACTCTAACACTACTCACTACATCCAGTAATCCAACACCTTGAATTTCACACTACTTTACATAATTTTGCACTCTACAAATTTGTTATTTTCTTTATACAAATCATACCCATCAATCTTGTCAACCCTCAACATCTCAACTCATCCTTATACCATCTTCAACCTTGATACCCTTCTCCAAGGTTGGCTATGCACCTCAAACATGCAAATTCAAATTAGGTTGGAACCTAAACATTCCCATAGTGGATAGGAATGAAGGTGGACCACAAAAACACTTAATTGGGATAAAGATAAATAACACCACTCAACCACACACTTCCTTAAACACTTTTTATCCTTTGATTGTAGTGTAAACACCAAGTCGGACGATACCTGTGCAAACACCATTAAAATTTGAAGTACACGCTTCCAAAAACTCAAGGATGACTTGCAAACCACACAACATGCTTGAACATGATCTAGAACACTCCAAAAACATCCCCAAATCCATTAAAATCCTTCATAACAACTTTCACCAGAAGAATGTAAACATCTATACATTCAGACAACACTTGCACACATTGTAACTCTAAAAACCATCTTCTGAAGCACCAAACCTGAAATCCTATGGACTAATGAAAAATACCAACAGTACCAACTGTTAGTGTAATTAAATTAATTATTACACTAGCATAAGTTAACTTAGGTCATATATCATTTAGTCCTAGGTTGCATATTTAATAAATCATTTAATAATGGGGTAATGTCCCCTTCCATGTTTTTAGGAGATAAGATTCCTTCTAGAAGATGACTTGTCCTTCTAGAACTTATCTCAAAATTTAATAATTTTCTAGATAGGGTTCACATGTTGTCACATGTTGCTAGATCATGACACATGGAAACATCTCATGCATCTTAGGTTTTCATTCATGCCTATATATTCAAGGCATTTTGTGCATTTGTAATCATCCAATATCATATCAATATAGAATCTTCATTGTGCATGCCTGAGTTCAAACACTTTATGTGTGGTAGATTATCTTTCCTGTCTCAAAGGTCCTCCATTGAAGACTACAACTTCAAGGACCCTGTGTATCCATAATCTCAACATGGTATCAGAGCTTGTCCAGTGAAATGTCAACCCTTAATCAAGAAAGTTGGTGTGTGAGATTCTTTGCAGGCTAAAGGTTTCCATTGAAGGCTACTTGTTTCCGGTCGGGAACCAAGCTGGTTTATGAAGAATATGGAGTCAAATTCGAGCTCGCCATTGTCTTCAGAAGGCCTTGAAACCCTAGGATCACCTATTCATTCATCAAAATTGGATTCATCAACCCGGGAGCCATCAGAGGTATTTGGGTTTGCAAAATCAACTGTACTATCTGTACAATTTGTAGCAAAAAATATCCTAGTCAGTTGTCCTCTGAGGAAAAAAAATTTAGTCACAGGCACTTTTTTTTTTCAAAAAAAAATATTTGGGCATTTTTCTATAGTTTGTTGAAAAATATTTCTAGAGCGACCTACATTTTAATCTTTGGTCGGCATTTGGGATTTATTCTGCAAAGTATATTTTTCATTGGCATTCGATTTGATTTGATAAAACATCATCGGCTAAATATTTTATTAGTTGGAATTTAGTGGAAAATATTCTTTTTCTATAGACTATATTATAATTTCAAGCAACATTAATACTTTTTTTATTGGCTTTGATTGACTACATCCATTTTATAGTCGGCATTTCAAAAATTTTGAATTTCCCTATTGAGCATCATTGAAATATTTATTAGTTGGTTAGCTACATTCATCATTTTGTAGGGGACGATACTTTGGCAGGACCCATACAAGTTATACAAACCCACTGTCGGCTTAATCTATGGGTCGCGACCATCACATATCCATTGCCGGTCTTGACTAGTCTCCATCCAACATCCCAACTGATGATCCCTCCTGAGAATCTTCCTTCCATCCTATGCTCTTTTCTGCAGATAGTTGGAGTCATTGCTGGCCTTTCACTCATCGGTCATCCTTCCACCTGCATTGACCATCGGTCACAACAACGTTGTTTTGATCCCACCAAGCTCAAAGGACATGGTCATATATATGGCCAAGGGATTTGTTCATATCCAAGCGATGCCACCAATCTTCAACGGCCACTTCACCCAGCTCTGTCACCACCCTATCTAGGGGTGCCTTATTTTCCTTAGCCCAAGCCTCAGTCATATCAATGACCAAGAGCTAGCTCGATGGGGGCTTATGTTTTGCTCCTCATTAGCCTACAGATTGCCTCATCTAGCCATTGTTTTCATTTTATCATAACTTTTCACCAAGGTATCAAAAATTAGCAAATGAGATACCGTCAAAAAGGTAATTTCGAGCACTTTCCAGTGGTGACATCCATTTTAGAAAAATTTTCTTGTAGAAAATTCTACATCCAACTGAAGTAAAAACCCTAATATGGACTCAAAGGATTGTAGCTTCACAGCTGTTCATTGGATTTTGGTGATTCCAACAGAATTAGGATGATTTTTTAGAGCTTTTTTCATCAGTCTAGACCCCTTGATCAGTTTCAGCTCCAGGTACTCTTGCATGATATTTTTTCAATTTGGTGCATTTGATCAAAAACTTGGTTATTCTAAAGCTTGGGAAAAGATTTTTTGATTTGGGTAGCATCACTTCAATTGCACATCATATTTGGAAGCTTTTATTTTATGTTGAAGGTTAGTGTCTTTATATTATTTTTTGGAGAAAGTTTATTATGGGACTTGCATATACTCCTTCTTTGGTTATGTTGCACAAGGGTAACTATCAACAATGGTGAGATGGGATCAGCCACCATCTCCAATCACTTGATTTGTTTCCACATCTGTATGGTATAGTTCCCATTTGAGTGAAGGTATTCATGAGTTTTCTTAGAGTTGTAGCAGATATACTGTCTTGGAGATCATTTCTATGCAAGTTGATTGTGATGTTTTGAGTTCTATTGATCATTGTGATTGTCCTCATATAATTTGGACTAAGCTTTGGGAGATATATGGAGGATCATACATTCCACCATTCCCCGATGATTATGATTCAGAATGTCATTCTTTAGATCAAGTACCCCATGATGTTATTGTTGTGTAGGAGGTTGATTTCCTTGAATCTTTTGAAGAGGCTGACAAGGTTTCTTCTATTGCTTCTTCTCCATCAAACACTATTGGTATCCCTTCACATTCAATGATTCCTAGTATAGAATCATTGATTGATGCTTCCACCATCATCATTCATCAGGACACATTCAGTTTTCTTTGTTTTATGTATCACTGATTTGGCTACTTCTACAGGTTTGGAGGAAATTCTCGAGGGGATATCACTCCTCTATTCAGATCCTACTTTAGAGATTTTTCTTCAGTCTCCACATTCCTTTATCTCAACCTTGATTGGGGATCTAGAGACTATCTTGGAATCACTTGGTTTCTCTTCAGAGATTTCATATCTGAGACTTCTTCCCTATCATTCCTTTTTAGATTTGAGGTTTCTTCAACATCTACCATTGGTTTGGCTTTAGAATTCTTTCAATGGTTTTGAGGACACTTCATTAAAGGGAGGCTATTGTCTCCATCATATTCATCACATCTCTATCTTTGGATATTGTTCAACATTATTTTCCACATCGTCTTGGTTTGTCACCCTCTTCATTGATTGTGGTATCTTCATCTTTAGGAAAGAAGACATTTGAGCAGAGTTCAAAGACATCATCATCAACATACATCCTTCCTTCCTTCAATTCCTATCCAGAATGGTAAGCATCTCTGCACTTGCATTTATTTATTTTTCTTCCAAAAGGGAGACAAGTTGTTTGTCGACATTGGATCATGTTCTATCTTTAGACACTTACCATTTTTGCAGGTGATCACATCTTTTGGGGGGGCTATATAGTCTCTCTCTTTCCCTCTGATGGGGGGGCTATTGTATTATATCCATGTGATAGATGGTGTTCTTGAGGGGTATTTGGGAGCCATCCATCCTTCCCATCCTATCTAACATTTTTGTATTTTCACCTCCTTTTTGGAAAGGGGTTTTGTTCCCATTAGGTTTTCCCCTTTTCTCCGGTTGTGGGAGATTTTTATGCATCATCTTCATGTACATGGGTACCTAACCTAACCTCGTAGTCAGGACCCATCATCAATCATCTCTACATAATCACTGCATTTTCCTCCCCAAGTTGAACTTATGGGGGGGTGTTAGTGTAATTAAATTAATTATTACACTAGCATAAGTTAGCTTAGGTAAAATATCATTTATTCTTAGGTTGCATTTTTAATAAATAATTTAATAATGGGGTAATGTCCCCTTCCATGTTTGTAGGAGATAATATTCCTTCTAGAAGATGACTTGTCCATCTAGAACTTATCTCAACATTTAACAATTTTCTAGATAGGGTTCACATGTTGTCACATCTTAGATCATGAAACATGGAAACATCTCATGCATCTTAGGTTTATATTCATGCCTATATATTCAAGGCATTTTGTACATTTGTAATCATTCAATATCATATCAATATAGAATCTTCATTGTGCATGCCTAAGTTTGAACACTTTCTATGTGGTTGATTATCTGTCCTAGCTCAAAGGTCCTCCATTGAAGAATACAACTTCAAGGACCCTGTGCATCCATAATCTCAACACCAACACACCTTTAGAATCACAATTCGTAAAGCAAAGGTATGAAGAAACATGGAGAAAAAACATTTCACCCAAACACCTCTGAACAACACTACAAAACCTAGTTCACACACTGGTGAACACAACTCGTAGTGTACAATGATCTAGCACCATAAATTTTGAATATAACACCTTTGAATACCTTTTACAAACATATCCAAACCACACAAGTAGATCTTCAACGTAGAATAAATTTGGATAAAAACTAGAACACCTCTCTGCAACAATGAACATCACTACAACACTCTATTTATTAATTTATTGAATAATAACCTCGACGAAAACAATAACTTGAAGGTTATCAAAGAAACACTAGAGGTTAACACCAACAACTTAACCGATGACAACATAATACAACTAATCAATGAAAAAATATATCTTAGCACATACTACAGTCACTAATGACAACACAAAAATTTTGATATCAATGACAAGACCAATCTGCTCATACTTACAACACTAACCTACCTTTTTGGGCTCTAGATTGAGTAAATACAATTGGAGGTATTTTTTTGGTAGCCAACTTTTTGAATTCATTATTTACCTCTTCTTGGTCAACCTAATTAATTTTTTTATGTTTTGTAGTGGATATATATACAAGATCATTTTTAGATGTAAATGAATGGTGAGGTGTACAAGTACACATTATTGTGTGTGTTGAATGTATTTAATATTTAGTAAATTTATTTCTACATTGTGAAGAGGAAAAAATAGGTGTGTCTTAATGACTTAGTCAACTGAGTGAATTTTTGACAAATATTGTAATCTCTTATAAAAAAAATTGTATCCTACTCTGAGATAGTGAATCTCATCAAGTCCTTGTATGTTTCCTTTGAATTTGTGTCATCTTTTGTTTTGCAAGTCCTTTTTATCTTGCTCTAAGGTAGTGTTCCTTAGTTTACAAGTCCTTTTTGGAAATAATCCTTTATATAGTGAGTTAACTCTCATTATGGTTTTTTTCCATCATTGGGTTTTCCATGTAAATCCAGTGTTCTCATGTGCATTTGTGTTCCTTGCTTCATCTATCTCTTTTGTTGATCTGGTTAGGAGTAGAATTGTTATATCTTTTATTATTAAGGATTATTGAAGTTTCTGAAGATTAAAAATGCTATATCCTTCTTTGTTACTATTTTGTTAAAAGATTTTGATTTGAAAAAGATTGTGATGAAAGATTTAAGTTCTAAAGGGGTTTATGCTTTTGTATATATTAATTCAACCCCCTCTTAGTATCTGATGTGTTCAAAAATTGGTATCAGAGCCAAGTTCCTCTAAAGAAGTTGAACAACTTAATTAAAAAATCTAGGATGTCACATGATGGTGCACACAAGGGTCCTAGGTTTGATGGGACTAACTATGCTTTCTGGAAATTAAGAATGGAAAGAAACCTAAAATCTCTAGGGATTAGTGTATGGAAATCAATCAAGGATGGTTATGTTGCTTATGCTACTCCTCCAACAGATCTTGCTAAAATTAGACTATATGAATGCAATACTAAGGCTAAGAATGCTCTCTTTTGGATTGGTTAATTCTAAGATTCTGAAGGTGATGAACTATAGTTTTGCTAAGAATGTATGTGGAAATCTTAGCAGGACTATGAAGGAGATACAAAAGTGAAGCAAGCTAAGATGCATATCTTTAAAAGAATATTTGGGACTCTAAGGATGAAAAAGGATGAAGATATAGCAAGGTATATTCTTTGGGTGAATGAATTTGTTTCTCGCATAATTGGTCTTGGTGGAGAAGTAATTGAATATCAAATTGTGAAGAAAGTTATGAGATCTCTCTCTAAAGCTTATATTCATAAGGTGTATGCTATTGAAGAATACAAATACTTGGGCTCGTATTTTGTAGATAAAATGTTTGAGGCTCTCACAAATTTTGAAATGAGAGAATTTGATAAAGATGTTCCAAAATGGAAAGTTTTGTTTAAATCCAATAAAAGGATTGAAGATGAAGTTGTTGATCAAGATGATCAATTTGATGAAGTTTAAGAAATTTTTGTGAGAAGAATAAAGAAAGGAATTGGAAAATACAAAGGTAAGTTACCCTTCAAATGTTTCAATTATGGAGGGATTGGTCATATTGCATCTAAATGTCCTTTTAATGAATCAAATGATGGTAACAAAAGAGATAAGGTCAAAATAATTTTCTATTACAAGTCCAAAGAAGTTGTTTGCCAAAAGATGAGGATAATGATTAAAATGGTGAAATCCTATTTATGGCTCTAAAAAAAAAGGAAGCATGATATTAGAAAGAGGTATGATACCATGCAACCTGATAAAAATAATGAAAGATCTATGGCAGTGTGGACTACCTTTCAAGAAAAGGAAGAGGAAAATTCTTGGGTGATTGATAGTGGTTGTTATCACCGCATGACTAGTGGAAAAGTAAATTTCATCAGCCTCAAGAAGGTTAATGGTGGAGGAGTTAAGTTTGGTGATGATAAGTCAACATAAATCTATGGAAAAGGTGGTATAACAATTGATGGAAAGAGCATAACTAAATATGTCCTTTATGTTAAAGGTTTGATGTATAATCTTCTCACTATTAGTCACATGTGCAACAAAGGGTATAACCTTATCATTCATGCTAATGGTTGTAAGATCAAAAAAGAAGTCTAAAAGAATTGTTGTTGAAGGAACATGAAAATTTGTAATGTATATCATCTAAAGGAGGAAAATGGAAGGATTTTCCTATTGGCTCAATCTGGAGAGTGTTGGTTATGGAACAAGTGAATGGGACATATCAATTTTTACAATATGGTGAAGATTAGATCCTCTCATGTAGTAAGAGATATTCCTAAGATAACCAATATTGTAAATACATTATATAAAGAATGTCAAATGGGAAAGAAAATATGGACACAATTCAAAATAAAGGAGTGTTCTGCTACAATTCCATTGGAGTTGATCCAGACCAACCTATGTGGACCTACAAGAACAAGGATCCAATAAGTTGAAAGGTATTTTATGTTATTCATTAATGATTACAATAGAATATATTGGGTTACCTTCTTAAGAGATAAATCAAAATATTTTGATAAGTTTAAAATATTCAAAGAAAATTTTGAGAATGAAATGGATGTTAATATTAAATGCTTGAGATTAGTTAGAGGAGGTGAATTGATCTAAAATAGGATCTATGACAATTGCTATGAACGCTTAACTATTACAATGAATAATTAAGGATTTTAAACTAAATTAACATAACTAAAAAATTATTAAAATGATCAAAGCATAATAAAGGTGATAAATAGAATGAAAGAGAGAAAATAGAAAGACATAACGCTAGTTGATAACGGAGTTTGCTGAATCGGCTACATCTCTGGGCCCCCTCCAACAGAGTGATTGATCCTATTATGCTCCAAAATTAGGATTACAAGTCTACAACAACATTACAACTCCATTTCCTTCTAGTACAGAGGCAAAATTCTCTCATTGTAAATAAATGGACACAAAAGTCTTTTGATCATTCTCTCCCTACTCATCACCTAGATACCAAAACTCCTAACTCTAACCCCCTTTTATACATAAAATTATCTCAATATGGTTAAAAACCATAAGATTTACAAATCATAACATATCCCCCTATTCAGGTAAAAATATTTCCCAATTTCCCTCTTTTACATAGTAAATCTTCAAATATCCCCTTTTTACATAATTAAAATATCCATATCCTCTTAAAATAATATTTAAAATCTTTCTACCATGTTCATAATCCTAATCCCTTTAATTTAATGGCTCTTATGAGCCTTACAAGATAATCTTGACATATTTTCACATATCATTTTTAATATTATGAAGCCCTTATTTTTCATGTATCGGGCTTTTGGAAAATTTTAAGGAATTAATTTAGGGGTGCATATTTAATTTTAAAAAGAGATCAGTTTTTAGTTCTTTAAAAGAAGTAATTCCTAGAAATATTTTGCATGAGAGGCTTGGCACGACGGTGGATGGAATGTTTAGGGAGTGAGGGGTCGGTGGTTCAAATCGTCACCCCCTCAAAATACTCTTAACTCTTCATTAAAATGAATCGATCCCCCTATATGATTTTCGATAGGTGCGTTGTGTTGGTGTAATTAATTATTTAATTATACTTTGAAAAAGTTTACTTAGGAAATATTTTAATTCCTAGGTTGCATTTAGTAATCCTTATCTAGTTGAGTTGTCTTTTTGCTCAAGATAAGATTAGGGTTGTGCTTGTCTTGATTTTTTGTATGCATGCCTTTTTGAAGGATTTTGTATTATTTTGTAAATCAATTAGATTCAATAATCAATATTCTAGTTTTTAGCTTGCACATATTTGCTCCGAGGTTTGCAAAACATCTTCTTTTTTGTTTTGATATCTGTTGCACGTGATAGGTGATTGCATGTAGGTGATTATTGGGGATTGTGAAGTTGGATTCCTCAACTTCTACATGGTATAAGAACTCCAAACCTATGGCTACCTATTCGTTATTTGAAGATATTCTCTTATAGTGTCTTTTTCTATGTAAGGGTTTCAAGCCAGGTTAATTTTTTGTGGATTTGGGGGTCGCCTAATTTTTTGGGCATTTTTGGACAAAACAAACCTTGCCATTGAGTCTGCAGCACCCAAAAACCCCTATTTTCATATAAAATTTGTCCATTTTGGACATAGTTTATCTCTGAGGAAAACAAAAATTCCCCAAGGGCCATATAGTTTATCTCTGAGGAAAACAAAAATTCCCCAAGGTCGTATGGCCCCAGGGCATGAACTTTGAGGTGAGAATTTAAAAAAAAAAACAAAAAATCAATGGTCTTTTGTTTTTTTTTCTGTGCTACTAGTTTAAAATGCATGTGCCATCAGAACTTAGCTCGGCAGTCACCACTTCCACCACCACCACTGGTGGTCACCACTATGCACCACCTAGCCACTACTAATGCCCACTACCACCGCTCCACAACACCACTCTGGCTAGCTAGCCCCTGCAGGCTTTGCAATGCCCGCCATGGTCCTTTGGAGGACCGGGAGCCATTCCCAGACCCTGCCGACCCTTCAACCATTATGGTGGTCCTATTAAGGACCAAGAGCTATGCTTCCTAACCCATCAACAAACCTTTTCCTGCAGCGGGCGGTCATATGCAGGACCAAGGGCCAAAGCCAGGGGGTGAATTTTTACTCCTATTTAGCATTAAAAGTGCCTTTTACAAGCCTCTTTTTCATTTGCTCATAACTTTTGCAAACAGAGGTTTTTTCTCAAAAATGAGATATTGTCAAAAAGCTGGTTTGACGCTCTTTCTAGTGGTAGAGGTTTCATTTTTTTATTTTGTAGTCTTGATGCCTTTTTCTCCTATCAAAAATTGAAGTTGTTGTTTTCACTCTAGGAGGTGTAACTTTTGTGTCCTGACTCCATTTTGCAAAAAAAAATAGGCGTTGGAAAGCTAGTTCAGTGCTCTACACAAATATCAGACCTATTTTTTCCATATTTTTTACCAGGTATCTGATATTATTATTTGATCTCAACCTATACCTTTTCATTTATTTTCTTGGGAAGCATGCAATCAGGCTATTTTTTTGAGATCAACGAGCATTGATTTTTGGTTTGAGAGTATATATTGTTGTTTTTTGTCATGGATACACATATTATTTGACCCCTTACTCCATTCAACTATTTTGGTTGAAAAAAACAAATGGAGATTCATTTGTAACACAAAGGATTGTATAGGGTAACCATGGGTACAAAAAATGAACCTACAGGTGCTACTAAAAAGAGAAAGTGGTTTAATAGATGTGATGAAGCTTATGGTACATTATGTTTGTCTCTTTAATCTGATCTTCTTTTTCATATTGAGTCTTGCACTACACCCCATGATATTTGGACTACTTTGTAGTCTTTGTTTGGGAAGCAAGATACTATGAGAGGGTTTCCGTTAGAGAATGAGCTTATTGGCTTAAATCCTAGGGATTTTGATAGCATCCAAGATTTTTTAACCAAACTCAAGTCTCTTAGATTGTAGTTCTCATAGTGTGGTGTTCAGAAGGAAGAATCTCAGTTGATATTGTCCATTCTTTCTAAGCTTGGACCATATTATTCTGTTTTTGTATCTACCTTTTATGCCAGTAGGGATGCACTTGCTACAAGATTCACTATGCCTTCTCTCCATCATTTTTCTTCATCTCTCACTCGAGAGCAAGCTAAGTTAGCTAGTATGGGCATGGTGAAACATTCTTCATCATAGGAACTTATTGCATCACAGGAGCCTAGAGATTTGAAGGCTTCTACAGGAAAAGGAAAGAAATAGAAAAAAAAGGATTACAAATATCATGAGCAGCAGTAGGAGTCCTCAGATTCATCCTCCCCTTCTAAGGGGAAATCATCTAGGAAAGAGAAGGGTCCATTTGCATATTGCAAGAGGGAAGGACATGTAGAACATAATTGTTACAAGAGGGACATTGATGAGCTGAAGCATCTTCTTCAGAAACATCAGATTGATTTTCCTTCTAGGATGTCTGCATCATCTCCTTCCCCTCATTCTTCTTCTTCAAAGCAACATGACAGGGGCATAGCTAGTTTACATACTTCATCAGATATGAAGGGACATGCTCTTTGTGCTTCTTCAGGTGTTGGATTAGGGAGATGGCTTCTAGATTCAGGAGCATCTCATCATGTGGCATCTTCACAGTCTATTTTCACTTCCTTTGAGCCTTGCACTATGTCTCCCATTTTGATGGAAAATAATACTTACATGAGTGTTACAGGGAAGGGGTCTATTAGTTTTGGGGAAAAATCCTTTCAGGATGTCTTGTGTGTCCCTCACTTGACAAAAAACCTTCTTTCCATCTATCAGATCACACATGGAGGCAATGTGAGATCTATGGAGTTCACACCTAATTCAGTTATCATCAGAGACTTGGAGAGTAGAGTAGTTATTGCTATTGGGATAGTGGATCACTCATCTCGATTGTATTCCTTTACCAATTTTTTATTGATGGTGCTTCTATTCCTACAGCTATTCATCACACTTCTAGTGTGAATCATCATTCTAAGGAGACATTTGGTTTCTTGAATAGTTGTGTTCTTTCTTCTAATCTTGTTCTTGAGCCTTATATTCTATCTCCTCCACCTCCTATTGTTGTTGTTGATACTTCTATGACTGCAAATGTGGTTTCTTCCATTTCAGTGCAGTAGAACATAGTTGATCATTCATCTTTGGAGGTTTCTATTCAATCTTCACAGGTATGTGCAGGATCATCATGGAAAAAATAGGCCCTTAAGTGGCAAAAAAATCAGAGTTAGGCAACTTGACATAAAAATTTGAATAATTTATCTATATTATTTCAAAAATATGTAAGAATAGAATCTATAGCAAATTGAATGTAGTTTCTAAACTACTAGGTTTTTGTTTAAAAAAAAAAATCTGAAATTTTGAAATTTCAATGCAATAGTACTTAAATTTTAGTGGAAAAATAAGAAGTAGGTGTCTGTTTAACCACCCTAACCACAATAAAATGATAATATTTTTTTCTAAGATTTTAGATATAAGTAGAGAACTCATGTCCTGATGTGATGCATATTTTTTTGTAATTTTTTTACAAGTAAATAATTAATTATGATTTTTTTATTACAACTTTTAAAAAATATAAAAAGCTCATATGTCTGACTACCTTAACTCTTTCAAAACTTCATGAAATTCAATTTTTCTTTTTTTAATCCTATAGTATGTGAAGCATAGAATGTGACGCATGTTTTGGATTCAAAAAATGTGATACCATTTGAAAGCTATATATGTTTTTCAATCACTCTATCAATCAGGACTTTAGTCATAATTTGAATAGAAAATGAATAATAATTACTTATTAAATTCAAAGTAAAGCATAATTTATATTGGTGGAACATTGAGAATCTCCTTTAAAAACTATTTTCATTCATCAATTTTGGGTAAAAAAAGTTTTCAGCCACATACCTATCATATTGCCACTTTTTGGCCCATCATGATCCTGCACATACCCTCACCTACTTTGAATTCTTCATTTGTTAAGGTCACACCTACTTCTATGGAGACATCTTGGGCTACACCTACTTCACCTTCAGAGATTACATTCATTCGGCCTCTTCCCTCTCACTTCTTTCAGGAGATGTGCTTTCTTTAGTCTTATTGGAGCTATTTCATTCTTGGGGGGCTATGTGGCCTCTTTCTTCCTCTATTCTGTCGGGGTTCATTTATGTATCTTTGTGATGAATGTTGTTGTATACACTTGAAAATGGTCATCATATTCAATTAATTAAATACAACCTATTTGATTAATACTTCAACTACATATAAATAAGGTCTTACATTATTTATATTGTTCACTTTCCTTTTAATTCTCCTAATTCACATTCTTCTAAATTAAATAAACAAAATACCATAAATGTGTTTATTTAATTAATCTTCCCTAATCTTGATTAATAATTAGATCACATTTCTACAACTTTTTGTGTGCCACCTCATAAAGCTCACATGAAAATAAATAATCCTAATTATTAATTAGAATTATCCTCAGACACTTCCACCAATAAAAAAAAAAAGCACATGGCTTTATTCCCCCACACTTCCAACAAATTTGGAGCACATGGGTCTTTGTTTCACACACTTGGAATCCCATACATTTGGCATGCTTCCAATTGGTCAAGGTATTCTCTTCACACACATGGCATGTTGTCCTTGGTCAAGGGGACAACATCTTGATTCCTTTCATCTCCACCGTCTATCTTGTCTCCTTTGAATCTAAGTCGTTGATAGGTTCCACCTCACAAAATGTTTGAGAAACTCTAGAAATACACCCCTTATCCTTTACATTATCATCCACCTTTTGAGTAATGTTATAATGCTATTTTGAAATAAAAATTGGAATAGTGTTATAATGCCATTTTCCATCCACACTTTGAGCATTGTTACCATGCAGGTTCTTTTGTAGGAGCTTGGAGCTTTCATGGAGTCTTATACTTAGTTTTCATATCATGTGTTACTTTGAATTCTCATCTTAGATTAATTAATTGCTTCATAGTTACATTTTATAATCCCCATTGCATTATAGTTACATTTTAGGTTAGTTTTCTTTATGTTTGCATTTGAGCATATGCATAATCATGGATAGTTCACTATAGTTGCATATCATCTCACTCATCTCCACTTGTTCATCTATCATCAACATCATCCTTCATTTATTGTTGCATCCATTATCATTTCCATTATCTTGTTTCATTTAGGAGCATACCACTAATCATTCCAACACACATTCGCATACCACTAATCCTTCCACCACACATTTGCACATAGAAATCATCTTAGCTTGCATATTAAGCATAAAATCTCATTTTCTAGGTAGTCATTTTAACAACCTTTGTGCCCATAGAAATTTAAGTACCAAATGGTTTAATAAATCCCTAGAAATAGAGGGAAATGATACATGTTTGAAAGATTTGATTGTATTACAAATAGAGTAGTTTTACTTGCTTCAATATTTGAATGTAAACTATCTCATTAAGGTTTGTGTTGACATTAGAACTCACTCTACACATTCAACACATGCACAGGTGTCCTTGGAGGGTCTTATGGAGTCCTCCATCTTTCATCACTTAGTTTTTTGCATTCTATTTTTGGGAGGAGTTTTATTCCCATGTGGTTTTCTCCTTTACCCCATTTGATTTAGTTTGCATTGCATTTGTAAATGGGTACTTGATTAGGCCTTGTTGTCGTTACTCATCTTTGCATAATAATTTGCTTCTCCCTAAGTTGCACTTATGGGGGGGTGTTGGTGTAATTAATTATTTAAAATTACACTTTGCATAAGTTTACTTAGGAAATATTTTAATTCCTAGGTTGCATTTAGAAATCCTTATCTAGTTGAGCTATCTTTTTGCTCAAGATAAGATTAGGGTTGTGCATGTCTTTCTTTTTTGTATGCATTCCTTTTTGAAGGTTTTTGTATTATTTTGTAAATTAATTAGATTCAATAATCAATATTCTAGTTTTTAGCTTGCACATATTTGCTTTGAGGTTTACAAAACATCTTTTTTGTTCTAATATCTATTGCATGTGATAGGTGATTGCATGCAGGTGATTCTAGGGGGTTACGGGATATAATAACCTGACCAAAATAACCCTGGACAGAATAACCCGGTCATAATAACCCAGGGACAAAATAACCCAAGGTCATAATAATCCAAGACAAAATAACTTGTGGTTAGAATAACCCATGGACAAAATATCCCCATAAGAATATAGAGAAAGGAAAACAAAATTTATAAATTACATGTATGTTGCTAAAAAACATTATTATTTAAATTTTCAATTAAAGTGTCAAATTATGAGTGATACCTCTTATATAATATAAAATGTTATGGTTGTCATATCCATCAACCAATATTTTTAGTCTTTCTTTGAGTTCACGGTATTTTTTCCTACTTGGTTGCCCATTATATCCAGCCATATATTTCTCTATTCTATTCTCTTGGAGACTCTGTTCTTTTTTCACTGCTTTGATGAATTTCTAGACTGAGCTATGCGATGCTTGAAGCAATTCACTAAGTCCTCTGTGCCATCCCTCAATAGTATTATTGGTTATGGGAAGATCATCTTGAGTAGCTGAATAGCAATTCCACATTGTGATTGGAAAATTGGGTGATCGCTTGTTGCCTCTTCTGGTTAGTTTTCCAATCCATGTGTCTTCAAAATAATCAATTATGGGTTGTAGGGTCTCCCCATGTTCTGTATAATAAGGAGATTTTTGAAGTGTTTCAAATGCATCAATTACATCTATCTAAGGCACGAAAGCTAATGCAACAAGTTTCTTGATCTCATATGCAAATACTTCATCGACACTATAACATGTTTGCCCCTTCATCCTTTCTTTACTTCTCTTAATTCTACCACTTTATATATATTCTTAATGCCTTTTCATTTATATCTTTGCATAATAACTCTTAATGAACTTATTCCCACGAAATTGCCTTTATTTTTATAATTATTTACCATTTTATAGGTTATTTAAGCATATTAAAGGTGTTTTAAGGCTATTTTAGGGGTATATAATGGATATATTGTCTAAAAATGACCTCAATAGCCTCTATGGTTTCTCACAATCATATTTATAATTTATTTTATGTCATTTCTAGTTTACTAGCTTGATTTAAAATGACCATGGGTTATTCTATCCATGGGTTATTTTGACCATGGGTTATTTTGTCCATGCGTTATTATGACCCTGGGTTATTTTGTCCTTGGGTTATTTTGGCTAGGTTATTCTGTCCAGGGTTATTTTGGGCAGGTTATTATGTCCTGATACCATTCTAAGGGACTGTGAAGTTGGATTCCTCAACTTCTACATGCTAGTGTAGTGGTGGGGTAGTAAGCTTGGAGATAGGAGGTTGGCGGTTCGACCCCCACATCATTTTTGGTAAACTAAATAACAAACTCGCTTAGCTACTCGGTGGTGTGACACACAGGTGCCATGTGGCACCCATCCATTGGCCCACATGGCACTTCTTCATTCATCTATTCCAAACATGTGTCCTCATGTGATTGGACCACTTTTGCTAATTGATTTATTGCCATGCTACCACATGTCACTATATGATTGTTGATTGGGGTGCCACATCAACATCAATGCTGACTGTACTTTTTCTGATGTTATTAAGTCAACTTATTTTCCTCACAAACTTTTCAAAGATGTATCTCACACATACAAACTCTATTTGACAGGAAATGAATGTTGACAGAATCATGGTGATGATCTCTTCATTTTGGCACCGATTCCATCAAATTTCGAGACGGTCAATTTTTTCGCCTTTCTAACTGGCCTCTGACCCTTTGTTTGACCAAACTTTGATTGGTCATAACTCGAGCATACAGACTCCTTTTAATCCCATTCAAGTTGCATTGGACTTTATATTTTTTAGCTCTTCAAGATGACACTAAATTCTAGAGCAATTGAGACACTTGAATTTTCACTAATAAAGTATCCCCCTGGATCAGTCCTCCACACTAGAGAGCTTTTGGACTTTGAAAGCTTGATTAATTGGAAATCAAGTGAGGGTAGAGTTCCCTCACTTTACCAATCTCCATCCATTTTTCCTTGCTTATATTGATCCCCTCTAGTCCCACTTTGAGGTACTCAACTGTGCCTCTTCGTGAAGTCCTGATTTTCCTAAGATGACATCCTCTGGAAACTTTGACATGTACTCCAGTGAAAGATCATCAATAGATGGAACCTAAATGTCTATGTATTCATGTAGTATCATTGGAGGCTCCTACGACTTGATATTCTCAACATTGACAACCGAATAGATGTGCATGTATGGAGGAAGATTAAGATGGAAGGCGTTGGTTCCAATATTTTTCAAGATTTCAAAAGGACCATACCAAATCAGCTTAACCTTCCTTCCTTCACCTTGCATTCGTTCCTTGCCAATATGTAACCAAACTCTATTTCCAACCTAGAAATGATGATTGATGCTATGCTTATCATGTCGAGTCTTGTATTTGGCTTGGCTCTTCTCCAACTATGCTTCCACTACTTGATGAATTGCTTGGACTTTCTAGATGAAATTCAAAGCCTTCTCTGCATGATGTCATCCATCTTCAACATCATCCTTCCAAAAAGCAAAATCCATCGATGTTTTAGGCAGATAGCCAAAACATGTCTTGAAAGGAGATATTTTTGTAGAAGAGTGTTGCATGGTTGTATGCATGTTGCACATAATGAATATTTTCATCCCAAAACTTAGGATGTTTATTGTAGTAACCCCAAAGAAGATGCACAACTGTATTGTTCACTACCTCTACTTGCTAGTTGGTTTGTGGATGGAAGGTTGTACTCTTCTACAGTCTAGTGTCCATGAGTTCCCACAATGTTGACCAAAATTCCCCCAAGAACTGAGAATCTTGATCCAATACAATAGAAGTAGGTAACCCAAAATGAATCCATACAACTTGAAAGTACATATGAGCCATCAGTTCAGTAGTGACTTGATTTTTACAAGGCATTAAGATACACATTTTGTTGAATCAATCAACTACTACAAATAGATAACCATGTCCCTTCTTAGACATTGGTAACCCCCAAAAAAAATCCATTGAAACACTTTCCCAAGGATGGGAAGGTACAGGAAGAGGTGTGTACAACCCTAATTTCCTATTGCTAGGTTTACTTGTTGCACACATTACACATCCTTTAATATATTTGGACATAGTTTCTTGCATATAAGGCCAATAATAGTATTTTTGCAACAGTCATTGTTTTGCTTACCCTGAAGTGTCCTGCAATCAATGACTTGTGCTTCTCTGATTACCTGTGCTTGTTCACCTTTTGGAATACATAACTTTCCTAAATGATACAAGTTATCTTGCACATAGTAATCTTTCTCTTCTACATGTTTTCCTACAATTAGAGTTGAATAGATTTACTTAAAGTATTCCTCGTTAGCATATTGTTCCTCAAAAATTTCATGTACCATAGAACTACCTTAAAGGATAATCAAAAAATTCACAACAGAAGGCCTAGAGAACATATTTGCTACTTTCTTATGGACACCTTTCTTGCACTTAATAACCAAGTGAAACTATTGAAGAAAACCCATCCACCTAAAGTGCCTACTTTGTTGTAGTTTAGATTGTGAATGCAAATATTGAACTGGTTGGTAATCAGTGTGGATTATAGTTTCTTTCCCCATTAAGTAGTGTTTCCATTTTTTAACACTCTGCAATAATGCATAAAGTTCCTTATCATAAGTAGGATAGTTAATTATTGCACCTGTAAAGGTCTCAAAGTGATCGTAGATTGGTTTACCTCCTTGCACTAGCATTGCTCCCATGGCAAACCCACTCGCATCAGTCTCGATCTTGAATGGTTGGTGTAAATCTAGTAAATCCATAACTAGTGATGTGCTCAAATTTTACTTATAAGTATCGAAGGCCTTCCACTATGGACCTCCCCACTGAAAAGTTGTCTTCATACTGGTCAATGTGTGTAATGGTGATGCAATGTGGGAGAAGTTTGCAATAATTTTTTTCTAGTATTGAACTGCACCTAAAAAAAATTTGACTTCTATGATAGTACTTGGCTTAGGCCATTTTACAATAACTACAATCTTCACAGGGTCTACTTTTAATTGACCACCACCTATGAAATAGCCTCAGTACACTAAGGATGTCTTAGCGAATTCACATTTAGACATCTTTACGAAGACTTTTACTTTCCTCAATACATCAAAAACTCTTTTTACATGGCTTACATGATCTTCCCAAGTTTGATTGAATACAATAATATCATCTCAATAGACTATGACAAAATCATCAATAAAAGGATGAAAGACATCATTCATGACTCTCATAGACGTAGCTAGCGCATTGCAAAGCCTGAAGGGCATGGCCAACAACTTGAATAGTCCCTATTTTGTCTTAATGCAGTTTTCCAAATTTCATCTTTTCCAATTCTTATTTGATGATATCTGCTATACAAGTCTAACTTGGTGAAATAAACTGCATGTTTTAATTGATCAAGTAAATCATCAAAACGGGGAAGAGGATACCCATTCTTTACTGTTATCTTCTTCAGGGCTCAATAATCGATGCATATTCTTCAAGACCCATCCTTCTTTGGAACCAACACAATTGGAGAACCACAAGGATATGTACTGGTATGTATGAATCCTTTTTTAACCAACTCCTAAAATTTCTTTTTGATTTCTTCATTTTGAAAAACTGATAAGTGGTACATGCCGATGTTTGTAAGAGGCACGTCCTGCTGCAACTGGATTTCATATTCTATCTCTCTCTTAGGTGGCAACCCCTTTGGATCCTTCAGGTTTTTCATCCTCTTTGGGTTTTAGAAGCATTAATACAAAGTTTTTACTAAAATTGACCAAACTTTTCATTTGACCAACATTGACCAGTGAAAGATTAGTCTTGACTTTGTGTGCATGTACAATGTGTTGATGATGGTTTTACTCATAGTAAACAAATCGAATAAAATATCCATAGACAAGACCAAAAAGAGCCTATCCTTCTTGAAAGATATGAAACAAAGACAACCTTAAGAGAGAATTCTACATTTATAGAGAAAATATTTACTTCCATTTAATCGCAAGTCTTCAATAACCAGGTCATGGTTGCACTAGGGTCGCTCTCAGGTAATGATGTGAGAATTGCTATTATTTTCCTTTAGGGGTAGTCCATATGGACACGTACACATACGTATGCACATTTCTCTATCATTTCTTTGAACAGTTTAGATCAACTTTCCAATTTAAAAGGATAAACTTGAAATTCATGAAAGCAATAAATTTGACATTGAATCTCAAAAATCATCACTAATTTCCTTGTTATCACTTAAGTAGATTTGGCATTAAGCATTCAACAATTTTATGGAAAATAAAATATTTTCAATAAAACTATTTCCATTCACTTATATTTTTTGGAACATTTTCAAAAATATTAAACATCTAATCTAAAGTAAAACATAAAAAATACTAAAAAATAAAAGTTTCTCTCGGTTATTCTCCATGGATGCCCTAAAGCATTAATCAAAATAGAGCAAACCGCTTTATATTTCACCAAATTTCTTCACAACTACGTATAAAATAGTGCAAGCTTTTAGAGAGGGGGTTTCATTTATGGACACAGAATAGGTTCTGTATGCACCCTTAAATGACACAGTGCATATAGTCTTTTTCAGCTAAACTTACAAAAATAGCTACAAAGGATACTTAGATAGGTAGTTATCCATAAAGCTCTGATATCAATTAGTGTCTACAAGCATAAAAAAATTTATGCCGGAATGGTTCATAAAATAGGAAAAAAGAAAAAAACTTAAAAGAAGTTTTTGCTCCTCTGTCATCCACAAATTCCAAACTTAAAATAAAATTAAACATCCTCTGGCCTTTTATAGAACACAAGGCTCATATAGGATAAGACATTTACATGAGAGGGAATCTAAGGGACCAATCTCATCAAGGCACATTAATTATTGTGACCAATAGGAGAATTATAATTGAAGTCAATGGAAGTCAACTCCAATTACTTGTTGAAGCTCTTCTAGCTCTACTTTTTCATCTTTATCAGGATTCCTTTTGAAATTGAACAAATTTACCCAAACAAAGATATATAGGAGCCTTCCATTATAGTGAAGTGATCAGGTGGAAGTCAAACTCCTATATCTCAGGCTTCCCGATTTGAACATTCTAAGAATAAAATACCCCTAGAATAGATACACTTTGTTACTACACGCTTATAGTCCAACATCTCGGTATCTTGGTAATTGGCACATCCTTGTAGCAAACTCTGTTCCAGCATGAGTCCCTTAAGTGCATCATTGAGCCTAGTAATAAATTAGAATTTGTTTGTTAATATAATTTTCCCAACTGTCCATACTTGAGCTTTGCATCACAATTAATATCTCCTACAATCACAAGATTCCAAATATTAAACCCATTTTTAAACAAATATGCCACTATATAAATAAAACCATTATTCAAATGTTAGTACAAAATATATAAAACTCACTTCTAAAAAAAACATATATCACAAAACCTTGCATATATACTGGATCATTGGGACCATTATATAAATCTAAATAATTTAACATTTCACTTCTCATTTTAACCCGATACACAATACTTGGTATTCAGCTTTACCCACTTACTTTCCCAAACCTTGGTTATACCAGAACTCCAACTTACCAGACCAGAGCCATTCACTTGAACTTTACATTACCTTTTTCCTTTTCTATTTTTTCGGTACCCGATACCCAGTGTACGAAACACTTACCATATGAAGTACTTACTTTTAAACCAAAGATTTCTCTTTTCTTTTATTTTACTTCCGGTGATCTTCCAATTTGTTAGCTCCTACCATAGAAGTTATATTTCACTTGGGTTCCCAATCCTTTTCAGTCTTGGGGCATCTTGTGAGACCACACAACAACTTGCAACCAATAAAACTAAATTTAAAATTAAACTTGAAATTAGATCATCCATTGTAAATTAAAACTTATGCATATTTTAAAACAATAAATTTCTACCTTTATTTAGATTCTAGCATAAAAAGTAAAACTTCACCGGAAACATCTATGTGTGCTCTTGATTAATTCCAGTTTTCAGAACTTAGTAAATAGAATCAGTTCATTAACATTGAACTACATAATATAGTGATCCTCCAAAGCCAACCAAGGATAGAGCCTTGTTGCCTGTCAAGCATCCATAGCCTCAACAAGGTTATCTCCATAATTCCTCCAAACATAGCTCTATTTTTAGTCAGGTGTCCATAGCCCCAGTAGAGTTATTTGGATAGCCTAAAGAGTTGATATCACTTTTTTTTCTAGATATATCAATGATAGCTCATTTTTCACTTTTGATATTGCAATAATAGCTCATTTATCAACTTGCAAGCATTGAAGCACCACTATTAGGTTGGGAATTATAGTGGTAGAAAAAGGTTACTTTTTGATTCTTCATTCAATTTAAATCCTTTCATCAATTAACTACTTCCCAAAAACTCATTTAGTGATTCCCTGTAAGTGTGTGTTTCTAGCTAAATTTTGCCAATTATGCCAAATCCTAACTAACTGTAGCCCGCTATATGTTAAAAGATATGCATAAATTAAATTTTATCAATAAATAACTTAATCACCAAATTTAAATCTAAATTTAGAAACATTAGTTACCACTCTTCTAATTAAATTTATGGCAATTTTCAAAAAAATTGCTATCTCAACCTGATGGCACCGCACTACATTAATGGATCAAAATGCTATGATTACCTTGAAAATGATCACATTATTTTGCATTAAATTTGCATGCCTTGTTCAACATGTATTGTCTCTCTACTTCTTTAGGTGATGATGTGTATCATCTTGCCAACCTCATTCTCATGTATAATTTGCACACTTAAAAACTTAATAATCATTATGGCTTTTTTTTAAAAAAAAATAAATGAAATGACCCCTATTAATTTGAAATCTTTGACTTGCTTGATTCACAATTTTCGTACTACTCAATTATGAAGGAATTTCACCAAACATGTGCAAAGAATTTATTTGATTTAACCTTTAATTCTAAACATTATTAACCAGTTGCCACCTTGCACATATGATTTCCAAAAAAAACTCCAGGCAACTATGTACTACTACATTGCTCACAATTTTCTATAAATTCGTGCATTTCTTCTCAAATTCTCCACACTTTCTTTTCTCTCTTTTTTTACATTTTTTGTAATTCCATTATGTTACGTGCCTTTAATTTTTCTTCTTGACCATGGATACTCCCATTTGCTTAAGTTGTTCTTGCAAATAGAATGTTTTCATGGGAAGCATCACACCACAAAGGCTTGAAAATTTTTTCATTGTTAGGACTTCTAGCTTTACTGTGCCAAATTTATGCTTGGTCCTTGGGGAAAGATATGTTGCATCTAGTCGCTACTTCTATTTTTATTCCAACATAGCTTCTTATTTTATAGCTTCACTTTTGGACATTGGGTTACCTTTTGAAGATGTTCGCATCACTACCAACCTAATAGTTAAGCCTAAATTCTTGGAGAATCTAGACATGATTTTAGCTGTTGCACACCCGACCATTGGGATTCCCTCCATGGATGATATTCCTCGGTTCCTGAATCATGAGGAGTGGTTCCACTTCAGCCTTTTCTTATTGATCTCCATATCCAAGATTTTGAAGTTCACCTAGAACTCACCTACATAGGGTATTTAGCCTTGATAGAAGAGGTGTCCTAGATTGACTAGATAACTACTACCATCTGCCGCTTTGCTCACCTTTTCTTTCAAATCCTCTTTTTTTAATTTTTGACAAGGATTTTGACATCTGATGCATATACATGATATACACATATATTTTGTGGTTATCTTTCTTAAAAGCGTGTTTCACTATTTACGTTTATTATTCCAGTTCAGTTTAGTTTTGCACATTGTTTCAATTTCACTCTCATGTTTAAGATACATGTAAGCAGAATTTGCTAATACAGAAGCCGAGCAAGGAAAAGAAAACAAAACAAAACAAAGGAAAGAAAGAAAACTTAAAAAAAAAGCTAGGCTAACACTACACTAAACTAACCCTAACTACCCTAACTCTAATATCACAACAAATTAACTCTAACTAAGAAATTTATTTCAATTTCTATAGCTATTTCTTCTATAGTTTAAGTATGAATTGCAATAGGTTTATAATTAAATTCCCTTATCAACATTTTCAACATCCTATTGTAATAATGAAAAATCTTAAGTTTTATGTATTTAAACATCATAAATTTGAAGGTGTACTTACCCAAAATCTGGCTTAAATGGATGAAAATGATCTCATTAAAGATCGGTTGCACACATTTCATCTAGTGCGGCAATACTATACCTTCTTCCAACCCTGGTCCATTTCCATGAATGACTGTGTTCATTTGTTTATTTTCTTCTCTTTTGAAAACCTTCAAATCTTCGGCCCTGTCTTTACTTTGCATTATGTTAGACCAATATGTATCACTATTTATATCATTATCAGAAAGAGAAAAAGTAAAAACTTGATAGTTTGTATCTTGTATAAAATCAAGAAAATTTCTTTTTATAGCTAATGAATTTTCAGCTTGAAGCACAATGCATGCATCTCCCACTCGATTTTCCTTCTTTATCTCGCTATCTATGTTTTTCACATATATAGGGAATGATGATTCATCCATATCTTTTCCTTGTTTGTGATGAAATATCTTTGAATCTTGATATTCTCACCTATTCCCCTACAAGATGTTAAGATTTTCTTTAAAATAATCACAATTTCCTAATTCTTTTAGTTCATTGGTTGATTTTCTATTATTTCTAGCTCCACTAGGGTAGAACATTTCTCTCATGAACAATCCTTTTCTTTTTGCAGTTAAAATTTCTTCTAGCAGTTAAAATTTCTTCCATTAATGAAATTGCTCCACTTATCGCTAGACTTACCCTAGTTTAAAAAAATTCACACTCCATTCACCATGTTCAGTTGTATCATGAATTCTACACCAGTGACTCTTCCAAAAGTAAACAAACTCAAAGGATGTAGTTTCTGATTAAAGATTTTACAATTTTTTCCAATTTTCATCATGAAAAATTAGCTTGTGTTAATTTTTGTGTGTTTACAAGCTTCTTTCCAAATTAGGAAGGATATTTCAAAACACAAATCCACTTCCAAAAGATAAAACCTAAAAACATCAAAGAAACTTGAAAGAAGACAAAAAATCATATGAGTATTTGAGCATGAATGCCAGAGTGCCAAATGCTTGCCCTTCCTCTAGCGCTAGTTCCTTTTGACAACGATTTTACTCGCAGTAAATAGATCGAATAAAATCTCCACTGACAAGACCGTGAAGAGCCTATCCTTCTTAAAAGATATGAAAAAAAGACAACCTTAATAGAGAATTCTACATTTATAGAGCAAAGATTGGATTTCATTTAACCCCAAGTCTTTGATAACTAGGTCATGGTTGCACTAGGGTTGCTCTCAGGTAATGATGTGACAATTGTTGTTATTTTCCTTTAGTGGCAGTCCATATGGACACGTACGCTTACGAATAAACATTTTTGTATCATTTCTTTGAACATTTTAGATCAGCTTTCCAATTTAAAAGGATAAACTTGGAATTCATGAAAGCAATAAATTTGACATTGAATCTCAAAGATCATCACTAATTTCCTTGCTATCACTTAAGTAGATTTAACATTAAGCATTCAACAATTTTATGGAAAATAAAATATTTTCAATAAAACTATTTCCATTCACTTATATTTTTTAGAACATTTTCAAAAATATTAAACATTTTATCTAAAGTAAAACATAAAAAATACTCAGGGTGGGGGGCCTAGCTCGATTGGCTAAAAGCATCCTATTGCAGGCAAGAGGTCATGAGGTCTAGTCTCCCCCCAAACCCATGGTACCAGAGGACATGTCGCGCCAGCGCCACTGGTCACGTGAAAATTTTTTACTAGGCGCACTGAAGTTTATAGGGGGACAGATACCTGACTGATTCTTGCAGTCTAAAAAAAAAAAAACATAAAAAATACTATAAAAAAAAAAGTTTCTCCTAGTTATTCTCCATGGATACCCCAAAGAATTAATCAAAACAAAGCAAACCGCTTTTTATTTCACCAGATTGCTTCACAACTACGTATAAAATAGTGCAAGCTTTTAGAGAGGGGGTTTCATTTATGGACACCGAATAGGTTCTGTATGCACCCTTATATGGTGTAGCATACAATCTTGTTTAACTGAACTTACAAAACTAGCTACAAAAGATAATTAGATAGGTAGCTATCCATAAAGCTCTGATATCAATTAATGTCTATGTGCATACAAATTTTTACGCTAGAATGGTTGAGAAAATAGGAAAAAAGAAAAAAACTTAAAAGAAGGTTTTTCTCCTTCAACATCCACAAATTTTGAACTTAACATAAAATTAAACATCCTTTGGCCTTATATAGAACACAAGGCTCAGGTAGGACAAGACATCTACATGAGAGGGAATCTAAGGGACCAATCTAATCAAGGCACATGGAATATTGTGAACAATAGGATAATTGCAATTGAAGTCAATGGAAGTCAACTCCAATTACTTGTTGAAGCTCTTTAGGTTCTACTCTTTCATCTTTGCTAGGATTCCTTTTGAAATTGAACAAATTTACCCAAACCAAGATATATAGGAGCCTTGCATTATAACATAGTGATCAGGTGGAAGTTGAACTCCTATATCTCAGGCTTCCTGATTTGAACATTCTAGGAATAAAATACTCCCAGAATAGATACACTTTGTTACTACATGCTTATACTCTAGCATCCCGATATCTTGGTAACTGGCACATTGTTGCAACAAACTATGTTCCAACATGACTCCCTTAAGTGCATCATTGAGCTTGGTAATAAAGTATAATTTGTTCACCAACATAATTTTCCTGACCATCCATACCCAAGCTTTGCATCACAATCAATATCTCCTGCAATCACAAGATTCCAAATATTAAACCCCTTTTTAAACAAATATGCCACTATCTAAATAAAACCACTATTCAAATATTAGTAGAAAATCTATAAAACTCAAAAAAACATATATCAAAAATCCTTGCATATATACCAGATCATTGGGACCATTATATAAATATAAATAATTTAACATTTCTCTTCTCATTTCAACCCAGTACCCGGTACCCAATATTCAACTTTACCCACTTTCGCGGATCTCGGTTATACAAAAACTCCAACTTACTGGACTAGAGCCATTCGCTTGAACTTTACATTACCTTTTTCCCTTTCTATGTTTCTGGTACCTAGTACCTAGTGTATGAAACACTTACCATACGTAGTACTTTATTTTAAACCAAATATTTCTCTTCTTTTTTTTTTACTTTTGGTGATCGTCCAATTTGTTAACTCTTGCCATAGAAGTTATATTTCACTTGGGTCCCCAAGCCTTTTCAGTCTTGGGGTGTGTTGTGAGACCACACAAGACAATGTATTATATCCCATCCTTAAAAAGATGATACTTATTCTCCCCCCTATAAAAGATTGATTTTCTATCATACAGATAAGGACTCCCTAACACAAGCCCACAAATATCCAAAGGAACAACATCTACCTCTACTTTATCAACAAATTGCAGTGATAGCAAATCTCAATTTACATTGTTTCGTTACTTGTAGTTGAGCATCATTGCAAACCCATCCAAGCAGATATGGTTTTGGATGAGATTTTATAGCTAGATTAAGTTTCTTTACCACCTCTTCATATATTAAGTTTACTTGAGAACCCATATCAAATGGTGTGTCAATCTCAGTGTGCTTAGTTACAACTCGAATATGAAACAATTCATGTTTTGTTGTTTATCATCTTTAGGAGGAGTAGAAACTTTAATTATACTTGCATTAGAAACATTTGCATCAGAAGAGAGAATTATACCTTTCCCTTTTCCTTAGACCCTGACAACAACAATCTATGTTCCATCTTTGGAGTCAGATCCATGATCTTGTTGAATCACTGCAACAATCTTTTGCTTGCATTTATTTCCTCCATATATTTTTGGTCTTAATTTTGGATGTAGCTTCCAACACTTCACATCACCATTCCCCTCTTTCTTGCAATGGGGGCATGTGGGATTATCACCCTCCTTCTTAACTATAGTTGTCTTCTTCCCTTTTCCTTTATCTTTGTCTTTTTCTTTACCCTTAGAATCCCCCTTAGACTTAGATGGTTTCTTTGAGAAATTATCACTGAAAGTGTTCTTAACCCTTGATTCTAAATGAGTGGCTTGGACTAACACTTCATCTAGATTACTAGGATTCAACATTAGAATATTATGTTTTAGGTAAGAATGGAAACCACCTATGTACTTAAGTAATATATCCTGAGTATACAATGGAACATTTAGAGCAATAGCCTGTTTTCTAAACTCATGGGTGTAATCTTGGACAGACTAACCCTTACCTTGCCTAAAGGTTTTCTAGTTTATTGCTGATTGTTGCATATAACCTAAAGGGTAAAACTATTTTTTAGGGGCATCAAAAAATTTCATCCAAATCATATTAACCTTACCATGGTGAGAAATTTCTTCTTGAGTCCTACTCTCCCACTAGGTGAGAGTTGTACCTCACAACTAGATAGTGGCTAACTAGCTCCTAGAAGCATCTTCTACTAGACCTTGAATCCTACAGTACACTTCTACTTGCTAGATCCAATCATCTAACTTTTTGGAGAAGAAGGGGAAGAGAGAGGAGATGGAATTTCTGGAGCTTTTCCTTCTTTTTTTGTCCAATCTTCCCTCTTTTCTTGCTTCAAATAACCTCCTTTTTCATGCTTCTTCTTTATTGCATAAAGCTCTTCCACCATAGCCTTCATGTAAAGAAAGGATCACTAAAAATACTTATGATCAAGCTCAGTACTTTTCCCAAATTTAGTTTCTTCCATCTTTGGCAAAGTCCTTTGTTTGCTGATCTCAAGATTGTATTTTTCTAGCTCACCTTCACCTCATTGTTTCCTGGAACATGTTAGCATCCACTTCTACAATACTAGTCACACAAAGCTCTGATACCAAACTTGATCTGAAATAGGATCTATGACGATTGCTATGAATGCTTAAATATTACAACGATTAATTAAGGGTTTAAAACTAAATTAACATAATTGAAAAATGCTTAAAATGATCAAAGCATAATAAAGATGATGAATAGAATGAAATAGAGAAAATAGAAAGAAGATAGAATGCCAGTTGATAACGGAGTTCATCAAATCAACTACGTCTCCAAGACCCTCTCCAATAGAGTGATTAATCCTATTATGCTCCAAAATTAGGATTACAAGGCTACAACAACATTACAACTCCATTTCCTTCCAAGTGACAACATTCTCTCGTTGCACAGAAATGAAAACAAAAGTCTTCTGATCATTCTCTCCCTACTCATCACCGAGATACCAAAACTCGTAACTCTCACCCCCTTTTATACATAAAATTATCTCAATATGGTTAAAAACCATAAGATTTACAAATCATAACATATCCCCCTATTTAGGTAAAAATATTTCCCAATTTCCCTCTTTTACATAGTAAATCTTTAAATATCCCCTTTTTACATAATAAAAATCTCCATATCCTCTTAAAATAATCTTTAAAATCTTTCTTACCCATTCATAATCCCAATCCCTTTAATTTAATGGCTCTTATGAGCCTTACAAGATAATCATGACATATTTTTATATATCATTTTTAATATTATGAAGCCCTTATTTTTCATGTATCGGGCTTTTGGAAAATCTTAAGGAATTAATTTAGGGGTGTATATTTAATTTTAAAAAGAGATTAGTTTTTAGTTCTTCTTTAAAAGAAGTGATTCCCAAAAATATTTCACATGAGTGGCTTGGCGCGATGGTGGAGGGAATGTTTAGGAAGTGAGGGGTTGGTGGTTCAAATTGCCACCCTCTCAAAATACTCTTAACTCTTCATTAAAATGAATCGAGCTGCCTATACGATTGCTAATAGATGTGCTAGTGTAGCGGTGAGGTAGTGTGCTTGGAGGTAGGAGGTTGGGGGTTTGACACCTACATCATTTTTGGTAAATTGAATAACAAAATTGCTTAGTTGCTCGGTGGTGTGACACGCAGGTGCCACATGGCGCCCATCCATTGGCCCACGTGGCACTTCTTCATTTGTTCGTACCAAACATGTGACCTCATATGATTGGACCACTTTTTCTAATTAATATGTTGTCATGTTGCCATGTGTCACTATATGATTGCTGACTAGGGTGCCACATCACCATCAATGCTAACTATACTTTTGTTGACATCATCAAGTCAACCTATTTTCCTCGTAAACTTTGACCAGCTATATCTCACACATACTGACTCTATTTGATGTGAAGTGAATATTGTCAGAATCATGGTGATGAGCTCTTGATTTTGGTACCAATTCCATCAAATTTTGAGATGGTCAATTTTTTTCCTTTCTGACTGGCCTTTGACCCCTGATTTGACCAAAATTTGACTGGTCACAACTCAAGCATACAGACTCCTTTTGAGCCCATTCAAGTTGCGTTGGACTTAGATTTTTGAGCTCTTCAAGATTATGCTAAATTCTAGAGCAATTGAGACACTTCAGTTTTCACTGAAAAAGTATCCCCCTGGATGATAAATTTACTTTGAGTTAATTTGAAAAGTTTTTTGAAGATCATGGTATTAGGAGACATCTTTTTGATCCTAAAACCCCTCAACAAAATGGGGTAGTAGAGAGAAAGAATAGGACAATCCAAGAAATGGCTAGGGAAATGTTGAAAGAGGTTGATCTTCTTGATATGTATTGGAAGGAAGTAGTTCACATTATTGTTTACCTGCTTAACAAAGTGTAGTTGATGGTAAATAGACTAAAACCCCTTATGAGCTATGGTATGGGAAGCCTCCAATTATTAAATTCTTTAGAATTTTTGGCAACAAATGCTACATTAGTAGAGATGAAGGAGACCTTGGAATGTTTGATTCAAGGTGTGATGAAGGAATCTTTCTTGGCTATTCTACTAGGATAAATGCATAAAAAATATAGAACAAGAGATTGAGTAGGACAATTGAAAGTATAAATATAAGAGTAGATAAGACTTGTGTCAAATCTCACAAGAACTAGAGATTTGCAGATCTGATATACCTCCCTGGATAGAAGTAGAAGAGAAAGAGGAGATGGAACCAAAGCTAGTGAAGGCTCTCAAAACATCTATAAAGTATGTCCAATGGAATCATTATGCAAATAAAATCATTGAAGGTAAGGATGAAGGTGTGCTAATGAGGAGAAAGTTTGCAAGAGCTAGTGAGAAAATAAATTTGTTTTTTTTGTAGAAAGTTAAGCCCAAAACATTGTCAATGCTAGCAAGGATGAATTTTGGATAAAAGAAGTGGAGGAAGAGCTAGAACAAATAGAGAGGAAATAGACTTGTGAATTGGTTCTTAGACTAGTGTATAAGAATGTGATTGGAACTAAGTGGGTGTTCTGGAAAAAACTAAATGAAGATGGTGAAATTGCAAGGAATAAATCCATATTGGTTTGCAATGGCTATTCACAAGTTGAAGGAATTGATTTTGAGGATACTTTTGCTTCGGTAGATAGAATAGAAGCAATAAGAATGTTTCTTTCTCTTTCTTCTCATAAGAACTTAAAAGTCCATCAAATGGATGTCAAGTCCACTTTCTTGAATGGTCATCTAGAGGATGGGGTATATATTGAGAAAACAAATGGTTTTCAATTATTTGAAGAGTCAAACATGATGTGAAAACTCAAAAAGTATTTTTATAGTCTGAAGCAAGCCCTTAGAGCTTGGTATTCTAGATTGGACAAGTAATTACATCAACAAGGATTCAAAAAGGATATTGTTGATAGCAATATTTAAATTAAGGTTTAGGAAGACAAATTATTGATTGTGGTTGTATATGTTGATGACATCATCTTTGGTGGAGATGATCATATGTGTAATAGGTTTATAAAAGTGATGTAGAAGGAATTTGAAATGTCAATGATTGGTGAGTTTTCTTTCTTCCTTGATGTTCAATTATTCAACAAATGATGGTATCTTTATTTCTTAGGCTAAGTATGTGAGATATATTGAAGAAGTTTGAAATGGAGGACTCCAAACTAGTGGGAACTCCTATGGTGACTGGTTATCATTTGAGAAAATATGATGAGTTCTTAGAGGTTTATTAGACTCTTTATAGGTCTATGATTGGAGGTTTCTTGTACCTAACTACTTTGAGACCTACTATTATGCATGCGGTAAGTTTGGTTTCCATATTTCAAGCCTATCGTAAGAAATCTCATAAGAAGTCTATAAAAAGAATATTCAGATGCTTGAAAGGTGCTTTGGATTATGGCCAATGGTATAAGAAGGATAATGACTTCTCTTTAAGTGCCTATGTTGATGTGGATTGGGAAGGATGTGTGGATGACCATATAAGTACTAGTGGAAGTGCATTCTTTTTGGGAGATAGATTGGTCTCTTGGTTTAGCAAGAAGTAGGATTTAGTATCCTTATCCACAATAGAGGATAAATATATTGTTGCAACATCTTGATACACCTAGGTGCTTTGGATGAAGAAATTTTTGAAGGATGTAAAGATAGTATATGAAGAACCCATCGAATGTAGTGTGACAATACAAGTGCAATTAATATTTTAAAACATCTAGTAATGCATTTAATAACTAAACACATCTCTATCTGGTACCATTTTTAGAGAGATAATTTTGTAGAGAAACAAGTCAGAATAGAGTATGTGCTCACCAAGGATTAGATTATAGACATCTTCACAAAGGACCTTTCAAAGGATACTTTTGAGTATCTTTGAAAGAAGTTAGGGGTTATTTCCCCTCCATGTTCTAACTAGATGCATATATGGTGCATCTTTCCAGGGGAGAAAATCATGTCAAATCCTTTTCTCC
Organism: Sequoia sempervirens; assembly: GCA_007258455.2. Classification (NCBI taxonomy): domain Eukaryota; kingdom Viridiplantae; phylum Streptophyta; class Pinopsida; order Cupressales; family Cupressaceae; genus Sequoia; species Sequoia sempervirens. The sequence continues at coordinate 364,199,956 of VDFB02000015.1, forward strand.
TAGATTGATGTATGTTACCACTTAGGGGGAGTTGGTGGTAAGGGGGATTTCTTATGCAATTGTGCACGTATTCAGAAGAAGTGTTGTTGGTAAAAGGGGGATTTTGTGCTACTGATTCCATTGAAGATCTTTACCCCTTTGTCCTATTGTTCTCTATAGGTGTTTTTCCCTTTACCGTTGATGTCAAAAGGGGAGAGTGAGCACGTGTGCTGCCATAAATGCCAAAGGGGGGATTGTTGAGGTTGTTATCATTGATGCCAACACTTGATGAGACTTCTATAAGATTGTTGGTGGAAGTTGTCATTGGTGTCAACATTTGGTGAAATGTTTGGGGTCTTCATTATGTCAACACGAGAAATAAGGGAGATTGTTTTAGGGTATGTGCAGGATCATGATGGGCCAAAAAGTGGCAATATGATGGGTATGTGGCTGACGACTTTTTTTTAACCCAAAATTGATGAAATGAAAAAGGTTTTTAAAGGAGATTCTCAACTTTCCACCAATATAAATTATGCTTTAATTTGAACTTAATAAGTAATTATTATTCATTTTCTATTCAAATTATGACTAAAGTCCGATTGATAGGCTGATCGAAAAAAATCTATAGCTTTCAAATGGTATCACATTTTTTGAATCCAAAACATGCATCACATTCTATGCTTCACATACTATAGGATTAAAAAAAAAAAATTCATGAATTTTTGACCAAGTTAAGGTGATTGACATATGAGTTTTATATATTTTAAAAAAATTAATAAAAAGTCATAATTAATTATTTACTTGGAAAAAATTACAAAAAATATGCATCACATTGGGACATGAGTCCTCTACTTATATTTAAAATCTTATAAAAAAATTTATCATTTTATTGTAGTTAGGGTGGTTCCAGGACACCTACTTCTTATTTTTCCTTGAAATTTAAGTACTACTGCATTGAAATTTCAAATTTTCACCAAATAGATTTTTATTTTTTTATAAAAACCTAATAGTTTAGAAACTACATTCAATTTTCTACAAATTTTATTCTTACATATTTTTGAAATAATATAGATAACTTATTCAAAATTTTATGTCAAGTTTCCTAACTCTGATTTTTCTAGATTTTTTGCCACTTAAGGGCCTATTTTTTCCCTGATGATCCTGCACATACCCTTTAGTGGTTGTTTCTTGGCCTTGGTTGTCACTATTGATAATATTCAGTTTGGGCTAACGTATGTATAATGATGTTTCCAAAGTTCATGGTTTTATGTCATACCTTTTCTAATGTTAATTAGGGAATTATTGAGTATAGTTGATATTAGGAGAGTTGATTTCATAATGATTTATTAAGATGACGATTAGAAGTGTTGATGATGGTGGAGAGATATGTTGAAGGTCTACAACATGTTTTATGCTCTCTTTTGATGTCACCAAAATAAATTTCTAGTCTAGCCAAGTCGCAAGTTGTTGAAAGGTTTTGTTCTTGAAATTTGCATCAAAGTCTATCTAGGAGAATACTCTACATTCCTCCACTTTTGATGATATGGTTTTTTGGTTTGGGATTCAATTTTTTTTTTGTGGGTGTTTCTCTCCTATCTTTTTAGGTCACCAATATTACTGAGGAGATTTTTATGAATTGCAGAAGTTGGCAGTGTTCTTAGTTGTCTATATTGGTTCAAAAAATTCTCTACATTTCTCCCCATTGATGTATTTGCTCCTACAACTTGGTGATTGTGTTCTAAATGTTTTTGTAGTGTTTTAATTCTAATATCATATATTTAAGTGGTCTGCAAGTTTATATGTTAATATTATATCTCTTGAATAAATTGTCTATGCTTCCTAAATAGCGTATTTTGTTCTTGTTTGGTCTATGATGATTCTCAATGGCATGAAAGTATAAAGAAGCCTCTAGAAGAGTTTTTGGATGTTCAAGGAACATCTCTTTGTGATACACACTTCAATAGATGATAATTTTTTATGTTGTATTATGATTTGAGTTGGTTGTCCAAGTAATTTGTGGATATCTAGCTAAAAGGGCTTGCTCTTTTGCTTGTTTCATATGCATTCCTAGGGGTTTGCGCCAACATTTGAAGATGTGTTATGATGATTTTGGGTCTTGACCTATCGTTTTCAGCCTACATTGAGTAAATTCAATTAGAAGTATGTTTTGGGTGGTCAACGTGTTGAATTTAATATTTATCCTCTTCTTGGTTGACCTAATTAAATGTAAGATATCTTGTGGTGGATATATATACAATATTATTTTTAGATGCAAATGAATGGTGAGGTGTACAAGTGTAAATTAGTGTTTGTGTTAAATGTATTGAATATCTAGCAGAGTTAGTGCTACATTGTTAAGAGGAAAGATTAGATGCACCTTAATGCCTCAATTAGTAGAGTGAATTGTTACAAAATATTGTAATCTCTTATTATATTTATGTATCCTACTCTTAGTGAAACTCATCAGCTCCTTGTATCTTTTCTTGAAGTTGTGTTAGTTTCAATTTTGCAAGTCTTTTGTATCTTTCTCTAAGGTAGTGTGCCTTAGTTTACAAGTATTTTTTTGGCATTGAGCCTTTATATAGTGAGTTCACTCTCACCATGGTTTTTTCCCTCATTTGGTTTTCCATGTAAATCTTGTGTTCTCTTTTGCATGTGTGTTCCTTGCTTCATCTTTCTTTGTTATAGATTTGGTTAGAAGTAGAATTGTTATATATTTTATTGGGTAAAAGCACAAAGCGTTGTCACACTTCTGGCCAAATAAATAGTTCTGAGTGAACAAATTTCAGCTAGAAAAGTTTTAGATGAATAGGTTTCAACCAAAATCACATGGCCTATACATGGCACACAAGATTTCAACTAAATATGTTTTAGTCGAATCCAAAAAAAAAAAATCCCTTTGCCACTTTGAAATTGGCTTATTTTATGTGCGAGGTTTTTATAGAAAGGGTTTTGGCCGAAACCCTTTCTATAGAAACCATTTCTACCAAAACTATCTATGTGGCATCCTAGTTGGCAACCAACTCAGCTTTTTACATAATTTTTTGAAACTTTCAACTTCAACTAAGTATTCCTTTAGTTAGAATGATGTTTAAAAAAAAAGAAAAATACCCTTTTGTAGAGCTTGGAGTGGTGAATCCAAATATGCAATTATTTTAATATTTTGTTTTTAAAATAATGCAAGTAGGTTGTTAAAGTTAAAAAAGAGGTTGATTAGAAATTTAAAAAAAATAGTAAAACATATTTAAAAAAAAATTAAAATAGATGGTGCACTAAAGGAGAGAGTCCTCTTCAAAAGGATATAATTTTTTTTTAGAAAAGATTAAAAAATAGACAATAGTTGATGTCTCATGAAAACTGTCAAATTCTGATGAGTTTGATTTTAAAACATTATTACAAGAAAAATATACCTCAAAATTTGATTTTTTCCATGCACTAGATATAGAAGTTACCTATTTGGAGAAAAAAAATTCAAGGAAAAAATGATTTTTTTTTAAATTTGTTTCTTGACATCCTATGAATGTCACTATTTTTCTAAAATTTTCAGCATTCCAAAATCTATTCTTAAATTGATAAAATCATAATGAATACAATTTTTAAAAAATCTAAAAAAATTACAAGAATAAACTTCATCAAAATTTCTACATTTCATTAGTTTACATCATTTTGAAATTCAAAACATAAAGGCCACTTTTATGTGGTCGAAGTTAAAAAAAAAATTGCTCTTGGTTGATTCATTTATAAAGTGTGACACAGGTTTGTGCTTTTACCCTATTATTAACAATTTCTGAAGTTGTTGAAGATTTAAACTGCTATATCCTTCTTTATTACTTTTTGTTAAAATATTTTGATTTGGAAAAGTATTTGGTTGAAAGGTTTAAGTTCTAGATGGGTTCAATTTTTTGTAGATATTAATTCACCCCCTCTCAGTATTTGATGTGTTTAACACTAGAGAGGCCTTATTTTCCCCTTATCAGCACTAGGTTTCTCCCCCACCACATTACCATTGACAACCCCCTTTTCAAGTTTAGATTTATTCATTTTAGTAGCTAAAGAGGGAACATTAGTCTCCATATCCTCTTCCCTAGTAATGGAGCAATTGGACTAGGAGATATGAGGCTTTTCACATTTTTTAGAGACCTTGGTTTTAGAAACATCTTCAAAGGGAGGGTTAGAGTAAATATCCATAGAATCTCCATCTTCTTCCTCTACAAACCACTCATCCTCCTCCATATCATCTTTTGTCTCATATGAGTCTAAGAGGTTCTCAACATGAGGAAATTTAGCCAAGCGAGGTTTAGAAGACTTGTTAGGCTTAGTTGGGATTAATAAAGTTTTAACATGCTCCATTATTAGCAATATCAAGCATTCATGTAAAATAGGAAACTTGGGATTTTTCCTATATTCTCTAATACCACACTCTAGAGAGGCCAATAGATAATATGGAAAGGAAATGTTTTGTTTATGCCTAAAATGATTAAGAAAAATAAAATGGTAACTAAATAGAGTAGAAAATCAGTCATCCAAAGTGAAGTAAAACATTATTACATTGGTACTATCGACCAAAATAGGCTTGATGGAACTCCTATCATACAGACCAAAGGAAAATTTAGCCATTTTATTGTGTTTATCCTTCTTTAAAAACATACTTAGGGTTGCATCACATGCCTTTTATATTTGAAGATCTTTCTACCATATGTGGACAACCCAAAGATGTACCATATAAACTCCTAAGAAATTTCAATCTCAATTCCATTCACAGTGAGTGTATGATTCTTCCACTTGGAAATAAAGAATTTTGACACCTATGAGTCAAAAAAATGGAGTTTTCAATGCAAGGTGTCACTCCACCTTCCTCCAAAATCTTCCAGGCCCATACATCACTTTATGTCCCATCACAAGAAATTTGATCCACTTAACTCTAATCCTCACCCATATCCTTCAATGTAGAAGACATAGAAAGAATCTTACTAATGTAGATCAAACCCCACCATAGAGCAACATGGTCTAGGAAGTGATCAAGCCACAAGGTACAATATTTTCCTTTCTTTAGTCCCAACCCACAAGAAATTTCTTTGAATGCTTTCTATCTTAATTTTTTTTGGGAATATTGGAAAGACTCATTGCATAGTCCAAAATATTATGAAGAGGGGATTTAATTAATTGGACCTTGCCAACCTGGCTGAGCAAGGCACCTTTCCAACCAACAAGATTTTATGGAAACTTATCAAGAGTACCCAACCAAAATGACTCAAGGACATTATTAAAACATAAAGGAAAACCTAGATAAGAGGAAGAAAGCTCACCAACATCACACTAAAGAATACTAGAAATTTTTCTCTTCCTTAGTTCAAGAGTGTTCATGAAGAAAATTGTACTTTTGGGAAGAATAACATTATGGCTAGATGTAGCTTCATAGTTAAGAAAAATAGATTTTAACATCTTAGCTTCCCACACAGAAGTCTCCCCTAAAATAATTGTTTCATCAATGAAATTTTGATGAGAACATACCTAAGCACTTGAGGAAGGAGATATCTCTTTCAACATTACTTTATTGACCACTTTTTAGATTAATCAGCCTAGAGACTTAGCCATTAGATTAATCGACCTAGAAACTCAACCATTACAAAAAAAAAGGACGAAGAACCATTGATAATCATAAAACATTTTGAGGAAGAAATCAATTGACAAATAAGCTAAAGCAATTTATTTCCAAAAAAAATTCTTTCAAAACCTTAACAAAATTTTTCTAATTAACCTAATCATAAGCTTCCATAAGGTCCAAATTTAGTAGAAAAATAACTTTCTCATTAACTGAAAATGAATGGATATTCTGATACATCATGAGAATAGAATCAAGGATTTTCCACCCAAGGACAAAACTATTCTATTGAAGAGAAATAATATTGGGAAGAATAGCTTGTAGTTTGGATGTGAACACTTCAAAAAAAAATTATAAATACAATTGCACAAACTAATTGGATGAAAGTATCCAAAGGAGGAATCCTCGGGATTCTTAGGAATGAGAAAAATAAAATTAGAGTTAATCTCCTTAAGTAATTTTTTGCCACCAAAAAATCCTTTAGTAGCATCAGACACATCCTTAGAAACAAAATCCCAAAAAAGCTAGAAGAACATAGGAAAACCATCCAAACCAGGGGCTTTGTTTCCTTCAAAAGAAACCATAGCTCTCGTAACTTCATCCTTCAAAGGAATTCTCACAAGCTTCCTATTTAACTCCTCCAAAATGATATTAGGAGTAATATTAAGAAAAGAATCTTGGAAATCAAGGACTAAAGATTGATCAGTAGAAAGCAGGTTAGAGAAAAAAATTGAAGTAGCCTGCATAATATTCTCCTCTTTAACCAAATTTGAAGCATTATGACAAATAGATTTATTACAATTAGAAGAACGGTGCTTCAAAGTAGAGAGATGGAAAAATTTAGTATTTTTGTGACCACTTTGCAACTAGATAGCCCTCGAATGTTGTTTCTAAAACCTCTCTTCCTTAGAGATAATAACATCAATATGATATAAAAGAGAGTTCTCACAAACAATGATAAGGGTATCAAAACCATTGGATTGAATAAGCCACTAAATCCCATCTAAAGCATCCTTAATGAGAGCCTTTTCCTAAAATATTTGACCAAAATAGCACTTTTTTCACCATTGAATATTAGATTTAGTTGTAGACACTTAAAATTATCCAAATCAATATCACACATTTGATTTGATTTACTAACACCATTTTCATCCTTATTCGACCACTTCCATTTATTTAATTAAATAATCCTATTTTTTTAATTCATCAATTTCTTATATTAATCAGATAATCAACATTATTGTATTAATTCACCTCTTTCATGCTAATTTTTTTATCACATTTGATTAAATAATGCAAATAATTTTCTTAAATCCCCTAAGTCCTCTTATTTGATTAAATGATCTTAATTATTTAATTAAATCTCATTAACTCCCATCATTTTTAATTAAATGACCTAATTATTTAATTAAAATCCTAAGTTCTCCCATCTTGCATAATTAAATAATACCTTAATTATTTAATTAACTAATATCTTTTAATTTCTCCACCTTCTCCCACTTGTAAGGGAATATTCGTAGGAATATTCCTGCAATTTGAATTCAAATATTTCCCTCCAAATGGAAATATATTCCAACAATCTTCCAACATTCTTCCTAAAATTAAGGGACTTGCACATTCTAATTCAATTAGAGCCCTTGATTAGAATCATTGATCCATTTCAATATTTTATCTCATTAATGGGCTGGAATCCTTGATCCATACCATACTCTATCTTTCAATTTCATCCATTTATCAACCAAATCAATCTTAGCAATTGATTCAACCAAAAATCCTATAAATAGCCCTCCTTTCTATGAGTTAATCATCTAAAATTCATTTGAGTACATTTATGCTACAAAAATTCATATCCACATCCATCAATTGAGAGAATTTCATATTCACATTCATCATTTTAGATAAATTTTGTGGTTCATCCTTCATCAACACATCCAATCAAAGCTTTGCATCAATGGAGTTAGGAATGAGCAGATCCTTCCATATCAAGTCAATACTAATCCCCCAATGAGATGAGGTTTGATTTTTTAATTAAGTTTCCTTGATCAATTTCATGCTATTTCATGTTTTTAATTTCTTCCTAGTTAGCATTTCACGAATTTCATTGGAAATGTGAGTTAATTAGGTTGAATGATTGATTTGATTGCTTATTTCAATTGTGTTTAACCTGGTTATATTTCATGTTCACATAATTGACACACCCAATGGGACCTTACGTGATTAATTGACAAGTTTCTCTTGAGATTTTCATGTTTTGGAGGAATAGGAGGCATAGTAGTGAACGTGTAATATTGGAGCACACTTGTAATATTGGAGTGCACTTTTAATATTGTGACACACTTGCATAGATGCAGAGAAGGGCACTTGTCGAATAATCACAATTTTTATGCCCTATCTTCAAACTGCCATATATTGGTCATACAAAATTATTTTTTTGTGTTTTTTATAGTGAACATGAAATATAACTAGGTTAAAGACAATTGAAATTTAAGCAATCAAATCAATCATTCAACCTAATTAACTCACATTCCTAATGAAATTCTTGAAATGCTAACTAAGAATCCATTAAAAATATGAAATAACATGAAATTGGTCAAGGAAACCTAATTAAACACTCAAAACTCATCCCATTGGGGGATTAGTGTTGAATTAATGTGGAAGGATCAACTCTTCCTAACCCCATTGATGCAAATATTTGATTGGATGTGTTGATGAAGGTTAAACCACAAAATTGCTCTCAAATGATGAATGTGAGTATGAAATGCTCTCCTTTAACAAATGTGGATATGAGTTCATGTAGCATAAGTGTAATAAAATTATTTATGGATGATTAACTCATAGAAATGAGGGCTATTTATAGGATTTTTGGTTGAATCAATCACTGATATTGATTTGGCTAATAAATGGATGAAATCGAAAGATAGATTATGCCATGAATCAAATATTCCAATCCATGGATGAAATTGAATATTTACATGGTTTAATGATTATAATAAATGGATCTAATTGAATTAGAATGTCCAAATCCCTTAATTTTTGGAAGAATGTTGGAAGATTGTTGGAAGAAATTTCCATTTGGAGGGAAATATTTGAATTCAAATTGGAGAAATATTCCTAAGAATATTCCCTTGCATGTGGGAGAAGGTGGAGTAATTAGAAGATATTATTCAATTAAATAATTAAGATATTATTTAATTGTACAAGATGGGAGGACATAGGATTTTAATTAAAAAATTAGCTCATTTAATTAAAAGGGGTGTGAATTAATGACATTTAATTAAATACTTAAGATAATTTAATCAAATGAGAGTACTTAGGAGATTTAACCAAATAATTTGCATTTTTTAATAAAATAGGATGAAAATTAGAATGAAAGAGGTGAATTGATCCAATAATGTTGATTATTTGATTAATATAAGAAAATGATGAATTAAATTAAATAATTAGGATTATTTAATTAAATAGATGAAAGTGGTCAAATCGTGATGAAAATGGTGTTAGTAAATCAAATCAAATGTGTGACATTGATTAGGAAAATTTTAAGTGTCTACATTTTTCCCCTCTTTGAAGTGAGATACCTCCTACATTGATTCATAGATTTGATGCTTCTTCGATCAAAATTTAAAAAAATTCCTAATTTTTCATGATGCACCATTGTGCCTTAGCAAAAGAAATGAATGTTGGTATACTTCCCCCTCAAGAGATTGAGCAGAAATTTTGATTTTCGAGTCAAGATCATGACAAAGATACATGATTATTTCAACTGAGAGAGGATGAAAGATAATTGTTTAGAAAGATTAGATAGTTGATGTAGAAAGATTTTATGATGCATATATAGTCATCAACTATGAGTATCCTCATGTATATTTTGATATATATCACACATATTCGATACTTGGATATAAATGTTAGCAAAGATAGAAGAATAATATGAGTAAGATGGATAGAAGTAGAAGAATGAGTTGGACATTGATTAACCATTATTTTGAGATTGATTTAGAAGTCCAACGAGCCTATGATTATTCAAAAATTTATTGGATAGGGTTATGAGAAAGATGATATTGCTTTGCTTCGTGTTTAGGAGAAAATTCATCATGTCCTTCCTTATTATTTGAAATAGAAAATGGACATGATGTATCAAGGTATTGAAAACTAGGATGGCATTGTATCTAATGCAATGGAATTTGACTCTCAAAATAGATAGGAGTATTCTTGTTCATACTTGACATATGGAAATTTTTTTTGATCATGTAAAAGAATAAGCCATCAAATTAAGGAGACCAACACACAAAGGGTACAAGGAACCTGATATGTCCTAGTCATTGTTTCACTTAAGACTATCCATGTACACACAAGGAAAGTATTCAACGATGTCATATTACAAGAACATCCAACGAGCATAGAACATAAAATAAAATGATTAATGTGCCATTCATATATCTCTAAATTAGTTTTGTTAGACATCATTGAGAGATCATTGAAATAGAACAATAAGATAAATCAAAAAGGATATCCAAAATTATGCTCATTGTTATAATGATATATCTTAGGACATGCATTATATAAGATGTGATGAGCCTAGTTTTTGGTCCAATTTTGGGTAGAATCTATAGTTTATTTGTTGGAATTTGTCATGGAATTTGATGTTAAATGTTGATATTTTTATAATGTTTCCCTTAAACCATATACATTGGGCTTAAATCCTATCTCTGCAAGTTTTAATGACATTGGCATATTATGTGGATTATCTATATTGATTTTACATGTGGTTAATGAGTGTTCCTTAAGGTGTCTATAGATGTGTAGTTATTGTGCATACTGACATTTCAATGCAGATTTAATTTAAAGATGCTAAGTTGAGAAAGAAACTGCTAGATGGGAATGCACCATAACGTCCAGCAAAGGAATCGATCAAGGTCAAAGAAGGTCGACAACGGAAGATTCCTCATGAAACTAAATGTAACCACCATGTAGTGGAATTTAATGATTGAGCATGCATGAGCATTACTGTTGTGTTAAATCTATGTCTGGACCTGTATGTCTAACTAGATTCCATGCACACGTAACTTCCATCACTTAATTTTCTCTATTTTCCCTAAATGGTGTCCTCCCAGTTGTGGAGTTGACTGCCTTGCTTAGTTGATAGTATAAATAAATATTTGTTGCTTCTTCCTCAGTAGGTTGCCTGATTTGATATTTTACTTGCACTCTCAAGTTTTTAATAATGCATATACATTACTCTTTTGTACTCATGATTTACAGTGAAAAAAATAAATTTTTGAGATCAATGAGTTCTCATTAGTTTTAGAGGATACTTATCCAAGGGGGACCAATTGGTGAGTAATTCATCTTCTTAGTTCAGTATTAGTTTAGTATTACTTACTATTTAGTAATTAGTTATAAATTTGGTACCAATTGTTCCTATAACCACTAGAATTCTATTATGTGACAGTTCCTACAACCAAAGCAGACAAAGTAGTGCCTTGTTTGTTGCTCAATTTTTCATTCCTAGTATGAATTTTAGTTTGATGTAGTTGTTGATTGATGATTGTTATTTACGGTATTCCCTTCTAAGCAATTTAGTTTCAGCATTGTGTGTCCCTTAGTTGTAGAATGAAATGGCTACTCTGAGTTCCTAGTGCACATATTGTGCTAAAACATTTCAAGTTCATGTCCTTGGGTTGGCAAGTTAAATGCACCTTTATGATGATTGAAATAGCTATTCAAGTTATATGTCCAATATCTGAACCATGGCTGCTAGGCCTTAGTTATTAAATCATTGTAGGAGGCCAACATTTTTGGCACCATTGTCGGGGATGATGTCAAACTAGGGAGTCTTTTGGAGTCATTGGTAGTTTTTCTTGCAGTAATATTTTTGGAAGTTGTTCTTAGTATATCCTCATTTAGGAAATAATGACCCCCCTTATTCTTTACCAATTCCTTGTGTGAGTTGACTAATAGTGAGTGATACTGTATGCATAGAGGAAGGAGAAGGGATGCTTATGAGAGATTCCTTCCTAACAATCCTAATACATTCCAGCTAGTTGAATATCATAACCTACCAAGAGAAGAAGAAGATCCACACCCCTTTGCTAATGCATTTCCTGATCTGACTAGCTTTGAAGTCTCTTGTGAAGATCAAAATTAGCTTGAGAACCTCTTTGCTTTGGAACTACATCAAGCAGGCATGGGTGATACAAATAGGAACATACCTAACCAACTAGCTTTTCCTTTCCCCATTGCCCATCAGAATGAAGTTGACAACATCAAGAACATTCATGCCTCAACACTCCCCAAGTTTTATGGACTTGTCAGAGAAGATCCCGATACCTTTTTATTTGAGTTTGACATACTCTGCAGGAGTTATAATTATACTATTGATGCCCATAGGCTTAAGCGATTTCCTACCACTCTAAAAGATGCTACATTAAGATAGTTCATGATCCTAGGCAGAGATAGTATGAAAACTTGGGAAGACATGAAGACAAAATTCCTTAAGAAATACAAGGATATTGCAGGGGAAACGACATGAGAGGAGGTGACATCTTTAGGATGCAACAAAAGGAAGATGAGAGCTTTGAATATTACATTACAAGGTTTCTATTTTTCCTACAAAAATCTCCACACCATACACTTAATGAAGACTCAAAAAAGTTTTTTTTCCTAAGAGGAATCAATGATAGTTGTACTGATGCCTTGGACCTTGTGGGAGGAGGACATATTTCCCAAGTTCCTTGGGAAGATATCAATAAAATATGACCAAACTACTCTAGGGAAACTTCAAAGAAGGGGAGAGCTTACCAGTCTTCCATGGGTAAGTCAACTACTGGAGGATTTTCAAGAATGGTGATTACTCATTTGTTGGCAGACTTCAAGCAAGACATTATAAATAACCTAGCTACTCAGCTGGATACACTTTAGACCAAGAAGAAGCAAGAGGAGGCAAAGGCAATGTTGATAGAGTATTTCCCCCATTGCAGACAAAAGAAGGACTATAGATGCAAGATGGTAGCTAATCTTGAAAACAAGAAAATTCCACTTGAGTTCAAGCCAATCTAGATTGAAGAATACCAAGTCTACTATGTTGCACAAATGAAGACTTAGGCTCCAAGAAAAGGTATGCTACCAGATCCACTATCCTATGCTAGGCCATATTTTAATTCCTATTCATTTGGTAACTAATGGAAGCCCTGATATCCATCCAGTTATGTAGGATATCCACCAAATCCTTGGAGTAACCCTCCAAATGTTTGGCCTAGTCATCAGAGTTCTCCACCCCAGTGGTAGCAGCCTCAAGGGAATTGGAAACAACCTTAGGGGAATTGGCAACAATTTCAAGGGCATTGGCAGCCACCTCTAGAAAATTGGTAGAAAACAAATCAATGGAGAGGAGGAAAACAATGGCCTACCCAAACAAATAGTTACATACAACCACCTTCTCAGCCCCAACATCCTTCCATAATGCCTTCACCTACTAATCCAAGCTCAAATGCACCTAAACCTACTTAGCTACTAGCTCAGCCCACACCCAATCCAAATAACAAACCACATCAACAACTTGCATACTCTGCTGATTCAAATCAATTCCCTACATATGTTGTGAGTGTAAGTGACATCCACTTGCATTCAGGAACTACTCTACAAACCCCTTCCAAGCTCATTATCATTGAACTTCCTATAAAAGAGGAAGAGGAACCTTTGAATGATCCCATTCAGCCAAGTGTACCAAAAATCCTGAACCAGTCCAAGTCAAGCAGACTAAACAAGAACCACCATTTCCTTAGAGATTGGAAGTTTCCAAGAAGAAAGAAGTAAAGGAGGATACAACTTTTGATATCTTGGATCAGTTGAAGCATGTATGTGTCCAGATACTTCTATTTCAGGCCATAAAGGATGTTCCTATCTATGAAAAAGCAATCAAATAAGCGTGCCTCAAGTATCTAGGTAGGAAAAGAAGGACTCAACTATAGATCATGTGGTGGGATAGCTAGCTGACATCATGCTAGGAAAAGTGACTATCCCCAAGTATAATGATCCAAGTAGTCCTGTGATAGCAATTTTTTTAAATGGGGTCCAAGTAAGGAATGATCTGATTGATTTAGGGGCAACAATAAATGTAATGACCAAAGAAATCCTGCAACAACTAAACATTGAAAGCATGAGATCTACTCCTACTATCCTATAGCTTGATGGTGTAGTGGAGGATCTTGTAGTAGTTCTAGACTTTTGGGAGTACCTAGCAAACTTTATGATTCTTTCTCCTAAAGCTACACTAGGTGGGTACCCCATTATTCTTGGAAGGCCTTGGTTAGTAACTGTAGATACATACATTGGATGTAGGTTAGGTGAAATTACCATTTAAGATGCGAAGAGCATGAAATTTTTTGTTCTTTATCCTCCTGCTCAACCATCTCATGATGAAGATAATCCCATATGGCCACATGTTGGTGAAGAGGCCGAGGAAGTTAATTTTGTGGCACAACTTATGATGCTAGGAAAAGTCTCTTTCATGCAGCTCTAATATGAGGATGAAGTATTGGCCAACATCATTCAAAACCATTGTGAAGTGGAGGAAGCATCATCTTCTATTCTACTACTCCAGTCAAGACATTTCTACCTGCTCTTCCTATAGCCACTATTCTTGCAAATGTTCTTCCTACAACCACTCTTCATGCAGCCAATGTTCCTACAGATAGACTTCCTACAACAACAAGTATGTCCCATACATTGCTGCCATATTAACTAAAGGTACCATGTGTTAATGAAGCAACCATGATAGAGTTAACTACACAAGTACATGTGTCAAAAGGAAAATATCTGAATGTTAATAGTATATCAAATGAAGAATAACAATTGTTATTGGAAAACCTATTAAGGACCCATCAACATGCATTTGTGTGAGATTATCATGATATGAAGGGATTGAACCCAAAAATTTGTACACACATAAATTAAATTAGAGATTATTGCACCCTAGTAAGATAGCCACAAAGAAGAATTAACTTTTCACTAAGAGAAATCGTGAAAGGAGAATTACAAAAATTACTAGATGCAAGATTTATCTACCCCATTTCAGATAGTCAGTGGGTATCTCCATTAGTGATTGTTCCCAAGAAAGGAGGGAAATAGCTAGTTTGTGTTGATTATAGGGAACTTATTGTTGCCACCAAGGACCACTTTCTCTTACCCTTCATTGATCAAGTTTTGGACACACTTGCAGGAAAGCAATACTTTTCTTTTTTAGATGGATTCAATGGCTACAACTAGATTCAAATTGCATTAGAGGACCAAGAGAAGACCACATTTATCTATCCATGGGGGACTTATGCATAATCAATACTCCCATTTGGCTTATGCAATGCACCTATAACTTTTGATAGGGTAGTCATTAGCATATTCTCAAACATTTCTCATGATTGCATGGAAATTTATATGAATGACTTTACCACTTATGGTGTTGATTGTAATCAAACATTGGAAAATCTCAAGAGAGTCCTTAGAGATGTGAAGACCAAAACTTGTCCTTAAATAGTGAAAAGTGCTTCATGATGATGCAGGAAGGTGTAGTTCTTGGCCACTACATCTCCCACAAGGGAATTCAAGTAGATCCTACAAAGATTGAGGTAATCACAAATCTTCCCACACCTACAAAATAGAAGGATGTTAGGAGTTTCTTGGGTCATGCAAGATATTATAGACATTTCATCAAGGATTTCAACAAGGTAGTAGCACCATTGTATACTCTTCTCACAAAAGATGTTGAATTTCAGTGGACTGAAGCTTGTGACAAGGCATTTTCTGACTTGAAGGTAGCTTTGACTCATGCTCCTGTACTCAAAGGTCCTAATTGGGAGCTTCCTTTCTACATCCATACTGAAGCATCAAATTATAACATAGGAGCAATCTTAAGACATAAAGAAGGAGCTATTGAAAATTCCATTTACTTTGTCAACAAAAATTTACAAGGAGTTGAATTCAATTATACAGTGACAGAGAAAGAAATGTTGGCAGTAATCTATGCATTGAAAAAATTTAGACATTACATAATAGGCTACCAAATCTTTGTGCACACTAATCATGCAACCATTAGATATCTCATGAATAAACCTTTGATCATAGGTAGATTGGCAAGATGGTTATTGTTCATGCAGGAGTTTGATATAACCATTGTGGATAAGCCAAGGAAGGCCAATGTTGTTGTTGATTTTCTTTCAAGGCTGACTACATGAGAAGACAATCAACCCATAGATGACTCTTTTCTTGATGAGCATCTATTCTCCCTCAGTATACAAACACCCCAGTATGCTGACATAGATAATTATTTGGTCATAGGTAGAGTTCCTTCTCACTTCTCTCCAAAAGAGAAAAGGGCACTCATTGAAAAATATTTTCCTTTCTCTTGGATTGTTGGATGTTTTTTTTATGATGGACCAGACCATGTCATGAGGAGATGTGTGAGAGAAGATGAGACGTATGAAATTTTTCATGCATGTCACAACAAACTATGTGGAGGACACTTTGTATCCAAGAGGATAGCAATGAAGGTTTTGAGCACAAGATATTATGGGGCTAACACTACACAAGGACATAGGAAGGCATACCAAAAAATGTGATAGATGTCAAAAAATAGATAGACCAACTAGATCTAATGAGATTCCACTATTCCCTCTGGTAGTAATTGCTCCCTTTGACAAGTGGGAATTGTATTTTTTGAGATCCATTGACCCTCCATCAAATGGTAAGTCTTATATATTGGTATGAACTTATTATGTGATAAAGTGGGTAGAAGTTAAAGCCATGAAGCATGCAAGAGATAACAAGGTTGTAGAATTTCATTATGAGGAGATTTTCACAAGATATGGAGTCCCAAGAGAGATAGTGACTGATCAAGGGGCTAAATTCATATAAACCCTTGTTGTAGCACTAGTTAATGAGTACAACATAAGGCACACGAAGTCTACTCCTTATCACCCCCAGGCTAATGGCCAAGTTGAGGTGACCAATAGAGAAATTGAAGCCATTTTGACCAAAATAGTAGCTATTCAAAGAAAGGATTAGGAAAATAGATTACCAGAAGTTGTTTGGGCCTATAGGACAACCTGAAAAACAACTATAGACTTCACTCCATTTGAGTTGTTGTATGGAAAGATAACTATGATTCTCATTGAATTTGAATATAAGACTTTGTGGACTACAGTAGATTTGTGGATGCTTATTTCTAAGGCACAAAGAGAAAGAATCATGCAGCTAAATGCTTTGGATGAGATAAGAAGAGAATCCCTACAACATACAAAGGTAGTGAAAAATTAGAGAATCAAGTGGCATGACAAATTTATTAAGGACAAGAAATTCCAACCAGGATATTGGGCCTTGCTCTATGACTCAAGATACCAAGACAATGTAGGAAAATTGTAGACAAGGTGGCTAAGACTATATGAAGTCACTGAGGTCTTTTCTAATGGAGTTGTTCAACTTACCACCATTAATCCTATTAGGTTCAAATTACTTGTCAATGGTCATCGCCTCAGATTATATCACAAGCCAACTTCCAAAGAAGAGCTCCTATAGCAATTTACCCAACATTTAGCACCCGAGCTTCCTACAGCTGAAGGAAGTGGACCTAGTGTCCCTCATAGCTAATTAAGGTACATACTTCTCATAATAAAGACTTTCACTTACGTGGAAGTCCATTTCTTTGCCCATCCGCCCATTCAGCCATCCATCACCACCTTTCTCTCTCTTCCATCACTTCATTCCACCTTACCTCATTCCACTTCATTTTCATTAATTAATCAATTTATTCCCTAAAAGGAAAGCGGTACTTTCTCCACAATCTTTGCAACAAATCATCCACACATTTAGGTATGTGCACATTAATTGCTATCTTTTAATCATCTTTTAAGTGCATTCATTTAATCATTGTACATTAGTATAGGCATTCACATAACATGTTATTATTCCCTATCAAATCACCACTCCCATCTCACATGTGTGGACACATGTCCAATTTTAGGTTGGGGGGGAAGAAAAAGATGCAAATATATTGCCCATGTGTCAATTTATGCTAGGCTACATCATAAAATTCAAAATGAGCTGATTTAAAATCTAAGTAAGAGGAAGGATTGCATGTGTGAAGTGGCATTAACTATAGAAACCATTTCTTCCCATCATAATTCTCCTTTATTACTCCTTTTTTTCCATTATTGACTTTGTCGTAATCTGGAGTTGTAAGAAAAAAGGTGAAACAAAAGAAAGGAAATTTAGTCGATATTGACACTAGAAATTTAGAAGGTATTACAAGAAAGTGAACTTGATTTTCAAATGGGAATTACAGAAAAGAAATTGTAGAGAATTTGTTTGATTGCAGACAATGGGAGGTGGGTTAATTCAAAATGAACCCATAGTGCATGATGTTTTTATTGTAGGATGCACAATACCTAGCCGAATTTAGAAACTGTGGATGACTAGATTACTTCCTGAAGCTAGATGGATTTGATGAAAGCATTTTCCTTTAATTTTCCCAGACATTTTTTGAAGGAAAAGCCACAATAAAAGGGTTGGAAGTTGTGGCAACTAAGAAAATAATTGCAAAGGTCACATGGTTACTGATTGATGGTGAAAATTACCCTACCTCCAAAGATACCAAATTAACTAGGGCCGAATTTATGGAGCTAAATGACCCCCCATTGAGCATAGATAAACATGGTGCAAAAAGAATGTCTCTTCCCAAGCCATGGAAGTAGATAGCCATTTATGTTATCAAATACATCACTTGTGAGGGTTGCTAGTCAAATTTGCATTTTTTGCACTTCAAGATTTTGAATTACATGAGGCATGGAAGGAGGATGAATGTGCCTAACATGCTATATAATTTTCTCTCAATCATGGCAGTCGAGACCCAAAAAAGTAGGGATAAATCTATTTCCCACCATTGTCTGATTAAATTGTTGGTTGAAAAGTCTATGCATGATGTATCTAGAATGACTTGGGAAGAATTTATAAATGTTGATCAAATTAGACCTGAGCAGTTGCAACCTAGGGTTTTACCTCAACCCCATAGGAATAGCAAGAGATTGAGCATGACTGAAGCCACTCTTGGTGCTTCAACCTTTTGTACAGGCTCTAGTGTGAACCCTCCTATAACAGAAGAAACCATAGAAATTAGTTCTTCTAGAACAAAACACTCAAAAAAAGAAATCTCTTCATCAGATTCTGATGACGACGTTCCACTTGAAACCTTGATGAAAACTAGGGCATAGCAAAAAGAAGTAGAAATGAGAAAAGGAAAGGCCAAAAGGCAGCCCACATAATGAAAGGTGTCAAATTCTAAGAAGAGGAAGGTTGACACTGTTCATCCTGTAGCCAAAGAAAAATGTGAGAGATCTCCTAGGAAATCAAGACCAGCTAGGCCAACATTTGGTATGCCTCCACATAAAAGCCCTAAGCCTAGTGAGACATCACATGAGGACCCTAAAGCCCCAATGGGATAGGAGAATGTTGAAAAAGAAGACATATTTGAGAGAGCAACAAATATAACACTGGCTGATCTTGCTAACATTGTAGAAGAGTTTGAGGAAAATTAGGATTTCCTGCAACATGAGCAGGAAGTCCTACAACGAGAGGTCCTACAAAAAATCAAAAACTAGAGCAGGAGTTCTTATAGCCATAGAAAAAACATGAGTGAGGGCCCCTATAGCAAGAAGTGGAAGAATAAATAGTACCCTTGCAACCAGAGACAACTAGACAGCCTAATTCCATGCAGATAGTGCTATATGAGAAGCCACCATCGACAAAAAGACTAGTAGGAATTCATAATCCTCCAAATTTTATAGTACATATAACAATTTTGAATTTATGGAAAGAAATAAAAAGGAGTGAGGAAGAATTCAAAAAGGAAAAACAAAAATTGAAGAAGGAAATTCAAAAGAGGGAGGAGGAGATTAAAGATAAGGATGCAAAAATTGTCACCCTGAAGCAGAGGGTGGATGATATGGCAACCTTGGTACCACAAATTTTGGAATGTAGGACCCCTCCAAGGGTCTATGCTATGCTCTTTGAAAGAGAAATGCCTCTTTTTAAGCTGTCAAGGATTGCCTTAGGTTTGAATCCTTCTATTGACACCCCTGTTAAATTTTTCAATTCTTATAGGATTGCCTCATTTGAAATGAATAATTTTTTGTGTGATTTTTATTTACATAATTATGTTGTAACTCAAGACAATGATTGGAATCTGTTGTTGTATGTTGGGGATGCCCAGAATTCAAAAAGGAAAAAAAAAAATTGAAGAAGGAAATTCAAAAGAGGGATGAGGAGATTAAAGATAAGGATGCAAAAATTGTCACCCTGAAGCAGAGGGTGGATGATATGGCAACCTTGGTACCACAAATTTTGGAATGTAGGACCCCTCCAAGGGTCTATGCTATGCTCTTTGAAAGAGAAATGCCTCTTTTTAAGCTATCAAGGATTGCCTCAGGTTTGAATCCTTCTATTGACACCCCTGTTAAAATTTTCAATTCTTATAGGATTGCCTCATTTGAAATGAATAATTTTTTGTGTGATTTTTATTTACATAATTATGTTGTAACTCAAGACAATGATTGGAATCTGTTGTTGTATGTTGGGGATGCCCAATTAAGGGAATTTATGTCTTGGGTACAAAATGAGATTAGTTGGGAGCAACAACATGAGGCTTATATGCAATTGGATTCTAACATCCTTGTGCCCATTAGGGCTGAATCAAGCAATCCAAGGGATATTTACAGAGAATAGAACATAATGCTTCTCAGACCTAGTTATGGAAACAAGATTATGCCTTGGATTGATATAGTTTACAATGAGTATGAGGTAAAGACAAGAACAAAGGAGGAAACTATGATAAGATGTCTATTACAAAGATAGAATAGCCTAACTGTTGAGCTGAAGCAAGTTGAGCCTCATTCCATCCACAATTATGATACAACACTAAAAATGATTGATAGATATATTCATATTGGAAGAACACAGGGGTGATCATGGCTTCCCCTGACTTTTTAGCCACCCATGTTCATGTGGCTCATGCCAAACTTTAGATTCTACCAATATGACATTGCTATAGAAAAATAGAGATGAAATAGATTTGACAGATTAGGAGGATTCTATTGGGATCTCAATTCACGCATAATAGCCACCGATGTTGGGCAACTATCAGTTGTAAATTTTAGAGTCCTGACCAAGTAGAAGAACAACCCTTCCCCTGCTGGAGGACTAGCAAAACGTTAGGTTGGGGGGAGTGATGAGCCTAGTTTTTGGCTCAATTTTGGGTAGAATCTATAGTTTATTTTTTGGCATCTGTCATAGACTTTGATGTTAGATGATGATATTTTTATAATGTTTCCCTAAAACCATAGACATTGGAATTAAATCCTATCTTTGAAAGTTTTAATGACATTGGCATATTATGTGGATTATCTATATTAATTTTGCATGTGGTTAATGAATGTTCCTTAAGGTGGTTATAGATGTGTAGTTATTGTGCATACTGACATTGTCATGCATATTTAATTTAAAGATACTAAATTGAGGAAGACACTACTAGCTGGGAATGCACCATAACATCTAGCAATTGAATTGCTCAAGGTCAAAGGAGGTTGACGATAGAATATTACTCATGCAGCCGAATGTAACCACCTTGTAGTGCAGTTTAATGATTGAGCATGCACGAGCATTACTGTTGTGCTAAATATGCATTTGGACCTACATGTCTGACCAGATTTCACGAACGTGTGACCGCCATCGTTCCATTTTCTCTATTTTCCCTAAATGGCATCCTCCCAGCCGTGGAGTTGACTACCTTGTTTAGCTGATAGTATAAATGGGTATGTGTAGGGTCATCATGGAAAAAAAAGCCCCTTGAGTGGTGAAAAATTCAAAAAAATTAGAGATAGGAAACTTCATGTAAAAAATTGAATAAGTTATCTATATTATTTCAAAAATATGTAAGAATAGAATATGTAGCAAATGAATGTAGTTTCTAAACTGCTAGGTTTATTTTAAAAAAATCTATTTGGTGAAAAATTGAAATTTCAATGCAGTAGTACTTAAATTTCAAGGAAAAAAAGTAGGTGTGTGTCTGACCACCCCAACCACAATAAAATGATAATATTTTTTTATAAGATTTTAGATATAAGTAGAAGAGTTGTGTCCAGATGTGATGTATATTTTTTTGTAATTTTTTTTTAAGCAAATAATTAATTATGATTTTTTTATTACAACTTTTAAAAAATATAAAAACTGCTATGTCTGACCACCTTAACTTGGTTAAATTTCATGAAATTCATTTTTTTTTTTAAATCCTATAATATGTAAAACATATAATGTGACACATGTTTCATATTCAAAAAATGTAATACCGTTTGAAAGCTATAGATGTTTTTCAATCAAACTATCAATCAAAACTTTAGTTGTAATTCAAATAGAAAATGAATAATAATAATTTATTAAATTCAAAGTAAAGCATAATTTATATTGGTGGAAAGTTGAGAATCTCCTTTAAAAACCTTTTTTATTTCATCAATTTTGAGTAAAATAAAAGTCGTCAACCACATACCCTACACATACCCATCATATCACCACTTTTTGGCCCATCATGATCCCACACATACCCAAATAAAGAAATGATGCTCCTTCCTTAGGAGGTTGCACGATTTGATATTGTACTTGCACTCTCAAGTTTTTAGTAATACAAATACATTACTCTTTTGTACTCATGATTTACAATGAATAAAATAAAGTTATGATTTCAAGCATCTAAGTTCTCATTAGTTTTAGAGGATACTTATTCAAGGGGGCCCACTTGGTGAGTAATCTGTCTTCTTAGTTCAGTACTAGTTTAGTATTACTTACTATTTAGTAATTAGTTAGAAATATGGCACAGACTATTCCTACAACCACTAGAATTCCATTTTGTGATTGTTCCTGCAGCCAAAGTAAACAGAGTAGTGCCTTATTTGTTGCTCAAATTTTCATTCTCGTTATGCATTTTAGGTTGATGTAGTTGTTGATTGATGATTGGTATTTATGGTTTTCCCTTCTAATCAATTCACTTTCAACATTATGTGTTCCTTAGTTGTAGAATGAAATGACTACTTTGAGTTTCTAGTGCACATACTGTGTTGACCCATTTCAAGTTCATGTGGATCTGGGTTGACAAGTTAAGTGCATCTTCATGATGGTTGAAATATCTATTTAGGTTAGATGTCCAATCTCTGAATCATGGTTGTCAGAGCTTAGTTATTAAATCATTGTAGGAGGCCAACAAGATGATGATGGGTTGGACTGATTAGTTTGTTGATAAGAGTTTAATTAATATTTTTGATAATGATCAAGAGTTGTTTTTAAATTTTGACATTTGCGTTTCAATTTTGATTTTTGTTGAAGTTTTTTTTTTTTTCTTTTCTGATTATTAGACTTGTTTCTATTTATGTTGTCAAAGATGAAGATGGTGATCAATTTATTATGGAAATGCGAGTTTATTTTGGGTGAAAGTGAGAATGAGATGGGTGATTTTTGTTTCAAATATTTCAATTTTTTGATGTTTTGATGTTGTTTTTGATTTATGGATGATTTGGATGTTTTTAAGGGATTTTGAGATGTTTCAAATATATATTTTTATTATAAAAATAATTTGGATGTTGATATTTTAAGGAAATTTTGGATGTTTTTGGATTTTTACAATTTTTTGAATATTTTTTATGTTTTCACATGATTTTGACAAGTAGATATGGATATGTGATGATATCAATGATCTATTTGATATGTTATTAAAATATAAGCTAGGATTGATTGATCCAATTGATTGATTGTTGATGGTGATAACATTGTTGAGGATACACAACAATGTAAGAATGGTGTTGAAGAACATGAGGATTGGGAAAGGATATCATGAAATGATCATAGATTGATTGTGTTGGTTCCCAAATCAATAGATGCAATGAGTCATAAAGAGTAGCCACTCTCTCATATTTAGACTCAGAGATTTGATTTGGCCAAAGAACAAAATTCAATCAAAGATTGAAACCTTCTACACTTCAGGCTCTGTTAAACCTGGGGGGTAATCCCAATAGCATATTTATAGATACTTGTGTGTCAAAGTATTTGTTAGAGTAATAAAGTCATCACTTAATTGGAAAACTTTATGCTTTATTACACTTAAGCTAAACTTAGGAGTGCTTTTATTTTTTTTGTTTTTATTAATTAATTCATTTTTGCATGATTAAAGCCTCTAATATTAGAACATGTCTCATTTATTGCTATGAGGACACTTTTCATGTTCTAATATAACCCTAATCTAGGGTTAACTTTCATCATTTTCATAAGGATTGATTCATTGTAATTATTTAATTCTCTACGGCTTGTTCACATAATCCAGGTTATTTTCATCAATACAATTCTTAGGTTATTGAGCAAAATCTTGCTCGTTGATCTTCTCTATTGTGATAGGTAATCAATTGCAGGTGTTTCATAGTAGTTGTGGATTGAATCAATCAATTCCAACATGGTATCAAAGCCCAAATCTGCAGTCCCCTATTCAATTTCTAAAGGGATTTGACCTTGAGCAATTTTTTGGTGCATCCTAGAGCAAAATGGGCCTCACCATCTCATCCAGAGCAACTGAAAACCTTAATATAGCTTGTTGTTTTGCTTAAATCCAAGCAGTTGCAAGAAAATAATTTGTTTTTAGAGGCACACAAATCTGTATAGATCCAAGCACCTCGATTTGCATGCACAATAGGCATAGGGTTATTCTGGTTTTTGAATTTTTCTCCAATCATAAAAAAAAATGGGTTTTTCATATTATGTTTATCTTGCAATATATATATATATATATATATATATATATATATTTTTTTTTTTTTTGAAAAATCAAATAAAAAGGTGAAATCAAAAAACATTATTTTTGAAATAAAAAAAAATCAAAAAAATCAAAAGAAAACAAAAAAAGAGGCTTTATTAAGCCTGTGATGGCCATTGGATATGTTGTAACCTGCCACAACAGGCTTGTACGCTTGCTCAGCAAGGTGGAATAGGCCCCCACTCCACCTCCAGCGGTATACAAAAAGTAGCGACATTAAAAAAAATCATTGGCCTTAGAAAAACCAACGACACCATAAAAAATCCAACACTTGCAGAAAAATCTAGCAGCTGTGAAACTGAGACAGGTACAGAGTATTCCCTCACAAATTCCGATATAGGGGAGTTTCTTGGCAACTGTGAAATTTATTGGGCCAGAGGATTTTTTTCCCAGCAACCACCATCAAATTTAATGGCATATTTAGCTAACATCATCATGACGTCAGGCTGACGTCATCGTATGGCCGCATCATTTGCCCCCTTCTAGCCCCAGTTTTCCCTAAAGGAGCATTTTTTTTCATTTTGGCGTAACTTGGGCATATAGTGTCGAAGTTAGGAAAAAAATATATCATTGGAAAGCTAGTTCCACAAAATTTCCAGCGGTGCAAGTCTCATCATCAGATTTTTCTAGTGGTTCCTATTATTCTTAGTCAAAGTCAGATCTTCATTTTGGGCTTTCGAGCTCAACTTTTTTCCTGTATCTTTGATTTTCATGATTCAAGCAGTGTTGGAAAGGTATTTCAAAGCTCTCTAGATCTATTCATGCACTTTTTCTAGAATCTACCCTATGTACATTTTATTCAGTATTTTTTGTTTTCACACTTTGCTTAATTACTTGGACATCTTGGCACCTGGAAAGGATCTGTTTGTGTGAAATGACATCATTTGATCTGCTTTATCAGTACTGAGGTTTTTAGTCTCTAATTTTTTCATTTGAGTGAGTATCATGGGTTTTTTTGTCATCCTTTTGTGATCAACTTGGAAAAGGATAACTATGAGTCTTGGCGGAATGGCATCCTGACATATCTCAGGTGGCTTGACATTTTTCCTTATTTTTATGGACTCATACCTACACCAGACACACTAGGGAGTTTTTCAGCATGGGGCATCATTGTAGATCATATTGTAGGAGTTATATGTTCTAGTGTTGATCTTGTCACTATGTATGTTGTATCTGACATTGAATGTCCCCACATACTTTGGACACAACCTTGGGAGATCTATGGAGAGCCTCATATCTCTCCATACCTAGAGAATCATGCTGTAGATTTTATCATCCCTCTTGCAGATGCATATTTCATACCCTTTGATGGTGATACTTTAGAGGAGCTTGAGTATATCACAGGTCTTGCATGTTTTGATGGTTCAGACACTTACATTCATGTTGCCACTCTTTAGATTGAGACTACATCAACATCTCTCATTGTTCCTGATCGGTTTGACATCGCCAAATCCTTGGCCTCTATTGATTTAGTGCAGTAGGACATCATACATCTTCCAGACATAGCTACTTCAGATTCATATCTCACAGACATATCATCCTTGTTTATAGAGTCCTATATTGTAGATCTGGAGGATTACTTTGAGGACATTCATCTCCTCTTTGTTGACAACCACATCATCGTTGTTGGCCCACCATCTTCATCGCCTTTGTAGCTTGTTCTACATCAGTCTTCACATGATCTTGAATCACCATCATCACTTTCTAGCATGTGGATACGTGAGTAGTTTTCAAAGGCACACATCTTAAGACATACTGGTTCATCACTCTTCACAGGGTTTCTTCAACATTATCCTTTGGATCTGTTTCTTCCCAAGGGGAGGAATGTTATTTTTCACTTCATAATCTCTTTCTAGATTCTACATCAGACATCCACCATTACAACAGGAGTTTCTTCATTGTGGGGGGGCCTTCTAGTCACTTTATATCTCTCCTTTGGAGACCATTATATATGTACTTATGTGATAGAAGTTGTCTTTGGGGGGTATCATGTAATCCACCTTATATCCTTCTTCTATTAGTGCATTACATTCTTTTCTTTTCTCTCTTTTGGAGGGGAGTTTTATTCCCATGTGGTTTTCTCCCTTTCTCCTTATGTGAGAGATTAGTATTTTGTACATGGGTACCTCATTAGCCATTAGGGTGGGACCAATTGATGCATCCATTCATGCATTTCTTTATCATAGTTTAGTTTCTCCCTAGTTCATCTTAAGGGCGTGTTAGAGTAATTAAGTCATCACCAAATTAATTAATTAATCATTAATTAATTGGGTCACTTTATGCTTTATTACACTTAAGCTAAACTTAGGAGTGCTTTAATTTTTTAATTTTTTATTAATTAGTTATTTTTTGCATGATTAAAGCCTCTAATATTAAAACATGTTTCATTCATTCCTATGAGGACACTTGTCATGTTCTAATCTAACCCTAATCTAGGGTTATCTTTCATCCTTTTCATAAGGATTGATTCATTCTAATTATTTAATTCTCTATGGCTAGTTCACATAATCTAGGTTATTTGCATCAATACAATTCTTAGGTTATTGAGCACAATCTCACTTGTTGATCTCCTCTATTGTGATAGGTAATCGCTTGCAGATATTTCATGGGAGTTGTGGATTGAATCAGTCAATTCCTTCAATGTGGCAGTTGTTCACATAATGCATATTTGATGTTTTATCATATTTGAGTTATTGAGCAATAATATCTTGCTTATTTCTTCATAGTGTGATAGGTTTATCATTGCAAGTGATTCTTGGAGTTGTGGGAGTACATCCAACTACTCTAATAGTATCAAATACACTGTAAATAGATGTTTCTCCTTCAATTGTTTGAAAAACACAGTGCCCTAAAGGTTTGGCTGACCTTCATGGTAGTTTCTAATTCAAACATGAGAGATGTGGAGCATTAAATTCCACACAAAACAAACTGAGATTGATAGGTAAATTGATTTAAAATTTGTAATTAGTCATTGAATTAACCAGTATAATGTAACATGAATAACACACTTAGATAAGTATTTCATCCATTGGAATAGAGTCAACTTCAATATCTGTGCAACCTGATAACAATTTAATACATAGCATCATCTAAACTTTAAAAATATTGTATTACAGTATTTCAACATAACATCTTAACCATAACTTCTTATCAGAATCCTAACACTTAGCCTAACATAAACCAATAGCTTCACTCAAGCATTTACATACATTCATTGAATGGATAAGCAAGAATAAAACTAAACATCCATTGGAATTCAATGGAGACAAATAAAACAACTCTTGATTATGTATTCATAGCTTATAAAACCAGTACATAGGAGAGAAAATGGTTCTGAATATTAACCATTTTGTATTAATTTTCTAATATTGCTATCAAAAATACAAATGTATTGACAAACTCTAACCTAAAACAAAACCTTGAAATGTTTTGTATTACAATGTTCACCATGAACAATTCCAAAATAGTTGACTCTTTACAATGAATCAAAAAAATTGTACTCAATGAGAAAGAAACCCTAAATGCACATCAAAAGAAGACACTTGGCAAACTCAAGATCATTGATGGATAACTGCCCATTGCCTGAAGAGAAGCCCTAATCTATAATATAATTCACACTTCTCGCACCTGCTACTCTTCAATAGAAAAATATTCTCTAGCTTGAAAAGTCATCATTCTTCTTTGTTTTGTAGTTGAAGAATATTATTTGCTTGCAAAAGATTTTATCTTCTTTATTTTTTCACCCTACTACATGAAAACAAGCTCTCTCCATGAAAAAAACCCTTCTCCAAAAAAAACATTCACACAGTGAATATATTATTCACTTTATAAAGTTTCACTTGTGCCCCCTTTTACTTTTATTTTGCTAGCACTTTAACTTCAAAGGCATTTTAAAATTCTTATTGGTCCATTAAAACTATTTACTCGTGCATTCATATCTTTCACATTACACATTTAAATGTCTAGCATGAAGTTTCTTACCTCTGTTTTACCTGGTTAAATCAAAATATTTTCCCTCGTGCTTTTACCTCTCGTTTGATGTTAAAATTTTACATTTTTAAAAAGAGGGCTTCAAAACTATATATTCAGGAAAAATATTTTAAAAGTTAAAAAAAATTTAAACTAATATCGGGTCCACCAAGTCACTGCTTCAATGTTCGTTTCCTTGATGCTTGTTCATGACGGCAACACAATTCCATTCAGGTGGGCGGGGAGCTTTTCTATTCAAACCAAAATAAAAAGATTTTAAACATTAAAAAATATTTCCCACAAATGTCTCCCTTCCAATCTAATCTCTCCTGTGGGCTCATGTTGGCATCAACCTCTGCTCCTATGGGCTAGCGGGCAAAGCCCCTCTCAGGCCCCTTTGACTACACTAGCCATAGAGAATACACTGTAGCGGCCTCCAATTAAATTACATATCGTTTCTGGGTCGTTTTTTGTGAATCCAGGGAATTTTTGGCACTACCAAACACTTATAGACATCAGAAACTATGTTAAAAATGTCTCCAAGGAATTAGTAAAGCTTTAGGCATCTTTCTGGAGGCTACAACAATGGTTTTCAGCTTGCAAGTAAGTGCAAAAATTTGCCCCAAGTTCAAAAACGTGAATAGACTTTTACATTTTCTCCTTCATCAACAGAAACAATCTTAAAATGTTTGGTGAGAATTTGCAATGTTTAATGGAGCCTCAATAAAGTATTTAAATACTTTAATATTCACCTAGCACCTTTCCTTCTCCTCTCCCATTTGCCCGCTCACATTTGGTGATGACAACATTATTTGCACGGTCTCATGAGAAAACTCATTGAAAGCTTTAATAAACAATGAGAGACTTGATAAAGTTTTAATAAAACATTTAAGAGCATTAAACTCCTTCCAACACTCCTACCAATCCCCGCTTCCCCGCAAGAAATTGTTGTCTGAGGATGAGCTTCCATGGGTTGGCAGGGAAGCATTGTCGTTCTCAAGAAAATCATTTTATAAAGTTAAACTTTATAAAACTCATATAATATTTAGTTTTCCCTAATTCCTCATGCAATTTCACTTTGATAATATTTAAACTATGCAAAACATTTTAAATATTATATTTTTAAAACTTTAGGAATTTTTACAAATTTCAATTTTGCCTGTGGACCAAATAGAATTCACTGTGGGAAAACCAGGACACTTAGAGCCACAAAAATTTGTATGAGAACATTATCAATTATTTAGAGCAAATCCATTTCCTCAATTTTTTCCTAGCCCTTAAAATTCAAGTACCTCATTTATACGTTGGCCCTCAGGATGCCTTTGTCGTGACTAAAATGCATTAAAATAATGCATCAGATGACCTCCGTTTTTTATGAAAATGCAGTTGTAGATATTTCAAGCCAAAATAAGAAATGGGTTGTTCTTATATTTGAAAAATTTGACACTTTATGGAACACCATTTTTGGCCATGTCACGATTAGAAAGCAATTGAATAACCCATTAGAACTTATCTTGGAGGTCAGAAATTGAACAGGTGTGTAGAAATTTGACCCAAGAATCTAGCACAACAAATAGCTCAACAAAAGGGATCCCAAGATGAAAGATATTAATCAAAAAAGTGGGTCACTCAGACTTTTTTGCAACTATACCTATTCAAAATAAATAAAAGATCACCAAGATGCCACTTTGAAAAAATACCAAATCATCTCCTAGGGAACTTCCACTGGACACACTAGGTCATTTGGGTATACTAAGTATGTATGCAAGAGGTCTGTCCTTGAATCATCATTCTTTAAAATATATTGAGGGTCAAACTTGACCTCCTTGAAACATTCTGAAAATGCAGATGCAAAATCTAAACAAATTGCATTTGCTTTTGGCCTGGTAAAAATATCTAATCTTGCCATGAGGCTCTGAAACTAGACCAAGGAGCATATGAATGTGGGGATAACGAAGAGCAACAATTCATTTGACATGAAAATTAACTAGCTCCAAATTGTGACTCTCTAAAGTAGGTCACTTGGGCAGATTTTTTTTAGGGAAGGCAAAATTTTCAATATGGGCATTTCAAATTTGAAAATTGCTGAAATGATAAAATGAAAAGGGTTTTTAAAGGAGATTCTCAAATTTCCACCAATATAAATTATGCTTTACTTTGAATTTAATAAATAATTATTATTCATTTTCTATTTGAATTACAACTAAAGTCCTAATTGATAGGTGATTGAAAAACACCTATAGCTTTCAAGCGGTATCACATTTTTTGAATCAAAACATGTGTCACATTCTATGGTTCAATACTATAGGATTAAAAAATTGAATTTCATGAAGTTTTGACCAAGTTAAGTTGGTCGGACATCGAGTTTTATATTTTTAAAAACTTGTAATAAAAAATTCACAATTAATTATTTACTTGTAAAAAATTACAAAAAAATATGCATCACATCGGGACATGAGTCCTCTACTTATATGTAAAATATTATAAAAAATATTATCATTTTATTGTGGTTATGGTGGTGGAATAAAACCTACTTATTTTTTCCTGAAATTTAAGTACTATTGCATTGAAATTTCAAATTTTCACCCTTTTTTTTTTGTTTTTAGATAAACCTAGTAGTTTAGAAACTACATTCAATTTTCTACAGATTATATTCTTATATATTTTTGAAATAATATAGATAACTTATTTAAATTTTTACGTCAAATTGCCTAACTTTGATTTTTTTGAATTTTATCACCACTTAAGGGCCTATTTTTTCCATGATGATCTTGTACATAACCCCCAATGTCTAGCAACGTATGGAATGTCATGTGTGGATGCTTGGATAAATGAATGGATGAATGGATGGATTGGATAAGCATGCGAAAGATTCCAAGGATTATCTTGTGATAAGATAACATTTGTTTAGATAGAGATTGATCATTTGGACAATTCTTCATGAACTTGATAATGTTGGATAGGGTAGGATCAATGATAATGACCCATGTCAAGATGTTTACCATAAGCAAGTGTGAAGTATACACTGAACCTTTGTCAAGATCAATATAATTTAGTAGATGAATGAAAATGGATTGGATAGATAGTTCATGAATTTAATATGGATAAGATGGATGAAATATTGGATTTATTTTAGGTGGGATAAGATGGTTCCACCTAAATTGGTGCATACATAGATGCTCAATTCTACACATGATGCATGTTTTCCACGTTTTCATCATGGTACTTGTACAAAGTGCCCCCATAGTGGTTTTCACTAGAGGACAAATTTTCTCTTGACTATTTTCTTGATTTTTGTATTTTTTTTGAAATTTTTTGCTCATGCTGTACCACCTAGTGGTGTTGCTATAGATGTTGTTATTGTCATAACATTCCAATAATATCCTTCATGGAGGAGTTGTTTTTCTAAGATATGGGTACTTGATTGTAACCCCTAGATTTTCTTATCTACTTTTTCAATACCAAATTCAACCTCATCTATATGCACACATCATAATAGAGTTTCTTTAGTGTCCTTATGATAAAGAGTTACTACCAAGACATGGTCAATGTGAGATTTATATATTGATCATGGATATTGAAGTTGATGGATATGAGATTCAAATGCATTGGTCAATAATTTGGAATCTTTGATTTTCCAAACAAGGGAGGATGAGCAATGATAGGTGGATATGGATATTCGATTTGAAGAAACTTCTTGATATACCTTATAGTTCACTTTTGAGGCCTTCTTTTGCATCACTGGACATTTTTTATGGATGAAGTTCCCTTTTTTATTTTTCCCCATAGTTTCTTTGACTAATGGATTTTGATAGGGATGATATTCTTTCTTTTTCTTTGTTACCCATTTAAATTTTTCTTTTCCATTCCTTTGCTTCAATGACTTTCTCTTTTCTTTGATATAGAACTTTCTCTTGTGGTTGGTCCATATTAGAGGGTGGAAAGATGCATGGATGATGATTCATGATATGGCTAGTTGTAGTGTTGGTAGTAGTTTTATCATAAGGAATCTTCATGCTCCCCATGTTGGTGTTTTCCTTAGATAAGGTTTCCCCCAGTATTATAGAGGTATCATTGAAATGATCAGATTCCTTTATTATTGGAAAACTAAGACCTTTCTACTCAAGATTGTTGACTATATTTGCTGATTTCAAGATACTATGTTTTAGTAAACATAATCCTTTGTTATGATAATGCTCAATATTCTCATACTCAATGTCTCCAATATGAATGGGGGATGTATTTGATTTTGATTCTTTTTCAAGAGGTGATGATGATTCACAATTACTATAAGGATCTTCTCTATGGTTACTATAAAATTCCATTGATTTTGCTATTCTTTGATCCTTTGCTAGGAAATTAAGAGTAGTAGACTCTTGTTCATTGGTAATGATGTTGAGAGTAGGAAACTATTATTTTTGAAGATCATCTACATGTCTATTGGGAGCAAGCATCTTATTGGTAAATGGAAGAGTATGCGATATATGGATATGATCATTGTTTGTGAAATATTGTATAGATTGGAAGATACCAATTAAATCATTGTATTATCTTGGAGATATGGATCCTTGATCTTGACTAATTTCAGAATTGCTTTTGATATGATTTGGATCAAGTTCTTGACATGGTTCAATTTCAAAGGATGGATTTCTTGCAAAGAGTTCTTCAATTTCTTCATCGGGAATGGATATTGGTTTAAGATTCTCTTGATCTTTGGTGCAGGAGCACCAAAGCCCTTATCTGCAAATTTGATCATTTGAAGGTTTTGGTGTGTTGGTAATTAGGTGAGTCTAGGGAGTTTGGAGTAATTTGAGTCTATTTACACTAAATAATGTCTATTGAGATAATTTACTATGTAATTGGGTGGGTTTTGAGTCATTAGTATCAAATTGGTAAAAGTTGCAAAAAATGTAAAAAGTTGTCAAAGCAAAAAAATTGCAAAATTGCAAATTTTAGGAAGGTGAAGCATCTTAGAAGTTTAAAGGGAAGCTATAGACATTTTTTTGGTTATATTCTAATTCAATATGTAAATAAAGCCTCAACAAGGCTCAAACAGGGGTTGAAGAAGATTGTATTGAAATCATTCCCATCAAATACAACATTTTTCTAAAATTTTACTATTAATTTGCACCTTTTAGAAGTTGTACAAACCCGCACACATTGTAAATGCTCTGAATATCATCAATTTTTTTTGGGAATTGAATTAGCTTTCATTTGCATCAATTGTGAGAGTCTAATATTAAGATTTGAGTGATTTTTCTTCATTTTACTACTTATGCCCTGTAAACATTATATTAAGGGTTGATTGGCTCTTAAAATGTTGAATTGACCCATTCCACTCACTATAACTACTATAACTCATGGAATGGGTCCAATGCATTAGGATTTATGTGTCCTCATGGTTTAGTAGGCAGAGGAGTCAAGTTATTGGATTTGTGGTGATGCCCTAGGGTAGGACAATGATTTTCCATGTGAAAATGGGATGTTAAAGAGGGGTTTTGATGAAATGTTGAAAGAACCTTCTATGTAATGGTTGTTTAACCTTGTGTAGGGTATTTATGAACTATTGGATGCATTAGTTGGGTCCTATAAGCCTAGGTGATAGGATTTTGTATAAACCCTTGTCATTTTGCATGTAGAATGAGGGTTTGGTGGTTCAGTATCATAGAGGTCATGGCATTGATAAATGATGATGGAATTTGTTGTTTTATAACACAATTTGAGACTTTCAATTTATTTTTGGTGGTAAATAGGTGTTTAGGAGGTACCTACTTTGTAAAAGAGGGTTATTCAGTGGCCTAAAAGCTAAGGCAATCTATTTGTTTTAATATTGTTGCAAAGAAACCTCATCGAATCTATTGATATGTTGTGTTAGGACTTGAAGTGTGTCTCAGATGATGTCTAGTAGGTCTCTGTACAACTTTCTCTAAAAGATGTTTAGAAAAGATAGTTTTGAGGGCTACAAGCCTTAAGGTGTGTGTATGGCAAAAGTTGAGTGAATAATGTTGGAAGGGTTGGTTTTCTTGTTTGGGTCTGATCACTTTATGTTGATTTACGGGTCATCACCATCTAGGTTGCTATCAAGTGTTATCAGAGCTGAGTTATTAGATCTTTTGTAGTGGATTGGTTGAAGTTTGTAGGTTGGAAGGTGAAAAAACAAGCTTGTAAAGATGCCTCATAAGAATGTTGGTGTTTCTAGAGAGTTGAAGGAGTTAAAAGAGAAACATGCTAATCTTTTGGAGTCACACAATATTGTGTTGGAAAGGCTTGCTTCCTTGGAGAAAAAGAAGAGAAGAGAAAAAAATGATTAAAGTGAGTAAGAGGAAGAAGATGAAAAATATGAAGATGTGGAGGAGGAGTTAGACCTTGAAGATTAGAGGATGGAAAAGTTTCTCAAGGAAGTCAAAGGTGATTCACATAAGGTAAAGGTCAATTTACCTATGTGTGGTGGAAATTTGAATGAGGAAGAGTTGCTTGATTGGATTGTAGCTATGGACCACTTTGAAAGTGAAGACATTTCATATGAGTAGAAGGTAAAGGTGGCAAATAAAAAACTCAAGGGTCATGCACTTCTATGGTGGGACTACGAGCAAGCAGAAAGGAGAAAGAAAGGTAAGTCAAAGATAATTTCTTGGGACAAGATGGTAGCAAAACTTAAAGGTAAATTTCTTCCCAAAGACTGTGAAGTTCAATTGTATAAAATATTACAAGGTTTGAAGCAAAAGAATTTAGATGTCAAGAACTATGTAGATGTATTCTATGAACTAAGTGAAAGGTCAGGAAGTAATGAAGATGAAGTTGAAAATGTGGCTAGATATATAGGTGGCCTTAGATTCAATATACAAGATGAATTGGTTGTTGCTAACCCAAAGATCATTAAAGAGTGTTTCCTATTGGCTATTAGGGTGGAGGAAAAGATCAAAAGAAGGAAAGAGAAGTTTGTTAGAGGTAGAGGTAATAGTACAAGAGGGAGAGGATCAATCCCTACATAAAAGCAACCAAATGAGGAACAAGAAGAAGCAAGTAAAGGTAAAGAGCAAGGTAGTGATGCAAGAGGAGGTTTTAGAGGTTCTAGAGGCAGATTTAGTGGTGGTAGAAATTTAAATGTATTTGCAAGAAGATTATACAATTGTAATGAATTTGGGCACCCATCATTCAACTGCCCTAAAAATTTTGGTACTTCATAAAGTGGAGGTAAAAAGAGGACTGAAAGGAGGGCTAAAATAGTACAAGAAGAGAAGTGTGAGAGTACCAGTTCTACAAGCTATCTTGCTACTCCTAAAATAGGT
Source organism: Sequoia sempervirens (assembly GCA_007258455.2). Taxonomy (NCBI): domain Eukaryota; kingdom Viridiplantae; phylum Streptophyta; class Pinopsida; order Cupressales; family Cupressaceae; genus Sequoia; species Sequoia sempervirens. The sequence continues at coordinate 364,235,681 of VDFB02000015.1, forward strand.
GAATCATTAGTGATGAGGAATACCATACTTAAGGAAACAAAGGAGAGGGAACCATTGCAAAGAAAGAATCTCTTCAAAACCACATGTAAGTGCAAGAATAAGGTATACAAAATTATCATTGATTTAGGCTCTACTGAGAATATGATGTCAAGTGAGATGGTTAGTAAATTGAATTTGCAAAAGATTCCTCATGAATTTCCATATAAGGTGTGTTGGTTGAGTGATGGGAAATTACTTTTGGTGAATGAACAAGTTGTTGTATAATTTTAAATTGGTGGATATAAATACAAGGTAGTGTGTGATATTTTTCCCATGGATTGTTGGCATTTACTTCTAGGTAGGCCCTAGTAGTTTGATAGGAACACATTGTATGATGGGAGAGAAAACACATATACCATAGAGAAAGATGGATGTGCATTTACTTTGACTCCACTTGTGGAAGAAGATAAAGGTAAGGGTAAAGAGGATAAGGTGATCATGTGTGGGAAGAAATAACTTGCAAATGTTGTGAAAGAAGACAAAAATATGGGTACTACAGTCAATTCAAAGCTTGAGAATGTTGAGACAATAGGTGAGAAGGTTGATTCAAGTTTGAAGGATAAGTTGACATTGAATTGGAATGAAAATGTCTTAATAGGAAAAATGGTGTGTTCTTTGGTAGGGAGAAAGGTTGGAAAGCATGTAGGAATTGTAGGTACAATAGGTTGTAAATTTGATGGTGCAGTAGTATATGGTGTTGACAAGATAGAAGGTTTGATGATAGTGGTAAAGGGACAGAGTGGACAAAGAGTTGAGGGAAGATGCAAGCATGAAGTTGAGTTAAAAAGGAAGGAAGGTCAAGGAAACTTTGGTAAGTGTTTTCTTGAAGACATGATAGAAAAATCATTTGGTTTTTCTCAAGGGATAGGTAGAAGAGCATCATCAAGTCTGATTGCAAAGATAAAGACATGTCCAACTACTAGTAAGGTCAAGGATGTAGGACAGGTTACAAGATCACTACATATGAATCAATGGAAGGCATTTGTAGATTAGAGAGTATGTGGAAAGAATGGATGAATAGAGGCAATGCAACACTCATGTGACATGAGTCTTTTTCAGGGGGGTTGTATGGTGCAAGATCACTAAAGCCCTTATCTATAATTTTGATCATTTGAAGGTTTTGGTGTGTTGTTCATTAGGTGAGTCTAGGGAGTTTGGAGTAATTGTCATCTATTTACACTAAATAAGGTCTATTGAGACCATTTACTATGTAATTGGGTGGGTTTTGAGTCATTAGTGTCTAATTGGTAAAAGTTGCAAAAAATGTAAAAGGTTGTCAAAGAATTTTTTATAGAAAAATACAACTTTTAGGAAGGTGAAGGGTCTTAGAAGTTTAAAGGGAAAGTGTAGTTGTTTTCTTGGTTATATTTGAATGCAATATGTATATAAAGCCTCAACAAGGCTCGAATAGGGGTTGAAGAAGATTGTATTGAAATCATTCCCATCAAATACAACATTTTTCTTAAATTTTACTGTTAATTTGCACCTTTCAAAAGTTGTATGGACCCATACACATTGTAAATGCTCTGAATAGCATTTTGGTTTTTTGGGACTTAAATTAGCTTGAATCATTTGTATCAATTGTGAGAGTCTAATATTAATATTTGAGTGAGTTTTCTTCATTTTACTATTGTTGCCTTGTTAGCAATGTATTAAGGGTTCATTGTCTCTTAAAATGTTGAATTGACCCATTCCACTCACTGTAACTACTGTAACTCATGGAATGGGTCCAATGCATTAGGATTTAGGTGTCCTCATGGTTCAGTAGGCAAATGATTCAAGTTATTGGATTTGGGGTGATGCCCTAGGGCAGGATAGTGAGTTTTCCATGTGAAAATGGGATGTTAAGGAGGGGTTTTGATGAAATGTTGAAGGATCCTTCTATGTAATGGTTGTTTAACCTTGTACACAGTATTTTTGAACTATTGGATGCATTGGTTGGGTCCTATAAGCCCAAGTGATAGTATTTTGAATAAACCGTTGCCATTTTGCATGTAGAATGAGGGTTTGGTGGTTTAATATCATAGAGGTCATGGCATTGATAAATGATGATGGAATTTGTTGTTTTGTAACACAATTTGAGACTATCAATTGAGTTTGGGTGGTAAATAAGTGTGGGTATGTGTAGGATCATGATGGGCCAAAAAAGTGGCGATATGATGGGTATGTGTAGGGTATGTGGCTGATGACTTTTTTTTTACCCAAAATTGATGAAATGAAAAAGGGTTTTTAAAGGAGATTATCAACTTTCCACCAATATAAATTATTCTTTACTTTGAATTTAATAAATAATTATTATTCATTTTCTATTTAAATTACAACTAAAGTCCTAGTTGATAGGCTAATTGAAAAACATCTATAGCTTTCAAACGGTGTCACATTTTTCTAATCCAAAATATGTGTCACATTCTATGCTTCACATACTATAGGATTAAAAAAAATTGAATTTCATGAAGTTTTGACCAAGTTAAGGTGGTCAGACATACGAGTTTTTTATATTTTTTAAAAGTTGTAATAAAAAAATTATAATTAATTATTTACTTGGAAAAAAATTACAAAAAAATATGCATCACATCAGGACATGAGTCCTCTACTTGTATCTAAAATATTATAAAAAAAATTATCATTTTATTGTGGTTAGGGTGGTCAGACAGACACCTACTTCTTATTTTCTCTCTAGAATTTAAGTACTATTGCATTGAAATTTCAAATTTTCAACAAATATATATATATATATATATATATATATATATATATTAAATAGACCTAGTAGTTTAGAAACTACATTCAATTTGCTACAAATTATATTACTACATATTTTTGAATTTATATAGATAAATTATTCAAATTTTTATGTCAAGTTGCCTAACTCTAATTTTTTTGAATTTTTTGCCACTTAAGGGCCTATTTTTTCCATGATGATCCTACACATACCTATGTTTAGGAGGTACCTCCTTTGTAAAAGAGGGCTATTTGGTGGCCTAAAAGGCAAAGCAATCTATTGGTTTTCAATACTATTGCAAAGAAACCTCATGGAATCTGTTGATATGTTGTGTTAGGACTTGAAGTGTGTCTCAGATGATATCTAGTAGGTCTCTGTACGACCTTCTCTAAAAGATATTGAAAAATGTTAATTTTGAGAGCTACAAGCCTTAAGGTGTGTGTTTGGGGAAAGTTGAGTGAATAGTGTTGGAAGGGTTGGTTTTCTTGTTTGGGACTGATCACTTTGTGCTGATCTAGGGGTCATCACCACCAAGGTTGTTATCAATATTCAAGTGAATTTTGATCAAGTGTTGAATTAAGGATTTCTTCAATATTGACAAAAATGAGGTTAAATGTTGTCAATATGTTTTTGAAAAAAACATTTCTAGATTTTGGTGAAATATGTTGATCATACTTTGGAATAAATTCTTGAGGCATGCCATCTAACTCATTGGTGATGTTGAGACATTGTCAATGTGATCATTTGTGGATAGAACTTGAATATTATCCTTAACAATTGAGGTAGAGATCTTGTCAATGTCTTCAACCATGAAATCAAATGATGTTAATATTTCTTGAAATGGATCATTTTTAGATATTGTTAAGAGATTTTTATCATGATTGGGAATAAATTCTTGAGATATTTCAAGTTCTTTATTGGATGAGGTAGAGAAATTTCAAGGTTATCATTGATGGTTGAATATTGACTATTGTCTTCAAAATGTATTTCTCCTTGATCAATAAGGTCTTGGATGGGATTTTTGAGTTGAATGCAACTTGATGTTTCACAATTTTTTTCTCTATGGTAATCAAAAGAATTATTTTCCTTATTCCATGATAGGTTGATGATCAAGTTGTAAGCACTTATTCTTGGAAGAGTAATGAGTTTTTCATGAACTAGCTTGTTTAAAACTGATTCAATTGGATCCCCTAAAGGAGTGTATTCATGTTTGGTGATGGTGCTATCTTCTGAAGCTTGTGATTATTGTGGTGACTCCTTATATTGATCTCGTTGTTGTAGGGATAAATCTTTTTGTTGATGTTCCTTTTTCTTGATATCCCATGTCTTGATGTTGGAGATGTGGTTGATGTTGTAGTTGATGAAAATCAATGTTTTGATGATTTTTATGAGGACAATATTGATTTGGAGATTAAGACATTTGTTGGAGAATGTATCAACTATTTTGGTAAGTAGATTTAGGGAAATTTGATGTTATAGATTTTGATTTTGATGTTGATGTTGAAACCCTTAATGTAGTTGATTTTGTTGTAGATGTTGAGGATGTGGTTGATGTTGTGGATATTGAATGATGTTTTGAGTTGTGACTGTATACATCCCATAGTTCACCAAGTGAGGATTTAACATGTTCATATTTGATATGTTCATGTTTGGTATGTTCATGTTCGACATTGGTGAGATAATGTTGTTTTGTTGAAGGCTCATGCTTTGATAATTTGGTTGATAGACTTGTAAGTTATGACCTTGATTTAAATCTACCATGTGACTAGGTGTTCTAATTTTTTGACTATGTAAACCCACATTTATTGTTCCATTGGATTTTGTAGGATATGATGGCCTCATGTATTTGTATGGATTTGAACTTTGATAATTAATTGGAATTGTAATGCTTTCAAGTTTGAATTCTCAAGAGCTTTAGGATAAATTTTTGAATGATGTGAGACTATGTCAATCCTAGAAGGTGTTTGATGGAAATGTCTTTGTTGAAATATATTTGATTAATTTCCAATGATAATAGTTTGGTAGGTTTCTAGGATCAATGTTGAATGATTTTTTTGATGGATGAATGATGTGAAACTTTGAATTTTGACACAATCTAGACTCAATTTTGATGTGTTTTTGGATGATGATGTTTATGAAATAGTTGATGTTGATGAAAACTTAGTCTAAGGAATTTGTTATCACAATTTCAAGTTGTTTGTGAAGTAAAATTTTTGGATGGTTTAATGTTTGATTTGATTGATCCTAATGAAAACCTAAGAGGAACTTTTAACAAGACCAAAGTGTTGAAAAAACTAAGATTATTCTGATGAAAACAATAGTGAGTGTAATTTCCCTTTCTTGTTTTTGTTTGAGACCAAGTAACCAAATTATTTTGAATCAAACAACCAAGGTAAACCTACTTTGTGGGTTCAATTATTGAAATGTGATTTAGCATGAATTATTTTTACCACATAGAAGTATTGATTATGAATTGTTTAAGACTAATATGTCTACAACAAAGTAAGTTTTTTTCCACAAAAGCTCAAAATTTGTGAAAACCAAAGTGCTAAATTAAAGTCCCCTAGGTTTACTTTGATATAATTAGTAAAGATATGGGAAAAGATACTACGAAGAAAACTAAGATATTTTGATTAAAAAAAAAAAAAACTTAGATGCATGTAGTAGTATAATGTCCTTCAATTGCACTTAATTATGCTCAAAGGGTTTGAAGTTTAAGTCATAACGATGTTAATGTTTGTTTTGACATTGAATTATAAGCAACACATTTACTAACTCAATAGGTAAGGGGGAAATTTCACAAGATTTCTTCCATAAATCTTGCTAGGATTGGATGTCATAACCCAAATTTTATTGCATATTTATTATATTATGGTAAATTGAATTATTGAAGAAATTCAATATATATATATATATATTAAATGGAAATTTTAAAATTTTCAAAAATTGAATGAAAGAAGAAGTTGACTGATGTTGACTTTATGAACTTTCATAAATTATCTTATATGTTTTCAAGAATTGAATGCTACTAATAAATTTGAAAGTGCAAGTGTTTAGTTATAGGGGTGATAAGTTGAAGGATGAGAACATGGTTGAAGTAGGATTTTTTAGCTAGATTAAATGATAAGCCAATTGGAATTTGGGTGCACACACCACAAATGGCATGATGACTTGCATTTGAACTATTTTTCATATAGAGAACATGATTTCATGACTTGAATTGTGTAAGTGATTGAAAGTGAATGGCTTGTAGATTAAATTGTTTACTCAAACTTTGTGTTTTGAAGAAAATGAAAGAAAGTATTTAAAAGAATGATTAAAAGGATAAGAGATTCCATTATGAGAAAATTTAGTGAAAATAAATTCTTTCAGTTTATATATAAGGATGATCAAGATGAAATGAAAGTTCTTTATTTAATTTAAAAGATGGCATATGGAACTTATAAGCTTTCCCAAACAAATAATTTATGCAAGAATGTATACATATATACATGTATGTAAATAAATGTGAATGCATATATATATATATATTAGATTATATATGTATATACATATACATATATATGTATACATATTCATATTCTTATCGAAATTTAAATCTATAATCGATAATATTCTAATATCAGACTATTGAAAATCAAATAATATCATGAAGGACATGTTTGCCACAATAATAACATGGTAGTATTGAAATGAGTTATGGTTGGAGGTAAGGAAATAATTCCTTCTCTAGTGACATGCAAAAGAATAATGTTGTTGTTTCTATTCTTGAATACACATCAATGTGGGTGAAGCAAGTTGCTTTGTTCAAAGGAAAAAGCAGAAAGAGAGCTCGTGGGCGAAGGAAAAAAATAAAAAGGAAGACTCACACAAAGTTCAATTTATCAGGTAACCGATTACTTACAAAGAAAACTCAATTTTGTTTTATAGTTTTTACTCATCGTATGAATGATAGTTTTCCATTTTGTCAATTACATCATTTAACTCTAAAATGTATTCCTACTAAAACCATGGCCTTGAGCCGAGTAATGTGGCATCAACTATAGTTTAGGGACACTTGGCCTATGGCCAATCTTGTGTGAGTTTTATTTTGAAGCCTTGTGTATAGCTTTCATAGCTAGGTCAAGCCTTAGAGCTACTAAAATATGATTGTTCTTGATGCAAGAGCATCTCAGGCTCTAAAGCTATTTGCATCAATGTGTACATAATCATATTTTGTTGTCAATTTTTGTTATGTTTTACATATGCATTTGAGTTCTTTTTTTAAGCCCTATCCCTTTGTCTGGTGTCTCTCTTTCATTAGTGTGACATTATGTGATTGGAGAGACTTCAAATGGCATCCCTTTCATAGCCTGATGTGAAGACTAGGCATCATCAATGAGATCTTTCTACTTCGGAGGGACTCTAAACATAGTATCTTTCATAGCCTGATAGGAGATATATTTGTGGTGTGTAGGCGAGAAAGTCTTCATTGGCAAGAGTTGAACACTTCGGTGAGAGTCTCTAAGTTTTTGCTTTGATGACCTGATACAAAGCCTTGAGCTCTTCAGCGGGAGATAGTTATATCACCAAGACTTGGAATGTCATCTCTTTGATAGGACGATGGACTTTTGGTTGTCACTTGCCATCTCATGGTGTTCGTGGTGGGACCCAAATAGTTTAACACAAGGAAGTGGTGATTGGTGTAGTGATGTTGACATGGTAGAGGGACCACAAGGATCGTATTGAACTACATTGAAAAGAATTTCCTTTATCGGTGGGAGATTTATGTTGTGTTGATGGTGTTTTCTGCATAGCAACAACTCAAACAGAATATAATATCCTATATCTCTTGAAAGGTAAATCTCTATTAGCAACCTCAAGATATAACCTAAAGGTCTCTAATGTCAGGTCTTGATAATGCAACAAAAAAACTCAATGATAAATATGAAATGGTAGTAATCACAAGGGGCCTTACAAATGAGCAATGTTGGAAGTATACTTTCAACAAATGTAGCAATGTGGTAATGTTTTCAATCCTAAAACTAACCCAAATTCAAAGAAAGATCAAAAGAGGTAAGGGTTCAGAGAGATTCTAAAACTAACTCCCAAGATCAATCACAACAATGATGAATGTTGCAAATGGATAGATCCCTAATAAAACCAATCTCTTCTTGATCAAGGATAAGCCCACAACTACATAGAAATGGTACAATATTCTAAGTAAATCGAAAGATTTTCAGACTATGAACATTCATCCACATACCCAATAATTGGTGCCATGCAAACAAGCATTCACAGTTGAACTTTGCACAATATAGGGCCTAGAAAAAATTTACACAACTTACAATCAACAAATTGCTAAAAGTATGGACTAGAGATTGATCAAACATCATTCACATTTCACCATCATTGTAAAAGAACTAAAATCTAACATCTAACATCTAATATTGAGAATCGAGAACAAGAAACCATGGAACTGTCAAAGTTGAACACAAAGTTTTCCAAATCAACAATCCATTTGCATTAACTTCTCTAGAATTTGCATAACAATTTCTAGCTCTCTCCTCTCCCACAACTATAGACTTCTACTAACTTATCTAATTATGGATTTCTAACTGATTTTAAATCTCTACAAATGAAAGGAAAAAGGCCTTTTATAGATATTACATTTTCGATTCAATGGTACAAATCAATCCTCTAGAAGCATCAAGAGGTTACATAAAGTTTGACAATTCTTGGTACATCATCATCTAATCAACATAATTCTATTACAACTAGGAGCAATGATGAAAAAAAACAATTTGCCACCTAGACATTGATGAAAAATCCCATTGGAGAAAAAAAGAAACATCACATGTCTCCTCATATTTGAAACATATCTTCCAGTTGTAGACATGCTATAGCGGGCTGATGCAAGAATTTGGGTCCACAAAAAGCTCAAAAAGTGGAAGTGTTTTTGCTTTTTTTCAGAATTTGTCACACTTGGACTAAAAATTTGGGGCACTTACACAATGAATTTTAAAAAAAGTCAATAATATGAAATTTATCATTTTGAATCTAGTTTCCAAATATGTAATTTATTTAAAAACCCAAATGATAAAAATTAAATTTTGATAGGGTGTATAAAAACTACTTTTTAATTTTTTTTTTTTACCATACCATGCACGTGTATGGACATCACGTTTTGACCCAAATAAAATTATTTTGCTAATTACTTTTGGGGAAAGAGAGCTAACAACATGAAGATTGATGAGGATTTTTTTTTGTAATTTTTTTTTAATATATTATTTTTTATTGAATTTTTATTGGCCTTAATTGTTGTTTTTAAAAATCAACGTGTACGAACAACATAATTGGACCTAAAATAAACATTTTTTAATTTTTTTTTTCATTATGTAGAGAATTGTCTGAAGATTGATGCCATATAATTGTTTTTACAAGAAACTTAACCAAAAAAGTTATTAAAAACAAAAAAAGTTTGATATTTCAAGTTTAAGGACTAGTTTGCTTAGAAATTAATTAAAAAAATAACAAATATAATACAATCTTAATAAAAATTATATTGTTGGAAACTAAACATCATGATGGGTTTTAATTTCATAGATTGATTTAGAAAAAAAGTCTATCAACCATATTGCCAAAGTTGGACATTCTTCTTTAATCTGCCTTAGTTTTTAGTTGTAGGTCAAAGGCTAAGGGTTAGGTTACCATTCCTTTTTTGAGCCTAAATCCAAATGAAAAACATCTCTTGTGAGTTTCAAACCTTTTGGAACAAGTACCCACTTCAAAATGGTGACCTATTTTTTTAAAAAATGAATGGGTATTTTTTTTAAAGTTGATAAAATGGCACATCCCTTGAATGTGAACCCAACTTCTTGCACTTACCTTGGCATGGATTCTCATGTGGGTGCATATTAAATATTTGATTTGCTAGCACAACTTGAAATATTCCTCATAGCAAAATCTAGGAACATATCCATATGCAACTGGATTCATTTTGAACAGTTGGGCACTAATTCATATGTAAATCAACATTAAATCTTGAGGCTACACCTTATATTTAGTTACAATCTTTTCCATATTTTCCTCTTGACACGAATCCATATGCGAGTACCCTTTTGATTCATTTAATCCTAAAAAATAGATGTCATCATTAGTAGCTCACATGTTAAAAATCAAAACCATAAAATATTAAAATTAAGCTCAAATAAACCCTTGGACAAAATTAACTTTGTCATAAAATTTCAGAAATTTAACCCTATTAAGAAATTTCGGAGTTTAGGAAATTCACGATAGGAACTTTGGGGAATCCACCAGGAGGTGAATTTTTTGAGTGATAGGAGCTTTGGGGAATCTGCCAAGAGGTGAATTTTTTGAGTGACAAGAGTTTCGAGGAATCTACTAGGAGGTGGATTTTGTGAGTGATAGGAGCTTCGAGGAATCCACTAGGAGGTGGATTTTCTGAGTGACAGGAGCTTCGGGGAATCTACCAAGAGGTGGATTTTCTGAGTGACAGAAGCTTTGAGGAATCTGCTAGGAGGTGTATTTTTCGAGTTCCTTACCTAGTTGAAATCTCTGAAACCCTATAAATTTTTACCAAGATGGAATTTTCTAAAACTTCGAAAAGCAACCGAGCCTGATTTTTCATTCTCTATCCATAGATATAAAAAATATTTACATATGCCATTGAAAATTCACCTCAAAATCCTTATTTCCAAAATTTACAACAGGTGGATTTCTCCAAAACCCTTGAGATGCTTCAAAATATTGCCTTCATCAAATCAAATCTAGACTTAATCCAAAAATAACCTCCCAAGAAGAGCAAAACTGAAAATTGACAAAGCCAAGTTGTAGAGATGCAAAAAGAAAAAAGAGGGTCCCCGCCTCTAGTGGGGCGTGTGTGCAAAACTTGTGCAATAAATGGCAACTCTGCTGGTGAAATGCTATAGAGCATTTCAATGAGAAACTGTAATCAAGAACCTGGGATCTCTAGTTTTGATCCTCACATCAGGTCAACCAATAAAATAAATGCTCAAAACCACTAAACAAGCTAGCCCTTTCTATGCTAGAAATCCAAGTGTGTGCAAATGTATTAATTTCCCTCCCTTAGTTGCTACAGAATCCAAGTTCGGTCAGGTTAAGATACATAAATATTACAACTCCAAAAGCAACCTGGATAGAGCCTCGCCGCCAGTCAGGCATCCATAGCCCCAATGAGGTTATCATTGTGATTCTCTCGAACATAGCTCTACTACAAACTAGGCATCCATAGCCCAAGTAGAGATATTTGGATCCTCCTAAAAAGTTGAATTCACTTTCTTTTGATTTTTAATATTTTCTCTTTTATTTTCTTTTTGGTTTTCTATTTTCATTGTTTTAACTTTTCAATCTGTAAGCAATGAAGCTCACACTCGAGGTTGAGAATCACAGTGGTGCTGAAGCAAAAAAAAAGTTTTTTCACTTAGCAATACCTCGCAAGGAACCTAACAACAACCTTAGGATTCTTAATATGTGTGTAAAATGTAAGATTGAACATGTTCAGGAACTAACTTTATCCAGTGTCTTATCCACTTTATACATTTAGCACATGTGACACTAAATGGAGGACTTCCACCATCCCATCTAAAAAAATGATTAGAGTTTGTAAAAGAAATACTTAAAGTAGTCCCAGATAATTGATGATAGTTTTTGTGCACATAAGATATTCCCAATAGAAAACATAAGGACCCCAAGCCGAAGAAGCAGAGCAAACCAAACCCAAACCTACACTAACCAAAACTAGAAAGAAAAAGCAAATACAAGAAACTCTAAACTAACCAAAGCTAAAAACAAGAGAAAAAGAAAACAACCTAAAGTAGACCTAAACTAAACTAGATCAATGAAAACCTACAAAAAGGGAAAAGCATAGCAAGTTGCATTTATTCACATTAATATTATGTACAAAAGACTAAAAATGAATCATGATCAGACAAGGGAAACTGAGGCCCACCCCTATATGGTTCATGAATGCATGGAAAATAAATAAGGTGATAGTAACAATCCTCATTAATGCAAGTTTATCTTTATATTTAGAAAAATAAATCTCCACATTGCAGCATTCAAACCCATTGGCATACTGAGGAATAATCAATAATTGGGGTAGCTCATTGAAAGGATGAACAATCCAAATACAAGTTTTCTTTCCTAACCCTCCATAATCAAATTGGTAGACTTTAGAATTCTTAGTAAGGAAAGAAGCAACCTAGTTTTCAATTTATGTATCCTAGATGTTGTGTTGATGGTCATCCCATTGTAAATAGTTGATGTTGGTATCATCATGATGTATCCACTAATGATATAGTAGTCCTCTTATGCTTGAAACTTGCATATCTTCATGAGGGATTAATGATGAATCTGCAAGAGAATCCTCATGCACATCATAATCCTTAACAAGATAGTCATAAAAAGGCATCACAAATTGATCTTTAATCATATTTTCACTTGCAACTGTGTGGTCATGTTCATCAATTATGACTATAGCATTACTATTTTCTTCATCATTCAGATTTTCTTGCACATCAATATGAATCACATTAGCTACCTCATCATCAAAACATAAAGTCTATAAATTTTTGATACTCAATTCATGAATAGGTAGAGGAAAAATATAGTTTGATGAATAAGAGGACTCCATGTTATTCATCATCATTGTAAGCTCAGAGTATGGATTATAGCCATCAATAACATCAACTTCTTCATTGAAATATTTATTTTGTCCTATGATACATTCATCAAAAATTTGTTAAAGCTCCTATATTGCAAACTCAATCTCCTCCAGGGCCACCTCAACATTTGTTGCTATGCATTCCTCAGATTCAACTTGTTGAAATTTCTTAGTTGAATATTCATTGATGTAACTTTTTGTGCATCTTCTGTTTGGTTTGGAAACTATACTTGTTCTTCCACCCCCTTAATTGATGTTTGACATTGAAAACATATGAATTCTGGATACTCCTCTTCATGTATCATGCACCAAGTTGGTAACAACAACTCTTCTAGATGAATTATGTATCTCATGCTCACCCAATCCTTCATAACTTTAGTGATGAACTCCTTGTATCTAGTATGTGTTGGATCCTCAACATGAATAGAGATGACCATATAATTCTATTATAGTTCATCCTATATTTCATTTTCCATGTTAGACATTTGGCTAACTTGTGCAAGGACAAAATCCTTCATTCTTGTGGGTTGTTCTTCACTAAGACACTCAATATGTTCATTTATTGTTCTAGGCATTTTAGATATTTCTTTTTTACACTCTACTTCATCTTTAGCTGCCTCAACATTAGCTATCACACCATCTCTAGATTCAAAATTTTTCATTTCCTCAATAGTGCATTCCTCAAATGGTTGTTCTTTCAACTCCAAATTACTTTTAACTTCATTGATATCATCCTTTCATGAAGGACAATTGTGTTCAAAATGAGAGGAATTATGCACCCTACAACAACTAGGTAGGATAGCATCTTGTAAACACAAGTCATCATGCAACTGATTCTTAACTAATTTTTTGAATGCTTCAATCACAATGTCAAAAAATTCCTTTTCCAAATTGGCAGAGGGTGGTGGTTTATGCACATCTCAAAAGAATATTTCTCCTTGTAAAGCCTTTTCCATTCTCCCTAAAAATGTTAAGCATTCAAACTAATTGTGCCTAGAAGTGTTATGAATTCTACACTTATCTAATAATGCAAGCTCAAGCAGACTCTTGGGATACAATATCCTATTCAAAGACTCACACCACTAAGAAATATCAATATGAGGACCATTTCCACCATAAGAAACATGAGACTATTGCTTCTCCATTTCAACTTAGATTCTATACTTTCAAAATTTAGAGATCTATCATATCTCATATTTTCAACATGAAGTATCATTCAACTTCTAGCTTTGTTGCTTTATGCTCATGCCCTCCTTCTAGCACCAATCTATTGATGGTGTTAGGAGGAGAAGGCCATTAAATGAATGAAGCATTATCTTTGTTCGGCCCTCCTTCTAGTGCCAATTTGTTGATGGTGTTTTCTGCACAACAACTTAGATAGAATATATATCCCATCTCTCTTGAAAGGTAAATCTCTATTAGTAAGCCTCGAGAGATAACCCCAAGGTCTCTAATGTCAAGTTTTGACAATGCAACAAATAACTTAGTGATAAATATGAAATGTTGGTAATCATAAGGGGCCTTACAAATGAACAATGTTGGAAGTATATTTTCATCAAATGCAATGTGGTAATGCTTTCAATCCTAAAACTAACCCAAATTTATAGAAATATTGAAAGAGATAAGGGTTCAAAGAGATATTCTAAAACTAACTCCCAAGATCAATGACAACAATGATGAATGTTATATATGGACAAATCCCAAATAAAACCAATCTCTACTTCATCAAGGATAAGCCCACAACTACACAGAAATAGTGCAATCTTCTAAAAAATTAGAATATTTTTAGACTATGATCATTCATCCACATACCCAATAACTCATGTAATGTAAACAAGCACTCATAGTTGAACTTAGCACAATATAGGTCCCAGACTAACTTTACACAGTAACTTACAATTAGAAAATTGCTAAAATTATAGACTAGAGATCGATCAAACATCATTCACATTTAACCATCATTGTAAAAGAACTAAAATCTAACATCTAACATCTAATATTGAGAATCAAGAACAAGAAACCATGGCATTGTCAATGAACACAAATTTTTCCAAATCAAGAATCCATTTGCATTAACTTGTCCAAAATTTACATATCAATTTCCATCTCTCTCCCCTCCTACAACTATAGACTTCTACTAACTTAGCCAATTATGGCTTTCTAACTAATTTTAACTCTCTACAAATGAAAGGAAAAGGGCCTTTTATAGATATTACATTTTAGATTTAATGGCTAGGATTACATTAATCCAATGGCACAAATCAATCCTCTAGAAGAATCAAGGAGTGACATAAAGTTTGACAATTCTTGGTACATCATCATCCAATTAGTATAATTCTATTAAAGCCAAGAGCAATGAGAAAAAAATAATCTGCCACCTAGAAAATGATGAAAATTCCCATTGGAGAACAAAAGCAGCATCACATGTCTCCTCATATTTGAAACATATCTTCCAACTATAGACAGACTATGGCACAAATTATTATTTGGGTGCCTATTAAATATTTGATTTGCAAGTAAAAGCATAGCTTTAAATCTTCATGGCAACAAAATTTGGGCACATATCCATATGTGTCTGGGTTCATTTGAACAATTGGGCACTGATTCATATGTAAATAAACATTAAATCTTGAGGCTACACCTTATATTTAGTTACAATCTTTTCTCGATTTCCCTCCTAGAACGAATCCATATGCAAGTCCCCTTTTGGTTTATTTAATCCTAAAAACATAGACGTCATCATTAGTATCTCACATGTTAAAAATCAAAACCATAAAAAATTAAAATTAAGCTCAAATAAACCCTTGGACAAAATTAACTCTGTCATAAAATTTGAAAAATTTAACCCTATTAAGAAATTTTAGAGTTCAGGAAATTTGCGACAAAAACTTCGAGGAATCCACTAGGAGGTGAATTTTCTAAGTGACATGAGCTTCAAGGAATCCTCTAGGAGGTCAATTTTCTGATTCATAGGAGCTTCGGGGAATCTACTAAGAGGTGGATTTTCCAAGTGACAGGACCTTCGGGGAATCCACTAGGAGATGGATTTTCTAAGTGACAGGAGCTTCAGGGAATCCATAAGGAGGTGGATTTTTTGAGTGACAGGAGCTTTGGGGAATCTAACAGGTGGATTTTTTGAGTGATAGGAGCTTCAAGGAATCTGCCAGGAGGTGGATATTCTGAGTTCCTTACCTGGTCAAAATCTCTGAAACCCCATAAATTTTTACCAAGATGGAATTTTCAAAAAGTTTAAAAAACAACTTAGCCTAATTTTTCATTCTTTATCCATAGGTGCAAAAAATATTTACATATCACTGTGAAAATTCACCTCGAAATCACCATTTCCAAAATCCATGATAGTTGGATTTCTCTGAAACCCTCAAGATGCTTCAAAATATTGCCTTCATCAAATCAAATCTAGACTTAATCCAAAAAAAAATCCCAAAAAGAGAAAAACTAAAAACTGACAAAGCGAAGATGTAGAGATGCAAAAAGAAAAAAAAGGGTCCCCACCTCCAGTGGGGTGTGTGTGCAAAAATTGCACATTTTGTCTCCTCGACATGGCGAAAATTTTGTTCAATGGTTGAGGATTGAGTGATGTGTCGACACTTCAACATGGATTGGGCGAAAGTTGTAATGACTATTCTTGGTGTAGTTTTTGGGAATCCAAAAAAATGGTGCTGGGAAGATGGAACAGATGACCTCATATAAAGAATCAGGGAGAAATTGTTTGATAGGAAAAATGTGAATTGGGCTTAGCGAAAAGGGGGTGATCTATAATTGAACTTTCGAATGTACTCTGTAATCAGTTGAATAATAAAGAAAAGGAGGGTTTTTTTCTAGTTGCTTGTTGCATTGTAGTGTGGTTTGTTGCATGATTGACAACTTGATAAGGCTCTTCAATCTTGATTAAGTCAAGTGGTATCAGAGAAATTTTTCTCTTGGAGAAAGTGTCAAAGATATTATGAAGTCCTGAAAGGGAATTTTTTGAGGGTAAGTGAGGAAAGGAAGAAGACCTACAACTACAAAGGGCTTGTGTAAAATGGAATAGAGAGGACGTGGTAGAGGAAGAGGGGTGAAACGAGATGCAAACCCTGTCATGATGGAGATGTTGAGAGGAATTATAGCTAGAATCGAAGCTGTTGAAATTGCACAATAAAGAGGTCATTATGCCAAAGAAGTGAGTGATGATGAAGAAGAACAGGTTGAAGCTGAAGGAGGAGAAAACCAAGGAGAAGAGAAGTTCATTCAATCCTTAACTAGAATAAATACTAAACCCTATTTTAACCCTCTAGACTATAGTTGTAATCTAAATTTAGATGAACTGTTGGATTGGATCAGTGAGATGTAGAATTTCTTTAATTTTGAAGGTACAAAGGATGACAAGAAGGTGAAATATTCCTGTAAAAAGTTAAAAAGGAATGTATCCTTGTGGTGGGATTATTTATAGATGTTGTTCCCTTAGCACACATGCCCCGTTTGGAATGGGGATCCTCTTTTCTTTCCCTTTCCAGGTCATTTTTGTCACCACTTCGTTTTGTGTGCCCCGTCTTTGTGCCCTAATGGTCAATGAACCTTCAAAGTTTCATTGTAAGTTGACTGTGCTTCCCTTGGCTTGTTTTGTCGAGTTTTGGTGCTTTCTGGGGTCTCTATGGCAGTTTGCTTCTGCCAGTGGCCCTAGACCCAGCCGGGCCCGCCCCCTCAGGTTTCCCTGGCTGGATTTCCCTGTTGAGCCCGCCATCCTTGACGGAAGATGGTTCCTGTCCTCTCGGACCCCAAGTCCCGGATCTGTATTCGCTGTCTAAAATTTTTGCGAGGAGATTGTGACTACGTTTGGGCATTTCGGGCCTAAAATTTTGGACTTCCAAGTCTGGAATTTCATGATGGTTTTTTCGTTCTTGATGGCAAACTTCTGGCGGGAATCCGCCCTCCAGGCCCCGACCTCCACTTTGCTGCCGATGACCTTCAGGCTGAAATTTCCAAGCGGTCGCCACCCTACATCCTCCCAGCCTCCAGACCCTGGGTCTCCCACCACCATCAGTGAATTTAAATCCACCAGCCTTTGTTCTGCCATACCTGCATTCAATGAGGCCATTAATGGTAGTGGGGGTATATAAGGCCTGCTCAAATCTATCATTTTCACTTGACAATGTTGTAGAGAGTGATCAGAACTTGCTAGAGGAGCCCACAATCTTCGAGACCTTCACACTCATTGCCCTCACCATCACCTCATCGATCGTAGGTGGATCCCACACCTACCCACATCAAGTGTTCGAGGTAGGTCCTCAATTCACCCTCCTGAACATTGTTTTCATGATTTCTAGGGATTAAAATGAATAATAACCATCAAAAAAACATGTGAAGGATAAAATATGACACGACGAATAAAACCCATGTCCTCAAAAATTGAGAAAACCAAGACAACACCCTCATGACTAATTTGGAGCTTTATCTCCATGTGACCGTTCTTCACAGGGGCATTTGTGACCCTCGGGCCCGGATGCTCCCTTTGCCGGAGGAGATTTAGTGGAAATGATAAATGTCAAAACAAATTTAGGGTCTCTCAGGCTCGAGTTTCCAGGATTCCGCACCCAGGATTCTGCCCTTCATTCTCTGTTGGCGAAACTAGTCCTTGTCAATGAAGCTCATGGTAGGTTTTTCTTTCATCTTTCCGAGTTTGCTGTCACTGAGACCTCCCCAATTCGGCAAGACCTTTCACCGAGCATATCCTTCTCTTGTCGAGTGATTTGTCAGGGAGAAATTCTTCTATTGCCAAGACCTCACCACGAGCTCCTTTGGTCTTGCCGATGCCTTCGCTTTCGGCAAGACTCCTAGCAGTCGCCAGGACTTCACAACGAAATCTTTGTCTTAGTGAGCCCAGATCTCCTACTAGGGTGACTTCGCGAGGTTGATAGGAGGTTATGCCGATGGGGCTCTTTGTCGGGGAGACATCGTTGGTTCACCAAGACCTTTCCCCGACCTGAAAACTTATGCCGAAGACTCCTTTGTCAGCAGGACTCTCTGTGTTTGTCATGACCTCACAGAGACATCACCTTCCTCTTGGCAAATACCTGGCATCCTTCTGACCTTTCCCCGACCTGAAAACTTACGCCCAAGACTCCTTTGTCAGAAAGACTCTTTGTGTTCGCCATGACCTCACGGCGGCATCACCTTCCTCTTGGCGAATACCTGGCATCCTTCCGACCTCCAGGCTCTGGACCCCCATTTGCCACTGGGATCCAACTTGAGCAATGCACAAACTCATCTGTGCTCAGCATTCGTCTAACTTCTGGGCCCCGACCTTCCCTCATCCACTATTCTGAAAGGGAAAATATCGCCTGCCCCTTTGAGCTCTATGCTCTAACCTTCCGACCGCCACAAGACTGAAAATGAAATCAAATGGCAAACGCTCATGCCAGGTCCGGTCCTACTCTTGGCTGTAGGTGAGATTTAAGGACCTCGCCAAGACCTTACCCCACTGCCATGACGTCATACCAACTTGCCTTCCCCTATGCGCTGATCGGTGAGACCCGAGGCATTCACTATGACATTACATCGATAATTGATCTCCTACCGACACTCGTGTTGGGCCCTGACCACTAGGTTTCCCCCTCTAGACTTCTGCCCAGCAATAGCAGTACCAAATGGCAAAGGATGAACGGCTTCCCGGTGCCTCAGACCTGGGCGCTCAAGTGGAAAAATCAATCTTTTGATCGCCCTATAGCCTGTCAGACCCTGGACCCTGGAGTTCCATCTTTGCATTCCATTTCTAATCTGCCATTCCCAAACAACCATCTCCGGATGGCCCTCCAACCTAAGACCTCTGGATTCTCCTAAACCAATCCAAATGAGCCCAAATTTGAAATCTAATTTTGACCCACATGCTTAATTTTGGTCCTCTTCATTATGAACCTCTTAAATTATCAAAATTCGATCGAGAAGAGTCTCCTAGATTGTTCCTCCCCATTTTCCTACCCAAACAACATTCCTACTAGGGAAGGCCAGCCCTCCAGGCCTGAACTGTCCAAATGCCCTTAATCAAAAGACCAATGACATCGGGAAATTAAGTATCATGTTATGCTAGATAAATTATTTAAAATGGATTTCATCTTTTGGATTTCAACTAACATAAATACTTTTGTGATCCATTGCACTAACTATGCCTTTGCTTGCAGAATATATGGAATTGGGTGTAGGACCTTCAGGGGCACCCATCGAAAAGGACAAAGGAAAGAAGTCAGGCAAGACTCCTCAAGGGAAAGAGGACAAAGACCAAATAAAATACCAGTTCTAGGGTGAGCCCCTACACTAAAAGGTTACCATGGATTGGAAAGAAATCACCAACACCAATATCAGCCATGTCAATATTGACAAATTTACACAAAGGGTCAGGGTCAACCCAACGACCAAGAATGCAAGACTGATAAGACAGAGTGGAATTGCAAAGGCAGCCGACTTTCCTCCATCTCTTGTAGCCCCGGAGCTCATCATGGCCTGTCAGCAGGCATATCAATCAGATAGAAGGACAATTTTCGATAGGGATGGAAACATTCTCACCGATATGTCGGCTGAAGGGATCACAAAAACCTTTCATATTCCCACCTTCGTCGAAATGGAAACACCTACCATTGAGGAGTGCCAGGCAGGATGGGATGCTAACCCTATAGGCTATAGGAAGTTAATAAATCAACATTGGCTCAAGGGAAAGTAGGGCAGTGCTGCAAAGGTTCCTAATGAACTCTTCCACAATGATTTCTATGAAGACTACCACAATTTGGTCACAATGCTAAGTAGGGTTATGGGCCTCCCTACTGCGGCCTCCTTTCAGGGGTGGATGGTGTACTTTATTGAGCAAATCCTTTGTGGGAATGAAGACGTTACCACAAAGACCACATTTTATTGGGGAGGTATAATAAGCAACTGCTTCCATGAGAAGTTCATCAATGTGAAGAAAAGCTCAAAGTTTTATATGACTTCATACCTCGTCGACTCCTTGGCGGACCAGAGACAGTACAACGGGTTGTTTTTGGCACCTGATCAGGAGCAAGGTCAAAGATTGAAGGCCTATGAAAAATATCCCTAGCTCCAGTACCGAAACTTCAAGAGGGAGTATTGCAGAGTAAATGATGCCTTTATCGTCCATAATGTCAGAATGATTACCAGGGATTTTGAAAGGAGGGTTTCCCACAGTGCTTGGGCATTTTTGAAGCAATATACCTTCCTCTTCATTCAGTACCTGAATTTTACATACATCCGTGCCTAGGGCTTCACCGAAAGGCCAAACAGGTTACCTCGATACCCCAACGACCGAATCATCCTATTGGAGCTTTCTCGACAGCTCCAACACATAAAGACAGTCTTCAATGGCAAACACATAGCAGGGATCTCTTATCCCATGACTCTTGGCTAGGGCATGTATAACCTACAAACTTCCCAGTGTGCTGGTAACTATGAGAAGGAACTGAAGGATTACCATTTTGACCTGCATACTGCTCGCCCACGGATGGAACCATATGGACACGTAAGGAAGGCATTGGGACCAGGGTTCGTTCATCTCCACCACATTGAAGACTTTGGGGGGGATTGTCAAGATAATAAAGAGGTACGTGCAAGGCACTATATGTAGATGACCACACATTTTATAAGGAAGGAGCAACCATTTCCTATTCTGGACCAGTCGAGAAGGACAATAACACCATAATGGACCCCAGGTACCCTGCAGTTGCCAACTTGCCACTACCAAAAATAGACTGGGACGTGCAGGAGGTCAATGAACTCGATATAATAACCAAACCAATCTTGGCTCGTACTAAGGAGTGGGTTGATGGGTAGGTAGCCCAGTTGAAACAACAAGAAGTGATTTTTACTTATGAAGGGATCAAGCGTGATCCAAGTGCCATGGAGGATGTCGCCGCCACCACTTCAACTAGTGGGACATCCAAGTCTCCTCCAGTCACTAGATCCAAGAAGAGAAAGGAGATAGAAACAGAACAATCTCTTGACCCCAAGGTCTATACAAGAAAAGAAATGGGGGGCTCACCCTCCAAAAGACTTAAGCAAACAAGGGGTATGGCAGAGCATACCTTAATCCAAGAGGAAGAAGTAAAGGGTACAGATCAATTAGAACCCCTCTTGGCTCTTCCTGCCCTGACTGTCACACCAACTATTTCTTTGGCCATGGTTGCCACATCTCCGCTGGTGGTGGACATCTCTGTCCATCTTGACTCTTCACCCCCGACCGAGCCTATGATTGTAATTGACTCTTTTTCTACCATGACAACGCCTCCTTCCTCTGCTACCATGTCACCCACTACGTCACTCCCATTGCCTACAGTGATGACACCTATGCCCGCTCCTGAATTCCCTGAGGCCTTCTTGAAGCATATGCAGAATATCCCTTCCGAGCTCTCCCAGATCCTCATTGATCCTACGCTTCAGGTAGCCTTGGCTTAGGTCCTTGCCACTGCCCAGCCTTCACAACCTCTGACGGGGCCGCCGACCATGGAAGCCACCATGCTAATTTCTAAGGAGTGGGAAGAGTGAGAACAAGAGGCCTCAAGGCCCTTTGAAGAGGAGGCTGATGAATATCATGAGCACCCAAAGTATGAACATCACACTATTGATAGGGTTGCCTATGAAGAAGAAGGAACTGGTTCCTCAGAGAGTGGGGACAAGGAAGATAGCACTGGTGGCAAGGTAATCGTGCAAGCCTTCGACGATGATCTTGAGGAAGAGCTGGCCTAGTAGCCAAAGGAACTGAAACAGAGGCAAAAAGATCGCCCCTTAAGGAAAAATAGTAGCAGCAAGAAGACCAAACTGAGGGGGAGGCCTAAGCTGTCAAGGGCCTCGAGATCAAGCAATTCAAAGAACATGCGCACAAGGTTGAACAAGTTAAAGGAAAGAAAGGGGAGGAAGTGGAAAAGAAAGAAAGTCCCCTACAACAATCATTGGCCAAGCCTCCTATTAAGCACATTACATTCATCCAAGACTCTGATGAAGAAGAAGGAGATGCTGCCAAGGAGAAAGAAAAGTCCCTAGAAGATAAGAGAGTGGAAACCTTGGCCTTGACCGAGAGGGGGGAGGGTGGCCATGATTCACTTAAGGGAAAATCTGTCATACCTAAATGGTTGGATAAACAACTTGAAAGAAAAGTTCCTATACTAAAGGACCCATAGGAAAGACTAGAGGCTATCTTAGCCCAAGCTCAAATCACAACAAAGAAGGAAAAGAAGCTTAAGATCCAATCCAAGGTAACGATGGATGCTTCTAGGTCTCGAGCTATGCAAGTAGCTATGCCTATGGTAGGTTAGGAAGGGATAACTTATAACATTTCCACCATGGATCTAGAGGCCACCACCAGAGAACAAAAGGTAGAGCATCTTGAGGAGTCAGTGGCCACAGTGGTGCATCTGATAAAGCAAGACAAGATCTCAAAAGATGAGCTCAAAGCACAGGTGGCTGCTTTGATAGATTATATCCAGTAATGGTCATTAGTGGATGACCTACCTACCACATCCACAACCATGCCCCAACTGCTGTCCAAAGAGAAAATCGACAAGATGGAAAAAAGAAAGAACTTGGAAAAGACTACGGAGAGCTGGTTCCAATAGGTCCTGTATATCGGGAACATGGGAATTAGCCGGGCTGTGCGAATAGCCAACAAGTTCTTGGACCTGTAGCAATCTTTGGAGGGCACAAGGAAGCTATGCACTGACTTCCCTGCAATATATGACTCCACCTTCCCAAAGATTGAGGCTATCCTTCAATTGCCAGAAGCCACGTGGGAAAAGGAGCTTGCGTTTAAGAAGGACGATCACTGGCTGATGGATGTATGGTGGTAGGACTTTGGCAATAGGAAGGAAAGGTTGGAGAAAATCATGGGCAAAGTGGATCCGGATATAAAATGGATAAAGGAAATCAGAGTCGAAT
This sequence comes from Sequoia sempervirens, assembly GCA_007258455.2. Lineage (NCBI taxonomy): Eukaryota > Viridiplantae > Streptophyta > Pinopsida > Cupressales > Cupressaceae > Sequoia > Sequoia sempervirens. The sequence goes on from VDFB02000015.1 coordinate 364,259,056, forward strand.
GTGCCTGGTACCTCAAGCTAATGATGGAATATGATATGCCTGTAGTACAAATGGATCCAAAAAAGGTGAAGCCTTACTTCCAAAAGAAGATGGAGGGCGGGATGTCTAGCGAAATGACAGTGGAATTCATGAGTTTTTCTGCCCATACCTTTGATCAGTTAGAGCTATTCAGGGACCAAGGTGCAAAATACGATGAGGACTGGAAGAGGTTGGAGGACAATGCAAAGGAGTGGAGCTACCAAGTACTATAGTATGAAATCATTGAGGTAGACAAACTCCAGCCGGTCATCCTGAAGTTTGTGGAATACACAACATAGAAAAGGAAAGAAGACATCCCTTTCAAGGATGAAGAGCTCCCTAAAGATGAGCTACAGTAAAACAACAATCAGCTAAAAGACAAAAGCTACAATACCATCACTAGAGGACAAAATAGGGAAAGGGACAAAATGTAATTTTAAATTGTGATATATTGGGGGTAGGTGAAACCCTATTTTGTAATGAATCTTGGCCACACAATGAGAATTAATCTTGGCCATTCATTTGACTTTTTGGGCACTATAAATAGGGCTCTGCTCTCATTTACAAAGAGATTTGAGTTGTTGTAAAGACATGCTGTAGAAATTTATAATGAAAATACATTGACTTGGTGCATTTTCTGAATTTCTTACATGTTACTTGATTCAACCTCCATTGTTAGATGCTTGACTTAGGTTTACATTATTGTTCTAGTTAGTTGTATTCTTGCTTTGATAGATTTTAGGAATGTTGTTTTGTGGTTGTGAAAATTCCTGTAGTGTAGATGCCTTCTTAGTCCATACTTTTTGTTGTTTGCTGATGGTAGATAGCTGTGTAAAGTTAGTCTGGACTTAAATTCAAAGCTGCTCCACACTTTCATCTTTGTTCATGCATGCATATGGTGAATTAAAGATGAAACATTTGTAGGCCTTAGAAGATAGCACAAATTCCATGAGACTGCGAGATTTTTGGTTAAGTGGAATATTGTTTCCAGGAAGCTGTCCATTGCAGGAACTCCATGATCACTGTTCACCCTTAGTTGCAGGTCTAGGAACTCTCTTTTCCCTGCCTCTTTTCCTTTTTTTTAATGAGTGACCTATTCCAAGGTTCATTGCACATTGTAAAGCCAAATCGAATGATAAAAATGGAGTTCAAGACCGCCATTTGAACCTACAGCAAATGCATAATAACTTCCCCATTTTAGGAACTCCATTCCAAGACCCAGCTTCCCATGCTTTATAACCCATTCGTAAGACCACCTTATGATTCCAACAAATCACATCAAACAATTGAGATATTCCAATCACTATCAAGACCTAACATTAGATACCTTGGGATAGTGTTCTACAATCTAATTGTGGAAGATTGTCTTTCAAGAGAGGTAGTGCACCTACGCATTGCCTATGTTGAGAAGTGCATAAAAAACACATCAACAATAGATTTATAGAAAAAGAAGAGGAAAGGAGAAGATAAAGTGATGGGATAGAATGGAAAGTAAATTGAAGACAAAATTCATGCCCGTAGACTATCAGATAACTATATTTAGAAAATTACAAAACTTGAAGAAAAGAGAATCTAGTGTCAAGGAATACACAAATTTTTTTTACCAATTGAGCATTCAAGCATATCTCTTAGAGAATGAGGTTGAGAAAGTTGCAAGGTATCTAAATGGCTTGTGGGTATCCATACAAGATGAGATTAGATTTCTTAGACTACAAAGTGTGGAGGAGGCCTACTAGTGTGCATTGATGGCCGAAGAAAATATGAATAGGAAACAATAAAGAAATAATAGGGGCAGAGGAAGAAATGCTCGTGGTAGAGGAAAAATAAGTAGTGGAAGGGGATATCCTAGCAAATAACATGAAGATGGCACCTCACAGGAAATGGGAGGTAGAGGAAGCATCAAAAGAAGAGGAGAATCTATTCAAGGAAGAGGAAGAGACTTCACTATTACATGCTACCAATGTGGGGAGATTGGACATAAGTCTTTTCATTTTCCAAAAGCTCAAGGTGGAGCAAAAGGAAAAGAGGCCAAAGTTCATGTGGCCCAAGTAGAGGATGAAGTGGTTGAAACTTTGAAGCATGGAGAACATCCAGAGCATGGAGAAGATCTAGATAAGGGAGAGTCTCTAATGATGAGAAATATTTTTTTAAGTCTCATGAAAGCAGAAACAAAACCAATAAAAAGAAGAAATTTGTTCAAGACCAAATGTAAGTTAGGCGACAAGTGTTGTAAAGTGATTGTAGATAGTAGCAACACATATAATATTGATTCTAAAGAAATGGTGAAAAAATTGAAGCTGAAAAGAATAAAGCATCCCAACCCTTACAAGGTTTTGTGGTTGTAGAAGGAACATCAATTAGTGGTAAGAGAACAATGCTTGGTGAATTTCCAAATTGGTAATTACAAGGATGAAATACTCTATGATGTAATTCCAATGGATTCCTATCATATCTTACTAGGAAGATCATGGAAATTTGATCAACAAGCTATTCATGATGGTAAGAACAATACATATACCATTAAGAAGGATGATCAAGAGTTTACTTTGAATCCTGTGAAGGAAAAAGATGAAGATACATAAGGTACTTCTAGGGTGACTCTATTCTCAGGGAAGAAGTTCCTAAAGGATCAAGAAGAAAGAGAAGAGATTGCAACCGAGGTTGCAAAGGATGAAATTTTTTGTAGCCCTTTGATATAACGGGAATGGAAGGGAGAAAATGTGTGGGTAGCCCACACAAGTGGAGAAGATGCTCAGTCATAGGTTGTAGCGATGGCATATAAGTGGAGTGAGTTGTGTGAAGTGAAATAAGGGTGTTCACAAGATGAAATAGTGAACACAAATGGTCCCAAGTTTGATGATGAGGTTGAGGACAAAAGGGATGAAACATTGTTGGGAGAAGGGATGACAAGAATCAATAAATTGTTAACAACTTAAAATTAAAAGTTGATGGATAAGAAGCAATTTGTTACACCAAGAGAAGATGGTTATGGTGAAGTGTCTTTAGAGGCTCATAATTTGTATAACCCCTTTGATAATTTTTTGTTTGTAGGTAACAAATAAATTGTAGTAGGATGTCAAGTTTATGACATCGAAGAAGAAATCCTCATGGAAGAGGATAAAAAAAGAAAAGTAAGAGAGAAGCTTGCAGTTGAGATATGTCTTTTTGAAGGCATAATGGAAATGAAGTTGCAAGTTACAGTTGTGGTTGAAGAAGTATTTGTACAAAAGGATGAGGAAGAGAAGAGTGAAGTGGAAGGAAAATACCTTTTTGGAAACATCAAAAAGGAGAGAAACCCAAAAGTTGCAGTAGTGTATGAGGAGAAAAATTAAGTTATAAGTCTTGCAGAAGAGAGACAAATTGTAGCAGAGGTAAAGTTTGATTGTTGTAATTGTGAAGAATGTGTTAATTTGTATTAAGTTGAGTTTGAGAAAGTTTAAAGTACAGAGATGTTGTGGGTTGAGGTGCAGACCAAGAAAAACCAATTTGTTAGTACGAAAAGAAGAGTGGTTGAAGAGAAAGATGCTAGTGGAGAAAATTCATCTATGGAAATCTTTAATTTCCATAATTTTGATACTAATATGTTTGCAAATTTAGTGATGAATGAACATTGGAGGGAAGGTTCATGGAGGAGGAGGATGGATTTTGGTGGGTTAATTGCCACAAAGGTGGAAGATGAAAGTGGAGTTTGGTGGAGGTGGTCGAATTATGGTAGGAAAGATCCCACAAATAGAGAGCATGAAGAAAGCATTAGGTGGAGGTGGAAAGTTCATGGAGGATTGAACATTACAAGAGGAGAAATGAGAGGGAGGTATAGTTAGCAAGAGAATTCAGTTCATGGTGGAAGAAGTTCCACACACAGAGATGATAGTGAAGAGCATATTTGGCAGAGGAACATGGCAAGTATTTTGGCAAAGTGTTAGAAAAGAAGAAAAATATTACAAGGTACCATTTCAACATTGGAGTATGCTACAAGTTTATTGCAACTTGAAATAGTAGTTTTACTACTCAAATCCATTTTGTGAACCTATGCTCACAAACTTCCTACCTAGTGTGTTTGATGTAGGAGCATCTTGAGCTCTAAAGCTATCTGCATCAATGTGTACATAATCATATTTTGTTGTGTTTTGCAGATGCATTTGAGTTCTTTTTGTAAGCCCTAGCCCTTTTTCTGGTGTTTCTCTTTCATTGATGTGATGTTATATGATTTGCAGGACTTCAAATGGCATCCCTTTAATAGCCCACTGTGAAGATTGTGCGTCATTGGTGAGACCTTTCTACTTTGGAGGGGCTCTAAACATAGTCTCCTTGATAGCCTAATGGGAGATATGTTTGTAGTGCATTAGTAGGAAAGTATTCATCAGTGGGAGTTGACCACTTTCGCAAGAGTCTCTAAGTTGTCCCTTTGATAGCTAGATACAAATCCTTGAGCTCTTTGATAGGAGATAGTTATATCATTAAGACTTGGAATGTTGTCTCTTTGATAGGCCGATGGAATTTTAGTTATTTCACTCACCATCCCATGGTGTTTGTGGTGGGACCCAAATAGTTTAATATAGGGAAGTGGTTATTAGTGTAGCAGTGTTGACATGGTAGAGGGACCACATGGATCGTATTGAACTACATTAATGAGACTTTCCTTTATCAGTGGGGGATTTATGTTGTCTCCTTGATGGGGTGATAATTTGGTTCAATGGTTGAAGACCAAGTGACATGTCGACACTTTGAAATGGATTGGGTAGAAGTTGTAATGACTATTCCTAGTGTAGTTTTTGGGAATGTAAAATGATGGTGTTGGGAAGATAGAATAGAAAGCCTCGTATGAACAATCAGGGATAAATTGTTTGATAGGAAAAATGTGAATTTGCCTTAGAAAAAATGGGGTCTCTATAATTGAACTTCTAAATGTAACATGTAATCAGTTGAATAATAAAGAAAAGGAGAGTTGTTTTATGTTATTACTTTTTGTATTGTAGTGTGGTTTGCTACTTGATTGATAGCCTTATAAGGCTCTTCAATCTTGACTGTGTTAGTTCTTTAAGTTCACACTTTTGTGCTATCCATATGATTTTTGGAAGTCTTACAACATTAGCATGAAGTATGGATGATTTTTGTTGGTTGTTCTCTTCTGGTAATACCCTTTTGTGATAAATCAGTGTGTTGGTATTTGAGTATGGAATTCACCACAAGATCTGATATGACTATAATTTCTTAACCATGGTTTCTTGGCACATTCAGACAACTATTGTTGAACATCCATAATACTGAGAGGGGGGCTTGAATTAGTATTCCACAAACCAATAATAAAATCCACTTAATCATTATCATAATTTTCACTGAATCAACAAGAGAGAACATAGAAACAAGTCAATGCAATCACACATGAATACCAATATTTTTACATGGAAAACCAAAAATAGGAAAAACCACGGTGAGGGTTAAATCATAATATATTATATCCAGATACAAAATATTATGAGGCTCACTACAAGGACTCACTATTCTTAAAAGGATCACAACTTGAGTACAAAAGATGGCTCATTGCCAAAAGAATGAACTAATGGAATACACCTTCAATGTGTAGGGTTTAGTTCCACTAAAGCTCAAAATATAAAGTACTGCATCACTCAAAAAATTTGTATTACTGATAAAGCATTTAGGTTATGATCTTCTCCTCTGTTCACTTACTCTCTCTCACACACACACTTTTTCCTTCTTGCTATCTCTTGTTCCCATCTCTCTTCTGTTTTTCATCTTATATATATACAAGCATATCTTATTCATCAATTAGGTTGACTTAATTGGATGAACACAAAATAATAAAAACCTTTCTTCATCAGCACAATATAAGATTTGAACATTTTATCCATATAGTGCATTATGCCAAGTTGTCTATTAGTCTTCATAATATATTGCATCCGATGAGTTGACCAAGACTAAAACACAATTCTCCAAACCACCAAATAATCTTCAAAGAAAACACCTTCTAGATCTGAGAACACATTAATTTCCCATCATACTACGAGTAAATAGACTATCATCCAAAACCACAGTGTAAGAATGTTCACCTTAGTGGAATGCAGAGTGTCCCAAACAGTATACCTCACACAAAACAATAGTAAGATACAGAGTTAAACTATGTCAGAGATAACTTTTTGTTCATGGAAAAAGATGTCTCAAGATCCAAGAAATACCAGCATGAATGAGTCAATAAAACATGGTTAAGAGATTAAAGTGATAGCATATCTTGTGGTGAGTTCTAGACTCAAATACCAACACATTGATCCATCACAAAGGAGTATTACCGATAGAGAAAAACTTCGGTAAACCAGGAAAACTTCCCATATAGTTATCACCATGTGCACAATGTAGGACCATCCTTGATTATCTTTATCTTTTTCTAACCTGTATGTATCTTCCTGAGTACTCAGTTGAGACTCACTCATCCTTATTTCATTTCTCATATCCAATGTATTGCCAGACCAATTTAGATAAAATGAAAGTAGTTCATGTGCATAGATTTTTCACAACCTTGTACATTTTTCAATTCCTTCATTACTCGATCATGTGCATTCACACATTTTCCTTTGATATCATTCAAATATTCTTCGTTAGACCTAATTCCAACAAACATTTCAAGTCTGGAGATGTAGACTTTCAAATAATTAGTCATGCCACATAAATTCTCCACAAAAAATAGATAAATCAAAATTAGCATTGGGAATAATCTTCTGTAAATCTTCCAAAGCTCTATGAATATTTATTATTTCATGCTCATGTTCAAGCTTACTTTCTTCTACATCTTCTAGCTTCACTACACTCTTCCTTTTCTTCCCTGTTCCAATCACACTACTAGAGGTACTTTCTTCATTGAGATTCTTAGGGATTTATAAGAGAAATTTAGCTTATTTATCAATTTTAGCTTATGACACTTCATAATCTAGTTCAGATATCTAAACTAACCTTGATTCAATTGCTTCCATGTCATAGAAATCGATAGACAAAAGAAAAATTATGATTCTAGAGTATCTTTCCACAACACTTACTAGAATCCTAGATCTTTTGTTCATCTTCATTTGAAATGTTCCATAGAATGTAGTAAGGGAAGATTCTTGTGCATTCAAACTACCAGTATATATCATGATGTTCCTAATTTGATAGGAAACAGGCTTTGAATTTGACCATTCTAACCTTCCTATTATCAGTAACTCTTTCAAAAAGTAAAAGAGTAGAAAAACAACCAAATTTCCATACCGAAAAGTATTCTTATTGATCTCCTTTAAATTCTTCAAAAAATATATGCAAATTACTTCACACAAGTCATATTCCATACCTCTTAATACCATATCAACAACAGTATTCACTGCAATAGTAGAAACTATAGAGTCATTGTTAGGGATACAAAATTTATGACCAATGACCATAGAAGTGTACCTTAATACTAGATCAACAATCGATCTCAAACCAATTTCTTTTTCTTTAGAACTTGCACCTATAACCTCAATTATTTATGCCTCATTCATAGTCTTTAGTTTAGGAACTAGTCTAGAGGAACATAGACCAATTACATCTCTAATTGCTTCTTTGGAAACGGGATGTGCCTCATCAATCCACAAAGGTTCATCATGAATTCTGCTTAATACCATTCAAATATACTTCTTCTCAAATTCAAACAAAGGAACTTTCCTCCAAATATCCAACTTTTTCTCAACTAATACTTTGTAGGCATCATGATTGTCTTTCAATTCATTTTCCCAAAGCACATGGGTATGTGCAAGATCATGATGGGTATGTGGCTGATGACTTTTTTTAACCCAAAATTGATGAAATGAAAAGGGTTTTAAAGGAGATTCTCAGCTTTCCACCAATATAAATTATGTTTTACTTTGAATTTAATAAGTAATTATTATTTATTTTCTATTCAAATTATGACTAAAGTCCTGATTGATAGGTGATTAAAAACATCTATAGATTTCAAACGACATCACATTTTTTGAATCCAAAACATGTGTCACATTTTATGCTTCACATACTATAGGATTAAAAATAAAAATTGAATTTTATGAAGTTTTGACCAAGTTAAGGTGGTCAGACATACAAGTTTTTATATTTTTAAAAGTTGTAATAAAAATTCATAATTAATTATTTACTTGGAAAAAAATTACAAAAAATATGCATCACATCGGGACATGAGTTCTCTACTTATAGCTAAAATATTATTAAAAATATTATCATTTTATTGTGGTTAGGGTGGTTAGACAGACTTCTACTTCTTATTTTTCCTGAAATTTAAGTACTACTACATTGAAATTTCAAATTTTTCACCAACTAGATTTTTTTAAACAAACCTAGTAGTTTAGAAACTACATTCAATTTTCTATAGATTCTATTCTTACATATTTTTGAAATAATATAGATAACTTATTCAAATTTTTACGTCAAGTTGCCTAACTCTGATTTTTCTAATTTTTTTGCCACTTAAGGGCCTGCTTTTTCCATGATGATCCTACACATACCCACATGCAATTGAACTAATGAAATTTCTTCAATCTTACTTTAAAAAAATGCATAAATATCTTTTATAGGAAAGACTCTCAAAGGGATGCAAGGGAATGCACCAACAAATTCTTTTGACACATTCCTCATATATCTCTTCAACCTAGCCACACAATTCACAATCTTTGAATTATCCATCAATAAAAGTGAAAGGTTGAGCAAATAGGAACACCTCTAAAAATGTCAATCAAGAGATGTCTAGACATCTTATTTTTGGAGCTCACTTTGAGTTCATCTATTATTTTCTTCAATTTTTGAAACTCTAAATTCCCTTCTAAACTTCCTTTGCATGCTTCTCTAAAAATACATAGGCTTGCAATTTAATTTAAACTTATTCCTTTCATTCCAAATGATTTTGCAATAAATGTTTCAACTTGTCGGTATATTTCCTTGAAAACTATGTATGCCTCCATTCTTTCAAATTTTCTATACCTCACTCTTCACACATGCGACTGATAAAATACCTTAATATTGTTACCACATTGAAGATACTTCAGTCATGATATGGCACAAGTACCAATGAGGGGGTTTATTATATTTTTTGGTAATTGCTCCCCTTTAGCTATTGCTTTCATATAGGAATTGACGAGATTATTTGTACTAGAGTTTGACACATGTAAGACTGATGATTCCTTTCTCCAAATCCTTTCCATTTCATTTCTCGCTTCTTTTGGATCAAAGGTTTGATCATTCTTCTTTGCCAGATAGATGTACTTCTTTCTTCTATTGTTACTACTAGGATGTTCCGGTTTTCTACACTTAGAGCAAGTAACATCCTTCTTTCCATTTTCCTTTTTATCCAATAGACTATCTTTATATTCATTCTTCCTTCTCTTAGAATCATTCACATTACTTTTGCAGTCCTTTTCCTTATGACCAAATTTCTTGTAGGAATGACAAACACCATTGAAGTATAAATACCATTTTGCATCATGTTGTTTTACAAGAGTTTTTCTAGAATTTCTTCTTAGCTCCTTGAATTGTTTATCTTTGTACCACATCTTCTTACTAGTGAATTGATTTTCTTTAGAACTCTCAACTCTTTCAAACCCCAAACTGCTCTTATCCTTTTCCATTATTTCAGAGGTAATCAATTCATCAAGAATCATCAATCTTATCTTAAATTTGTCTTCAAAACTCTTTTCCCTTTCTAGATTACACCTCAAGATTTCTACTTCTAATTCAGCTTTTGCGCATTCATCCTTCTTCTTTTGCATTTCAATTTTCGGCATTCTTCAATTCTTTTCTTCTCATCCAATTGTTCCAACAGGCTAGTGATGATTTCTTCTCCTTTAGTCAACATATCACATGCATCCACACTTGTACTTTGTAGCTTTTCAATGTGCTAATTTTATTTTATCAACTTGTCCTTCAAGGATTCCATTTCTTCTGAAAGTTTGGAAGAGACTAATTTTGAAGGAAAAAATTTCTCATGTTCAAATTTTGGGACCTTCCTCAAGGTATTAGGCTTCTTCCAAGGAACCAAGCTCTAATACGAATTGTTGAACATCTAAAATATTGAGAGGGGATGTGAATCAATATTCCACAAACTGATAATAAAATCCATTTAACCATTATCATAATTTTTATTGAATCAACAAGAGATAACATAGAAAAAAGTCAATGCAAGCACACACATGAACACTAGGATTTTTATGTTGAAAACCCAGAATGGGAAAAACCACGGTGATGTTTAACTCACAATATATTATATCTAGATACAAAATATTATAGGGCTCACTACCAGGACTCATTATCCTTAAAAGGCTCACAACTTGAGCAAAAAGGATGGATCACTGCCAAGATATAATGATAGTGGCTCACTTCCAAAAGAATGAAGTGATGGAATACACCTTCAATGTGCAGTTCAATTCCACTGAAGCTCAAAATATAAAGTACTATGTCGCTCAACAAATTTGTACTATAGATAAAGCATTTAGGATCTGATCTTCTCCTCTATTCACTTTCACACACACACACACACTTTGTCCTTCTCTCTCTCTCTTGTTCCCATCTCTCTTCTATCTTTCATCTTATATATACAAGCATATCTTATTCATCAATTAGCTCAACCTAATTGGATGAGCACAAAACAATTAAAACCTTTCATTATCAACACCATATAAGATTTGAACATTTTATCCATGTAGTGTATTATGCCAAGTCGTCTATTAGTCTTCATAATACATTTCATTTTATGAGTCGGCCAAGACTAAATCACAATTCTCCAAACCAAAAAATAATCCACAAAACAAACACCTTCTAAAACTGAGAACACATTAATTTCCCATCATACTACCAATAAAGAGACTATCAGCCAAAATCGTAGTGTATGAATGTTCACCTTAGTAGAATATAGTGTCTCCCACATAGTATACCTCACATAGAACAATGGTAGGATACAAAGTTTGTTAAAAAGGTGCAGGAAAACTAAGAGGTGGGGTGAATCAGTTGTCACCAAATTTCAAACAAAAAACTTCAACACTTATTATTTTCACAACCACATTGTTCTATTATTAAGTATGAACATGAAATATAGATAAAAAAATGTAGAATCAACACAATGAACACCAAATTTATGTGGAAAAACTAATGAGGGAAAAACCATGGCGAGGATTAACTCACAATATAAAGAAATCACAAAACCAAGTACAAAGGCTCATTTCCAAGGACTCATTGCCTAGAAGAGGACTCACTACTTATAGAAAGGACTCACTGTCCAACAGGGAAGCCCACTACCTACTAATACAAAAGAAAACAAAAGACCCACAAAAACAATTTATAGACATCCACAAGCTTGATCAAGAGATTGCATAAACCTTCAGCTCACTGCTTTCATGAATATAACACAATGAAGTACTACTACCTCAGCTACTTTCACACACTTCTGCTCTTCACTTGTGGATTACTTTGTTACTTGTCATCATTCAATTCTTCACATATTGACTTGCATTTATACCATCTTCAACCTTAGAAATTTTCTTCAAGGTCAGTCACATACACTTTATTTCATAAATTAAAATTAGGTCAGCAACTCAACATTCCTACAATGGAAAGGAATGAGTGTGGACCAATTAAACACTTAGCCAAGACCAAAACTAATGTCTCGGATAAACCATATGATTCCTTAATTAAATTTTATTCTTCATATGAAGTGTAAACACCATGTTGGCCAAACCTAATGAAAAGACAAATTAACATTGATGTACACATTTTCCAATAAGAAGATAACACATGGATGAAGCGACATACTTCAATAAGCATGAGAAAACATCTTAGGTTCCTTTAGATACATCCACAACAAGTGTGACAACCTTCAAACACAAAATTCCTTCCATCAGTACAACAACTCTGAAGCTCAACTTTTGGATCACCAAAATACAAACATCTTTGACAAAACCCAGAGAACACCATTATAAGGCACATTCCAAATCAGCAAGATCTGAAACAAATCAGTGAAGGACTACAGAGCTGAAACATTTCTCCCAATCCATAGAAAGCCAACTCTGTTAGAATGGTTCACACACTAGTGAACACAACTTTCACATTCAAACAAACTAGAAGCTACAAATTAGGAGATATCACCATCAAATTATCAACAACAACCCTTCAGATCCACACAAGCATAGGATCAACATAGGAGAAACGTAGAGCACATTTTTAATACATACATAACTTTGACTTCATTATTTATTAATTTTCTCAAAAGCACTTGGAAACCCATTATTTTAGCACATCTGCAACATCATAAATATAGCTCCATGCAATCACAATATCTCAACAACATCTCAAATGTACATGCAGAATTTGCAACATACTGAGCTGTGTTGACATCAATGACAACATTAATGACAACACCACCAAACTTTCTCATACTTGCAAAAGAGTTAAACTCTATCAGCAATAACTTTCTATTCATAGAAAAATGTCTCAAGATCCAGGAAATAGCAGTATAAATGAGTCAATAAAACATGGTTAAGAGATTAGATTCATATCAAATCTTGTGGTGAGTTCCTAACTCAAATTCTAACACTGATCCATCACAAAGGAGTATTATTGGTAGAGAAAAACTTTCAATAAACTAGGGAAACTTCTCATATAGTTATCACCATGTAGTTATTACCATGTTGACATCAATGACAACATAGGAACAACTTGCACAACCATCCATACTTCATGCTCATGTTGCAAAGCTTCCAACAACTATATCTTGTATCTTAAGACATCTTTTTTTGTGAGTAGAAAGTTATCTCTAGTAGAGTTTAACTTTGTATTCTACTATTATTCTGTGTGCGGCATATTATGTGGGAGACTCCGTTTTCTACTAAGGTGAATATTCTTATTCTACAATTTTGTTGATAGTCTCTTTGCTGGTATTATGATGGGAAATTAATGTGCTTTTAGATCCAAAAGGTGTTTTCTTTGATAATTATTTCTTGGTTTGGAGAATTGTGTTTTAGTCTTGGCCAACTCAACGTATACACTATAATATGAAGACTAATTATGCTTTATGGATGTTAGTTGACTTGGTTCATCTAATTAGGCTGACCTAATTGATGATCAAGATATTCTTGTATATATATAAGATGTTTTGAGGAATGAATATAAATAAGGAGAAGTGAGAAGTGTGTTTGTGTGTGTGCAAAGGAGAAGAAAGTGTGGAGAAGAAAAGTGTGAGAGCCTAAATACTTTATCAGTTATGATCAGTGTAGTTTTTTTAAGTGACTACTGTGTGAGGCAACACTTCATATTCTAAACTTCAGTGGAATTGAACCCTACACATTAAAGGTGTACTCTATTAGTTGAATCTTTTGGCAATGAGCCATCTTTTCTACTCAAGTTGTGAGCCTTTTAAGGACAACGAGTCTTGGAAGTGAGCCCTGTATTATTTTGTATCTAGATATAATATATTGTGAGTTAACCCTCACTATGGTTTTTCCCTTTTTGGGCTTTCCACATAAAAATCCTGGTGTTCTTGTGTATGGTTGCATTGACTTGTTTCTATGTTCTCTCTTGTTGATTCAATCAGAACTGTGATAACGTTTAATTGAATTTTAATATGGTTTTATGGAATATTGATTCACCCCCCTCTCAGTATTCTAGATGTTCAACAATGATGGCTATTTGGAATCTCTATTCTAATTCTTTGTATTTTTATGATAGTTTAAAAATTGTGGATCAAAGATTGATCCCCTAAAAAGGATATTAAACTTGTTTTCTATTTATTTATATGTATCACATTCTTTATATCGGTTGAGCTGATATATCGAAGCTAAAAAAATGCTCCAATTTTATTGTTTATATTTTAATGCCACCTCATTCTAGTGGGAAAGGTGGTGAAATCCTTGTTTAACTTCAAAAAATCGAAGTAGGGTTTGATCTATAATATCGAAGGGTTGATTCCCTTGTAACTAAGATTCTTGCATGTCAATTTTGAGTGATGAAACCAACATGTCTTTAAGGTCAAACTTGTGCATGTTATAGTTGCTAAGAAGGAAATGCACTAGACCAATATAAATGGCCTATTTAGAGTGACCTTTGAATGTATGTATAAACTTGGAAAGGCATGAGTTTTGCTAGAACTTGAAACTTCCATGTCTTTCTATTGACTGAATACTTGTTTAAGTTTTATTGCGACAAGCATGACCAACTTAGATTCTTTATATTATTAAGTTGCACAATGAATTTTAGAGATGAAATTTGTTCAAGATCTGAATATTAGACATTATGTTTTTATGTATGAAACTGGGCTATTATATTGTTAGAGAAATATCTTGGCTTACTTGAAAATTAACAAATGAGAAGTTGTAGATAATATTGTTAGTAGAAAACATCACTTTTTATTTTTAGTTCATTGTGGAAAAACCTATTATATTTTAAAACAGTGAACAACTAAATGTAATGTTTCCACTTAGCTTCTAAACATCTTGAAACAACAATAAGTAATTGCAAATAGTGAATGTTGTATTGGAAAATGATATTAAATGTAACTATTTAGTTTCAAATAGTATTGCAATGATGTAAATAGTGGATAATATTTTGTAAATGACATTCTTTTGTTGTTAAAGTTATCTTGTAGCTGAAAATAGCCTTGCTCATTAAACTATTCAGTTGGAACAACTTTGAATAGTTGTAAACAATGAATGATCATATGCAAAAAAATTGTTTTAAAATTTTTTAGTACAAAATAGTATTTTTTTTTGTTAAAACAATGAATGTTCGTATGTAAACAACTTGTTTTATAATCGTTTAGGAGGAAACAATACTTTTTTTGTTTAAACGATGAATGTTCATTTGTAAACAACAATGTTAGAGTATCACAGTTGTGAGAATGCAAAAACAATATGCATGAAAGTATTAACATAGAATTGTTCTAATTCTTTATTTCTAACAAAGAAACATCAAATGGAACACTCTTTTATGATTGCAATTTGATTTAATGTTTTATTTAAGAATGTATGCACAAATCTAAAACTTAAGTAGGCACATATATGTGTATTTACATATATTTTGTCTTTGTACATACACATACTTGTGAAATACCTTCTTTTGTTCTTAGTTCATTTTTAAATGGAAAATGCTTATGATGAAAAGTATATAATAGTCATAAGAATGATATGACTAAATGTTGAATTACTCTATTGAATCATAAATCTGATTTTTGTTTAGAGAGAAAATTAGCAATCTAATTCTTCTTTTGAAGACATGTGTGAAAGAATATTCTAATTCTTGAATAGAACATTGATACCTTAGTTGACTAGAACACCTCAAGGTAGATGTTGCTAGAGGGTAGATAGTTGTTATGTGATGTATAGTAGAAAGTTTGGTATAGAGCACCTTGAATAAATTATGCCTCCATGTGGAAATTTTGAAATTTGATTCAATTTTGATGTTCTTACCTTGTATTAAGGTTATTTGAGTCATTTATCATGTGTCTTAGGAGGTCATTTAAGTCAGATTTTCAAAAATGTAAAAAGATGTCAATGTATTCAAAAGTTATCAACACAAATGTGTAAAATTGTGAAAATTATAAAGTTGCACAATGCAACATATGGAAGATGAAAATTCATGAAGGTCTAGTTCATTTGGAGGTAGTTAGAAACTGAAGGGGCAAGTGTGAGATTCCTATAAAATTCCTTGTAATAATTTTGTGCAGTGTGGGTGATTGATTATCAGATTTTGATCAATAGAATAACACTATTCTTATGTAATTCTACAAAAATCTTATGTTATTTGATATTGTATGGCTCTATACGGGCTTGTATGCATGTATAAGTCTGTGTAAGTGATAGTAAACTCAATAACCTTCCACCTAATTTTTGTTTCATGTAGATTGGTATAGATTTGAATAAGTTTTTGCAAATTTTGTCAAAACTGTTAAAACCCTGATTAGGGTAAACAATAGCATGTAATTTTTGTGTTTCTCTCATTTTATCCATTAAATATTTTTAATATTTGGTGGAAATAATCTTGGTGGCATTTTTTTTCATATTCTTAAATTTTTAAACCAAATTATTAAGATTGATGTGTGGGAAATGGAATTTTAAGACTACAAATCTGGGTACAGTCAAGTGGCTAAGAGTTAGGGTTTAAGGAAAATACTTTTGAAATGAGTTTTTGGTGGATTAATAAGCTTAAATAGACTCAATGTGATGTTTTCCATGTGTTGGTTAAGAGAAATTGATTGTGGAGATAGTCAAATCAATAAGCCATGTTAGTATCAAGCCTAATTAGGTCTAAATAGAATGTGGAGTCATTTTTGGAGTCTGTTTTCCAAAACAACCTATGTTGGGTTTTAGATATGTTTCAAAAATCTTTGAAGAGTGTTCAAAAAGTCCATTGTAGTTTTGATAAATGATTAGCATCAAAATTTTAGTTCTAACAGTCGTATGAGGAGACCTACAAGCATTGAGATAGGTTTATGAGATTAAGCCATTATTTGATATTTAAAGGTCTTGATATTGGGTAGTTTGGGTATGAGGGTATTGAGTGAGTTTGTTGGGCCAAAGAGTTTATGAATCAAAAGGTGGTCATGTGAGTGATGGATACCTTGAAAGGTGATTGTCTTGTGAAGTGAGTTGATGGAAACCAATTGTTGTGAAATATATCTCCAAGAAGTTGAGTTGTGAATCCATTGTCACTACATCTGTTTGGTATCATAGCTAGAAGGCTTTTGGAAAAGAGAGTTGGTATTGTGTTTGTGTGTTGTGGTTTTTTTTAGGTAGGTGGCCAAGAGACTAGGTTAAGGAAAAGTGGAAAGGACCTAGGTGAGGCAAAGAAAGTTGAGAGAAAGTGGAAGCAAGAAGAAGCTTGCTTGAAGAGAAAACATGGAAGTGTTAAGAAGACATTTGAAGGAAAAGGAAGAAAGAAAAAAGAGAAAGAGAAAAAAGAAATTTGATAAAGATATAGCAGCTTTGAAGCAAGAGATGAGAAGGTTGGATGCAAAGTTCTAGGAGTCCACAATGAAGATGGAATAGGTGATTAAGTAGATGACAAGTTGGCACTTGAAGATCAAGAAAAGAGTTACATGGCCCATTAGGAAGATTTTCAAAAGAATAGGAATACAAGAAAATATTGTAGCTAACAAGCAAGAAGAAGAAGAGATGTAGATAAGAATGATGATGAAGCAGATTGAAGATGAATTCCTTGAAGGAGCAGAAGGCCTAATAATCAAGGGGGAAGAAAGCATAGTTACATGGAAAAAGCAAGGAGGTAAAGTGGTCATTTATCAATTATTTGTTAGGATGATGATTTTTATGCGATATAGGCAAATATTGAAAGTGAAAGAAGGAGAACAACGTGCTGAGATGAAGATTAAAGTGCAACAAAATGTAAACAACCTAATTTCAATTGGCAAGCAAGATAGAGGACTGATTTGCATGGAAAAAATGAAACCTAAGGTGAAGATGAAGATAATTAGGAGTAGTTTCAAGGTCAATCAGAGTAAAATCATGCAAAGGATGAAGATTTGTGGAAAAATTCAAAATCAAGAGGACTAAAAAAATCATTTGGCCGAGAGTATGGTGCAGAGCACCTTGAAAAAATTATGCCTCCATGTGGAAAATTTGAAATTTAATTCAATTTTTATGTTCTTACCTTGTATTAAGGTTATTTGAGTCATTTCTCATGTGTCTTAAGAGTTCATTTAAGTCAAATTTTAAAAACTATAAAAAGATGTCAATGTATTCAAAAGTTGTCAACACAAATGTGTAAAATTGCGAAAATTGTAAAGTTGCACAATGCAACATATAGAAAATGAAAATTCATGGAGGTCTAGTTCATTTGGAGGTAGTTAGAAACTAAAGGGACAAGTATGAGATGCATATAAAATTCCTTGTAATAATTTTGTATGGTATGGCAAATTGATTATCAGATTTTGATCAATAGAATAACACTATTCTTATGCAATTCTACAAAGATCTTATGTTATCTGATATTGTACAACTTTTTACACACTTTTATGCATATATAAGTTTGTGTAAGTGATAGTAAACTCAATCACCTTCCACCTACTTTTTTGTTTCATGCAGATTGGTGTAGATTTGAATAAGTTATTGCAAATTTTGCAAAATTGTTAAAACCCTGATTAGGGTAAACAATAGCATGTAATTTTTGTGTTTCTCTCATTTTATCCATTGAAGTTTGCTAATATTTGGTGGAAATAATCTTGGTAGCATCTTTTTTCATATTCTTGATGTTTTAGACCAAATGTTTAAGATTGATGTGTGGAAAATGGATGTTTAAGACCACAAATTTGGGTATAGTAAAAAAAATAGAGTTTTAGTGTACAGTCAAGTGGCTAAGACCTAGGGTTTGAGGAGAATACTTTTGAAGTGAGTTTTTTGTGGACTAATGAGATTAAATAGACCCAATGTGATGTTTTATAAGTGTTGGTTAAGAGAAATTTATTGTGGATATAGTCAAATCAATAAGCCTTGTTTGTATCAAGCCTAATTGGGCCTAAATAGAACGTGGACAATCATTTTTGGAGTCTATTTTCCAAAATCAACTTATGTTGGTTTTTATATATGTTTCAAAAATCTTTGAAGAGTGTTCAAAAAGTCCATTATAGTTTTGAGAAATGATCTACATCAAAATTTTAGTTCTGGTAGTCCTATGAGGAGACCTACAAGCATTGAGATAGGTTTGTGAGAATAAGCCATTAGTTGATATTAAAAGGTCTTGATATTGGGTAGTTTGGGTCTGAAGGTATTGAGTGAGTTTGTTGGGTCAATGATTTTATGAATCAAAAAGTGGTCATGTGAATGAAGGATACCTTGAAAGGTGATTGTCTTGTGAAGCGAGTTGATGGAAACCCATTGTTGTGAAATATGTCTCCAAGAAGTTGAGTTGTGAATCCTCTATCACTACATCAAAACTACCTTTAGGAATGTGTGCTGAAATGGAGTTAAGAGAGTATAGGTTTTCTTTACCAGAACCTATTGGGTATGTGCAGGATCATGATGGGCCAAAAAGTATGATGGGTATGTGTAGGGTATGTGGCTGATGACTTTTTTTTTACCCAAAATTGATGAAATAAACAGGGTTTTTAAAGGAGATTCTTAGCTTTCCACCAATATAAATTATGCTTTACCTTGAATTTGATAAATAATTATTATTCATTTCTATCTGAATTATGACTAAAGTCCTGATTAATAGTTTTATTGAAAAACATCTATAGCTTTCAAATGGTATCACATTTTTTGAATCCAAAACATGTGTCACATTCTATGCTTCACATACTATAGGATTAAAAAAAAAAATTGAATTTCATGAAGTTTTGACCAAGTTAAGGTGGTTAGACATACAATTTTTTTATATTTTTAAAAGTTGTAATAAAATAACCATAATTAATTATTCACTTGGAAAAAATTATAAAATATGCATCACATCGGGACAGTCCTCTACTTATATTTAAAATATTATTAAAAAATTCATTTTATTGTGGTTAGGGTGGTCAAACAGACACCTACTTTTTTTTCCCTAAAATTTAAGTACTACTACATTGAAATTTCAAATTTTCACTAAATAGATTTAAAAAAAAAAAAAACCTAGTACTATAGAAACTACATTCGATTTGCTATAGATTCTACTCTTACATATTTTTTAAATAATATAGATAACTTATTCAAATTTTTAAGTCAAGTTGCCTAACTCTGATTTTTCTTAATTTTTGGCCACTTAAGGGCCCATTTTTTCCATGATGATCCTCCACATACCCTATTGTTTGTTGTTGTTGCAACACATTTAGTATGTTTGGCCAAGTAATATAGTTCATTTTTGTTGGTGTAATTAAATGTCTTTTACCTTGTCCTAGGTCATGATTACACCTTAGTTAAGTTACTTAGGGACCACATAGGAGGTTGTTGGAGATTTTCCACTTTTAGTGGACTTGACATGTCATTACCTCATCACTTCCACCTTTTGTGGACACATCATGTGATTATCTCTCCACCTTTTGTGGATTGATAACTCTTCCTAGTTGTCTCATGTCATAAGATTACGACACTTGTCATAATCTTATGCCCTTCTATGTTCTCACCTTGGTTATATAACCAAGGGGTGTCTCTCATTGTAAATAATCAGAATCAGAATCATATCATATCAATGACATTGAATACAGTTTATTCTTGTCATATTCTCTCTCTCTATTCTTGTGCTTTCCATTTGGTCCATAGGTCTTGGCATCCATAACCAATTCTAACATGGTATCAGAGCAGGTTGGGTGCCATTGGAGAGTCTTTTTCTGAAGAGAGATCCTAGATTTGAGGAGGTTCCGTTTGTGGCTCTTTGTTGCAGGTTCATATCTGAGCTTGCTAGTGCAAATCTGAGCTCACCATTGTGTCTGGAAGGTTCGAGAAAGTTGATTTTGCCTTTTGTTTCATCCAAATCAGACATATGAGGCCAAATCTATTAGGGTTTGAAGTTGAAGAGTGGTTGCTAGATCCAGAAGGTAGCTATAATTTTGGAGCATTTTGGGTCAAATCCGACCCTGCAATCGTATCCACAAGGGCCAAAAACCCTAAGATTGACTGTCAATTCGTCCAATTCAGAGCAAGTCATCTAGTGAGACAAATTTTTTTACCCAAAGAGCCATACGGCCCCCCAGGTCGTCATTATTGCGTTGGTACAATTTTTTGAAAAAATATTATTCAGTTTTTAAAATATTTTCTGAAAAAATTCAAAAAAAATATATTTTGTACCGATTGAATTTCATTGTAAAAATTTTGAATTGAAAATTTTGTATTAAAATCATTGTAAAAAAATCAAAAGGAAAAACATTTTCTTGTAGACTCTGGCCACGGTACATAGTACAGCAAATGGTACTGTACGCAAGCCTGTACCCATAGTACCTGTGGGAGGGATCACCGCACGCCACGTGGCATACGATCGTGCCACCCGCGGGCCCTCCACATCTGCCACCGACGGCCTATTTCCAAACACGTGCAGTCAAAATTCAAAAATCTAGCGATTGGTCAAATCAACAGAAAAATCCAGCAAAAAAATCAACATGAGCAGCGGTTGACGGTCTTCCAAATTTTTGCGAAGAATATTCTGGCATGTCCTACCGGCGCGACGATGTTCTTCTGAATGTCAATTTTAAGCCCCAGTACCAGAGGAATATTTCGTGCAGGCCAGAGTATATTCCTTCTTGACGGGCTAGTGGACATCAATTTTAATTGAGTGATTTGATGACATCAGCACCACGTCATCAGTTTTCAAAAAAATTTACCCCCTCACGGTTTGCATTCCGATTTTGATAGGCGAACGTTGAAGCTCAATATCTCGCTCATTTTGACTTATTTTTTCAAGCAATTTGTTTTGATTTGGGCTAATTTTTCGTGCTCTACGCACTGGTGCAATCAGTTTTTTGTTTTGGTGCCCGGTTTTTCTAGAATTTGCATATTCTCATAGGTGCTGCTGCTTTGTCTTCATTTTTGGAACTTCGGGAGCTCATATCTTGCTCCTATGGTAACATTTTTGAGTGCAGTTTTTTTTGAAAGTGCATGATTTTTTGTGTAATTCTTAGTGGTATGATCAGATTGATCTCATTTTGTACCAAAAATTGTACTTGATTTTTTGGCCTATTTTGGGCATTTGCATGTACCAAGATCAAGACCACTTCGCTGTTTTTGGCAAGTGGCATTTGTAAACGCACTAAATATAAAGTTCCAAATTAAATATTGCTTGGGGGGTTCTGTGATTGAGTGAATTTGGGGGGATTCTTCTTGTGGTTGTGGTTGCATTCCTCTTGATTTGTGTTCTTGTTTCATCATGGAGCCATCTACAATTCCACTTCTAACACCTTACAACTATCTTAAATGGAAATCTGAAATGAACAAATTGCTAAGAGTAAAAAGATTGTATAGGATAGTTCATGGGCTTGATGGTGAACCACAAAATGATGAAGTTAAAAAGAATAAGTGGTTGAATAGTTGTGAAGAAGCAATTGGCTATTTGTGCTTGTATGTCTCTTCTAAGTTGTTGTTTCACATTGAGCAGTTGGATACACCTATGGCTATGTGGACTACATTGTCAGAATTATTTGGGAAAATAGATGAAATTCAAGGACATTTGTTGGAGAATGAATTAATCAGTCTCAATCCATGTAATTTTGACAACATACAAGACATCACCAAATTCAAGTCACTAAGAAGACAATTGAAGAATTGTAAAATTGAGAAATCAGATACACAATTGATCTTAAGTGTTCTTTCAAAGCTAGGACCTGAATATTCAGTGTTTGTTTCTACTTTCTATGCTACAAAGAATGCCTTTGGGAGTGAGTTTAAGATGCTTTCCTTTGAAGATTTTGCTATGTAACTCACTAGGGAGCAAGATAAGCTTATTCAAATGGGTACTTTGAAGTCTTCAAAATCACATGCCTTGGTTGCAAAGGATGATAAGTCTTCAAGTGGCAAAGAAAAGACAAAGAAAAAGCCTAAGAAGAACACACAATCCACATCAAATTCCACAGAAGAACATAAAGATTCATCTTCAAAAGAGAAATCATCTAAGAAGGAGAGACCTTTTTGTGCATATTGCAAGAAGGATGGACATGAAGAACATTATTGTTATAAGGACATTGATGAGTTGAAGAATCTTCTCAAAAAGAATAAGATTGATTTTCCTTCTAGAATGTTTGAATCTTCTTCTTCTTCTACTTCAAAACAGTCTAAAAAGGACAAAGGTCAAACATATATATCAGGATATAAAGGAAAAGCTCTTTGTGCTCATTCAAGTCCAGGATCAGGGAGATGGCTTCTAGATTCAGGAGCATCTCATCATATGGAATCTTCACAGACTATCTTCTCTTCATTTAAGCCTTGTTCTATGTCTCCTATCTTGATGGGAAACAATACATACATGAGTGTAACAAGGAAGGGATCTATTAGCATTGGGGAGAACACTTTTCAGGATGTCTTGTGTGTTCCTCATTTTATGAACAATCTTCTTTCCATTTATCAGATTACACATGGTGGAGATGGGAGAACTGTGGAGTTCACTCCTGATTTGGTTATCATTCGAGACTTGGAGACTAGAGATGTCATTGCTACTGGGGTGGTTGATCATTCATCTTGGTTGTATTCCTTTGCACAGTTTTCTTCTGATGGTGACACCGTTCCTTCGATTGTTGATCACATACACTATGATTCAAAGGAGACATTTGGATTTTTGAACTTGGTCATACTCACATCAGATCCAATTCTTGAGCCTTGCATTTCATCTCCTCCACCTACTGTTGCAGTTGATGCTACTTGCGATTCAACAGTTTTGACTCCTAGTGATTTAGTGCAACAGAATATACGTAGTCTTCCAGATATGGCTACTTTGGATGGCTTCCTCACAGGTATTTAGACTTGTTTGTGGAGTCTCATCTTGCAAATTTGGAGGACACCATTGATAGCATTCATATTCTCTTTGATGAAGATGCACCTTCTTTAGTTGTTGTGAGGGAACACCTTGACCCTCTTGTTCATTCTCTACATGATCATTCTTCATAGATTGGTGTGAGTGTGGATACTTTTGGACAGAATTTGGAGGAGGCTTCTTTGTCTTTAGAGGGGATATCCTTGTCTTTGGATCATGTTCTACATTCTTCTCTACTAGATATTGGATTTTCCTCTTCAGCAATGTGGCCTAGAACGCCTATTTGGAGTGTGTCAATTTTTGACATCGACATGGAGACACTTGGGCATGCTTCAGAGACATCATCATACATCATCTATCTTCATGATATCCTGCATACATCCTTGGTTTTGTTTCTTCCTAAGGGGAGGAACGTTCTTCGGCGAGATTGGATCATCTTCAACATTCAATGTCGAGCTTCTACCATCATTGTAGGAGACTCAATATTGAGGGGGGGCTACCTTGCTTCTCTTCTACTTCTCTCTTATGGGGTGTCTTTTTCCTCACATGGGGTTTTTACCTTCTCATTCTTCATTGAGAATATTTCTATTTTGTATTTCATCTCTCTTTTGGGGGGAAGTTTTGTCCCACTGGGTTTTCTCCTTTTCCCCGCTTTATGAGAGATTTCATTGCATTTTTACATGGGTACCTTACAAGTCCTAGTAGTCGGGACCCATCTTTCATTGTTTGCATTTGTGCACATTCTCCCTAAGTTGTACTTAAGGGGGGGTGTTGGTGTAATTAAATATCTTTTACCTTGTCCTAGGTCATGATTATACTTTAGTTAAGTTTACTTAGTGACCACATAGGAGGTTGTTGGAGATTTTCCACTTTTGGTGGACTTGACATGTCATTACCTCATCACTTCCACCTTTTGTGGACACATCATGTGATTATCTCTCCACCTTTTGTGGAGTGATAACTCTTCCTAGTTGTCTCATGTCATAAGATTACGACACTTGTCATAATCTTATGCCCTTCTATGTTCTCACCTTGGCTATATAACCAAGGGGTGTCTCTCATTGTAAATAATCATAATCAAAATCATATCATATCAATGGCATTGAATACAGTTTATTCTTGTCATATTCTCTCTCTCTTTTCTTGTGCTTTCCATTTGGTCCATAGATCTTGGCATCCATAACCAATTCCAACAATTTTGAATGTATGACCTTAATAATTTCACTCTGCCATTCCTAGAATAGATCTTCCATTTTCTTTTCTAACTTTTTATAGATAGAAATGGCATTTTGATGTATGGGCACACACTAGATTCCACCTTGCAGATTGTTCTCTTGCTAAAATTTTCATGTAGGATCAAGCATTCTTCAAGTTGGAAGAATACTGGGAAAGCGTAAGCTTCATGATTGGATGGTGAAGCACTTCAACCATGTTCTCGCATACCAATGGAGGTGAGTGTCAAAGAAGAACCTATTTTTTTCACAATACTATTTAGTTTAAGATGTAACTTGATGCAATGCATTCATGTATTTGATGTAAAGTGTACAATGTAATGACTGTGCAGCCCTAGGAGCTAAGTCAAACCTGGTATTGTAATTTGACTTTTGAAGTGAATATATGGATCATTGACTCATTTTAAATGGACATGTGTAGATATGATTAACTTTAGCCACTAGTTATGTCTTTTTAATTTGGAATATATTCATGTTTCAAATATAATAATTTTAATTAAGTAATAATTTAGGATGGGTTATTACATTTGGTATTAGAGCTTAGGGTTCAACTCTAGGCCTTTGAGTTTACCGCAGTTGACTAGGGGAAATTGACCCTTTACCCAAATTTGGTTGTCCCAAGAATTGACTGAACCTGGATTGAATGCAAGAATGGGAAGGTCAAAGTCAAGGCAAAGGAAAGAGAAAACTATTAGAACCTCACATAAGAATGATGTAAAGGAAGGAAACACTAAAAAAAAAGGTTCAATAAAAAATACTCAATGACAACTATATCTCAGGCTCTTACAGGACTCAAGCTAGAGAGAGGCTTGAAGATTGAGGAGAAGCAAACACCTAAGATCAAAAATATTTTTGCAATTAAGGATTGGCCTCTAGGGTGTGGACCTAATGCACCCTTGTTGAATAAAGAGGAAAATGAGAGCCTTTGTTCTCAACCATCATCTTCTTTAAAGTTTGTTGTAAATTCATATGAGCGCCTAGAGGAATGTCCTCTTTCTGACACTAAGAAATTGAAATGATGTATCTAGAAGTCTATTGTAAATAATGGTCTATTGATTCACCTCAAATATAAATAAAATCATATAGTATTTTTTTGGTGTGTTCAAAGAAGGAATTTAAAGTGTACATTATGTATGAATGTGTATGTATTCTAGAATGAGGAATGTATGCATATATAAAAAAAAATTATGTGATTTAGCATAAGAACATTTATTCATAGAACTTAGTGTTGAGATGCAATAAACATGAATGTGTTGTAGGATAAGTGTGAGATGACATAGTGACCACCAAGTAGGACAAGGGTGATAGTGGTTCTAATAACAGACCTAACAAGAGGCTAGAGAAAATTATAGAGCTTCTAAATCAGCAAGAGTCTCACCTAGATCATATAGAGAAAGAAGTATGAGTGGCATGAGGCGACTAGGACTATAGGAATGCAGAAGGAAATCAAGATGTTGGTCTAAGGGCAAGTCCACAAGGAAAAATTTAGGAAGATCTTGGGAAAGACCTCAAAAGAGTAGCACCACCCAATTTTTATGGTAAGGCTATCAAAGCTAGAGCCAAGGCTTGGATTATAGAGATGGAAAAATACTTTGGGCTCTATAACCTTCATGAATAGACTAAGGCGAAATGGGATACATATCGACTCTCAGGTAAAGCAACAACTTGGTGGGATAAAAAGAAGTTAGAACAAAATATTCAACCTGATAAGATTACTTGGGAACTCTTCCTCCAAGCTTTCAAGAAGAGATGGTTATCGCAGATTTTCTTTGACAAGAAAGTTACAGAATTTTAGAATCTAACCTAGAGAAATATGACTGTGATTCAGTATTGGGAAAAGTTCACCAACCTAGTGAAGTATGTGTCCCAATATTAGGGAGATGAACAATTTTGCATCTAAAAATTTATAATGGGACTTAGAACTCATAAAGGAGTTGAAGTGGATATGTATGAACCTCAAACCATGAATTAAGTCTTCAAAAAATCCACCAAATGGGAACAAAAACTACAATAGCTATTGAATCTTCATAGTGACTCAAATTATAAGTTGTGGTATGGGAAAAAGAAACTTCATAAAGGAGACAAGAGCCATCAGATTCAAAATCTCAAGAGGGGAAGTGAGTTGAAGGAGAAGGGTGAAGATGGTAATGGTGGAAAGAATAAGAAAAAAAACAAAGGCAAGGGTAATGATGACCACAAGCATAAGGCATTTAGAGAGGACAATGTAGGAGGTCACAAAGGCCCTCTTGATGGATGTTATAGTTGTGGAGGTGATCATTATTCCTTGAATTTTTCTCAATGGTCAAAGTTGTAGAAGGAATGAAGCTATCAATAGACTCAACATCACTAGATCTACGTTGCAGTGGATAATAGATAGGAAGAGTATCAGGCTTCGCCAATTCAGCTGATAGGTAAGCTCTATAGCCAATTTGTCTCTATTTTAATTGATCCTAAAGCTACTGAATTTTGTATAGATCCTAGAATAATATCCAAGATTCCTATTAGACCTAGATACATGAAAAATTCATGGAAAATCTAGTATGGTAATCGAGAAGAGTGGAGGGTAGATACCTATCTCTTTTGTAGTGAGTTAGAGCTTCCAACCTTTCAAACTCAAGTCAACTTGTATGTGTACTTTTAGGCTCATGTGATGTAATTTTGGGAATAAATTGGTTAACTAAGTATAAGGATATAGTGAACTATGAAGATAAGGTGGTCAATTGTCTAGATGATTATGGAAACCCAGTTGAGGTTTGTGGGATGCAGAGACCTTTAGAGCTTAGACTAATTTCTATGATGTAGCTCAAGAAGGCTTGTTGAAAGGGGTGTGCAATTTATGTGGTGCATGTCAACAATCCTAAAAACAAGTAAGCATATTTATATGATTATCCTATTCTCAAGGAGTTCCAAGGCGTATTCCCTAATGAACTTATAGAGTTTTCTCCAAAGAGGGAATTCAATTTTTCTATTGACCTAGTTCTAGGAGTTGAGCCTCAATCCAAGGCACCTTATTAGATGACCACAATAGAACTCTATGAGTTAAAGGCCCAGTTAATGAAATTGTTGGATAAGGGACTTATTAGACCCAGTGTGTATCCTTAGGTATCGTCAATTATTTTTTTGAGAAAGAAGGATGGAACTTTACATGTGTGTATAGATTATCAAATGTTGAAAAAGGTGACCATCAAGAACCATTATCCACTCCCAAGGATTGATGAGTTGTTTGAAAAAATGAAAGGAGCGATGGTGTTTTCCAAAATTGATCACAGGTCAGGGTTATATTAGTTTAGAATTAAGGAAAAAGACATCCAAAAGATTGCATTTAAAACTCAATATGGACATTACGAGTTCGCAGTGGTACCTTTTGGTTTAACTAATGCACCAACAACCTTTATGAACCTCATGAATAGTGTGGTCATAGATTTCTTGCATGAATTTGTTCTAATCTTTATTGACGAAATTTTAGTCTACTCAAAGGTTGACAAAGAGCATGATAGACATTTGAGGATAGTTTTTTAGCGATTGACAAAAAGGAAACTTTTTGGGAAGGTTTCCAAGTGCTCATTCTATCAATACATAGTGCACTATCCAGGCCATATCATTTCAATTGAAGGATTCTCCATAGAACTTGAGAAGAGGAAAGTGACCATGGAATTCTTAGTGCCTCTGAATGTGTCAGAAAAGTTTGTAGCTTCATGGGCCTCGTGGGATACTATAGGAATTTTATGGAAGGGTTCTCCCATATTGCATCTCCTATTACCTCACTCCAAAGGAAGGGAACATGATTTGAATGGATCAAGAAATGTGAGTAGGAATTTCAACTCCTTAAGGATAGGCTCATGATAACACTATTGCTAACCATCCCTAATCCTAATGGGAGATTCACAGTAATCACAAATGCTTCAGGAGAGGGATTGCAAGTGGTATTAATGTTAGATGAGCAAGTGCTAGTGTATGAATCAAGGAAGCTCAAGAAGCATGAAGTGAACTACGTGCCTCATGATTTGGAATTTGTGGCCATAGTTCATGCCTTATAGATGTGGATGCATAATCTTTTGGGAAAGTCATTTGAACTCAAGAAAAACCACTTAGGATTGAGATGCATATTTACCCATCCAAACCTTAATGTGCGACATAGAAGGTGGGTGGAATTCCTTAGTGAGTATGACTTTGGAATTGAATATATAAAAGGAAAAGAGAATAGAGTGGTTGATGCTCTTAGTAGATAAAGACATATGGCAGCCATGATCTCAACAAGGTCTAACTTGAGATAGTAGGTGATTCAAAATTTGCTAGGGCATGAGCACTATGAGAGAGTGAAGAGTACCCTAGCAACAAATCCTTCAGATCATCGATTCAATGGGTATGAGATCAAACCAGATGGTATTTTGAGATATTCAAGAAGTATGTACATTCCTGATTCTAGAGAATTGAGGAAGTTGGTTTTAGAAGAAGTTCACAATGCACCTTATTTAGGACACCCCAGAGTATCCAAGATGATTGTGAAGTTGAAGACTCTATATTTTTGGCCTAAACTCAAGAAGAATGTAGTGAAGTATGTAGCTAGATTCTTGGAGTGCCAACAATTCAAGGTTGAGCATGCACATCCAATCGGGTTATTGTATCCTAATGACATACGTAAGTATAAATGGAAGGTGATCAATATAGATTTTGTATAGGCGTTTCCATTAAGCAAGAACAAGCATGATGTTATCTTGGTCATGATTGATAAATTGACTAAAGTTGTACGCTTCACTCCAGGAAACCTTAAGGATGGATCATTGACCCTGGCTAAGAAATTTGTTCAAAAGATCTTCCACTTGCATGGAGTGCCATAAACTATCATTTCTGATAGGGACACATGGATGACTTCTAGGTTTTGGATGACCCTGAATGTTGCATTGGGAACCAAATTTAATTTCAACTTAGCTTATCATCCTCAGACCAATGGGCAGATAGAGAGGGTGAATTGGGTAGTCAAAGACCTCCTCTGAATGTATTGTATGGACCAACAATATAGGTGGGAAGAATATTTTCCTTTGGTAGAGTTTGCTTATAACAACTCCTATCATACATCCTTAAGCATGGTACTGTTTGAAGCCTTGTATGGGTGGAAGTTTCATACCCCCCATCAATTGGGATAAATTGGAGGACATGATCATAGTAGGACCTAAAATGATTAAGTAAATGGAAGAACAAATGAGGGTCATTAAGAGTAGATTGGAAGAGATGACAGATCGACAAAAGAGTTCTACGAACAAGAATTAAACTCTTAAATAGTTCACAACAAGGGATAAAGTTTTCTTGAGAGTTAAACCTCATAAAAGTTCTATTTCTTTTGAAAATTCTTCCAAGTTGGCCCCAAGATATGTGGGACTATTTGAAGTATTGGAATTGATTAACCCAGTTTCTTATACACTAGCTCTACCACCTACTCTAGCTCAACTTCATAATGTGTTTCATGTTTCCTTGCTTAAGCCATATCATCTTGATGTGACTCATGTGATTGATTGGCAATCCTTATAGGTATAGGATCCAAAAGTGGTGGTAGTGGAGCCCATTAGAATCCTAGATAGATGCAACATTACATTCTAGAGAAGAGATATTGCTTAGATTAAGGTCCAATGGGACCAGTACTCAAAGGATAGTGCTACATGGGAGGATACAAAAGAAATAAAATGCTCATTTCCACATTTTCTTTCTTGAGAAATAAACTTCAATAATTTTTTTTGAATTTTTTTGGATTGTGATACTATGATATTCTATGCTTTATATTTTGATGTGATGTAGAAATAGACATATATATTCTGATGCGATGTTGAAATAGACATATATATTGTGATGTGATGTTGAAAAAGACATGTATGATCAAATTTGATATGTTGTTCTTTTATTTCAACTTACTAAACATCAAGACGATGTCTCTTCCAAGAGGGGAAGGATGTCATAACCAAAATTTTATTGCATATTTATTATATTATGGTAACTTGAATTATTGAAGAAATTCAATATATATATTAAATGGTAATTTTTGAATTTTTGAAAAATAGAATGAAAGAAGAAGTTGACTAATGTTAACTTTATGAACTTTTGAAAATCATCTTATATGTTTTCAAGAATTGAACGTTACTGATAAATTTCCAAGTGCAAGTGTGTGTAGTTGCAGGGGTGATAGGTTGAAGGATGGGAACATGATTGAAGTAGTATTGTTTAACATGATTGAATGGTAAGCTAATTGGAATCTAGGTGCACACACCACAAATGGCATGATGACTTCCATTTGAACTATTTTTCATATATAGAAGAATGTGATTTCATGACTTGAATTGTTTTAGTGATTGAAAGTGAATGGCTTGTATATTAAATTGTCTACTTAAACTCTCTGTTTTGAATAAGACAAAAGAAAGTATTGAAAAGAGTGATTAAAAGGATAAGAGATTTCATTATGAAAAAATTAAGTGAAAATAAATTATTTTAGTTTATATATAAGGATGCTCGAGATGAAATTAAAGTTCTTTACTTAATTTAAAAGATGGCATATGGAACTTATAAGCTCTCCCAAACAAACAATTTATAGAAGAATGTATCTATACATATAGTTAAAATAAACAATGAACATAATGAATGTGAAAGAAATCATATAAATACATATAGATATATGTATATGCGAATATATACATATATATATATATAAACATACATATATATGTATACATATTCATATTCTCATCAAAATTTAAGTTGATAACCGATAATATTCTAATATCAGATTGTGAAAAATCAAATAAGATCATGAAGGGTGTGGTCTGCCACAATAATAAATGGAAATATTGAAACAAGTAGTGGTTGGCAGTAAGGTAATAATGCTTTCGCTAGTGACATGCAAAAGAATAATGTTATTGTTTCCATTCTTAAATACACATTGTTGTGGGTGAAGAAAGTTGTTTTATTTGAGGGAAAAAATAGAAAGAGAGCTCATGGGTGAAGGAAAAAAATCAAAAGGAAAAATCACACAAAGCTTGATTTATTAGGTAACTGATTACTTAGAAAGAAAACTAGATTTTATTTTATAGTTTTTACTCATAGTATGAATGATAGTTTTCCATTTTGTTGATTACATCATTTAATTGTAAAATGTACTCCCATTGAAACCACGACCTTGAGCCGAGTAATGTGGCATCAACCATAGTTTAGGGATGGCTTGAATTGTGGGAGTTTCATTTTGAAGCCTTGCGGCTAGCTTTCATAGCTAGGCTAAGCCTTGGAGCTACTAAAATATGTCTATTCTTTAAGTTTTCACTTTTGTGCTAGCCATATGATGGCTATTCAGAATCTCTATCCCAATTCTATGTATTTTTATGATGGTTTAAAAATTGTGGATCGACCATCGGTCCCCCGAAAAGGGTATTAACCCTTTGTTCTAGTATTTTTATATGTATCATAGTTTTTATATCGGCTAGGCCAATACACGACAACTAAAAAAATTCTTGAATTGTATTATTTATATTGTAATTTCACCTCATTTTAGTGGGAAAGGTGTTGAAATCATTGTTTAAACTCAATAAACCCAAGTAGAGTTCAATCTATAAGATTGAAGGGTTGGTTCCCTTGTAACTAAGATTCATGAATGTTCATTTTTAGTGGTGAAACTAGCATGTCAATAAGGTCAAACCTATGCATATTATAGTTACTAAGAAGGAAATGCACCAAACCATTATGAATTGCTGATTTAGAGTGACCTATGAATGTATGTATAAACTTGAAAAGGCATGAGTTCTGCTAGAACTCAAAACTTCCATGTATTACTATTGACTGAATACTTGTTTAAGTTTTACCATGACAAGCATGACCAACTTAGATTCTTGATATTATTAAGTTGCACAATGAATTTTAGAGATGAAAGCTATTCATGATTTGAATATTAGAAATTATATTTTTATGTATGAAATTGGGCTATTAGATTGTTAGAGAAATCTCTTGGCTTGATTGAAAATTGACAAATGAGAAGTTGTAGATAATATTGTTAATGTCAAATATCATTTTTTATTTTCAATTCATGGTGGAAAAACTCGTTCTTTTTGAAAATAGTGAACAAATAAATGTAATGTTTCCATTTAGCTTCTAAATAGCTTGAAACATCAATAAGTAATTGCAAACAGTGAATTTTTTGTTGGAAAATGATATTAAATGTAACTGTTTAGTCTGAAAGAGTATTGCAATGATATAAATAGTGGATAATCTTTTGTAAATGACATTATTTTACTGTTAAAGTTATCTTGTACCTGAAAATAGCCTTTCTCATTAAACTGTTTATTTGGAACAACTTTGAATAGTTGTAAACAATGAATGATCATATGTAAAAAGTTTTTTTAAAACTGTTTAGTAGGCAATGGTATTTATTTTGTTAAAACAATGAATGTTCTTATGTAAACAACTTGACTTATAATTTTTTAGTAGGAAACATTACTTGTTCTATTTAAACAATGAATGTTCATTTGTAAACACCAATGTTAGAGTATCACAATTGTGAGAATATAATAATATCATGTGTGAAACTATTAACATAGAATTGTTTTTATTATTTATTTTTGACAAAGAAATTTCAAATGAAATACTATTTTATGATTGCAATCTAATTTAATGTTTTATTGTAGAATGTATGGACAAATCTAAAACTTAAGGACAAACATATATGTGTATGCACATACATACACATATTTGTGACATACCTTATTTTGTTCTTAGTTCATTTTTAAATGGAAAATGCTTATGATGAAAAGTATATAATACTCATAAGAATGATATGACTGAATGTTGAATTACTCTATTGTATCATAAATTTGATTATTTTTCAGAGAGAAAATTAGTAGTTTGATTCTTCTTTTGAAGACATGTTCCTAAGAATATTCTAATTCTTGAACAAAATAGTTATACCTTAGTTGACTAGATCACCTTAGGGTAGATGCTGCTAGAGGGTAGATAGATGTTATGTGATGTATAATAGAAAGTTACCTTCCTGGATAGGAGCCAAAATGGAATTCAAAGAGTATAGGTTTGTTTTACTAGATCCCATTGTTTTTTGTTCTTGCAACACATTTATTATTCTTGTCCAATCAATATAGTTCATTTTGAATGTATGAACTATGTGATTTCAATCTCTACCATTCTTAGCATAGATCTTGCATTTTATTTTCTAACTTGTAGATAGAAATTGCATGTTGATGTATGGACAGACATTAGATTACACCTTGCAGATTGTTCTGTTGCAAAAATTTCCATGTAGGGTTAGACATTATTCAAGTTGGAAGAATACCAGGGAAGCGTAAGCTTCATGGTTGGGTGGTAATGTGTTTCAACCATGTTCTCATCCACTAGTGGAGGTGAGCGTCAAACAAGAACCTTAGTTGTTCACAAGATTATTTAGTCTAAGATGTAACTTGATGTAATACATTCATGTATTTATGTAAAGTATACAATGTAATGACTATGTGGCCTTAGGATCCAAGTCAAACTTGATATTGTAATTTAACTTTTGAAGTGAATATATGGATCATTGACTCATTTTAAATGGACATGTGTAGCTATGATTTACTTTAGCCACTAGTTATGTCTTTTTAATTTGGAATATATTCATGTGTCAAATACAATAATGTTAAGTAATAATTTAGGATGGGTTATTACAATGGATTGATAGGACTAAAGTCAAAAACATTCCTATTTTATTCAAGTAGGTCTATCTCTTAAGAAGAGTCTGCATGATAAAATACCTAGTTTGATTGGATGACTAGAGTATGAATTCATACACAATACACATATTACCTTGAAAGGACAAGTTACTTATAAGGTTTTGGTTGCCTCAACAAGAAATCAATACATGATGAATATCTTCATGGAATGAACAATTGTACCATTACACATTCTTAAGAGATGTTCGACAATATTAGGCCTCTAAATTTTAATTTTTTTTGGTAGTGACTCAGTGAATAGCTATGGGGTAATGTCAAATATGAGACACTTAAGCCTCTAGTCAACTTGATGTGGTCTATACACCCACAACTAAATTGACACATGTGGTATACATCACTAGATAATGCTATTGAAATGTGCAAGACAACTGAGAGGGGGGGTGAATTAGTTTTCACCAAATTCAATCATAATTCTTAAACATGTTGGAGACATGTGCCTCAAACTTATTGACCTAAATGTCTTGAAAGAGAAAAATCGGTGAGACACCTAAAATGTCTTACTGATGAGTAGCTTAGTTCTAAAGGCCTTGAAGTGATTAGATCGATGAGACCAATGGTTTCTCTTGCTGACAAAAATCATTGGTATGACCTGAACTATCGACATGAGATTCCTAACTCTCAACAATGATAGAAGTCTACCAAAGAGGTCCTTCGGGAAGACTCTTACCAATGATCGACATCAGGTATCTTTGGTCATCGATAAGACCTAAGAATGTTGCATTGATGGATGTGGTCTTGCTAATGGGTTTGGACATCAGTGTGACTCTTGCCAATGAGATGTTTTGAATCAATGTTGAACCAAAGGTCATCGGGGTGGCATAAGACCTCAATGAGACTTTTTTTTAAATTTCTGATAGTATTGTTCTTGCTGATGGATCTCCTCCTGTTGAATGTTGGTGTGACTCTTGCCAATGTGTGTGGTTTTGGTGTTCTTTTGGGACATCGGGGAGACCTGGGCTATCATTGTGACATCTCAATTAGTTTCCTATAGGTTGGTCATGTTGATGGACTTGAAGGAAAATCTTGGTCGAATGAATGTTGACTTGAGTTGACTATTGAGGTGTACAAAGATCATTGGAAGATTGTTTTGAGTTGGTAGTGACTACCCGTGACTAGTAAGATCAATAGTTTCTCAACTGAGGAAATTGAATCGAACCTTTTACACAAAGAAAAAATTGACCATGGCTAGGGATATACATTATAGTATACTATAACAAAGGTTGGGTTAGACAAGCGAGTATTATTCATTGTATGTTGAATAAGCATTGTAACAATGAGACATAATGAACTGTTATCAGGGTTTGTTCTATGCAAGGTTGATCAGGGAAATGTTTCTGCTATAAAATTGACATTTGATAGTCTGTAACTCTTTATGTAATTCATTTACTAAAATAAAAAGTGAATTTCTTTGGTGTGGTGGGCTTTTATCTTGTAAGGGTTTTTCCACGTTAAATACTAGTGCTAAATTTTGTGTATGATCTTAATTGTCAATTCTATTATTCCAGTAATGTGTATTTTTTAATGAACTGTAATTGAAGTTGACCCTGTAGTCTGCACTATTCCTCTCAGAATTAGCATTAGGAAGGTGTTTCTGCACCTTTTCTTTCCTTACAAGTGGTATCAAATCCTAGCCAATTATGCTATCCTTGTGGGTATGGTTGGTTTTTTGTGTCAATTTTGAAGTGGGAGTTTTGTAAAAACATGGCAATCTCAATTGTAGATTAAGATGGAAAGCACATCAGGAAAGATTGAAATTGAGAAATTCAATGGCAACAATTTTGAGTTGTGGAAACTCAAAATGGAGGACCTGCTAGTGGATTGTGATCTTTGGCTTGTTGTGTCTAGAACGAAACCTTTAGGCATGAAGCAAGATGATTGGGACCTCACAAACAAAAAATAAAAGTGGTTGATAAGACTTTGTTTAGCAAACTCTATTCTCCTAAATGTTCACAAAGAGAAATCTACATCTTCTTTATGGAAGAAGCTTGGAGACATTTATTAGGGAAAGTCCTTGGTGAATAAGATGTTCTTAAGGAAGAGTTTATACTCTTTGAAGATGGAGGAAGGGGTGTCTATGGCTGATCACCTGAATACATTTAACATGTTGATTGCTCAATTAACATTTGTGAGTGTGAAAATTGATGACGAAGATCATTGTATGCTTTTGTTATTCTCTTTGTTTGACTCTTGGGATCATTTAGTAATGGCTATTGGGAGTACACCAACCACTTTCAAGATGCAAGATGTGGTTGCTTCTTCGCTATTAGAAGAAATGAGAAGAATTTTTTTTGAGATGGTGAAGGAGGCTCTTACTATTTTTCGTAGATCGAAAGAAAAAGGCAAGAAGAAGGATAAGAAGTCCAAATTGAAATTAGAAGGGAGATCAAGGTCTCTTGGAAAAATGTCCAAGGTGAAATCCAAGAACTGTGGGAAGCTTGGTCATGTCTGAAAGGATTGAAAAGAGGAGAAAAATAAGAAGAAGAACTCTTCTGCTAATGATTCTTCTCAGAGTAGAGTAGATGCCTTCATTGCAGCCTTGGCAACTCAGGCATCATATGATGTTTGGCTATTTGATTCTGGAGCATCTTTCCTCATGATATCTCATAGAGACTATTTCACAAAGTATGAAAAATACAATGGTGGAAAGGTGTATTTAGCAAGCGATTCATCTCTGGAAATTGTTGACCATGGAAGAGTCAAAAATTATTTTCTCACTGGAAGAATTAAGGGAATTAATGGTGTAATGCATATACCAAGTCTGGCTTAGAATTTACTTTCTATTAGCAAGCTGAATGATGTTGAAGTGAAAGTATCATTCTTAAGAAATGGTTGCAAAATGACTAGAGGCTTGATGGTGTTGGCTAGGAGTCATTGAATTGGTATTTTGTACAAGCTAGATGCACTTGTTGTTCAATGTAACAGTGTCTCTAAAAAGTCACAAAAGGTTGTTCATGTAGAGGAGACTGAAGTTCCTATGGGGGAAAATTATTTGAAAATTAAACTTCCTATAGAGAAGACTATTCTCTAGCATCAAAGGCTCAGTCATATTGGTGAGAAAGGGTTAAAAGCCTTAAAAAATAAAAAATTGGTTGAGGGGCTTGAAGATTGTAACCTGGAATTTGAATTTTGTGAACATTATATATATGGAAAACATCACCATGTTCCATTTTATTCTAGTCCTCATAAATCTTCTGGTGTTCTGGATTATATTCACTCTAACTAGTTGTTGTTCCTTCTTTGTCTAAATCAAGATATTATGTATCATTCATTGATGATTATTCAAGGTCATTTGTTTATTTCTTGAAAAGTAAACCAAAAATGTTTAGTCAGTTTAAAGAATTTAAAAATCTTGTTGAAAATTAGACTGGTAGAAAAATTAAATGCTTGAGGATAGACAATAGTGGTGAATATTGCAATGTAGATTTTAACAAATATTGTGTAGACCATGGAATTAAAAGGAATAAGACTATGCCTTATACTCCACAACAAAATGGAGTTGCTAAAAGGCTAAATCAATCTTTGATGGAGAAAGCAAGGATCATGTTAAGTAGTGTTGGTTTGGAACATAAATTCTAGGATGAGGCAGTTGCTACAGCTTGTTATTTGTTGAATCATTCTCCTACTTTAGCTTTGGTTGAAAAGACACCTTTGGAAGCATGGTCAGGTAAAAATACCTCTTTGATACATCTTTGTGTCTTTAGCTGTGAGGCATACGCTTGTGTGCCTAAAGTAAAGAAATCTAAATTAGATAAAAGGGTTGTAAAATGTATCTTTATTGACTATGGAGTTGGTGTTAAAGGGTATAAGCTTTGGAATCCTATGATGGAAAAGGTAATTTATAGCAGGAATGTAATATCCAGGGAGTTGAACCCTTTAGTTATTAATCTTTAGGTGGAAAAGGCAGAAGAGTAGAAAGAAAGGAATAAATTTAGTGTTCCTCTTACCCCTGGGAAAAGAGGAACAATGAGTACCAAGTGTAAATGATTTAAATGAGAGTTTGAGCAGCTCTGAAGGCTCTGATCAAGAGGAAGAGCCTACACCTTAGCCAGTGAGGAGATATACATAAGAAAGGAGACAACCAAAAAGGTATGGTTTTTCAGTACTTGATACAAGTTGTGCATATGCTTTTCTTACTAATACTGATGAACCCAAGACTATGAAAGAGGCTATTAATATGCCTGATTTGGATTCTTGGTTGGAAGTCATGAATGATGAAATGTCATCATTGGAGAAAAATGGAACTTGGGATCTAGTGCCCTTGCTTGAAGGTAGAAAGCCTGTGGGATGCAAGTGGGTGTTTAAAAGGAAATATGGTCTAGATAGTAGTGTTGAAAATTATAAGGTGCGCCTAGTTGCAAAGGGGTATCCCAAAAGGAAGGGATTGATTATGGAGAAATATTTTCTCATGTAGCTAAGTTGACATCCATCAAATTTTTGTTGCCACTTGCAATAACATATGAATTTGAAGTTGAATAGATGGATGTGAAGACAACACTTCTTCATGGGGATCTTGAAGAAGAAATTTATATGTCCTAGACAGAGCACTTTGTAGAGGAAGGTAAAGAACATTTGGTATGTAAAATTAAAAATTATCTTTATGGTTTGAAGTAATCACCCAAAATGTGGTATCAAAAATTTGATACGTATGTTTCATCCTTGGGATTTGTGAGGTCTAAATTTAATCATTGTGGTTATTATAAAGATGAAGGTGATCAAATTATTATTATTGCTTTATATGTTGATGATATGTTGTTTATTGGAAATGATAAGGGTATGATCTTAGATTTAAAATCTCAGTTGTCCTCAAAGTTTGAAATGAAATATTTGGGGCCAACCAAATACATTCTAGGTTCAATGGAAATCAAAAGGAACATATTCAATAGAAATCTTTGGCTTAGCTAGAGCAAGTATATTACCAATGTTCTTGATAGATTTAATATGTCTGATTGTAAACAACTAGTTGTTCTAGTCTTACAGGGAACAAAACTAGTTGTTGGAGGTTGTCCAAAATATTCAAATGAAATTGAGGATATGAAGAAAGTACCCTATTCAAGTGTTATCAGCAGTTTAATGTATGCAATGGTATGTATAAGACTAGACATTTCCGAAGTAGTGGGAGTATTGAGTAGATTTATGTCAAATCCTGGAAGGCCACATTGGGATGCTATGCAAAGGGTGTTTAGATACCTAAAGGGAACTTTAAAATTTTCTTTTTATTATCATGGTAAATTAGTTGATCCATAAAGGACTCTCAACATTCATGGATTTTGATTGGGTAGGGCACATTGACAATAGAAGATCCACTAGTGGGTATGTATTCAAGCTAAATGGTAGTGCTATCAGTTGGATGAGTAAGCGACAAGTTGTAGTCACTTTGTCCACTACAGAGGTAGAGTACATGGCAGCAACTTGTACCTATCAAGAGGCTATTTGTCTTAAGCATTTGTGTTTAGATGTTGGGTTTAATATAGGTAAAATTACAATTTATTGTGACAGTCAGAGTGTTATTTTCTTGGAAAAAAATCCAAATTTCCATGCCAGGATGAAACATATTGATGTGCAGTATCATTTTGTATGAGATATGGAGGATGGAAAGGTTTGTTTAGAAAAAGTAGACACTTTGGAAAATGTTACAAATGCAAGAAACTAGTGAGCACAAACAAGTACAGGTGGTGTGCTAGTTCGATCAACCTTGGAGCCCATGAATCTTAGTAGTTTTGTGGTGCTCTGGAGGTGTCAATAAGATCTTCATCAAGTGGGAGATTGTTGTAGACATGTGCCTCAGACTTACTAACTTAAACCTTCTGAAAGAGAAAAATCGGTGAGACACCTAAAATGTCTTACCGATGAGTAGCTTAGTTCTAAAGGCCTTGAAGTGATCAAATTGGTGAGACTAATGGTTTCTCTTACCGACGTAAGTCATCAGTGTGACCTGAACTATCAGAAGGAGATTCCTAACTCTCAGCAATGATAGAATTCTAGCCGAAGAGGTCTATTGAGGAGACTCTTACTGAGGATTGGGGTAGGGGTAACTTTGGTCATTGATAAGACCTGAGAATGTTGCACTAACAGATGTGGTCTTTCTGATGGGTTTGGACATTGATGTGACTCTTGTCGATGAGATGTTTTGAATCGATGTTGAACCTAAGGTCATTAGGGTGACATAAGACCTCGATGAGAATTTTTGGGTTTTTGTTGATAGTATTGTTCTTTCTAATGGATCTGCTCCTATTGAACGTCAGTGTGACTCTTGCTAATGTGTGTGGTCTTGGTGTTCTTTTGGGACATCAGGGAGACCTAGGCTATTATTGTGACATCTTGGTTAGTCACCGATAGTGTTGGTCATACCAATGGACTTGAAGGTGGATCTTGGTTGAACGAATGTTGATTGAGTTAACTGTTGAGGTGTACAAAGATCATTGGAGGACTGTACTAAGTTGGTAGTGATTGCCCTTGACTAGTAAGATTCATAGTTTCTCAACAGAGGAAACTGAATCAATCCATTTACATAGAGAACAAATCAACCATGGTTGGGGATATACATTGTAGTATACTATAATAGAGGTCAAGTTAGATAAGTGAGTATTATTCATTGTATGTTGAATAAGAATTGTAACAATGAGACAACAAACTATAATTAGGATTTGTTCTATGCAAGGTTGATTAAGGAAATGTTGTTGTAAAATTGACATATGAGAGTCTGTAACTCTATATGTAATTCATTAAATGAAATACAAAGTGAATTTCTTTGGTGTGGTGGTTTTTTCTCCCATAAGGGTTTTCCCATATTAAATATTGGTGTTCAATTTTGTGTATGATCTTAATTGTCAATTATGTTATTCTAGTAATGTGTATTTTTTAATGAACTACAATTGAAGTTGAACCCATAGTCTACACTATTCCTCTTAGAATTAGCATTAGGAAGGCATTCTTGCACCTTTTCTTTCCTTACAAAAAACTTATCAATTTCAAATCCACTTAATTTTGTTATTAAGTATGAACATGAAATGAAAATAACAGAAAGCAATATCAACATAAAAAACACTAGATTTTACATGGAAAACCCAACAAGGGAAAAATGCATTGAGGATTAGCTCACAATATAAAGTAATAGCAAAAATAAATTTAAAGAGGCTCACTACCTACAGATAGGACTCACTGTCCAGAAGGAGCCTTACTACCTAAAAATAGAAAAGATAATAGAAAGATCCACAACTGCAAGTTACACACATCTACAGCCTAATCAGAAGGACTGTAGACACCGTTAGCTCACTGCATT
Source organism: Sequoia sempervirens (assembly GCA_007258455.2). Classification (NCBI taxonomy): domain Eukaryota; kingdom Viridiplantae; phylum Streptophyta; class Pinopsida; order Cupressales; family Cupressaceae; genus Sequoia; species Sequoia sempervirens. The sequence continues at coordinate 364,300,758 of VDFB02000015.1, forward strand.
CAAGAATCTAACACATTAAAGTACTACTGCCTCAATTTACTTTCACACAACTCTAATTCTCAAACTTGTCACATTCTTTGTTACCTTTCAAATCATAAATTATCAACTTTTATTTATTCTATCTTCAACCTTAGAAACTTTCTCCAAGGTTAGCTACACATGCTTTATTTCATAAATTTGAATTAGGTCAAAAAATCAACATTGTCATAGTGGAAAGGAATGAGAGTGGAAAAAACCAACACTTAACCAAGACCCAAAATGTATTGGATCAATCACATGCTTCTTCAATTGATGCTTAACCCTTCGCATGAAGTGTAAACATTAGGTCAGCCAAACCTCATGAAAACACAAATGAATTTTGAAGTACACACTTCCATAATGAGAAGATAACATACAGACCACACAACACACTTTACTATACACTAGAACACATCTTAGATGCCTTCAGACTCATCCGCATCAACTACAACAACCTTCAAACCTAGAACTCTTCTTACCGGTCCATTTGAACTATACAAACATGCACAACAACTCTTGAAAATCAACTTCCAGAGCACCAAACCACAAAAATATTTTCTAGAAAAAAGAAAACATCATTACAAGACATGTTCAAGATTTGTAAGAATTGAGACAAATTAGTAGAGGAATGTGGAGTAGAAACATTTCTCCCAGTCATAAACAAACAACTCTTCCATAGTACATGCACCGATGAACAAAACTTTCACTCTCCATCAAACTAGAAGCTACAATCTAGGAGATATTACTAACATATGCCAATAAACAACACTTCATATCTGCAGAAGCATAGGATCAACATAGAATAAATACAAAGCAAAAACTAAAGCACATTATGAACACACACAACTCTATCTTCACTAATTCTCAAAAGCACTTGGAAACTCATCATATCAACACACCTACAACATCGTAAATATAGTTCCATGTACTCACAATATCTCATCAACATCTCAATTATATATGCACAACTTGCAACATATTGTACTATGTCGACATCAATGAAAACATCAATGAAAACACAACTAAACTTACTCATAGTTGAAAAAATATCCCCCTTTGTCATTGATGGAAACACATGATGTGAAAAACCATCAAAGACAACAATACACATTCTCAATATTCTCTCTTTTTCAACTTCTTCTTTCTCTCCCCCTTTCTATTTTTTTTCACATGCTCTCTCTCTCGCCCTTTGACATTGTTAGTGAATGGAATGACTCTTGATAGATAAACTAATGACTCTAAACCCAAATTGACACCAATTTAAATCTGATAACAACATTGAAAATCCCACAATGAATTAATCTATCCTAAAGAAAATGGCATGTTCTTTTAACTAGAAATTAGAAAAGGTGGCTAATGCTAGCTCATAAGTATGAAACTAACACAGAAGTAGAGGATGCAACCATTTATGATCAATACAAAGATTGAAAGTCATGACTATAAAATCTAACTAATGTAAATACACTAGACTACAATAAATAAATGATGTATAGCTCATATTTCAAAGGAGACAAAGATATATTGTACATATAACACCAAGATTAGCATACTTCAAATCATTTAATTCATAACACACTAATTACAAGCTATTACAATTTGAAATAAAAAAAAATTTCTTGAAACCCCTCCCAGGATTTTACTCTTTCTCAAAAACACCCCCAGGTGTATCTAGAGAGATCAAAAATTCCCCTCTATCCTCACTTAATCTGTAATTTATAATATGGCTAAAGCCATTCAGTAGGCACTAAATTTGTTACTAAACTGGCAACTTCTTGTATCCTAAAAATTCTTTAGGAATTTGGCAAGAATAATGGGAATTTTTGCAAAGTAACAAAGATTAACAAAAAAAACTAATGATAACCCTAACAACAGCTGCCAAAGGACCAATCATTTCACTAGTCTTTAATTCAACACATAAGGATATCAAGTAGTGGCATGTGTGAGCTGCTCGATAGGAATTTGTATCTCAATCGATGCAAGGCAACCATAAATGTGAATTAAATTAAAACATATTATCAATCTCAAAAGAATGCACCCATGTCTAACCAAAACTCTATAAATTTTTCTAATGTCACCTTTCTCCCACAATCAATTACATCCAACATGGTGAGCTCCTAGAGTGATGGAAATTCTACTAATGACTACATTATCTTGGAGGAAATCAAGTGTAGCTTGATGTTTAGGCACATTTCTGATCAGCTGAAAGAGATCTTCATGGTGCAGAGAAAAGTGGAGGAATAAGTTCTTTGAAGTATTCTTGGTGAGGAATTTCTAAGCAAAGACCATGTGCATAATACCACAATGCTAGAGTAGTTAATTTACATGGTCATTAAGACTTCTCGCTTTGAGACTAGGGCATGAGAGCACTAGAGCATCTGGTGAAATTTGACTTCCATCATCTTGTGAAGGTTTTGATTAATGTACTCAACTATTATCCCTGAACTAGATTAGTAGATGATTCCATTTGCATTGTGTCCACTATCCAAGAAAAGACTCTAGAGGAGGTCGTGACTCTACTGCACATGAGAGTGGTGAGGAATGATATGGGATTTTTCATACAATTCCTTAAGTTTTGATAGAGTCCTCAAAATTCTTGACATTTTGAGACTTTTCTGCTCGTTATTCACATGTCATATGTTCCCCATCAATAGGGTTGAAGGGTTTCGCTTACCCAGTATTATCTTCAAATAATCCATGTTTGATCCTTGAACAATCTAATTTTATGTTGACTGGTTTTCCTGGTTGTCAGTTTTGTTAGTTGTCTTTTGAGCCATTGACATGTGTTCTTTACTGGCCCCATCACTTGGGTTAGTTGGTCATTTTAATTTGTCCCTATATTGGGTCTTTAATTTTTTATTTATTTGTGACTTAGGTCTAATTCATCAGTTTCTAAGGGTAATTTCCCATCAGCCTATTCAGGCACTATTTCATGAGTAACTTTGTTTCATGTGCAGGTTGAGAAGTCACCAGATCATGGGATTTCATCTGGACCATTCCCCACTGGCTCATCCATTTGAAATGAATGTAGTTTAATTGTTGTGAGGTTAGTGAAATGTCACCACATGTAGGTGGGCCCAACTGTTACATCCCATCCCAATGCCCAAAGTTTTGAGATTGATAGTGCTAACTGAGCTAGGATAGCTAATCACCACCATTCCCCACCATCTTGTGGAGGTAAGACGCAAGTTCTTTAAAAGCATCGAGACCCGTGAGAAATTTCCACATACACTCTATGGCTACTAGCAGATGGAGCCCATAAGTACACCAGGAAGGTTTGGTTATTGGATTTCTATTGGCTATTCATTTCAGGTAGAGTAGCAAGGTGAGTTCAAATGATATTAACTCAATTTGAGTCATTTATGATGCCCATCTCAGCTATCAATCAATGAAACATATTCAAAACCACAAATTACACCCGTTGCAATTCTTTTGCTTTGTGTGAGTGAGCATTAATGGTGGAGGTAACCCATAAACCTATACAAGCCCCTTCAGAAATTATGTATCCAACCAATTCTTTCTTATTTGGGATTTTAAAATGTGTCCAAGACAATACAAAGAATCAAGAAGTGAATTGTAGAGGTCATCTAGGTTACCATTAGGTTTTTTCATGGCTAAAAGGAGTAAGTACAACAAATGCAATTTTATGCTTTCTAAATTAGGGCTTGCTTCAATGTGCTTTTAAACAAGTTTGTTTCATCGTTTTACTTTCATTGCTTTGAATTAGGGTTAATTTTTTCTTTTAAATCCATAAACCTAAAAATTTCCCAAAATTAGAACTTGTCTTGGGTTAAAAACTATAATTAGGAGGCTCAATAATCAAAATTCCTTTGTTAGAACTTCATTATACACAAGCCCATGGCTCCTAAAATACAAGGCGTTTCTTCTTCTACCCAATCTAGAACCATTTCTTAGGATGTGATTGACTTGCTACCCCAGTATACGAACAAGAAACCAGAGGGAAGGGTCTTCTTTCATGGCCCTATTGTGAAGGAGGGGTTGATAGATAAAGCTTGCTTGATCAAGGACCTTGAAGTACCTTACACTAGATGGCAGATGTTTCAACATTGGTTCAGGAATAGGAACTTGGGGTCTCCTTTCCAATATCCATGGAGGTTAGATATGGGGAAGTTGATCATTCCCAATGTGTATATGGATGTAGATCTCTTGAAATATATCACCTCAAAATATAGCCCAATTTCTAGGGCAGTCAGAACATTTGACAGGGTGGTCATGGTAAAAATAACTAGGGAAGAAATTGATTTTTTTTTACTTGCATGAATGGAGTCAAAACCTAGTCCCTTTGGATATGGATACTATTAAAACAGAATACAACAATACTAAGGTGTTCGTTAGAACAAGGATGTTTCCTTTGCATACTGCAGTGACTAGTGATGGGAAACATAAGAGGAAAATTAAGATTGATGATAGAGAGCTCAAACCTTTCCCAATGAACTATTTTGCCAGCTATTTTAGAAAAACTATGTACTCTTTGTACCAAATTATTGGTGCCAATCCACCTGACACATTGCAGAAGGAGTACAGTTACTTAACCATACATTTGCAACATCCACCGTATAGCATTGTTTATGACTATAGAACTTATCTAGTAGAACATATCCATAAAGGTTTAGTTGAATTAAAGGAAGGAAAATAATTGGGAAGGTTCTGGTGGTACTCATTGTTGATGCATATGTTCTTGTATAAGGGGCAAAGAGTTTTTGAGAAGGAAATCACCTTGGAAAGGAAGAGGGAGGATGTTGACTTTCCTACCCAATGTTGGACCTAAGTTTTGGATAAAGATGATAAAAGGTATAACTTTGTAATGTTTAGAAATGCTTTTTTATCTAGGATCAGGAGGGCATTGATATATGAACCACCCAAAATTCCCTGAGAAATTCATGAATTCTTGAGGCCTAAGGAGATAAGACCAAATTGGAATTTGAGCCATAATTGGGGAGATTTGATATTGTATCCAGATAAGATAATTTTCAGATTATATGGTAGTGGTTTGGGCCCATATATCTTGCCTAGAGATGTTCCTTTGAGAATAGAACTCCTTGAGATTATGTGGTAGTTAGGAGCTTCACAAGCAACACATTTATCTGAATCAAAAAGGAAGGTGTCATTCTTTCCAGAATGGACAACATTTTCATATTACACTATGACAAAGGAGACATGGAATGAACTAGAACATCTGCTAGATCCTTATAAACTAATGACTATGGGTCTAATGAATCATGATCCTAAAGGCTTCATCAACAAACTCAAAGTAGATAAGAAAATGGGTAACTTTGTACATGTTTTTTATTACCCTGAGGATGTTATTAGGAATTTTTTAGATTTGAGGAATAGGATGAGAAAAAAGCTAAATACCTTGCATATGAAAAAATGGTAGAAGCTAAGAAAAAGAATAATCCCCAATATGACCCTCTACCAAATATACCCGGTGATTTTGATAACGTTATGCATGTAATGGAAAATTTTGAGAATGTTGTTGGTGTCTTGAGAGAACAGAGAGACATCCTAAATAAGGGAAAGGAAATAGAGGTTGAAGAAAATGTTGAAGTGACATTAGAAGAAAGACCTACATATCAGTCACCCAAACAATTTAGGATAAATTCTAGGAGGAAGAAAGTAACAGGTGAAGAAAAAAGCTTAACGGGCCCTGTCACCTCTGAAGGGCCAAAAGCGGACTCTCCCAAGAGTGCAGTGCCACCTTCTCCTGTATAGGACTCTTTTCCTATAATTAATCTTGATTTATTCCCCACAAGTTTCACCTCTCTTGATCAACCACCTCAAAAGAAGAAAAAGACTAAGGTAAAAGGAATAGTTGATTACTCTAATTGAGATGAAGATGATATTTACATTACTCTTGAAGAATTGAAGATAAGAATGTCTCCTCATGAAGGAGAAATTGCTTCAAGTTCAAGATAGAGCATCCTCAAATTGGGAAAACTTGACATAGTTGGATTAAGCACTGCTAATGATTTAAGGGTGGAAGTCAGCAAGGAGTTTATGGAAGATGACTCCTTTATTGAGACCTTTGTATTCCATGATTTTTGGTGGAAATCCAAGGTTGTAGATTATGCAGAGAAGGTAGCCACTGAAAGGAGCTTGCACCCTAAATTTCCTAAAAGTTTCATCAAGGAAAATGTAAGAAGCATTATGAAAGATGAGTTCAAAAAGATTAATACCCAGGAGGGCATAGAGCTTGTAAAGAAGCATGGTGTGTTGTTATTGCTAGAATGGAATATTTGTAATGTTATTGTTTTAGATGCTCTAAGAAGGGTTGAAGGGCCTCTTATACAGACAAAAGAAGAACTAGAAGTGGCACTTCAAGGTTTAGTGTTTAGTGAGGATTGGGATGCATTGGAAATATTATCATTATCTTTAGGGTCTAGGAAACCAGCCCTGGTTGAGCCATTAGAGCTTAGTGGACAATTGCTTGTAAAAGAGTTGCTAATACTCCAACCGTGGAAGCTACAGAAATGGTTGTCAATGTTGATAGGATCACTCAAGAAGCTATGGAAGGTCTTACTCTTGAGAGGGATAACCTTTGAACTAAATATAGATAACTCCTTAATGACTATGACAACAACCAACAGAAAGTGGATCTGCAAAAACTGAATTGGCACTTTATAAACAAAGAGGAGAAGTGTAGAGAGAACAGACTCAACCCACTTCAAGCCACCCACCTCTAGCCTCTCCAATGGCATCTTCCCAGCATCCACCTCATGATCAAGGCTTAGCAATGGGACCATACAGTGGGGAACAGGGGTTATTTATAGTGGAAGAATTAAATAGATTAGGATCTAGCTCATTTTGATAGAGAGCAATTGCTTTTGCAAATTGAAACATATAGGAACTTGTTGGAGAGAGCTTAAGATACAATGTATGAGAACATATAAAAAAATTTCTACACTTCCCTAAAGCATCTAAATGAGAAGATTTAGGATAGACACAATAGTGTGCATTACAACTATGCTTTGATGGTGCATGTAATGAGATTGTCCCAAACATATAAGATTTTTTGCATACCAAACTTGAATAAATGGGTCCAAAGAGTTGAGATATTGAAGTTAATATGCAGAATGAAGATAAGTACCCTCAGGTGCTTCCAGTTTATGAATTTGTATGTAAGTTGAGTGAGTAAAAATTTCAAGGGTATGTAGCCCCACTGGAGCAGAAGATAATAGAATTGATAGCTCAATATAACCACACTGATTTTTCACCACTACTAGACATTGAGGTTGCCAATTATGAATTGAAACCATTGCAAATGTGGAAAAAGAAAATGAATGAGGTTATTGATTCCCAGGTGGTAAAATTTGTAGGAAAGTTAATATTGATGTCTTCATTGACACTTTGGGGAAGTTAACATTTCTTATTAGCTTTCTAAAGGATTTGACAGAGAATCCAATGTTGTAGTAACCAAGTATTCCTCGTACAGGAAGGCCCTAGATAAAATCCTTGAATTTGATTGGCCATCTGAGGAAGAATATGAAGAATGGGGAAGGGTGTATGTCGAAAAATTTGGTTTGTGAATAAGGATGTGAAACATATACTAGGTGAAGTATTGTACACATTTGGACTTAGAAGTTAAGGTGTATAAAACATTTGTTTCATAAGAAAATATTAGCTGTTGGTGATGTGGAGTGCTAACTAAGATGCTAGCTCACCTTTTGATCCATGTCATTTTGTCATCTTATTCGATGAAATCAATGGGCTTATATGAAGATGTTTATCCTTTTTGACAACATGTGCTTTTTGGAAGGTAAAGCTGCTCCTTGCAATGAATGTAAATGATCTTTGTCTCATATGAATTCCCTCTACTTTGACATATGTAAATGTAACTGAATTAAGGAATATGTCTTGTAGCGGTCCAATCCGAATGTGACATGTGTAGACTTGGCTTGAAGCTTTTTTTTGCTCCCTTATTCTAAAAAAGGGAATTTAGGGCCATTTGTGCAAGTCTTTTGTTGAATACTGGAGCTAAATTGTGAGAACTAAGAACACACAGTGAATATGTTTAGTCTTTATCAAATTCTTTGAGTCTAAGTAGCATATTTTGTTAAATGTATGGTTTATGGATATATTAGAATGATAATGGAGATTTTCCAAGTCTATAGTCTTTCCATTTTGATTATGTATACATATTATTAATGAAAATATTTATCAAAGATCATTTCATTAATTTTCATCATTTCATACTTTGATATGTGTTTTGGTTTTAGCTCTTGTTCATAGAAGAAGTTAAATCATTTGAATCAAATCATGAATTTTTATGCAGGGTCAAGGGATGTGATAATTAGTCTCTAGAATTTGGTTATTGATTTGTGAGATGCTAAGTGGTATCGCATAGATCTCAAATGTCCAGGATTAAATTTCCCTTATATTTCAATTTGCTTAGACTCCTAGCCCATAGATAATGACACTGGTCATAAACATGTTAAGTCTTTTCATGATCCTAGTTATCTGACCTAAGAACAATCTTTTAGAATATTCATTGATCTATCTTGATCTTATGGTGTTTTTGTTGTCTTTGTATTCTTGGCTTAAGGTATGTAGTTTGTTCAAGGAATTTCCAACTTTTTGAGGAATTTCAGCTTATTAGCCATGGGTGAGAGTATATCTGCTTAAATATACAATGTACATGTGAATTATCTAAAATAATAGTATAATATACATTGTGGGATTACTCTCCCAAATTTTGAAGAGCCCGAAGTCTAGGAGGTAAAGCTATTGACGTTATACCTCACTAGTTGGCCACTTGTCTAGGAGATATTCGTGAATTGAGCTTGGCGAGCTCATAGGTACCCGTTGAAACTTGATTGGTTCATTGTAAAAAAAACTAAAAAAATGGCGACTCTATTGGGGACTTAAGTCTTACAGTTATTAGTTCTACAAAATGCCTTATCATAGATCACCATGTTACATGGTGCTATTTACTCATAAAGTTAGTCAATTGAAAGCGTCTACTAGGTTTAGCTCCAATCTTTTCCAGTATTTTGTCTAAATTCCTGATGATTTTCCCACCCATTTGTCTGTAAAGAATGCATTCAAAGTTCATATAAGGGTATGTCGTATGTGTCAAAGTTTCTCTCAATTTTGAAAGATCTATTGATATTTGCAAAGATTATAACAAAATCGTTACCAATCTATCCCAAGAACCTTAGGTGGCAACTTTGACATCTCTACACCAGTGCAAACTGGTGTTTAAGGATATTAAGGAAGTTAAGAAGAAAAGTGTAAATAAATTTAGGAAGGTGACAAGGGAAAAAAGAACTCAAGCTCTAATGAAAGGAACGCTAGGTCACATGAAGAAGCATCCAGAACAGAAGCTAGAGGGTGAATTATCTTGGAATAAAGGAAAATGGATAAAGGAAAAAGACATAGGAAAAGGTAAGTCTACACCTCATCCCACCCCTAATTGTAGCTCAGAATGTGAAAAGAATATATTAGACTTCAGTGATGGCACTTCTAATGAAAGGGGGGGAGTTTTTATGAAGACCGTTGTAAATGAGTACTCCTTAGAACCTGGTAGGGAAGCTATGAAGCAAAGATAAAGGGATACAATCTAGAGAGATAATGCTAGTGCTCGGTGTGCTAGAGCTCAAGGATATATTACCCCAAATTCCCATGCACAAACCCCTATCCCTAATGACTTATTGACTGGTGATGATTATTCCCATGACCCACTTCCTTTCCAAGCTAAAAATGTAATAGTATTTGATACAAAGTCTACTTTTCTAGATGAAGAAGAGGTGTTGAATGATGTGCATTCAAGAAATTGTAGGGAAATTCTAGAAATTCCCTCAGCTAATAAGATTATTAAGAGCCCACGAAAAAATGCTTCTAAAAAAATTGCTTTCCCACCACCTCCTCCCAAGAATACTAAGAAAGAATCCCATGATGTTGATAAAATGAAGTGCCCTATGAATGAGAAAAAAGCTAATGAAGGAGTAAATATTAATGAGGGAGGTGCTTCAAAGAAAGACACATCTCAAGATGATTCTATTTCAATATTTGATGAATTGATGAAGGAGAACAAAGAATTAGAAAGGAAGAAAAAATAAATGGAGTTATTGGTAGTAAATAAGGAAATAAAAAAGAAACTTAGTTTCCTGGAATCTACGTTGAAAGATCATGTCCCTGAAACCTAGAGCCCCTAGGGCCACTCATCCTTCTCAAACCCTCATACTAGTGACAAAATTTCACCCACTGGTAACCCCTCCAGCTCTTCTTCAAAACCTAAAGACAAGGACAAAAATGTCTATTTTAATGATCAACATGAGCCTCAACATAAAAAGTTTGTACATAATGGTAAAAGGAGAGATAATGAGAATCAAGATGAAGAGGAAGGGCCTATGGGTAGGAGATTGTTGCATACTGATAGGTATAGGCAACTATGTTTTGAAAATATTCCGGGATACCCAAATCTAGTACCTGACAATGCTAGGAAACATGTTCCCAAATTTACTGGTAATAATGACCTTAGTGGTCAGGATCACTTAAAGGCATTTCAAAGTTTTATAGAAGAATTTGAATTATGGGATGAAGATGTGGCTATGAAGTATTTCATGTAGTCCCTTACAAAAGATGCAAGGGACTAGTATAGGTGTCTACCTGATGCTAGCATTGACTCCAAGGATTCATTCTTTCAAGTTTTTAGAGAGCAATATGGTGACCAAACAGATCCACAATTTAGACTAAATGACTTCAACAACATTACAAAGGGGCACAATGAAATGGCTACTAAATTCAATGCAAGATTTCATAAATCAATGTATAAGGTCCTTGGATTTTTGAGGCCTAATGAAAGAGCATGTTTGGTTGTATATTGTAATGCATATGATTCCAAGATGTGTTACCTGCTCAAAGACAAAAATCTAGAATCTTTAAGGGAGGCTTATAAGATGGTAGTAAATATTGGAAATAATAGGTCATCTGGTAAGGTTGGTAGAAGAGATGATCCTAAGCCTTCTAAGAATTTAAAAACTCATAATGAGAAGGTATCTAAAGTTGCAGCACTAGATGAGAAACTAGACAAAGTCTTAAATTTGTTGTAGAAGCAAGCCAAAAATGATAAACCCCAGTTTTAAAGAAATGAGAGGCCCCAGAGACTTCAAGATTATCCATACCACACTAGTTGGAATAATGGAAAGCCTATTCAAAACAATCAAAATAATTTTCAAGCAACCCCTAATCCATTGCATAAAAACACTACAAATGTTGTGGAAGAGTTACCTTGGTGTGAAGTGTGTGAAATGTCTCATTCCTCACATCAATGCGTAGTTGCTAGATCCCTGGAAGAAACTCAAAGTGATCAGAGGGAGACCGATTCTTCCCATAATCCTAATGAAACTACAAATGTATTTATGACCAGGCCATATATGGAATGTAGTGATTATTCTTCCAGTGATGATGTTGACACAAATGATGTGGATATGCAGAGATAGGGAGCAGTCTTGCACCATCAACAGGGATTTTTTGATGAAGAAAGGGAAGATGAATACACATCTTACAATCTTGAGGCATGTAATGTTTCTCTAAGGAGACCTTCAAATGAAGAGACAGAGAGATATACAATTGCACTAACTACTAGGTCTCAAGCAAGAAGTGATCTCCATCTTAGGAATAGGGTGGTGAGTGGTAACCCAGGCCATCCGGGAGGCATATTAATTAAGGATAACAATGTATAAAGTAAGGAGGATAAGGAAAATAACAATAAAGTAGATACCAAGCCAAAGGAAACCAAAGACATGAGAATTTGGGCCAAGAAAGTTGATAAGGAAAAAGTTGTTACTGAAGTTGTACATGATGATCTGAAAGCTAAAGAGTTGAAGCCTACTGAGTAGAAAGTAGAGAAGCAAGTTGATATAGTGGTTCCCTAGGAAATAGTGCTTCCACAAGTACCAAGTTACTCTCCTATTGATATGTTTCAGGTCTTGTCTCAAATTTAGGTTACAATTTCACTCCTTGAGATGATGAGGATCAATGACCACAAGCACAAAACAATGGTTTTCATTAATAGTATCATCGAGGGAAACAAACATAAAGCAAAGGCTGGTGTACCTGAAATGAGAAAAATCTGGGCAAAGGATGCTGAGGTATGGGAAAATGTCAATGAGAACCCTGAGATTTACTTAGGAACCACCATTACTGCAAACCCAAGTTTACTTAATCCTTTCTTTTTGAGTTTGATCATCAATGGAAAAGTTCTCAGGAATTGTATGATAGATTTGGGTGCTTCAAAAAATTTCATGCCTATCAAAATAATGGAGGAAATGGGCTTCAATGTTTATAGTACATATGGAAAGTTCTATGCCATGGATTCTAGAGAAGTCACTGTTATTGGTGTAATCTATGAGGTCCCATTGCATTCCCTAAAAAGGAGTTGGTCATCAATGTTACACTGGTGGATATCCCACCATCGTATGAAATGCTACTTTCAAGACAATGGTGCACTACCATGGGAGGGAGCATGCAATGTGATCTATCATTTTCCACATTCTTAGTTGATCAGAAAGATGTCAAAGTTTCTCAGGAATCAATATTTTGACATATGATTGAGTATGTTGAAGAGCCAGAAGAACCCCCAATGATCAACTTTATAGAAACTAGTATAGCCACATTTCAGGAGGAAGAAGTGGAGTAGGAAGAAGGAGAAGTTAAGTCTGCACCAAGTGTTAGAGGTTTTTCTTACATCACTAGAAGATCCTTTGTGGACTATGTACTTTGATGGAGCCTGCTCAAAAGAGGGCTCAAGTGTTGGGGTCATTCTTATATCTCCCCAAGGCAAGACTTTCAAATATTCCTTTTTACTATAGTTTGCATGTACCAATAATTTAGTTGAGTATGAGGCATTACTTCTTGGTTTAAAACTTTCCTCCAAACATGGGATAAAATTGCTAAAAGTATTTGGTGATTCAGAATTGGTAGTCTCCCAAGTCAGGTCTAGGTTTATCACTAAGGATAAACAATGGAGACAATATTGGAATGAAGTGTGGGACACTATCGAAGCATTTGATGCTTTTGGAATAGAGTGGATAGAAAGATGGTAGAATGTCAGAGTGGATTTATTGGCTAAAATTGTAGTTAAGCTAGATTATGTGACCTTTGATGGTACTTCGAGGATTGAGGTATAGACAAGACCTGCTATACCTGATAACATTTTCAATTGGAAAGTGTTCGAGGATGATAATGAAATTCTGAGGTTCTTACATTATGTTGACCAATATGAACATCAAGAGATTGACTTCAGTTCATAGGTGGTGGAAGTGGACGATAAGGAAACATTGTTTGGGAATGACGTAATTCAATTGAAAACAAACAAAATTCCCAAGGGATTAGTTGCACTTGAAAGATTTTTTGATTGTCTAGATAAATCAAGTGCTAGACAAGCATCTACACATAAAGAGGATCTTGAAGAGGTAAATCTAGGAACAAACAATGCTCGTAAGAAAGTGTACATTGGCAAAAAAATGAAGCCCCATGTAAGGACTATGCTGATTACTTTACTAAGGAAATACATACATGTGTTCGCATGGTCTTATGATGATTTGAAGGCATATAGGGAGGAATTGTTCCAACATGAAATCCCTTTAAAGCCTGAGACAACACCATTTAGGAAAAAACAAAGACCAATTAATCCTACCTTAAGACCCAAAATGCAAGAAAAACTTCCAAAGTTAAGTGATGTAGGAATTACTAAACCTATAAGGAATTCCTCGTGGGTGTCCAATTTGGTCCCTATCAGAAAGAAGAATGGTGATCTGAGGCTATGCGTGGATTTTAGAAATCTCAATGTTGTGTCTTTAAAGGATAATTATCCCTTACCTAATATGGAAGCAATGCTACAAAAGGTAACAAGTTGTGAGTTGCTTTCCATGATGGATGGATTTTCGGGATACAACCAAGTTATGGTGAGGGAATAAAAATAAATAAGACAACATTTACCACACCATGAGGGACTTAGGTTTATGTCAGAATGCCTTTTGGTTTGATAAATGTCAGTGCCACTTTTCAAAGAGCCATGGATGTGGCTTTTTCTAACTTTCTAGATCTATTTCTTGCTATTTATCAAGATGATATTACTGCTCACAACAAGAAAGAGGAAGATCATTTCTCCCAACTTGAGAAAATTTTCATTAGGGCTCCCGGATATGGTATCTCCTTGAACCTGAAGAAATGTGTTTTCAGGGTTAAAGAGGGTAAGTTGTTGGGGCATATTGTATTGAAAGAAGGCATTATAATTGATCCTGAAAGAATAGAAACTATTGATAAAATTACCCCACGAAGAAATGTCAAAGGGATTCAATCTTTCTTTTGGTAAATAATTTTTTTGAGAATATTTGTGACCAACTTTGCAGAGATAAGCAGACCTATTTCAAAAACTCTTAAGAAAGGAGAAAGAGTAACATGGTCAAAAGAACCTCTCAAATATTTTCAAGCTATTAAAGATGTTATTAAAGCTACACTTGTGTTGAAGACCACATATTATTCAAAACCATTCCAATGGTTCACATTTTCTTCTTTTCATACTGTAGCAGATGTATTGTTGTAGAAGAATGATGATGGTTTTAAACAACCAATTTCCTTTTTTAGAAAATCCTTACAAGTGGCTGAACTTAAATATGATACTATTGAAAAGCAAGCTTATGCCTTAGTTAAGGCTATAAAAAAAATTTAGAACTTATTTGACTGCTGCATCAATAGTTGCTTATGTCCCAACTATAGAGGTTAAGGACATTTTTACACAACAAGAAACTATAGGTCAGAGGTGTAGATGGATTAATAGAATCCAATAATACAACATAGATATTAAAATCACCAAGTTAGTAAGAGGCCAAGGTTTGGCCAAGCTCATGGCTGAAACCAATTTAGAGGCTAACCAAATCAATGAGGTTGAACAAGAAAACATTTCTCCCATGTATGATATGTAAACATGTGGTTGGTACCAAAGGATAGTTGAGTATTTGAAGACTATGAAATGTTCCAATGGAATTCCAAACAATGAGAAGAGGACTCTAAAGCTACAAGAAATTAAATATGTTATTATTGATGGTGAGCTCTGGTGGAGAAGCCCAAAGGGTGTACTTCTTAGATGTGTGGATGGTGACCAAGCAAAGGACTTGCTGATTGAAATGCACAAGGGAGTGTGTGGAGGTCACTATATGGATAAAACTACAACAAACAAGATATTAAGGGTTGGTTTCTGGTGGACCACAGTCTTCAAAGATGCACATAGGTATGTGAAGAAATGTGATGCTTGCTAGAGGTTTATTGGAAAGCTAAAATTTTCAGGAAACTTACCACTTAGACCAGTCTCATCACTAGCACCCTTCCGACAATGGGGCATTGACTTTATTAGAGAAATCATGGTGAAGTCTAGTGGAGGACACACTTGGATTCTAGTGGCAACTAACTACTTCACAAAGTGGGTTGAGGCTATTCCTACCCAGAAGGCAACTAGCAAGGTTCTCATTGATTTCTTGATGAATAACATCTTGTGTAGGTTCGATGTTCTTGAGAGAATTGTCTCTGATAATTCCACATGCTTTTGGTCTAAAGAATTCATAGATTTTTGCAATCAACATGGCATAAATAGGTACTATTCTTCCCCATACCATCCCCAGGGGAATGGATAGGCTAAGTCTAGCAACAAAATCCTTATGAAGATTACCAAGAGAGTCCTTGAGAAGAATAAGAAAGCTTGGGACTCAAAGTTTCAACTAAACTTGTGGGCAGATAGGATCACAGTCAAGAAAGCTATCGGGCACTCCCCTTTCAACTTGGTGTATGGGATAGAGGCTAGGATCCCACATAATAATTTGATGAAAATTTATAAGTTTGTATAGGAATATGATACTAACATCTATGATGAGATGCAAAACAAGATGAATGAATTGGCTGAGCTTGATGAGATGAGGAGAGAAGCTCACAAAAAGAATGAGAAAATGCAGCTTCAAGTTAAATATTTGCATGATAAAAAGGTTGTTCAGAGAAAATTTGAGGTGGGATGATGGTGTTGATGTGGAATGACAGATTGGAGGATGAAGGAAAGCATGGGAAGTTTGATCCCTAATGGCTTGGACCTTATTTGATCGTAGACACTCATGTGGAAGATTCTTACTTCCTACAATCACTCTTAGGTGAATTTTCAAAACTGTCGGTACATGGATAGTTCCTAAAACCCTATTTCTCTTGAAATAGGTAGTATGTCCATGTATGTTGTATAGTCCTGTAAATTATGTATATAGGGTTTGGTGTGTTTGTTTTTTTCTGCATCTACTTGCTCTATCTAAGAAAGCTCCTAGTTTCTTTTTGAGTTCCTCTTTGTTTGGTCTGCTTCACCAAGAGCTCTATTTCTCACCATACCCACCAGGGGTTTGTGTCCACAAGCATGAGCTGCTGATAGAGCCCTCAAATTTCTTGACATTTTGAGACTTTTGTGCTCGTTATTCACATGTCACATGTTCCCCATCAATAGGGTTGAAGGGTTTTTCTTAGCCAGTCTTATCTTCAAATAATCCATGTTTGATCCTTGAATGATCTAATTTTATGTTGACTAGTTTTCCTAGTTGTTGGTCTTGTTAGTTATATTTTGAGCCATCGACATACATTCTTTATTGGCTCCATTACTTGGTTTAGTTGGTCATTTTAATCTATCCTTATATTAGGTCTTTAATTTTTGATTTATTTGTGACTTATTTGTGACTTAGGTCTAAGTCATTGGTTTCTAATGGTAATTTTCCATTGGCCTAGTCAGGCCCTCTTTCATGAGTAACCTTGTTTCATGTGTAGGTTGAGAACTCAATAGATCATGGGATTTCATTTGGACCATTCCCCCCTAGCATTTCCATCTAAAATGGATGCAATTTAATTGACGTGAGGTTAGTGAAATGTCACCACGTGTAGGTGGGCCTAGCTGTTACGTCCCATCCCAATGCCCAAAGTTTGGAGATTGACAGTGCTAACTGAGCCAAGATAGATGATCACCACTATTCTCTGCCAGCTTGCAGAGGTAAGATGCAATTTCTTTGAAATCATCGAGACTCACGAGAAACTGCCATGTACACTCTACAGCTATTGGTGGGTGGAGCCCACAAGTACACAAGGAAGGTCTAGTTAGTAGATTTCTATTGGCTATTCATCTAAGCTGGAGTGGAGAGGTGAGTTCAAATGATATTGACTCAATCTGAGTCATTTATGATGCCCAACTCAGCGATCAATCAATGACACATATTCAAAATTGCAAAGTATGCTAGTTGCAATTGTTTTGCTTCGTGCAAGTGAGCATTAATGGTGGAGGTAAACCGTAAGTTACCTATACAAGTCCCTTTAGAAATTGTATATGTGGCCAATTCTTTATTATTTGCAATTCAAAAATGTGTCCAAGACAATACGAAGAGTTGAGAAGCGAATTGTAGAGGTTGTCAAGGCTAGCATTAGGGTTTCTCATGGCTAAAAGTAGTAAGTACAACAAACACAATTTTATTCTTTCTGAATTAGGGCTTGCTTCAATGTTCTTTTAAACGAGTGTGTTTCATCATTTTGATTTCATTGCTTTGAATGAGGGTTAATTTTTTCTTTTAAAGAAATAATCCTAAAAATTTCCCAAAATTAGCACTCATCTTAGGTCACAAACTACAATTAGGAGGTTGAATAGTTAAAATTCCTCTGTTAGAACTTTGGTATACTCAAGCCCATGGCTCCCAAAATACAAGGTGTTTCTTCTTCTACATAGTCTAGAACCCTTTCTCAGGATGTGATTGACTTGCTACCCCAGTTTATGAACAAGAAACCAGAGGGAAGGGTCTTGTTTCATGGCCCTACTATGAAGGGGGGTTGATAGATAAATCTTGTGTCATGAAGGACACTGAATTACCTTACACTATATGGAAGATGTTTCAACATTCGTTCGGAAATAGCAACTTGGGGTCTCCTTTCGGTAATTCATGGAGGTTGGATATGGGGAAGCTGATTGTTCCCAATGTGTATATGGATGTAGATCTCTTGAAAGATATCCCCTCAAAATATGACCTAGTTTCTAGGGCAGTCAGAACATTTGATGGGGTGGTCATGGTAAAAATAACAAGGGAAGAAATTAAAAAAAAATATACTTGCATGAATGGAGTCAAATCTTGTCCCTCTAGATATGGATACTATTAGAACAAGATACAACAATACTAGGTTGTTCATTAGAACAAGGATGTTTCCTCTACATACTGCAGTGACTGGTGATGGGAAACATAAGAGGAAAATTCAGATTGATGATAGAGATCTCAAACCTTTCCCAATGAACTATTTTTCTAGCTATTTTAGAAAAACTATGTACTCTCTGTACCAAATTATTTGCGCCAATCCACTTGACATATTGTGGAAGGAGTACAGTTACTTGGCCACACATCTGCAACATCCATCATATATATAGAATTGTTTATGACTATGGAACTTATCTGGCAGAACATATCCATAAAGGTTTAGTTGAATTAAAGGAAGGAAAGTAGTGGGTAAGGTTCTAGTGGTACTCATTGTTAATGGATATGTTCTTGTATAAGGGAAAAAGAGTTTTTGAGAAGGAGATCACCTTAGAAAGGAAAAGGGAGGATGTTGACTTTCCTATCCAATGTTGGACCCGAGTGTTGAATAAAGATGATAAAAGTTATAACTTTGTAATGTTTAGAAATTCTTCTACATCCAGGATCAAGAGAGCATTGTTATATGAACCACCAAGAATTCCTTGAAAAATTCATGAATTTTTGAGGCCTAAGGAGATAATTCCAGATTTGAATTTGAGCCATAATTGGGGAGATTTGATTTTGTATCCCGATAAGACAATTTTCAGAGTATATGGTAGTTGTATGGGCCCATATATCTTTCCTAGAGATGTTCCTTTTAGAATAGGATTCCTTGAGATTATGAGGCATTTAGGAGCTTCACAAGCAACACATTTACCTAAATCAGCAAGGAAGGGGTCATTCTTTCTAGAATGGACAACATTTTCATATTACATTGTGAAAAAAGGGGACATGGAATGAACTAGAACATATGCTAGATCCATATAAACTAAGGACTATGGGTCCAAGGAATCATGATCCTGAAGGCTTCATCAGTAAACTCAAAGTAGGTAAGAAAATGGGTAACTTTTGTACATGTTTTTGATTACCCTGAGGATGTTATTAGGAATGTTTTTAGCTTTGAGGAACATCACAAGAGAAAAGATAAATACCTTGCTTATAGAAAGATGGTAGAAGGTAAGCAAAAGAATAATCCCCAATATGACCCTCTGCCAAATATATCAGGTGATTTTAATAAAGTTATGCATGTAATGGACAATTTTGAGAATGTTGTTGGTGTCTTGAGAGAATAGAGAGACATCCCAGATAAGGGAAAGGAAATGGAAGATGAAGAAAATGTTGAAGTGACATTAGAAGAAAGACCTACATATTAGCCACCACAGCAATTGAGGATATATTATAGGAGGAAGCAAGTAACAGGTGATGAAAAAAGCTCAACTACCCCTGTCACCTTTGAAGGGCCAAAAGTGGACTCTCCTAAGAGTGTAGTCCCACCTCCTCTTGTATAGGCCTCTTTTCCTATAATTAATCTTGATTTATCCCCTAGAACTGTCACCCCTCTTGATCAACCACCTCAAAAGAAGCAAAAGACTGAGGTAAAAGGAATAATTGATTACTCTAACATGGATGAAGATGATATTTACATTACTATTGAGGAATTTCATATAGGAATGCCTCCTCATGAAGGAGGAATTGTTTCAAGTTCAAGACATAGCATCCTCATAATGGGAAAACTTGACATAGTTGGATTGAGCACTACTGATGATTTAAGGGTGGAATCCAACAAGGAGTTTATCGAAGATGACTCCTTTATTGAGACCTCTGCATTCTAGGATTTTTGGTGGAAATCCAAGGTTGCAGATTATGTAGAGAAGGTAGCCACTGAAAGGAGCTTGCACCCTGAATTTCCTAAAAGTGTCATTGAGGAAAATGTAAGAAGCATCATGAAAGATGAGTTCAAAAAGATTAATGCCCAGGAGGGCAGAGAGCTTGTAAAGAAGTGTGGTGTTTTTTTTGCAAAAATGGAATATCTTTGATGTTGTTGTTTTAGATGTTATAAGAAGGGCTGAAAGGCCTCTTATATAGATATAAGAAGAACTAGAAATGGCACTTCGAGGTTTACCATTCAGTGAGGATTGGGATGCATTGGGAATATGGTTATTATCTTTAGGATCCAGGAAACTAGCTCTGGTTGAGCCATTAGATCTTATTGGACAGTTTCTTGTAAAAGAGTTGTTGATACTTCAACCTTGGAAGTTGCAAACATGATTGTCAATGTTACTAGGTTCACTCGAGAAACTATGGAAGGCCTTACTTTGGAGAGGGAAAACCTTAGAACTAATATAGAGAACTCCTCAATGACTATGACAACAACCAACATAAAGTGGATGTGTTAGAAACTGAATTGGCACTTTATAAACAAAGAGAAGTGTAGAGAGAATAGGGTCAATCCAGTTCAGGCCACCCACCTCCAGCCTCTCCAATGCATCTTCCCAACATCCACCTCATCGTCAGGCCTTAGCAATGGTACCATACAGTGGGGGACATGGGTCATTTGTAGTGGAAGAATTAAATAGATTAGGCTCTAGCTCATCTAATAGAGAGCAATTTTCTCTACAAATTGAAACATATAAGAAGTTGCTAGAGAGAGCTCAAGACACAATGTATGAGAGTAAATCAAAAGTTGTTTGCACTACCCTAAAGCATCTAAATGAGAAGATTTAGAATAGACTCAATAGTGTGCATGACAACTATTCTTTGATGTTGCATGCAATGAGATTGTCCCAAAGAGATAAGATGTTGGCCATACGAACCTCGAATAAATGGGTCTCAAGAGCTGAGAGATTGAAGTTAATATTAGTTGGAGCTGGCCAGCATGAAGATAAGTACCCTTAGGTGCTTCCAATTTAGAATTTGTATGTGAGTTGAGTGAGCAAAAGTTTCAAGGGTATGTAGCCCCACTGGAGCATAAGATAATATTATTGATAGCTCAATATAACCACACTGATTTGTCACCACTACCAAACATTGAGGTTGCCAATTATGAATTGAAACCATTGAAAATGTGGAAAAAGGAACTATATGAGGTTATTGATTCCCAGGTGGATAAAATTTGTAGGAAAGTTAATATTGATGTCTTCAATGACACTTTGGGGAAGTTAACATTTATTATTAGATTTCTAGAAGATTTTGATATAGAATCTAATACTATAGTAACCAAGTATTCCCCGTACAGGAAGGCCCTAGATAAAATCCTTGACTTTGATTGGCCATCTGAGGAAGAATATGAAGAATGGGGAAGGGTGTACATTGGAAAATTTGGTTTGTGAATAAGGATGTGAAACATTTACTAGGTTAAGTATTGTTTAGGTCTGGCCTTAGAAGTTATAGTGTATAAAACATATGTTTCACAAGAAAATATCAACAGTTGGCGATGTGGAGTGTTGACTGAGATGCTAGCTCACCTTTTGATCCACATCATTTTGTCATCTTGTTTGATGAAATCAATGTGCTACTATGAAGATTTTTATCCTTTATGACATATTCTTTTTGGAAGGCAAAGATGCTCCTTGTAATGAATGTAAATTATCTTTGTCTCATATGAATTCCCTCCACTTTGAAAAATGTAAATGTTACTGAATTAGGGAATATGTCTTCAAGCAGTCCAATCTGAATGTGACATGTGTACACTTGGCCTGAAGCTTATTTTTTCTCCCTTATCCTATAAAAGGGAATTCAGGGCCATTTGTGTGGGTATTTTGTTGAATACTAGAGTTGAATTGTGAGAATTAAGAACACAAAGTGAATATGTTCAGTATTTATTGAATTTGTTGAGTCTAAGTAGCATATTTTGTTAAATGTATGGTTTTTGGATATATCCGAATGATAATAGATATTTTTGAAGTCTATTGTCTCTCCATTTTGATTATGTATACAAATTATTAATGAAAATATTGATTAGAGATCATTTCATTAATTGTCATCATTTCATACTTTGATATGTGTTTTGGTTTTAGCTCTTGTTCATAAAAGACGTTAAATCGCTTGAATCAAATCATGAATGCTTATGTAGGGTCAAGGGATGTGATAAGTAGTTTTTAGAATTTGGTTATTGATTTGTGAGCTGCTAAGTGGTATGGCATAGATCTTAAATGTCTAGGATTAAATGTCCCTTATATTTCAATTTGCTTAGACTCCTAGCCCATAGATAATGGAATTGGTCATAAACACATTAAGTCTGTTCATGATCCCAATTATTCGACGTAAGAATTTTTTTTAAAAATAATCATTGATCTATCTTGAGTTTATGGTGTTTGTGTTGTATTTTTATTCTCAGCTAAAGGTATGTAGTTTTTTGAAGGAATTTCCAACTTCTTGAGGAATTTTAGCTTATTAGCCATGGGTGAGAGTACATCTACTTAAATATACAATGTACGTGTGAATTGTCTGAAATAATAGTATAATATACATTGTGGGAATACCCTCCTAGGTTTTGTAGAGCCCGAAGTGTAGGAGGTAAAGCTATTGACACCATACCTCATTAGTTGGCCACTTGTCTAGCTGATATTCGAGAATTGAGCCTGGCGAGCTCATAGGTACCTATTGAGACCTAATTGGTTTTTTGAAAAAAATAACCAACAATTATCATGAAAATATATTATCACTGACCCAAATTGAACACTTGTAGGTTGTTACTGAGGTCATCTGTGTCGTAATGTTTTCTTTGTGCACCTGAAATGTCTTTCTTTTTCCTTCTTTTGTGTCCCCCTCTTAGATTTTTGTAATCAAACCAAGAAATTTTTGGCTATGCTAGTACAATGTAATAACATTTACATATATAAATAAAAGATCTCTTTTTGGTGTTACTTGTGTTTTACATATATGGTTCTCTTGTTTCTTGTTCATATCATGCTTGGAAAATACCAATTTTATTTTGTATGATGTCCTAATTAAGTAACCAAAGCAGCAATAATTGGGTTAATCAATAAAACTCTTCGTAGGTAGAAAATATGATGGTTCACATAACTTAAAAGAAACCCACCTAGGTTCAAGATGACTTAAAGAATGCCACCCGAGGCATAACTTGGAGATGAAGCTTCTAAACTTTAATTCATGACTCATCACTCAGTTTCCCAACATTCGTACATGCACTTGGGAGAAAAGGAAGTTTGAATATTACAAGAAAACACGGCCCGATGAAGGAAAAGTAAGGTAGGTAGTAAAATGGGAGGTTCAACGAACTTAACAAAGCACCACCCAAGTTCAAAAATGAAAAAAGACTACTTGAAACTAGATTAGGAATAAAACTTAGGTGAAAGTAAGATTACATCCCAAATAGAAGTTAATGGAATTTTTTGTGAGTATCAGACATCAATGGCAATGAACAAAAAAATTTAATCACCCCCCCTTAGGAGTGCACCCATACAACTCATATTGCAACAATGAAACTTTCTACTCCCCCTGCGGAGTAGACCCATTCATCAATCTAGAGAAATGAAGAATCTACAAATCCACTGGACTGATGCACCTCCATGTACACCTAGTTGAAAGGAGGGCCAATGACCCCCAAATTCTCCCTGAGATACTAAAAATCATCCTTCAGAAGAGCCTTAGTAAATATATCTGCAATTTGATCCTTTGTAGACACATACTTCAATCTAACTTCATTCTCCAATAATTTTTCCCTCAAGAAATGATATCTAATAGATATATTTTTTTTCCTTGAATGCATTACCAAATTATTTGAAATGTTAATAGCACTTGTATGGTCACAAAAATATAGGAATAGGCTAATCACATATCACTTCTATATCCTTTAATGTTTGTTTCATCCATAAAACTTGTGTTCAACAAGATGCTGCTACAATACACTCAACTTCTACAGTGGATAAAGAAATTGAGTCCTATTTCTTAATAAGCCATGAAGCCAATATTCCACCAAGAAGGAATGCTCCACCACTTGTACTCTTTCGGTCATCCACACAACCAACCCAATCTGCATTAGTGAAAGCACTCAAGGTGAAATAAGTATCCTTAGGATACCATAAGCCATAATCTGGAGTTCCTCTGAGATATCTAAATATCCTCTTTATGGTTGTAACATGTGCTTCTTTAGGTTTTTCTTGAAATATGGCAACTAAACATATTGCATGCATGATATCTAGTCTAGTAGTAGTAAGATACAATAGTCCACCAACCATAGATCTGTATAAGCTCCAATCAACTTTAGGAGATTCATCATTCTTACTCAGTTTTCATCTGATTACCATACGAGTACAGACTAGTTTGGAGTCATCCATTCCAAAATTCTTCAACAATTATTTAACATACTTGGATTGTGAAATGAATATCCCCTTATTAGTTTGATTCAGTTGTAGTCCAAGGAAGAAATTCAACTCACGAATCATAGACATCTCAAATTCTTTTTTCATCTCCTCTGCAAATCTCTTACACATACCTTCATTTCCTCCAAAGATGATATCATCAACATATGCTCCTACTATCAACATTGTGTTTCTTTCAATATTGAAATAAAGATTGATGTCTACAAAGCCCTTGCTAAACTTTTGTTGTGTCAAATACCTATCCAATCTTGCATACCATGCTCTAGGAGCCTGTTTTAGTCCATATATTTCCTTTTTCAACTTGTAGACCATGTTCAGTTTATTTGATAATTGAAATCCCTCTAGTTGTTCCATTTACACTTCTTCTTCTAGTTCTCCATTTAGGAATGCAGACTTGACATCCATCTGATATACTTTGAAATCTTTGTGAGTAGAAAATGCCAAGAACATCCAAATAGCCTCTATTCTTTCCACTAGTACAAATGTCTCCTCAAAATATATTCCTTCAACTTGTGATTATCCTTTCCATACAAGTCTTTCTTTGTTTCTTACTACTTCACCATTCTCATTCAACTTATTTTTGAATACCCACTTAGTGCCAATTACATTCTTGTTTACTGGTCTAGGAACTAGTTTCCGTGTTTGATTCTTTTCTATCTGCTACAACTCTTCTTTCATAGCTCTAACCCAGTCTTCATCTTTACATGATTCACACAAAAAATTAGGTTCTCCTTGAAAGTAAACATAGATTTAGCTCAAATGCTATCACTTTGCTTCTTTTCTTCACACCTTCAATCTTATCTCCAATTATTTGTTCTTTAGGATGATTTTTCTTTACATACTTAGGAGTCTTAGGAGCAAGTTCTAGGGCTTCTTCTTCTTCCTCCTTGTTCTCTTCTAGTATTGGTTCGTAGATAGGTTCATTTGGTTCAACTTCATTTATCTCAACTAGTCTGAGCATATCTTCATCAACTTTCACATTTACACTCTCAACAATATTCCTCAATCTCTTATTGAAGCATCTATATTCTTTCCTACTATTTTAATACCTAAGGAAAATTCCTTCATCACATCTAGCATCAAACTTCCCAAGGTTCACATTATCTCTTTTAATGTAACATTTGCTTCCAAACACCTTAAAGTACTTCACAGTAGGAATCTTACTAGTCCAAAACTCATAAGGAGTCTTAGTGTTCTTACCTTTGATCTAAACTCTATTAAGAATGTAAATGGATTTCCTCTCTCCAATATACATTAGGTACATTTTCTTATTTCATCATAATGCTTGCAACTTTTTTAATAATCTAGTTCTTTCTCTCAACAACTCTGTTCTGCTGAGGAGTTCTAGGAAGGGAATTTTTTGTCTTTATGCCAAGATCTTCACAAAATGTATTAGACTCATTGGAAGTGAATTCTCCACCTCTATTAGACCTTAAACATTTTATTCTTAGGTTTACTTCATTCTCTACCCTTGCCTTAAACACCTTAAATCTATCTAGATCTTGAGTTTTCTCTCTAAGAAATGTAACCCATTGCATTCTTGAATAATCATCA
The DNA here is from genome assembly GCA_007258455.2 of Sequoia sempervirens. NCBI lineage: Eukaryota > Viridiplantae > Streptophyta > Pinopsida > Cupressales > Cupressaceae > Sequoia > Sequoia sempervirens. The sequence goes on from VDFB02000015.1 coordinate 364,326,757, forward strand.
ACAAGGAGCATGAAATACTTGTCACCATTTAGAATTCCTATTCTTGTAGGGCCACAGAGGTCGGTATGAACCAATTCCAACATTTCAGTAGCTGATTGATCTTTTCCTTTAAAACTGCATCTAGTTTGCTTTCCCAACTGACAACTTTTGCACACAATATTAGGCTTTGTGATCTTAGGTAGATCCTAAAAAACCTCTCTTGAATTGATCCTGATCAAATTATCAAAGTTTACATGTCCCACCCTCTGGTGTGAGAGCCAACTTTCATTAACTTGAGATACAAGGCATTGACCATCAACACCCTTAAGATGATAAATATTTCCATATGTTATTCTTCCAGTAGCAACCACATTTTTGTACCCTTTTTTGATCTCACAGGTATTATCTTGAAACACAAGCTTGCATCCTTTGCTACACATTTTTCCAACACTCAAAATATTATTCCTTCAGCCCTTAACATAATAGACATCATTAGTACTATGTTTTCCATCAAAACTAATTGTTCCTTTCCCAATAATATTTTCTCTAGAATAATCTCTAAACATAACTAATCCACCATCATACTTTTCAAGCTTAGAAAACTTACTTTTATCTCTAGTCATGTGATTAGACCATCCACTGTCAATCACCCAATAGTCTTCATCTTGTCTAGCATGAAATGCAGTCACCAAAGTACCTTTGATTTCTTCCTTTTCATTCTTTGGACTACTTTCCATTTACCATCTTCTAGAGTCAATAGACACAAATTTATTCTCTAAAGGTAGAAACAAGCATTCATCATCATTATCCTCAAAATCAGATTCATCATAAAAAATTCTAGCATCTTCTCTAAAATAATACAACTTCTTGTACTTCTTATCCTTTCTGTCTTTATTATTATCTATGTTTTTATGTACAACTCTATTTGGACATCTTGAAGCATAGTGACCAATATTTCCACAACTAAAACATTTAAAAGGAAACATACCTTTGTACTTATCGATGTACCTTTCTTCAACTTCCTTGTAAATTTTTCTTCCAACTCATCTAAATTATCACTATCTGCATCATCCTCTATCTTTGTAGCTTTAAAGGTTAATTCTATCTTCTCCTTTTTCTTTCAAAACTTTCTCATCTCAAATGTAGTCAAGGTGCCAAATAGTTGTTCTTTAGTAAACTTCTTATATAGGATCATACACTTCTTCAATGGCTAAAACATTATCACTATAAATCTCTAGTAGAGTCATCAAAATCTTCTCCATCACATCTTCATCAGTCAAAGTACCACCTTGATTCTTCACTTCATTCAAGACAATATCAACCCTCTGGAAATAGCTTGCAATATCTTCACCTTCTTCCATTTTCAAATTCTCATATCTTTGCTTCGCTGTTATTAGTGCCTATTTTGGTTATCTCTCATTTTCCAATTGTTTGCCTTTGATTTTCCTGACAAATCTTTAGCTTGGGAATTTTCTATCATTTTGGCACTTGGGGTAAATGGGCTCCCACCAGGGTTGAGCTCAGGGTGCTAGGAGTTCATGTCTTAGATGGCCAGATCTTTCTTTTCTTCCTTGCCTTGTGTTTTTCTTTGCCTGGTGGGGGCGGAATCAGAATGGAATCAGAATCTGGATTTTGGCCTTTGGTTTCTCTTTCGGGTTCCATTCTGGCCCCGGCTCTGCCTCTTTTCTTGTCTTTTGTTTTGTTCCCTTTGGTAGGCATGGGATCAGAATGAAACTAGTTTTGGAACCTTTCTCATGCTTATGGTTTTGGGTTTTGCTTTGACCCTAGCTTCACTCGTTTTTTTTTCCTCTTGCTTTTGGCAAGAGCGAGATGGTTTTCGGTCCCAGTCTCTTTTGTTCCTTTTTGTCCCCCGCTCTGGCTCTGACTCCTTCTCTTTCTTGGTTTCGGCTCCACCTTAGTCTGGTTCCCTTTCCACCAGTCTTTTTGTTCTTTGACCTGCCTAGCCGGTACACATGCAACTTAAGTTATCCTTTATGCCCTGTTTCTCGTTGGCAACCGGCTCCCTGCTATGCTCTCGGTATGACTTTTTGGTTTCGTTGTGATCTCTTGGTGACTTCGTGATGTCTCTCTGTGATCTTTTGTTTGGTGGTCCCTACTCGATGTGTTGGGGAGATGTCTCCCCGACCCCTTTGTGTCTCGCTGATTGTATTAACCCTTCGGTATGACTCCCTTCGGCCACAGTGACTTCACCATGATGTCTCCCCGACTCCTCCGCCTCTTGCCGACTATGATGAGCACTCAATGTAACATAGGATTCTCGGCCTGTGGTCTCCCTGACCTCTATATGTCTTGCCAATGGTGGAGCCCGTTTTCCTCCCAACATAGATCAACGGTCCATGGGCAACCATCATTATGATCTAACGGCCAGCGCCTGAGCGCTCATGTGACTTGCCTGATCTTTATGCCTTGCGAGGAGGGTGTCCACCTGCCATGTGTCACATGGACCCCACCTCCGAACTCGCGTCACAGTGCATACATTTAAACAGAGATTGACTGTCCCCGAATGACTGGTATCTGATCAATGGCGGCCGTAGGGGTCATATGTGGTAGCCTGGTTCAACGGCTAATGAAGATTTAAAAGATAGCCACCTGATCACTATTGATTGATGGCCGATATTCATTTTTGCATGATCAGGGTTTCAAAGGTGTTTGCACGCGAAGACTAGGGAACTGAGACTTGATGGCGGTAGATGGAGGGTCGCTGGATCCGCCGAATTTGCATTCATGGCAATTCTAAGAACAAGATGGCATGTTCAAAGGTATGGGCACACAGATTCTTAGGCTGATTTGATGTTGGCTGACAAACTTGTTCTAGTCCCCATGGTCAGCCATGTCTGTCCTGCCTGATTTGACCTGATCGGATCCGCATCAAGCTTTCTCATGGATTCACTTGACGTGAACATTCAATGTAGTCCTAATGTTGGTGGTGGACTAGTGACTCAGCCTGCGTGCTATTTAGGGTTTGTCCTTTTCACCTATTGACATGTAAAGTCACCCTGGCCGGTTGCTTGTTGCTCTCCCTGTTCCTATAAAGGGAGATTTCATGGCTAGTGTGAAGGGTTCTGTCCCTTGGGTTTGGTTCCCTTGGTTCAATTCCATTTTTCTGAGTTTGTGGACCAGCCTGGGATATATTAGGGTTTGGTCTTAGGTCATTTTTGAGTCTGTAAACTGTAATGTTGAATTCCTCTGTAAATGCAATTAGTTAAGTAGGAATACATGAATATGCTTATCTTTCATGCATATCATCAGATTGTCTCCACATTTGTAGGCTTTTAATCATTTGAATAAATGCATAAGGTGTTTTTGTTCATATTCTCATACTTCATGGGACTATGTTATTTGTTGATAGGTCTGCTTCAAGGAAGCAGTTAAATCCTTTGAATAGATAGCAGTGATTACTTGTTTGCAGGTTGGATTTGGTAAGAATAATCTAGTTGATACAAGAGCTAGATTGTCAGTGTAAGGCACTGATAGCTGATGTAAGGCATTAGCAAAACAAAATCTACTGATTGAGTCCTATTTGCAGATGAATTCCATCTTTTGTGTGTGACTCCATAACCCCAGATTAGGCACTGATCTGTTTGCAGCCTAGTTCCTCTCAGAAACCTTTTAATCTACAAATCATTGAATATCTTTTGTTTAGTTTGTGTCTTGCCTCCTAGTTGCTTCAAGGTTGAGCTACTGAGAATCTAGCCCCATTTGAGGTCCTCAACGCTTGACATCAGGAGTTATCTACTATAAAAAGCAATGTCTAGTCTTATTTGAGGCATTGTGTGGGTACACCCGCCCTGGTTCTGTAGAGCCTAAAGTGTAGAAGATCTTAGTCTTTGACTGGATCTTGTCAGTTGGTCCAGGTCCTTCGAGCTGCCCTTGATTGGAGATGGCTACTCCATAGGTAGAATAGGAGACCAGCCTGGTTTACACAAGAAAAACAACCAACAAGATGGCAACTCTTCTGGGGAACCTACTGAATATTTGAAGATAGTTCCATGGCCACAACGTTCGCATGTATTCTTCATGCTTTTGAAAATTGAAAAAACTTTATTCCCATTTATTTGGTGAGATCAAGCACTAGCATCAAGGGAGGTTTCAATATTGCAACTGGATAGTTGTAGAGGGATAGGTTTCATTTGCAAGATGCATTGTTGTCCTGATGCTCCCTCTACAAGCTATGATACCATGTTTAAGGCACACCATGAGGATGAGTCAGAGTCCTTTGATGACTCTCATTCCCAGCATGATGAAGAATAGAGTCAAGTGAAAAGAGGAAGTGGGAGTAGTAGTTTAAACCATCATTGCACTAATGATGTGCCTCCTCCTACTGAAAATAATATAGAGCAATTGCAAGATGTGTTGAATGGTGAGTGTATCCCTTTGTATACACTTGATGAAGTTTTCACAGAGTGTGACAATATGCAGAGCACTGGAGCTAGTTGTTTTCAGCTTCAAGGTAATGTAAATAGTGAATATGACAGCTTGTTGTCACATAACAGTTAGCATTTTGGAAGTATGCCTGACTTTCAAATGCATAAGGATCATGTACATGTTTATAATGATGAATATGACAGCCTATTGAGAGGTACTAACATGTTTTTTCAGGTAGCTAATTGTGATTAGACTGTGTTTTTATGCAGTCCTGATCATTATTCACATGTATTGCCACATGATACAGAATCAAAGAATCAAGAGTGTGGCAATGATAAAGTTTATTGGATTTGGTTGCCAGTTGAAGATAAAACTGGACAAAGACAAGTTTTCACTTGCACAGAGGCAATCAGATACTTGTGTTTGTAGGGGTGCTATCATTCATATTGTTGCAGTTTGGTAGAGGCTAAGCATGAGTTAGGAGAGACTAGCTCATTTTGCAAAATTGTATTTGACAGAGGTAAAAGTTGGCTCTCATTTTTCATTTGGTGGCCTAGTGTCATCAAATGAAATAAAGAATCAACAATGTGACTCTTGAATTGCATGTTCATGGAAAATTCTTCAAGTGGTGCTTCATCTGAAGCATTTCTTTTTCCATGAACATTAGGTTAGGTTTTGCTTTTCTAGTCAGTTTTGTTTTGTTGTGTCTGCTAACCTTGTCCGGTTAGCTCCTCACTGTTTTGGTCCTTTCTTTTATAATCTTCTCTCCCTAAGATCTAGAATCTTGCTATGCCCACCAGGGGCATACATCCCCAACTGGAGCCTATGTTAGTGCTGATTTTGGTTATCTCTCATTTTCTAGTTGTTTGCCTTTGATTTTCCTAACAAATCTTTAGCTTGGGAATTTTCTATCATTTTGGCATGTGGGGTAAATGGGCTCCCACTAGGGTTGAGCTCAGCGTGCTAGGAGTTCATGTCTCAGATGGATAGATCTTTCTTTTCTTCCTTGCCTTGTGTTTTTCTTTGTCTGGCAGGGGTGGAATCAGAATCTGGATTTTGGCCTTTGGTTTCTCTTTCTGGTTCCATTCCGGCCCCGGCTCTGCCTCTTCGCTTGTCTTTTGTTTGTTTCCTTTGGTGGGCACGGGATCAGAATGAAATCGGTTTTGGAACCTTTCTCATGCTTATGGTTTTTGGTTTTGCTCCAACCCTGGCTCCGATCATTTTGTTTTCCTCTTGCTTTTGGCAGGAGTAGGATGGTTTTTGGTCCTAGTCTCTTTTGTTCCTTTTGTCCCCCGCTTTGGCTCCAACTCCTTCTCTTTCTTGGTTCTGGCTCCACCTCAGTCTGGTTCCCATTCTGCCTGTCTTTTTGTTCTTTGAGCTGCCTGGCTAGTACACATGCAACTTAAGTTATCCTTTATGCCCTGTTTCTCATCGGCAACTGGCCCCTGGTTACCTTTTCCACCGACCCCCCGCTATGCTCTTGGTATGAATTTTTGGTTTCGTTGTGATCTCTTGGTGACTTTGTGATGTCTCTCTGTGATCTTTTGTTTGGTTGTCCCTGCTCGATGTGTCGGTGAGATGTCTCCCCGACCCCTTTATGTCTCGTTGATTGTGTTAACCCTTCGATGTGACTCCCTTCGGCCGCAGTGACTTTGCCATGATGTCTCCCCGACTCCTCCGCCTCTTGCTGACTATAATGAGCACTCGATGTAACATAGGATTCTCGCCCTGTGGTCTCCCTGGCCTCTTTATGTCTTGTTGACGATGGAGCCCATGTTCCTCCCAACATAGATCAACGATCCACAGGCAACCATCATTATGATCTAACGGCGAATACTTGAGCACTCATGTGACTTTCCTGATCTTTATGCCCTGTGAGGAGGGCGTCTGCCTGCCATGTGTCACAAGGACCCCACCTCCAAACTTGTGCCACAGTGCGTACATTTAAACAGAGATCAACGGTCCCTGGATGACTGGCATCTGATCAACGGCGGGCGCAGGGGTCATATGTGGTAGCCTGGTTCAACAGCTAATGAAGATTTAAAAGACAGTCGCTCGATCACTATTGATCAATGGCTGATATTCATTTTTGCACAATCAAGGTTTCAAAGGTGTTTTCGCATGAAGACCAGGGAACTGAGACTTGATGGCGGTAGATGGAGGGTTGCTGGATCCGTTGAATTTGCATTCATGGTGATTCTGAGAACAAGATGGTGTGTTTAGAGGTATGGGCACATGGATTCTTGGGCTGATTTGATGTTGGCTGACAGACTTGTTCTGGTCACCATGGTCGCCCATGTCTATCCTGCCTAATTTGACTTGATTAGATCTGCATCAAGTTTTCTCATGGATTCACTTAACGTGAACATTCAATGTAGTCCTGATGTTGGTGGTGGACTGGTGACTCAGCCTGCGTGCTATTTAGGGTTTTTCCTTTTCACCTATTGACATGTAAAGTCACCTTGGCTGGTTGCTTGTTACTCTCCCTATTCCTATAAAGGGAGATTTCATGGCTAGTGTGAAGGGTTCAATCCCTTGGGTTTGGTTCCCTTGGTTCAGTTCCATTTTTCTGAGTTTGTGGACCAGCCTAGGATAGATTAGGGTTTGGTCTTAGGTCATTTTTGAGTCTGTAAACTGTAATGTTGAATTCCTTTGTAAATGCAATCAGTTAAGTAGGAATACATGAAGATGCTTATCTTTCATGCATATCATCAGATTGTCTCCACATTTGTAGGCTTTTAATCATTTGAATAAATGCATAAGGTGTTTTTGTTCATCTTCTCATACTTCATGGGACTATGTTATTTGTTGATAGGTCTGCTTCAAGGAAGCAGTTAAATCCTTTGAATAGATAGCAGTGATTACCTGTTTGCAGGTTGGATTTGGTAAGAATAGTCTAGTTGATACAAGAGCTGGATTGTCAGTGTAAGGCACTGATAGCTGATGTAAGGCATTAGCAAAACAAAATCCACTGATTGAGTCCTATTTGTAGATGAATTCCATCTTTTGTGTGTGACTCCATGACCCTAGATTAGGCACTGATCTGTTTGCAACCTAGTTCCTCTCAGAAACCTTTTAATCTACAAATCATTGAATATCTTTTGTTTAGTTTGTGTCTTGCCTCCTAGTTGCTTCAAGGTTGAGCTACTGAGAATCTAGCCCCATTTGAGGTCCTCAATGCTTGACATCAGGAGTTATCTACTATAAAAAGCAATGTCTGCTCTTATTTAAGGCATTGTGTGGGTACACCCGCCTTGGTTCTACAGGGCCTAAAGTGCAGAAGATCTTAGTCTTTGACTGGATCTTGTCAGTTGGTCCAGGTCCTTCGTGCTACCCTTGATTGGAGATGGCTACTCCATAGGTAGAATAGGAGACCAACCTGGTTTACACAAGAAAAACAACCAACAGCTATTAGTTTCTTTGACAATTTCACTCTATCATTTCCTTCATAGATATCATCCAACTTCTTCCAAACTTTGTAAGGAGTGCCCAAGGAAATAACTTCAATTAACTGTCTTAGATAAGGCATTATAGATCACATACCTTGCTTTCTCATTTCCGCCATAAGCAGAAATATCATCTACAAAAGGACCACTTGCTAGAGTAACATACTTCATCTCAACAACCTTCCAGATCTTGTAACCAAGAGAGATTATGTAACCTATCATTTACACTTTCTAGTCACTATAGTTAGATCCATCAAACATAGGGATAGCCAATTTGTGCACCATCAGATCTACCTCAAGCAGTTAAGCTCTTCACCAAGGAACCAAGGCTCTGATACCAATTTTTTAAAGGTGCAAGATAACTAAGAGGGGGGGTGAATCAATTGTCACCAAATTCAATCACAATTCTTAAACACTTATCAATTTCAAATCCACTTAATTATGTTTTTAAGTATGAACATGAAATGAAAATAACATAAAGAAATATCAACATAAAAAACACCATATTTTACGTGGAAAATCCAATAAGGGAAAACCCACGATGAGGATTAGCTCACAATATAAAGTAATAGAAAAATTGAATACAAAGAGGCTCACTTCCAAAGGGCTCACTTCCTACATATAGGACTCATTATCTAGAAGGAGGCTCACTTCCTATAGATTGAAAGATAACACAAAGATCCACCATTGCAAGTTACACACATCCACAACCTGATCACAAGGATTGTAGACATTGCCAACTCATTGCATTCAGGAATCTAAAACATTAAATTACTACTGCCTCAATTTATATTTTCACAACTCAACTTCTTAGACTTGTTGCAGGGTGATCCCACAAAGCTGGTTTATAATTTTTAGGAGATCTTGGTTTTTACTGAAATCAAATATTTTTATAAAATATAATGATTTAAGGCTTGAAAAGTTCCATTTAAAGGATTCCAATTGAACAGGGTTTGATCAAACTAGCTTAGATCAAACCCCCTTGGATAGAAACCTGCAAGTTTTAAACCATACCTACAATGAAGTCTCCTTTACACCGATCAAAATGCTAGCAAAAGACCACTTTTGATTTACCTTTTGGGGATCAAATGAATTAATTTAAAATTTAGTTTTTGTAAGTATTTAGTCCTTATCATAAGCTTCCCAAAAAGTATAATTTTAAATAATTTTAATTTAATTATTATATTTATTTTTTATTTCTTATGAATATAGGTTTTTCACCAAAAATCAAGCTCTTTGTTCTTCACATGGAAAAATAGTAGATACATACAAAAAAAGTTGTGTTATGCGGTTTGCCTATGTCTGAATTGTAATTGGTTTGACTTCAAAACTTGATTAAGGAAAACATATTCAATAAAACAATATGAAACCAATTGGAAGCACTAGATATTGTAGTTATAAATCTAAATTAAAAAAAAAAAAAAAAAAATTATCCTTCATGGAAAAAAATTTGTGTTATATGGTGAGCGCCACCCTTAAAAATGTTGTTTTTAGAAAAAACTAGTTTTGAAGGAGATGGAAAAAGAAGTGCAATCCAATTCCAAAAAAATTGAAAAAAAAAAAAAAAAGAATCTATAAACAAAATTTCACAAATGACTAGTTTGCATCATGTTCAAATACTTCATAGTTTAGCGGCTATAGGTGCCCAAAAGTGAAGATTTAGTTAGAAAAACTCATTTCAGTGTCCATTTTGGCCAAAAATTGTAAACCAGTATTGTGGGATCACCCAAAATTCTTCATTACCTTTCAAATCATAACTTCTCAACTTGTATTTATACCATCTTTAACCTTAGAAACTTTCTCCAAGGTTAGCTACACACGCTTTATTTCATAAATTCGAATTAGGTTGGCAACTCAACATTCCTGCTATGGAAAGGAATGAGAGTGGACCAAACCAAAACTTAACCAAGACACAAAACAATTTCTTAGACCAATCACATGCTTCCTGAATTGATACTGTGAGATGGGGTTAGAAATTGAATAGCATACGCAAAGTTACAACCAACACTTCTAAGCTATTAAACCACATCCAAACAAGAGAAAACAATGAAAACATAAGGAAACTAAAACATCAAATCAAAATACTCCCCATGCTTGAACTTGAATCACTTCTCTTGCTCTCCTATTTCTCCTTTTACAAATATGCCCTCAGATTTGTAGTCTAACTTGTTCAAATACCTACAAATTGTAAGTAGAAAGTTGGAGAAGAATAACTGTTAAAATGGAAATGGAGAAGGAAGGTTATTTTTATAGACAACATTTGGAATGGACGATTGAGATTAATCTTCTAGAAAGATTCCAAGATCAATGGATGGGAATGCATGAGAAGGAGGTTACAAAATGGCTGGTTGAGATTAAGTCTTAGAAAAGATGCCAAGATCAATGGTCCAGAATTGATGCACCAAAAATATGCCATGCATGGAAAAGATATGGCGTCGACGGCTATGATGCCTGACAACTATGACAGACATGCAAGACATGCAAGCTATGACAAAAATAAATGTTATGATAGGGGATTATGATAGAGCATCTTTGACCAACTGGAGGTGCATAAATAATTTATTTTAAATAATTTATTTGAAATGGAGGAAAATGACAAGTGGAAAATAAATAATTTATCCAAATTGTTTGTTTAGATAAAATGACAAGAGGAGCATTTAATTAAATTAATCAATTTAATTAAATGGGGAGGTGGAAATTAGACCTTAAATAATTAATTTAGATTAATTATTTAATAGGGGAGGTGGCATGGGATAGTTAAATAATTTTAATAATTATTTAACTATAGAAGAATTAAAGGACCATGAATAGATAAATAATTAATGGTAATTATTTAACTATAGATGAAAGGTGACAAAATAATTAAATAAATAATAATTTATTTAACTATTGAAGAAGAGGGAGAAATTAGTGACACAATTAGTTTATTTAATCAATCGGGGTAGAACAAAGATTAGAAAGTGAATTAAAAAGTGAATTAATTAAATAATTATTAAAAATTATTTAATTAATAGAGGAATATGATCAAACATAATTGAATAACTAAAATTATTCAATTATCGAAGGACGAGGATGAAGAAAAATGACACTCGCAGGCATAGGACATTTTTTCAGTGCCTATAGATACTTAATCATTTGTATGAAGTGTAAACACTAGGTCGGCCAAACCTAATGAAAACACAAATGAACTTTGAAGTACATACTTCTGCAACAAGAAGATAACATGCAGACCACACAAAAAATTTCACTATACATTGGAACACATCTTAGATTCTATCAGACTCATCTGCATTAGCTGCAACAACCTTCAAACCTAGAACTCTTCTTACTAGTCCATTCAAAGTGTATAGAAATTCACAACAACTCCGAAACTCAACTTTTGAAGCACCAAACCATGAACATATTTGCTAGAAGAAAGACAACACTATTACAAGACATCTTCTAGATTCACAAGACCTAAAACAAACCAGTAGAGGACTATGAAGTAGCTCCCAGTCATAGAAAAACAACTCTGCCAAACCAGTTCACAGACCGGTGAACACAACTTCCACTCTCCATCAAACTAGAAGCTACAATCTAGCGGATATCTCCAACTGATGCTAATAAACAACACTTCATATCTACTCACACATAGTATCAACATAGAAGAAATGTGGAGCACAAACCAGAGCACATTCTAAGCACACACAACTCTATCTTCACTAATTCTAAAAAGCACTTGGAAACTCATCATATCAGCACACTTGCAACACCATAAAGATAGTTCCATGTACTCACAACATCTCATCAACATCTCAACTATACATGCACAACCTACAATATCCTGTACTATGTTGACATCGATGACAACATTAATGACAACACAACCAAACTTATTCATACTTGCAACAAATGTTACTAGCTTTCACCTTCACACCTTTAATATAGACCACTTGAATGCATTCTTTGAGGTTGTCCCCTTGATTTCTTAGTTAGGATGTGTCTCAAGATAGACCTCCTACTAAAAGAATAAGGAATTATATTTCTCTTCACCCAAGATCGTACAAAGCGTAAGCGGAGAGTATACATGACAAGCTTTGGGTTACAATGACCAAATAGTGTAAACTAGAAGTTTTTCTCTTCACCCAAGATTGCACGAAGTGCAAAGGGAGAGGATACACAAGTACTAGTAGATACCAAGAATAGAAGACACAACACACACACTCTTGTTCATTTGAGGTGCACCAAATATAACTGTAAATGAATTTTCAAGCACCAAAAAGAAGTGTGAGATTGTATTGTTCAATTTTAAAACCCAAACTAATATGAGATTGTGTTGTTCAATTTTTAGCCCAAATTGAAAAGTTCATGTTGTATTTGTCCAATTGTTAAACATTAATTTTAAATGTGATAGGCATGAAATGAAGCTAACTCTAAGATTAATTCCAATTGTGTGTTGATAGACACAAATATGAAATGCATAAAGTAAAGGTTAGCTCTAAGATAACTTCCAAATGAGTGTTAATAAACACTTTTCAAATTCTTCATGTTGTAAATTTTGGATGAAATCAAGAAAACAAGAAGATATTAGAGTTAGACAAATGATTAAGCATAAAAACCATAAAACTTAAACCAATTTGCAATGTGAGTTAAATTTGGTGCATCAAGGGAAAATTTAACTCTACAAAAACTGAAAACTACCTACAACATTGCAAAGAGCATGAAATTCTATCCCATTTCATAAAAAAAATAACTAAAAGGTGCTTTTGTATGACTAACATATGGTTGTTTGAGGATAGGGTGTTAAAGTTTTGATTGTCAAACAAGTTTGTTGCTCTACATCTTTGAAAGTGTGTAACAATATTACAAGTGTACTCCAATATTACAAGTGTGTTAATTTGCTTCCTATTCCTCCAAATCATGAAAATATTAAAAAAATCAATTAAGTGAATAATTTCCCACCAGGCATGCCAATTATGTGAACATGAAATATAACTAGGTTAAACACATTTTAAATAATCAATAAAATTAATCATTCAACCTTATTTACTCACATTTCCAATGAAATTCTTGAAATGCTAACAAAGAATCCATTAAAAACATGAAATAATATGAAATTGATGAAGGAAACCTAATTAAACACTCAAACCTCATCCCATTGGGGGATTAGTGCTAACTTGATGTGGAAGGTGTTGGGACTGTAAAAAGTTTGATGTTTTTACATGCGGTTCACTCTCATACACTTCTAGATTTGGTCCTACCGTGTGCATATTCCACTAATATTTTGCCATATTGCCCCATTGAATCCATTGTGTTATGCATTTTTTACATCATGGTCTATATTGGCGTGAGAATACCATTGTCTCCCTGACCCATTGTGCATTTTATGCTAACATGAGTTTGTGTTTCCTTTCAGCAAGACTCATTTGTTGTCACATCGATCAAAATTTTCTTGCAGGCACCGTTCGATAGGAGTTCTTCACGATCTTGACGACAGAGGTTGATTCACATTTTGACAGGAGTTGGGCCATCACGTTGAGGTCTTGGTGAATTTAGTATGTCTCCCTGACTGATGCATTAAGGGTTTTATTGGTATTGGTTAGGGCTATCGATATGAGGTCTCGGCGAGTGAGCTTCGGTCTCGCCGACACTTCGTTTGAGTCTTCTCTTTGGACAGGTAAGCTATTTGCGGTAGCTGATCTTAGCGAAGTGTATGTGTCTCATCGACGGATTACTAAAGGTTTATTTCAAATAGCTTTCGATGAGAGGTTGGCTATGTCTTGGTGACTTGGAGAATGCATAATGACTCTCGGTATGGCTCAAAGCGTTCTATGAGAGGTCTCCCCGACATTGGTATGTCTTGCCGAGAATGTGCATGGGGATTATGTCGGTGTGAGAATTGCTTTCTCTTGGAAATCTATGGTGAACTTGAGGAATTTCGGTGAAACATGATGTGGTCTACGTGAGGTCTCCCTGATATCACAGGGCTACAACAAAACACAAAGAGAACATGCAGATGCTTCTTGTTTTTAGTGTAACAAGTAGTTTGTTATAGCAACATACAGTTTGATCATGAGGGATCTCATTGAAACATAATGTAATCTGCAGGATATCTCCCCAACGGTCGATAGTCCTGGCAAAAGCAAATAAGGACATGGGCAGATAACGATTCAATTGCCTTTGGCACATTGATGATACAATATATCTCGCCGACTATTCTAGAAAATGAATAACATAAATTCACACATTGTGGCCGACATGTGAGGGATAAAACAACCGTTGCAGGCCGACTTGATTGGAGCCTGAACTCTATGGAGGGCCGACATGAAATCTCAATTTGAATTATTTTCTTGATGCTGGAATATAAATTGGCATTTTTGTAATCATAAAATCATCACGGGCTGTTAGATTTCGATGAACAGCAAGTAGATACAGTAGAGTAAAAATTATCAGATTAGAGACTATTGTTACATGTTTTCAAAATTGAGGTATTTATGAAAATCAATTGATGTTGCTGCATTTTTCTAGTGTCAATTGTCTGCTGAATTAAATGAAAATACTTCTAAGTTGTCTCCAAGATTGATGCTTTCTGGTTGTTTAAATTGACATAACAAGTTTATGTTCAGTTTGTCAATGCACATTTGATGTATTTGTGTGATTAATCAATTGGTTCTTTCAAGCAAAGATTAAATCCTCTTAGTTAATCACAGTAATCAGAAAGATTCATCTGGATTATTCAAGTAGAGCTTAGTAGTTATAGTATAGCATGTTTATACAAGTTATGAACATAATATATGCTAGATAATTTGAGTTTCCTCCAAAGAATATTGCTCATTTTGATTTCATTTGACTCTGCATACCCAACAAAGCACTGGTTTCTGCAGTTTCATCATTAATATTGTTTTATTTTCTTTATATCAGTTAACTAAGCATTTTTAGGATTTAGATTAAGAAGATTGCTACCAAGTTGGAATTCATTTGTTCACCTCCACTTGCCATTGTGAACAAATTGCTGAAAGTGGTATAATCATAAGTTTGCTTAATTCAGAGAGGTACACCCGCCCAAGGTTTAGCAACACCTAAAGAGTAGAAGGTTGATTTCTCTTGACCTTGTCTGTTACCCTAAAGCGTATCAAGAGATTGGTAGCCCCTTGAGGCATTTAGCTTGCATTTTGAGAGCTAACAAATTTGCGACTCTGGTGGGGAATACATTCATAATCAAAGCCTTAATCATAGAGTCAGGAACTTTATACAAACTCTGATGGGAATAAGAAATATCAATTTTTTTTCTCATTTTTGATAAAAGTGAGTGGCGACTCTGACATAAATTTTTTGCAGTTGTTCATCATGAATGGAAGAAGATCTCAGTACAAGGGAGGTCATACTAGAGCTCCTGCTGGCAGTAGTAATTGGACACACAAAAATGATAAGGTTGATAAGGGAAAAAGGGATAAATGAGGACATGTGCATGACTGGCAATGACAAAGCATCAAGAGCACATGGTAAAACATATAATTGCTATGATACATGGAGGGATGATTCAAGTGCAGAAATTTGTACCCCTAAAGATTGAATAAATCCTTTCCTTTCTATCGATCCTCAGAAACAGGCTAAGTTTGAAGCTGCACTTGAGGCTGAATGAATTCAAATTCAACATGAATATGATTAGAAGATGGAAGGTAACCAAAATGTGTTTACTGATCATGAGCTTCCTGATGAAATAAAAGCATAGTTTGAATTACAGAGGAAGAGGATAGAGGAACTAGAGGCTAAATTGTAGAAGACTCGAGTTGTTGATCAGACTGCTGGTTGTCCTCCGAAGTATGTACCACCTCATAAGCAAGGTAATCAGGGTGCAGGGCCTACAAATCCACCAGTGTCTCCTCACCATCAAACATGGAATCACAATAAGCAACCAAATCATCCACCTCATATTCCCACACAGCATACAAGTATGCATCCACCTCCTGGTTAGTCTTTTATCCCACATTATAATGCACAGTACAATAATCCCATGCACCAACATTAGTGTCCACCTATTCCTCCCCCTCACCAGCATACAACCATGATCAGACAGTTTGATTTAGCAAGTTTTCAGTTATACCCTTACCCTATGGATGGTAGTTGGAGGGGTATGGTGCCCAAGTTTATAGGGAGTAACACAATAACTGTTGAAGAGCATTTAAGGAGTTTCAATATTTTCATCCAAGACATAGATGTGCCATATGAAGATTTACACATGAAGCTGTTTATGATGTCACTTCTTGAAGATGTCAAGGATTGGTTCAACAGCTTGCCAACATTCTCAATTAATTCTCTTCAAGTATTCCAGCACCGATTCCTAGAACAATATGGGAATCAAAATGCACCAGATGTAGCTCTTCATGAATTGATGCGAATTCAAAAAAATCAGAATGACTCAATTTATGATTTCAACCGAAGATTCAACAAGTTGTGGACTAAGGTACCTCCTGGATCAAGGCTGCCAGATTCTGTTGCATTGAGTGTATATTTAAATTCTTTTGATCCAAAGAATGGTTATAAATTGAGAAATAGATTCCCAAGAGATGTGGCTGAAGCACAGAAGATAGCATTGACAATTGAAAACAACAGGAAGGCTGCTAGTATAATCAATAAAAGAGACAACCCTAGGCCTCCTCAGCAAAGCAACAATTATTAGTATAGACAGGAGAATACTTATAGAAATGAGAGGCCAAGGTTTCATGATATGCCTTATAATACAGACTAGAAGGATGGAAAACCTATAATAGCTAGGCCAAGAAACAAAGAGACTCTAGATCCATTGAGTAAGAAGGGAACTTATATGGTGAGTAATAATTATTTTTGTGAAGCTTGTGATAAGCCACATTCCCCAGACTATTGTGTTGTAGCCCAAAGGATGCAAGAAGAGGGAATGCTGATGAAAAATAATGGAGAAGATGGAGAAGATCACAAAGTATATTTAACTTCATGCACTTTTCACCATGTGGAGGAGAGGTACTCATCTTCTGAGGACGAAGGGTATGAGTATGATGTCTCAAATCAGAAATATAATGTCCACATGGCTGAACAACAGGTCTTTTATGATTCCGATGTAGATTATACTGAGCCACATTCTGTTGAGGTACCTGCTCAATGCAATGTGAGAAGACTTACTAAAGATGAAATAGAAAGAATAACTGTTGCTGCAGTTGAGGAAGCAAGGAGTAAATACTAGTTGAGAAACAAAAAAATAAATGAGATGGAGGGCGTGCCTAGGGGAATTTTTATGAAAGATCAAAGGGAAACTCAAGGAACTGTGAAAAAGCTAGAAAACAAATAGCCTGGTAAAAATGAAGAGAAGCCTATCCAAAAGGAAAAGGTGAAGGAATTGCATAGAGAGATACAAATGCCTGACTAGCCTAGTAAGAAGGAAAAGGAAGAAAACAAAGGAGAAACACTAGAACTGAAGAAGGTTGTTAAGGTGAAGGGCTCTTCTTTTGACTTCACTCAGGCATTATCCCAAGTAAAAATGTCTATCCCACTACTTGAGATGATGAAAATTAAAGAATATAGAGATACTGTTGTTCAATTGATTACAAATGGGAATTAAAAATACATGAATTTTGAAAGCAAAGTAGCTATCAAAGCAGTCAATAGGCAGGAAAAGATAAATATCCTAGAAGTTTGTTTAGGTGATGTATTAACAACTCCCCCACAAGTGGATCCTTTTTTCACCACATTGCTTATAAATAACAAATTGTTAAGGAATTGCATGATAGATTCTGGTGCTGCTATAAATATCATGCCTGTGGGAGTTATGAAGCAGTTGGGCATGTGGGTTGATACATGTGAAGGGAAGTGCTATGCTATGGATAATCGACCTATTCCTATGGTAGGCATTATGAGAGGTGTTGAAGTCAAACTGGCTACTTATCCACAGGTGGCTTATAATATAGACATAACAGTGATTGATACTCCTCAGTTTGGGATGCTTTTTTCAAGGCAATGGACAATAGCTGTTGGTGGAAATGTTCAATTTGATCTATCCTATGCTACAATTCCAGTGAATGGTCAAGAGGTCAAGTTGTATAGGGAGCCAAGAATGAATCAGCTTGTTGACTGTGTGCCACAGAATCAGATCAATTTTTTATGTGATGTTGGTCTTGGAAGTTTTAAAATAGAATCATCCCAGCCAGAATTAATCAACAGTGATCCAATTGAAAAACATGCTGCACAGAATTGCAATGGTGTATGGAAGATGTATTTTGATGGAGCATGCAGGCAGGAAGGTAATGGCACTAGGATTGTTTTTGTTTCACCTGAAGGTATTACATTTAAATATTCATTTCTATTAGCATTTGAATATACAAACAATGTGGCGGAAGATGAAGCTTTGTTGACGGGTCTGAACATAGCTGTGAAACATAAGATTAAGTTGATTGTTTTGGGAGATTCTGAGTTGGTTGTTTCACAAATCAAGTCAAAATATGCAGCAAAACAAAAAAGATTGAAACAGTATAGGAATGTTGTATGGGATACAATTGAATTTTTTGATGCATTTTCAATTGAGTGGATTGACAGATCAAAGAACATAATGGCTGATTTTTCAGCAAATGTGGTGCTGAAAAGAGATGATATCACATTGGCTGGGGTATCACAGATTGAGTTCAAGACAAGGCTTGCTATTCCTGATAACATTTATAGTTGGTAGGTCTTCAATGATGATACTAGCCTTTTGAAAGTTCTCAATTGTATTGATCAATATGAAGCCCAGGAAATTGACTTCAATGCTTTTGTTGAGGAAGTGGATGAGAAGCAAACATTGTTTGGCAAGAAGGTCTTCCAACTCAAAACAAATAAGCTTCCTAAGGGCTTAGTGGCATTAGAGAGGGTATATGATGGAAATGATCTGTCTCTCATGAAGAAAACACCAGTCAAAAGGGAAGATATTGAAGAAATCAATTTGAGGACTGAGATGGTACCAAAAAAGGTATACATTGGAAAGAAGACAAGCCTGACAATTAGAATAATGTTGATAGAGTTGTTGAGAAAGTAGAAACATGTGTTTGCTTGGTCTTATGAAGATCTGAAAGCATACAGGGAAGATTTGTTTCAGCATGAAATACCATTAAGACCAGATGCCAAGCCATTCAGATAGAAGCAAAGGCCTATAAATCCAACAATGGAGCCTAAGATGCAAGAGGAATTGACAAAGCTCAGAGATGGAGGAATTATCAAACCAATCAGGCACTCAATGTGGGTTTCAAACTTGGTTCCTATGAGAAAGAAGAATGGTGATATTAGATTATGTGTGGACTTTTAAGAATTTGAATGTGGCATCTCTCAAGGATAATTATCCTCTACCCAATATGGAGGCTATATTGCATAAGGTGACAGGGTGTGAGTTGTTGTCCATGATGGATGGGTTTTCAGGATACAACTAGGTTAAAGTCAAGGAATATGAGCAATATAAGAAAACATTCACAACTCCTTGGGGAACATATGTGTACATAAGAATGCCATTTGGTCTCACTAATGCTGGAGTGACTTTCCAAAGAGCTATGGACATGGCATTTGCAGATTTGATCAATGCTATCATGGTGGTGTACCAGGATGTCCTGACTCCTTATTCAAAGAGGGTTGAAGATCATGTGCAACATTTGGAGAAGGTATTTATTAAAGCCCTTGAATATGGTATTAGTTTGAATCCAAAGAAATGTCATTTTGCAGTCACAGAAGGTAAGCTTTTAGGACATATTGTTTCAAAGGAGGGAATTAGAATAGATCTTGAGAGGGTTGAAGCTATTGATAAAATTCCAGTTACAAAGACTGTCAAGGATATTCAATCATTCTTTGGGTAGATTGACTTTGTTAGGAGATTTGTTTCTAACTTTGCTGAGATTATTAAGCCCATATAAAAAATGTTGAAGAAGGGATAGAAAATGGAATGGACTGATGAAGCTTTGGAAGCCTTTATATCTATCAAAAGGGCTATCAAGGAGGCTCCTGTTCTTAAATCTCTAGATTTTACAAAGCCTTTTCAGATATTTTCATTTGCTTCAATGCATACTATTGCTACTATTATGTTACAAAAGAATGAAGAAGGTCATGAACAGCCTATGTCTTTCTTTAGTAAGTCATTACAAGGGTCTGAGTTGAAGTATGATATAATGGAAAAATAGGCTTTTGCATTAGTAAAGGCCACAAAAGCATTCAAACCATATCTTGTCGGAGCAAAACTAATTGCTTATGTCCCTCATGTAGATGTCAAAGATATCTTAACACAATTTGAAGTTATAGGAAAAAGATGTAGATGGATCAACAAGATTCAAGAGTTTGATATGGAGATACAGATTACTAAGCTAGTAAGAGGTCAAGGCTTGGCTAGGCTGATGGCAGAATCAAATATTGAAGCAAGTGAAGTCTGTAATGTAGAAGAAGGGACTGTGATTGCAAGCATTGAGCACACTCCTTGGTACACTAATATTATGCATTACCTTAAACACATGAAGTGTCCAAAAGGATTAAGTGACAACAAGAGGAGAACTTTGAAGTTGCAGGCATCTAAATTTGTCTTCATAGATGGAGATCTATTTTGGAAGAACAGGGATGGTATATTGTTGTTATGTCTAGATGAGTTTTAGGCCAAGCATGTCCTAAGTGAAATGCATGAAGGAGTTTGTGGAGGAAATTACTAAGAAAAAATAACTACACACAAGATTCTTAGGGCAGGTTACTACTGGCCTAAGGTTTTCAATGATTTTTTCACACATGTAAGAAAATGTGAAGCTTGCTAGAAGTTTTCTGGAAAGCTGAGGTATCAGGGAGCTTTGCCACTATGACCCTTGCAGGCTGATGCCCCTTTTCATCAATGGGGAATTGATTTCATTGGAGAAATACAGGAAAAATCAAGTGGAGGATACAAATGGATATTGGTTTCCACTAATTATTTTACCAAATGGGTAGAAGCAATCCCAACTAAACAGACTACAAACAAATTGGTGACAAATTTCTTTATGGACAACATTATCACCAAATTTGGTGCACCATTGAGGTTAATCACAGACAATGGGATGTGTTTCAGGTCAGATGAGTGCCAAATTTTTTGTGACACATATGGCATTTCTATTTATTATGCAACTCCTTATCATCCACAAGCTAATGGTCAAGCTGAGTCTAGCAATAAAAGTCTTCTGAAGATTATAAGGAGGATGCTAGGATAGAACAAGAAGGCTTGGGATTCAAAGTTAAGGCTGGTTGTGTGGGCTGATAGGATTACTGTGAAAAGAGCAGTTGGAAAATCCCCATTTGAGTTGGTGTACGGAGCACAGGCCAAGATTCCTTTGTAGAATTTGTTACCAGTTTACAAGTTTGTCCTTTAGGAAGATCTAGATGTTCCTGAACCTATGGAGGAAAGAATGGAGCAACTGGCTGAACTTGATGAAATAAGGAGGGTTGCTCAAAGAAAAAACATGAAGTTATAGACACAGATGGAGTATCTATTTGATAAGAAGGCAAAGGATAGAAAATTTGAAGAGAACGATTTGGTACTGATGTGGAACACAAGGTGTCAGGAGAAAGACAAACATGGTAAATTTGAAGCCTTATGGCTGGGACCTTTCATTGTTGTTGGAAAGAAAGGTGAAGACTCATACTATCTACAAAATATGGCTAGTGAAGGTCAGGAATTGCCTATTCATGGGCAATTCTTGAAGTTGTTCTTCTCTTGAGCAACAAAAAGGATTTAGGGTTGCCAGTGCATGGAAAACTCTAGCTTCTCCTCTTTAAAATTATTTTCCATGCGCAGTAGTTTAGGATTCTATCTGTCTCCATTTTTTCCATTCATCTCCATTTTGCATTCATTCCATCTGCTACTTGTCCATTTCCATTCTACTCACTGGTTCATAATTTTTTGTATGGTCTACTCACCCAAAGATTATGGATCCTTGCAATGATCTTACTATCATTCATCCCCAGACAAAGCTACTATTGCGAATGTAAAAAGTCTGATGTTTTTACATGTGGTTCACTCTCATAAACTTCCAGATTTGGTCCTACCATGTGCATATTCCACTCATATTTTTCCATATTGCCCATTGAATCCATTGTGTCATGCATTTTGTACATCATGGTCTGTATTGGCATGAGAATACCATTGTCTCCCTGACCCATTGTGTGTTTTCTACTAACATGAGTTTGTGTTGCCTTTCGGCAAGACTCATTTGTTGTGACAGTGATCAAAATTTTCTTACAGGCATCATTCGGCAGGAGTTCTTCATGGTTTCGGCGACAAAGGTTGATTCACATTTCGGCAGGAGTTGGGAAGACGCGCTGAGGTCTTGGCGAATTCAGTATGTCTCCCCGACTGATGCATTGAGGGTTTTATCAGTATTGGTTAAGGCTATCGATATGAGGTCTCAGTGAGTGACCTTCGGTCTCGCTGACACTTCGTTTGAGTCTTCTCTTCGACCAAGCAAGTTGTTTGTGGCAGGTGATCTTAGCGAAGTGTATATGTCTCACCGATAGAGTACTAAAGGTTTATTTCAAATAGCTTTCGGTGAGAGGTTGGCTATGTCTTGGCGACTTGGATAATGCATAATTACTTTCGGTATGGCTCAGAGCATTCTACCAGAGGTCTCCTCGACATTGGTATGTCTTGCCGAGAATGTGCATGGGGATTATTTCGGTGTGAGAATTGCTTTCTCTTGGCAATCTATGGTGAACTTGAGGACTTTCGGTGAAACATGATGTGGTCTACGTGAGGTCTCCCCGATATCATAGAGCTACAACAAAACACAAAGAGAACATGTAGATGCTTCTTGTCTTCAGTGTAACAAGTAGTTTGTTATAGCGACATACAGTTTGATCAAGGGGGATCTCATTGAAACATAATGTAATCTGTAGGATATCTCCCCGACGGTCGACAGTCCCGGCAAAAGAAAATAAGGACACGAGCAGATAACGATTCAATTGCCTTCGGCATGATGATACAATATATCTTGCCGACTGTTCCAACAAATGAATAACATAAATTCACACATTGTGGCCGACATGTGAGGGATAAAATAACTGTTGCAGGCTGACTTGATTGGAGCCTGAATTCTGTGGAGGGCTGACATGAAATCTCAATTTGAAATATTTTCTTGATGCTGGCATATAAATTGGCATTTTTGTAATCATAAAATCATCACGTGCTGTTAGATTTCGATGAACAGCAAGTAGATACAATAGAGTAAAAATTATCAGATTAGAGACTATTGTTGCATGTTTTCAAAATGGAGGTATTTATGAAAATCAATTGATGTTGCTGCATTTTTCTAGTGTCAATTGTCTGCTGAATTAAATGAAAATACTTCTAAGTTGTCTCCAAGATTGATGCTTTCTGGTTGTTTAAATTGACATAACAAGTTTATGTTCAGTTTGTCAATGCACATTTGATGTATTTGTGTGATTAATCAATTGGTTCTTTCAAGCAAAGATTAAATCCTCTTAGTTAATCACAGTAATCAGAAAGATTCATCTGGATTATTCAAGTAGAGCTTAGTAGTTATAGTATAGCATGTTTATACAAGTTATGAACATAATATATGCTAGATAATTTGAGTTTCCTCCAAAGAATATTGCTCATTTTGATTTCATTTGACTCCGCATACCCAACAAAGCATTGGTCTCTGCAGTTTCATCATTAAGATTGTTCTATTCTCTTTATATCAGTTAATTTAGCATTTTTAGGATTTAGATTAAGAAGATTGCTACCAAGTTGGAATTCATTTGTTCACCTCCACTTGCCATTGTGAACAAATTGCTGAAAGTGGTATAATCATATGTCTGTTTAATTCAGAGAGGTACACCCGCCCAGGGTTTAGCAACACCTAAAGAGTAGAAGGTTGAGTTCTCTTGACCTTGTCTATTACCCTAAAGCATATCAAGAGATTGGCAGCCTCTTGAGGCATTCAGCCTGCGTTTTTGAGAGCTAACAGAAAGATCAACTCTTTCCTAACCCCATTAATGAAAATCTTTGATTAGATGTGTTGATGAAGTTTGAACCATAAAATTTCTCTCAAATGATGAATGTGAGTATGAAATACTCTAAATTGATGGATGTGGATATGATTTCCTACAACATAAGTGTACTCAAATTATTTGTGGATGACTAACTCATAAAAATGAGGCTATTTATAATATTTCCAATTGAATCAATGGCTAAGATTGATTTGGTTAATCTATGGATGAAATTAGAAGATAGAGTATGATACAGATCAATAATTTCAATCCATGGATAAGATCATGTAGTACCTCTCATGTTGATTTCACTGCACTAATTCTTATTATGTTATGTTATGTACCTTGAGACGTTGTCAGTGCTTGTTCACCCTTTTGATTTGGTTTGGATGATAGTTTATTTGAATTTGATGGTCATGACATTATTGATTAATGTTATATTATGATGATATATGGAGTTAGTTGTGTATTTGGATTAACTTGGTTATATTTATTATGTGGACTTATAACTATACTTGTTGTGCATCTGCTTAGTGGTTGATATATGCAGTTGTTTATGATGTAATTATTATTATTTGATGATGTGGTTATTATTTGAGATCTTGGT
>VDFB02000015.1:364351237-364556009 GCA_007258455.2 Sequoia sempervirens
TTACTAATAAGATAGTTTAGAATAGAGATAGAAACCTCACCAATAGTATGGTTAGAAAATTGACTAACCAGAGGGGGGGCATTTACCATTAGGTTTGGCACTGAAAAATATTAGAGAATTTTGATCTTCAAGCAAATTCACTAGAAATATTTTGACCATTCATATATTTTCTAGACCGAGAACATGGAGGAGGTGCTAGATGACATTTTGTGGATGGATTGGAAATATACATAAGCCCCTCAATGACAAGGCATTACCATCCTTTGATACCACGAAAGGAAAATACCCAACAACCTTGGATTCCAAAAAATATGATTCACATGAAAAACTAATAGCATGGTAACCACCATTCACTCTGACACAAGCAACATATCTTTTTCCATTAGCAAACACCTAGTTGGAATTTTTTTTTGCTTCCTGCAAATTCAAAAAAATCACTCCACCCGAAGAAACTTCCATTAATTATGAAATAATTAGTTATGTTATTTCTATAGGGGTTTCAAATATATATTTTTAATTTCAATTATTCCAAATAATGGTGGTGTTTCTACACTATGACGATGTAGGTTTTATTTAGAAATATGGATCCAATATGTAAACCTTGTAGAATATTATAAAGGTGAATGGGAATGGAATGTCTATCTAGGAATCCCCCATAGAGCCTCATAAATAAAATTAGTGTTACTCTATAATAATAAGAAAATATATTTACCATTTTACTATTTTAATATATACTTAATATTTATATTGACATATTATGAAGGTTAATAGATATCTTATTTAAAGGATTACAATATGATAAAACTAGTAGTTGGATTGGGTGACATAGTATTGGATTATAAATCTCAAACATATGACAATTTTTTAAGAAATCAAACTTCCAATCTAAGATAAAGAATAAACTAAATGTTAATCTAATACTTGTAGAGAAAATTATAATTCCATTCCATTTGTTTCCTTGAAATATCTTGGTCTCCATCATACTATGAATTAGGGCATATATAGGTTGTGTTTATGATTTTTTCCTTGAGTGCTATATGGTATATTTGGACCACCCACATTTTTCAATATGGTATTACTCAACATGTCAGTTGTTGGTTTTCTTGTGGGATTGTGTTGTGTTGGAACCATATAGATTTAATGAATTTACAGTTCTTTGTGTTATCCCCTTGTGATCCCCATCAATCATAAGTGATCTAAATAAATATCAATAATGTATCATGCTCAAGTCCCTTTGGTAGTTGCATTTCCACCTTGTCAAGTTATATTGGAAATCCCATTTAAAATAAATCTAAAATTGGCTAAGTATAAACAAAATTTCAGTCTTTCAGGGTTTCAATAGTTTAATGGCTTGCCATATCTATTTCTCTTGATCTTCAATCCATTATATCCTTTTAATCCATCACTTGTCTAAATGTTCACATTTTAGTCATCATAATTAACTCTTTTAACCATTATAATTTTTCTTTTGTAATCTATAAGTCCTCCCCATGATCTTCATAGTTTTGATAAATCATTTGAAAAATGACTAAGTTTTGATGTTTTAAACTTCAAGAATCATCATTCCTCCCTACTTCTTATCATCCTTTCATCATAAGTCATAAGAGTCATGCCCAACCCTTAATGTTTGATGCCTTTTCTTTAGCCTTTAGTGATTGAGTCCCTTGTCTACCTTCTTTCTTATCTTTGTAATAAGATGAATGCCTTCATCATGATCCCCGATCCCCAATTCATTTCATATAGCCTTCAAAGATAGGGTCTCTCACCTACATTTTGTCTTATCTCCTCGATAAGATGAATTCTTTTTTTCTTGATCCCTAATCCCCAATATCATGATTCATTGGCCTTTTTTAGGTCAAACCTTCCTCTTACCCTTTACCACACTCCATATTAAGACATATGTCTTCCTCCCAACTTCTAACTCCTAACGCCTTCATCCTTTTTACACTTTTGAATCTTTCCATCTTTCCTTTCATCTTCCCATTCTTCCTTCATGTGGTAGACTTGAATCTCAATGCTCGATGTTTGACATAGGTTATCTTTTGGGACTCAATTTTTCAATTTTCTTTATATAATTTCCTTCATCAGGTAGTATGCTATAGACCCAACACCTAATATATGACATAGATGATCTTTCAAGATAAATTTAATATTTAAACCAATGGTTTTTTGGGGCATGAAACTTCAACGATGCTCTTGATTGACATCTTTTCAACTATAAATGCCATTAATGCTGCAACTACTTTCTCAACTACCATATTTGATATTTAAGGCTACAAGGATGATCCTAAATACATTTATCAATAACTGCAAGTGGTACAAGGTATCACCCATGCTTCTTTATGGTTATTAGGCCTCCTTTTTTCATATGTGTGTTCTTTAAACTATGATATTCTATGTATTTCATGAGGTTTTTGTTACTCATGTTTGTGATCATTAATATGGGCATGAATTCTTGGCATGTGACGACCATGACAAGGTGAGTGTGATGCAAGTAAATATGGTAGACAATATAGTTTTTGAAAACCTTGTTCCTTTCCTTGAGGTCTTTTAATGTGGTGGAAAGATAGGTCTTCCAAATTCAATAAGAAAAGAGGAGGATAAAAAATAAGTGAAGAAGATAACATTTCTACAAAGAGAAATAGTTATAAAGATAGTAGAAGAAAGATAATCATAGGAAACCCTAGCTTTCATATTTATAGTTTTGGGTGTAGCTATTTTGTATTATAATGATCTAGGTTTTCTCTTTAATCTGCAATAATAATTGTAAACTTTGAAGAGTGATTATTTAAAGGTAGAATCAAACTTAGTTGAGTGTATCCTTATGTATGGTATACATATCTAGATGTATGTTGATTATTTTTTTGACCATAAGTTTGTAAAATCCTTGCAAATACTTTGCATGGTGTCTCTTCAATATAATAAAGTAAATGTGTGGTTATTCTTGAGAATTACTATGTAGACTCTCTTAATATTCTATAACCATTTGTTTTCTTTTTTAATGAATATGTAGAGACTGGCTTGCATGTGCATTTTGAAAGGCATAGTCTTTTGTGGTGACTTGATTAAGACATCACCTCTTTTTCAGTTGTTGCTTGTTTGGTTATTCCTAGAAACTTTTTTCCAATGGATAAAGGCACCAATCCATGACTAGATTTTTCTCCCATCATCCCCTACATACTCAAAATAAATCAACTCAAACACCTTTTAAAATTTTTCATTTTATGTGTTTTACTACAATGTTTAGATGAATACAATACAAGGTTTTATCACAAACTCATTCTTAAACAATCATATGGTATATTATCTATTAATAAAGTACTCATGCTTACTTCTCCAAACTACCACATAGGCATATCATGGCACCATGTTTTGGATACACTATTAAATGTGTATAGTTTGTTATAAGTTATTTTTTAGAATTTCAATCATCAATTCAACATCTTAGAGAAAAAACCCCTTGGTCTTGTAGAGCTAGAAGTGAAGGATCTCTTACCCAACCCAACAATTGGTCCTTAGCTTCCCATCCTAAAGATAGGTTTGTGGTGATGATCCTAGGTTTGGATCCCCTAGAACCTAAAAGATTATTAGACAGTAGGGATTTGGGGCCTACAACTTCGGTCACCAACAAATTTGGCATTGTTGCTAGGGAGAAGTTTGCATATGTGGATTTTTTTGGGTAAGTTTGGAATCCCATCAATTTATGCCAAAAAATTATGTCATTTTTGGGGAGAAGTTTGCAACTATAAATTTTTTTGGATAATTTTGGTATCTCATCAACTTACACAAAACAAATTGGTGTCATTGCCAAGGAGAATTTTGAAGTTGTGCATTTTGTTTGGATAAGTTTTGCATCTTGTCAACTTATGCCAACAAAGTGGCACTATTACTGGGGATAATTTTACATATGTGCATTTTTTTTTGGGTAAGTTTGACATCCCATCAAGTTATGCCAACAATTTGGAACCATTATCAGGGACAAAATGAGCTAGATAATTTGAAGAAATTCACAACCAGAGTAGGTATTTTTGTAGCATGTATTTAGATTTTAAAAGGTTTCTTTGTCGATGGAGTGAAATTGTAATGAATTTGATCCTTGAAGAGATTTTTGTTGCTTCAAATTTCTTATCCTCTTTTGAGAGGTGGTGAACCTGTAAATCAATCTAATGAATGCTCAAGAAGAGCTTAGGATTACAAGGCTTCTAGTTAGATAAAGAAGATTTGTAATAGTTGCAATACACCTCCAGGTATTTTTATCCTTTTTTGTCTTCAAAAAGAAAGGTTATGTAAGAAGGTTAGTTACATGAAAGTCCTAGAAAAAATTGATCCCTTATTCAGTTATTACTAACACTAAATGGAAGTGAATTGAGAAATCCTAATGTTATGTAAAAATTAAGAAAAGTTGAGAATTAGATAGTTTTAGAGGGGATATGTTTTCAGTTTCAAATATGTATAACTATTCTAGTTCTTCCTCTACAAGTTACAAGTTCATGATAGATCAATAGTCATATCACCAAAGAAGAGTGTTTTTTGTTAAGAGATACAAACTACTAAATTTTAGTGGCATTTACAATTAGTTGAAACCTACTGTTAATGAAATTAGGGACAACTTACCAAAATTTAGTGGAAGGATTTGTGGATCAACAAGTAAACATCTACAGGATTTTTGGTGATTTAATTGGTGTCAATGAATAGATACTATAGATGTCATGAGACTTTGTTCAATATTTGAAGGAAGATGCAATGAACTAATTCTGAAGTTTAATAGTGTGTGAAATTAGTTTATGGCATGAGTTCATGGTAGTTTTCAAGGAATAATTTGATGATAAAGTTGATGTTAGCTTGTTGGTCACCAAATTCATCGACATTTAGAAATAAGAAGAAGAGTTAGTCCTGGATTTCAACTTGAGGCTTTCAAAAGAAATAAGGGACATTACAAAAAATTTCAAACCAAATGATGTAATGTGTTTTTTCATATACCTTAGTGAATTTGATGAAGAAATGAGTTATCTAGTGAGAGACAAAGATCTTGTAACTCTTCATCAAGCATATGAAAATGTTATGGATATTAAAGATAACATAAATTTTTTAATTCCTAAAGGTTACATTTTAGCAAGTATAGGATGTTCTAGAATATCTTATAGAAATGCACAATGTAGGTCAAGAAAAAAAAATTATTATCAAGATAATTATATCTATTTAATTGCATCTGTTTCACTAATGCATCTTCCAGTTCATTAAGAATCTAATGTAAAGTGTAATGATAATGTTTATGATAAACTCAAAAATAATGTATGTTCAAATCAAGATTATACCCATGAAAATCTAGTAGTGATAATTTTAAGAAACTCCACTCAAAAAAAGATATAAAATCTTAGCGAATATTTCTTTTTTTTGGAAAAATTATTAATTTCTATTGGTGAATCTTTTCTTTTCTTTGAAAAAAAATATTAATTTTGATGGTGATTTTTTTACATCACTAAATTTTTTTAGAAAATTTGGTGAATCTTGAAAAATAATAGGAAAATACATTAATTAATATGATGGAAAATACTTCCAATCTAAAAATAACTCTCATGGAAAAGTAGGGCCACAAGGGTGGAAATAATTGATGGGTTTAAGGGGTAGACTATAATATTTTCTTGCCACCATTATTTTAAAATATAAGATAACGACCCTCATTGTATTTTACAAGGTAAAATGTACCTATGATTTTTAATTCTCATGGGACCTAAAATTTCTTTTTGATCATTGATCTAATGACCCACATACTCTACAAGGTAGAATGTACCCACAATCTATAATGCTCATCAAACCCAAAATTGTGGGTCCCATGAGTATTATAGATTGTAGGTACATTTTACCTCATAGAATACAAGGGCCTTTATATTATATTGTAAATCAATGTTGGAAACTAAATACATGGTCCTAAATAAAACTAATAGCTACGATATAATATTGGTGAATTAATATAGATTTCTACTATAATTTATAAAATTTAGGCTAATTGAATCTAATTTAATCATGTATCAAATATTGTGGCAAATTTTTGAGTTAATTTTTTTAATAAAATAAATTCTTTGGTGAATTAAATAAAACTTTAATAAAATTTTGTAAAAATGTCATGATTCAAGTCATGATGTTATAGCTCAAACTATTAGCCAATTTTGGATTGCTAATTTTCAACTATTAGTTGATTGGGGAATATTAGCCACTAAAAAAATAACTAAAATCTAGATGGAATATGTGAATAAGTAAAAGAAATGCATGAAATTATGCTTGGTTATGTTTCAAATAGTGAAAATAATGAGAGTGTGATAGATATCCCATTGCAAGTTAATGGTGATGTTTTTTGAAAGTTAATTATTAGGCATTCATTTTAAAGTTTCTAGGGATGGTCTATATAATGATGAATTTTCTTATGATGTTGAGTATGATATATATGAGTGTGATTATATTTATTATCCTCATGGTTTCTTATATGAGGTTTATATGGAGGTATTTTCTTTATCTAAATAGGAAATTAATGTGCATGTTGTTCAAAGCATGTGTTTAGTCCTCAACAAATAAGTAGTGTGTTATAATAGATTGCAAGGATATGGGCTAGGATTGCTAGTGAGTGATGATGCAAATAAACCTGAAGGTTTCTTTGTTAATTGTTATATTGTCCATGCTAAATATGAAAGTGTTAATATTGAAAAATATTCAAATACTCATGTTGATACATTAGCATGAAATGTTGACTATGATACCCGTTGCAATCATGATTATATCATGAATAGTCACTATAAGAAATTCTACCAAGGATAATTACATGAGCCTTCATTTGAAATATTTCACTTAGGGTTGTGTGATGATTTGAATATGGAGCTTGAACTTGTGCTTAAACCTAAGTTGGAATTTTTTTTTGATGCATGGGATGCTAACAAGTTTGATGTTTTTTTTCTGAAAGTCATGATTTGAGTATTAACAATGATGTTATGGATATTGATAAATATTGTTTTTAGATCATTGGGGTACATAATAATGTGAATGAGTTATGTTGCTTGGATGGAGATACATGTTCCTATATTGTAACTCAATTTGAGTATATGCATGGATACAAACACCTTTTGTTTGTCACCCAAAGTGAATTCCTATCAAATATAGGAAAATTTTCAAAAAAAAAAGTTGATTCGTGGACTACTCTTGAGGTTGATGGCTTGTACAAGGATCAAGACACAAAAGAGATATTTTCTAGTTCAAAGCTAATACATGATGAGGATATTTCTTATGAATACTTCAATTTCAATATGGAAATGGAATACATGGATGATGTTTGTAGTGACTTATATTTTTGAAGCATAAGTATTTTCATTTTCACTTTCATGTTGATGATTTTTTGATGTTGCATAATAGTGAAGTTATTGTTGATGGATGTAATATTAATTATGAGTTTGATATGGTGGAAAATAATGGAATCCATGGTATTATGCATCATAAGGCATTCTAGTCAATTTACCAGAATTTACCATTTCACTAGATTTGTAAAAGTTTGAAAGAAGTATGCAAAGAGGTATAATGAATAGTGATAGTGGCATCTCCAATGAGAAAAAATTGGATTCCAAAATTTTCAATTGTGGTTTGGAGATGTATTCAATGGAGAGAAAATTATTTGACAGAGGAAAGTTTTGGTTCTTCATTTTTTGGGGGCCTAGGGCCACCAAATAAATTTTGAAAGTATTGGTTTTAGTTCTAAACAAAGTAAGAAAGTATAAAGCACCCAATTTATTTGGCACATGGTCTGCATCTTGGAGATCTATATTCTCATTGTACCTATAAAAGGCACACATCACCAACTAGAGCCAATGTTGGAACCCTATAAATTTAAAGAATTTATAGTTATTTATGTTATCTATTGGAAATTTAGTTTTCATTGATGTCAAAAGTTGTCATTGATGTCAAAAGAGAGATAGGAGATGCAGTGGATGTGGTTATGGAATATTTGGTGCAAGTTGTTGGTGTCAAATGCATGGTTCTACAAATGTTGTAGGGTTACTCATAATGTTATATTTTTGTCATGCAATATTGATATGTTGTGGAGGTTCTTCAAGAAGTATGAAGTAAAAGCTATCGCTAGATTCGATTTGGGTTTTTCAAGAGATTTCCAGTGGTATATGTTGCATGATCAGAAGGTGGAGGGTGTGATCAAGACTAAATTATTTTTTCTCTCAAACAAAACTAGGGTTTCTGATCTTAAACCCTATGTTTAATAGTCATGGAAATGAAACAAGTTTATATTTTGAAGTTGACTGGGTATTGGTAGTGACACATCATTCAATTTATTACATAAGGCATTAGGGTCATTGGTGTGATCAACCCTCCTTCCTAGTACATTGGAGTTTAAAGATCAAAAAAATATTGTGACCATCCTTCACATTGTGAGTTGATGTATTCAATGTTGAACTATTTGCATGATATATGATAAACAACTATGATCAAGCCTTGGAAGATTGACGATGCCTACTAACCAATTTTCTCTTGGTGGGTCCCCTCCTAAGCACTGTGGGATAGCAAAAAATAGGGGAGATTGAGTGGTTGATAATTGGATGATGCACAAGGAGTTTCATGTGGGTCCAAAATCAACAAGTTGATGATGACATCATCTACAACATGTGGTAGAAGATCATTCAGTCGCTTCACATCATTTTTATGAAGTGAAACAAAGAAACACATTCAACAATACACAATGGGATATGATCTATAGTGCAGGTTAAAAGAGAAAAATCAACTATCATGTTTTAAAGGTGTTAGAATTAATCAATGGCTAGTAGATCATGGAACAAAGAAGTAAATCAATGGCTCAAGTTTAAATGTGAAGATCACAAATGGCTAGCTCTGTTTCAATGCTAGTTAAGTCTGGTAACCAAAAGAAAGCATGAAATTAAATTATCTACCTACTCTAGTGACCAATTGATTTGAAGATTTGATTTACAAGGCAGTTACATAGATCACCAAGGTTACAAAGATTGAAATTAGATCGAATAAATAGGGAATAACATTTATTGCATATCAGGGTTTGGATTTTGTAGATTGCCATACTTTGTAAAATTTAATGAACCAGAATTTGGATTTGATGGTTGTGGCTCAAAGAACAAGAAGCTTCTTGAGGAAGTTAGTGGAAAAAATATAACAAGAGGATTTGTACAGATGGTGCATGGCTCAAGGCATTGATTGTTGGTAGAGTTGAGAAAAAAGAGAGACAATTAGGAAATTGTCTAATTGTTGAGTAGTGCATATTGAAGAGGGGGAATTAGAGTAGAATTATAGATAGACAATGCACTAATTCTAAATGAGAAAAACCAAAAAAAAATCAGAGCTTTCAATTTGGGTTAATGTTCACAGAGTAGAGTAGAGAGAGGTGCAAAATAGAGTATTAAGTTGCAACTCGATTGTAACAAGGTATTGGGAAGTTGCAAACAAGTCGCAACATTGAAATTGTAACAAAATATAATTTTTTGATTTGTAAATATGATTGGTGGGTGACATCATATATTTGGGTAGGTGCTTGGATTAGGGAGTGGGTGCTCCTAAAACTAGGGGATTAGTGTCTCCTTAGGTTTGGTTCCCTTAAACTTTGTAATAGAACATTCGATTGTGAGGCTGGATTAGGATAATAGATCCTAGTAGCATTTCTCACTATGGTTTTTCCCATCTTGGGTTTTCCATGTACATCTTGTTTTATGTTATTTTGTGTGTGTGAATTCTTATTGCACTTGTTGTTATGTTTCAATCTGCACACTAATAACCAAAAGGAATTAATCTATATAAGTGGTTAAGGGATTAATTTTTAATATCTACTGATTCACCCCCCTCTCAATAGATTGTTGTGTTCCAACAATTGGTATCAGAGCCACAAGTTCCCTAAGAGAAGCTTAATCAACTCGTGTAGATCTTGGAAAAGTGAACACAATTTCCATTCACAAAGGTTCTTCTACAAACAAGGCACCTAGATTTGATAAATTAATTTATGCCTTCTACAGTGTTATGTTTCAGATATAGTTTGGATCTTTAAGTTTTGATGTGTGGATGTTAGTTGTGAATGGATATACATCACTGACCACACCTCCTATTGATGCTACTAGTAAGAAGGATTATGAAAACAATAAAAAAGAAAAGCATTACATTCTCTTTGGTTTGACTAGACCAATGTTTGTTAAGGTTATACATCATAAAAATGCACATGATATCTAGGAGAAGTTGAAAAGAATCTATGGAGGTTTTGAAAAGGTAAAATTAGAAAAGTTGCAAATTTATCAGAGATAAGTTTGAAGGTTTGAAGATGGGTGATGAAGAAAATATTGTAGAATATATTCTAAGAGTTGAAGAGGTAGTGAATTCAATCAGAGGGTTCAAAGAAGAAGTTAAATAATTTATCATTGTGTAAAAGGTTGTAAGGTCAATGGCAAACAAGTATGAATCTAAGATCTCTACAATGGAAGAAGGAAGAGAAGTGGAAAAACTCACTCTTGATGAGTTGCATGGTATATTCACTACATACAAAATGAGAATGGGAAACATAAAACCATCTACAAGAGAAGTTGTATGTAAGGTTGCAAAAATAGAAAATGTTGTGGCACCCAAGAAAGACAAGGATTTAGCCTTCACATTAGAACATGGAGAGACTGATGAGGAAGAAGAAAACTTCATTAGAAGACTGAGGAGAGGATCTGATAAGTACAAAGGCATGTTTCACTTCATGTTCTTTGATAGTGGTAAAATAGGACATTTTTCTTCTAAATTTCCCTACAAGAAGGATAACCTTGAACAAGAAGAAGACCTTAAGATCAAGAAAACATATTATCCTAAAAAGAGGAGCTTTAGAAAGAAGAAAAAGAGCTTGTATATTCAAGAAGGAAGTGACTCATTTTATGCTAGTGATAGCTCATATGATGAACAAGATTGTGCTCTTGTAATGGAGGGAGAAGAGGAAGGATTTGTCTTCATGGCCAAAAACTCTGCAAAATAGAAAAATGGCATGGGTAAATATCTTGGAGAAGAGGAGGATAAGTTAGATCTTGAGGAAGAACTCATATTGGCCTTAGAAGAAATTGACAACTTGAGAGATGAGGTTAAAAACCTAAAAATGAAAAATAAGTAGTTAGCTAAAGACCTTGAGGAATTCAATTATATGGTAGTAAGTTTGAAACTTCAAGTGGAGGAATCCAAAAGAATGGAAGAAGTGATAAAGTCCAAAGTAGAATCAGATGAGGAAAAATGTATGAAGGTTGAGGCAGAAGTAGTTTCCTTAAGAAAAGAGTTATATTAACCTAGAGAGTAGATTGAAAATGGCTTGAAGCTGAAAGGAGGCTTAGAGATCCTTGATGGATTATTAAGAAAACAAAAGCCAACTAACAAAGAGAAATCAGGTTTAGGGCTAAGAAAGGAAAGAGTTCCTTTATCAATTCTTCTACAAAGCTTTATGAAAGATTTAGAGCAGAAGAAAATTTGGTTTCAAATGGTGAGAAATCATGCAAGGAGGATGTCTTTGGAGAGAAGAATTCTACACAGGTGATGAAATCAGATGAAGATAAGAAGTCAGTTGTAGAAAACAAGTACAACCAATTAGTTCCTAATAAAAAAGAAGAATAAATAGAACATAAGAACATATGCAAATGGATTCACAAGAGTGAGATTTGAGGAAGCAAAGGCAAAGAATACCCCTTCATCTTATTCAGGAAACACTATGACCAAGTATTCGAGTATGTGTAGGATCATCATAGAAAAAGCAAGCCCTCAAGTGGCGAAAAATTTAGAAAAATTAGAGTTAGGTAACTTGACGTAAAAAATTGAATAAGTTATCTATATTATTTCAAAAATATGTAAGAGTAGAATATGTAGAAAATTGAATGTAGCTTCTAAACTACTAGGTTTATTTAAAATATATATATATTTGGTGAAAATTTGAAATTTCAATGTAGTAGCACTTAAATTTCAGAGAAAAAATAAGAAGTAGGTGTTTGTTTGACCACCCTAACAAAAATAAAATGATAATAATTTTTTATAAGATTTTAGATATGAGTAGAGGACTCATGTCCCAATGTGATGCATAATTTTTTGTAATTTTTTTCCAAGTAAATAATTAATTATGATTTTTTTATAACAACTTTAAAAAAATATAAAAACCCATATGTCTAACCACCTTAACTTGGTCAAAACTTCATGAAATTCATTTTTTTTAACCCTATAATATGCGAAGCATAGAATGTGACACATATTTTAGATTCAAAAAATGTGATACCATTTGAAAGCTATAGATTTTTTTCAATCAGTTTATCAATCAAGACTTTAGTCGTAATTCAAATAGAAAATGAATAATAATTATTTATTAAATTCAAAGTAAAGCATAATTTATATTGGTGGAAATCTAAGAATTTCCTTTAAAAACCTTTTTTTTAATCAATTTTGGGTAAAAACAACTTGTCAGCCACATACCCTACACATACCCATCATATCACCACTTTTTGGACCATCATGATCCTGCACATACCCATTCATCATTCTTATATTGGTATTGCTATACTTGTAATAAATTTAGTTGTAGGGATAGAGAATGTAGAGTAGTTCCTAAAAGGAGTACAAACTTTGTAAGAAAAAAATATTTCACTCCTTTGTTGGATATGAGTGTAGTGTGTTACAACTGCAATAAATTTTGGTCATATGACCAAAAATTGTTAAAAAAAATTATAAGACCAAATGTTCATCTTGAGAACAAGAAAAATATGCCTCCCAAGATGAAAAAGGAATCCAAGATATCTAAGAAAGAGGAAGAAAATATTGAAAAGAAACCTATGAAGGTGTGGAAAGAGAAAGAGAAAATTCTCACACAATCTACGATTGCACAAACTGCACTTCATGCAAAGAAACAAAATGTGTGGGTTATTGATAGTGGCTGCTCCAAGCATATGATAGGAGATAAAAGAAAATTTATCCAACTAAAGAAATGTTAAGAATGATTAGTCAATTTGGGTGACAATACTTCTATGAAGATCTATGGAAAAGGAAACTTGAGCATAGATGACAAGAAGTGGACTAAATATGTCATTTATGTTGAAGGTTTGAAACATAACCTTCTAAGTGTTAGCTAGATGTGTGACAATGGATACAAGATTGTATTTCATTTAGAAGGATACAAGATAAGAAAAAAATGGTAAGAAAATAGTACAAGGAGTAAGGACTGATAGCAATCTTTACAATCTTTGTGAAGTAAAAGGAAAAAAATGTCCAATAAGCTAGTTAGATGAGAGTTTGATGAGGGCACAACCCGAGACACAGAAAATAACCCACAAACAAGAGAAATTTTATTATTCATAAAATGGAGCTTCTTACATCTAGAGGATCTCAATCCCCAAGTTCTACAACACATGCAAGCTACAAAAAGCTATAGAATAACCCTTTCGCAATATGTGAGCTTGTCCCCAAAAAGATACTCCAAAAAAGGTTAGAAACCTGCCCATAAATAGAGCTCCTCTTAAGTTTGGAGCCAAAACAACATTAAAATTTGAGTTTAGGCATTTTGGAGCCGAAAATTACAACTTGAAGTTCAAATTTCAAAAGAACATTTACAATTGTTTCTAGAAAGTGCGCCAACTTCACGGGGCCATAACTTTTGATCCGGGGCTCTGATTTGTGACCGTTTGAACTGTTGGAAAGGTCTCAAAGTCAAGAACGTGCTCAAAATTTTCTACTTTGATTTCAGCAAGTTTTGGGGCCATTCCGGGAGCTCTAAGTGCCTCAAATCCAACTCTGAAGATTTTCAGGTGCAA
Organism: Sequoia sempervirens; assembly: GCA_007258455.2. Taxonomy (NCBI): domain Eukaryota; kingdom Viridiplantae; phylum Streptophyta; class Pinopsida; order Cupressales; family Cupressaceae; genus Sequoia; species Sequoia sempervirens. The sequence goes on from VDFB02000015.1 coordinate 364,365,043, forward strand.
ATATGGGAAACTAAAATTGCAATATCTTTCAACCCAAGAATAGAAAATAAAAACCGTAAATTGAGAATTTCATTATGACGAAAAGGGTATCCAAAAATGTAAAAACATCTAAAAAATGAGAAACTTGAAATTTAACTATTTTGGGTGATGCAAGATTGGCCTTACACCACTAGATGCTCATGCATCAGACACCTAGGGTAATCTTCCATAGGCTTGCCTCTCCATTTCACCATATATTCTTCATACTGCCTGTTTCTGGTACTCCTACCCACACGACTATCCAAGATTTCCTCAATCTCCTCCTTTTCTGAAGTAGGTGCTGGAATCCCACACTGTTCCATCATTGGTACTTCCTTTGTGCCACCTTCATGATACTTTGTCAAATCTGAAATGTTGAACATAGGGGAAATGTTGAATCCATCATGACTCTACCTCATATGCATTCCACTGAATCATGCCTCTTCAAAATTTTCCAGGGGTGAACTTCTTCATCTTCAATTTGTTATATGTTCCCACTGGAAACCTTTCTTTCCCAAGTGGACCATCACTTCATCACCAATCTAAAACTCGTTATACCTCCTCTTCTGATCTGCCTTAGCCTTATACTGCATATTCATCTTGTTAATATGTTCTCTTACCTTCTCATGTATATCCTTGATGTGTTACTGCAAAATCTTTGGCTTCAACACTTATTTTCTTCTCTTGGTCCATCTTCCTAATTCTGGAGCTATTCTAGGGCTACCTCCATACACAATCTAGAATGGTGATCTACCAGTGCTTCTATTGATAGAATTGTTGTAAGAAAATTCTGCCTGGGGTAAGATCAAGTCCCATCCTTTAGGTTTATCTCCTACCAAACTCTCAGTAGGTTACCCAAACTCCTATTAACAACCTTTGTCTGCCCATCTATTTTTGGATGGTGTGCAGAACTGAACTTCAACTCTGTCTTCAGCTTCTTCCACAAGGTCCTCCAAAAGTACCCCACAAATTTGGTGTCATGATCTGAAACAATACTCTTTGGCAGACCATGTAGCCTCACCACCTCTTTGAAGAACAAGTCAGCAATGTGGACCGCATCATGGGTATTCTGACATGGAATGAAATGTGCCATCTTCAAAAACCTATCAACCACCACAAAGACTGAATCATTCCCTTGTTGTGTCCTTAGAAAATCAAGAACAATGTCCATACTTATATCCTCCCATGGCCTCTCTGGTACTGGTAAGGGCTGATATAATCCTGTATTCTAGCTCACTCCTTTAGCCATCTGACATACCCTGTAGCTTTGTACAAACTTCTTCACATCTTGTGACAACTAAGGCCAATAATAATGCTCACTGATAATGACAATGGTCTTATCTTGACCAAAATGTCCTGCCATTCCTCCACTATGCTTCTCCTTTATCAGGTTCTCCCTCATGGAACTCCTCGGGATACATAATTGAATTCCCTTAAATAATATTCCATCCTGGATTATGAAGTCCAGCCACCTTGTCCTGTCCACTGTAACAGGTTCCTTGCAAGCTTTCCAAGCCTCTGCCAAATCAGGATCTTTTGCATACAGTGTCTTGAGTTCAATGAACACAACCACTTCAATCTGCATCTTTGTCATCAATGTATGCCTCCTACTTAAGGCATCTGCAACCCTATTTGACTTCCCACTCCTATGTTTCAAAACAAAGGTATAACTCTGCAAAAACTCTACCCATTTCATATGCCTTTGATTTAATTTTCCGACTATTTAGGTCACGCAAGGCGATGATCAGTATATAGAACAAATTTCCTTGGCAACAAATAATGTCTCCATTTCTTTAATGCTTGAACTATTGCACAAAATTCTTGATCATATACATAATACTTTCTCTTGGCATCATTTAACTTTTCCACTTTGAAATAGGCAATGGGCTTACCTTCTTGGCTCAATCTTTTGCTCCAGTAAGCCCAGCCAGCATCACAATCCACGAAACATACCTTGTTGAAATCACGGGAGGGCTAAATGGGATTTGCTCTATTACCTTCTGCTTCAACAGTTCAAAACTTTTTGCTGCTCCACTACTCCACTTGAATTCTTTTCTATCCCTCTCATTGTTTCAGTCAGGGGTCCACAAATACTACTGAAGTTTCTAATGAACTTTCTATAAAAACTAGCCAAACCATGGAAAGATCTCACCTCAGTAGCAGTTCTTGGGGTAGGCCATTCCAGAATAGCCTTCACCTTCTCTGGGTCCATCTTGAGACCTTCTGCTGAGACAACAAACTCCAAGTACACTAACTCCCTCTTCACAAAACTGCACTTCTTCAGATTAATCAACAATTTCTCTTCTCTTAACTTCTCAAAGGCTCTCTGAATATGCATCAGATGCTCATCCAACGTCTTATTGAAAATCAAAATATCATCTAAATACACAATAACAAAACTTCCTAGAAATTCTTTTTGTACCTCGTTCATGAGCCGCATGAATGTGGTCGGTGCATTGGTTATCCCAAAAGGCATGACTAACCACTCGTACAAGCCCTCTTTGGTCTTGAAGGCAGTCTTCCATTCATCTCCCTCTCGAATCCGGATCTGGTGATATCCACTCTTCAGATCAATCCTTGTGAAGTACTGAGCTCCACTAAAACAGTCCATTTGGTCATCCATCCTTGGCAAGGGAAATCTATACTTGATTGTTATCTTGTTTATGGCTTGGGAATCTATACACATCCTCCACTCCCCATCCTTCTTTGGTGCTAGTACTGTAGGTACTGCACATGGACTCAAAATATCCTTTATCAAACCCTTTCTCAACAACTCTTGAACTTGTCTGTTCAACTCCTCATTTTCTGTTGGAGTCATTCTATGAGCTACCTTATTTGGCAAATTGGCTCTAAGAATCAAATCAATCTAATGACTGATCTTCCTTATTAGTGGTAAACCCTTAGGTACATTATCAAAAACAATATTCTGAAACTCATCCAACATCCCAGAAACTTCTTCTAGATCCTTCTCACTATCCTCCTTACTTACTCTAGGAATCAATGCATAACACACATGCTCATGATTCATACCTTCTAAAAAATTTCTTCCATCTACATAACAAATTATAGCACTACTGCATACATTTTCTTTGGTCTCCTTCAAGGGTTTCAACTTGTGATGAACCCCATCCTTTCTCAAGGAATAAGTGTTTGCATGGCCATCATGTATAGCTCGCCTATCGAACTGCCACTGCCTCCCCAACAACATGTGACATGCATCCATGGGGATGATATCACAGAGTACCTCATCATGGTAGCTCCCGATATTCAACTTTACTAGGCACTGCTCATTGACCAAAACTTTGTGGTCTTTCTGCAACCAGGCAATCTGATATGGATGTGGGTGCCTTTCCCTCTTCAGCTTCAACTTTGTGACAATCTCCTTTGACACTAGATTATTGGTGTTCCCACAGTTAATAATGACATCACAAAATTTTCCTTCACACTTGCACCTTGTGCGAAATAGATTATTCCTCTATTCTGGTTCCTTTTTCTCAGTCACCAGGGCTTTCCTAATCACTAGGGCTTCTCCCCTTTAGCATCATCAATGTTCATTGGGCCCCATTTGTACGTGCAACCTTCCACAACCTTCTCCTCGCCTTTGTTTTTCCTTCCTTGGTGTTGTGGACATTCATAGGCTCAATGCTTCTTCACCACACTAGAAACACATTCCTCTAAACCACCCTTTCTCTAGATCCTTGTCCATATCTCCTTCGTCCTCTACCTCTTTGATCACCACTGTTTTGATCACGAGGGCGGTAGAAGTTGTCATTCCTTTGGCTTCGGCTGGTACCCACATCTTCACTTTTCTTTTCATCATCATTTCAACTTCCTGAAGGTCTTCCACTGCCCCTTCCACTTTGACCTCCTCGTCCTTTTTACTTGCCTTCAAATCTTTTGTTCAACTTCTCTTCCACCTTCAGAGCAAACCGACACATCCTCAATGGTGGTTATTCCCGACCAGGCTTTAACTAATTTCGAATGCTTGACACGTAACCCATTAAGATATTGGGCTACCTTCTCCCTTCTTTGGCCTTCGGTGACCCGCTGCTCGATGATTATCTCTGCGGAAAATAAGATATTCTTTTCACGTAGCATTCTCCAATACTCCTTGCTTCTAACCCTTTGCAATTTCTTTTCAATAGATCTAACCTCGTAGTCCACCGGTAGCGAATTACTTTTCGCTTTCTACCATGCTATCCCATCTCAGATCTTTGACTTTCCTTCTTTTGATTTCTTCAACCTGACCTCTTCCACCAAATAGATCGGCATGGCCCTTAGCTTCATTTCAAGAAACTTAACCCTCGACTGGTCCCTATTTCCTCATACTCAAAATACGCTTCTAGCTCGCTGATCTAGTCGGGATCAACTCTTCTGGATTCAGACTTTTGGAATAACTGGGGACTTCTGCTCTGGGTCTTTTCCCAATCTTCAAAATGGCCCTTATTATCTGCATTTGGTCTTGATCAATTGCTTCTTCTTCCTCTTCTACATCTGAACCTTCTTCCTCTCCTTCATCCTCACTTTCCTCCCTCGGGTTTAACCCTTTTCTAATTGCTCTTGTAACACATCAATCTGTCTCTGGAGGGCTACCAGTGCATCTCTTCCAGTAGCATCTCTGCCGCCTCAGCCACCTCTAGCACCACCATGCCTACCAGGCATCACTCTTGGAGGCATCTTTCTTGACCTTGACCCACAACCACAGTCTTGGTGTGAACTGCCTCACGATCGGTGATCTGTCCACACACTCAAGAAAACCTGCTCTGATACCACTTGATGAGGGTACATCCCGAGACACAAAAAATAACCCACAAACAAGAGAAATTTTATTATTCAGACAATGGAGCTTCTTACATGTAGAGGATCTCAATCCCTAAGTTCTACAACACGTGCAAGTTACAGAAAGCTACAAAATAACCCTTTCACAATATGTGAGCTTGTCCCCAAAAAGCTACTCCAAAAAAAATTAGAAACCTACCCATAAATAGAACTCCTCTTAAGTTTGGAGCCAAAACAACATTAAAATTTAAGTTTAGGCGTTTTGGAGCCGAAAATTACAACTTGAAGTTCAAATTTCAAAAGAACATTTGCAATTGTATCTTCTAGAAAGTGCGCCAACTTCTTAGGGCCATAACTTTTGATCCGGGGCTCCGATTCGCAAATTGTTTGAACCGTTGGAAAGGTCTCAAAGTCAAGAATGTGCTTGAAATCCTTTATGCCAATTTTGGAAAGTTTTGGGGCCATTACAGGAGCTCTAAGTGCTTCAAATCCAACTCAGAAGATTTTTAGGTGCAAATCTGGGAAACTAAAACTGCAATATCTTTCAACCCAGGAATAGAAAATAAAAGCCATAAATTGGGAATTTCATTATGATGAAAAGGGTATCAAAAAATGTAAAAACATCTAAAAACTGAGAAACTTGAAATTTAACTATTTTTGGGTGATGCAAGATTGCCCTTACACCACTAGATGCTCTTGCATCAGAGTTGGTTGTGGCATAGGACATTGGGGCATGTTAATTTTTAAATTTTGATAAAAGTAAGTTCAAAAGGACACATGCCTAACATAAATAATCCTATGGACACCATTTGAAAAGAATTCCAACAACGAAAGAAAAATAGGCTTAAGTTTCCAACAAAGGACTGCTCAACCATAAAGCCCTTGTAAATAGTTCATACTAATCTATGTGGTCCCACAAGGAAAAGAGGATACAAAGGTGAGAGATAGTGCATGCTTCAAATTGATGACTATACTAGAATGGCATGGGTAACCTTTCTAAAGCAGAAGTTTGTAGCATTTGAGAAGTTCAAAATATTTAGGAAGATGGTTGATAATGAGATTGACAAAAGAATTAAGTGCTTAAGATTAGACAGAGGAGGATAATTCGCATTAGTTGAATTCATTGAGTATTGTGGAAACCATGGAATTAAGAAACAATACTCTACACTAAGAACACCACAATAGAATGGAGTAGTTGAAAGAAGGAACATAATAGTTAAAGATATGGATAGAGTAATGTTGAGTGAGGAAAAATTGGTAGATACATTTTGGAGAGAAGAAATCTAGGGTATGTGCAAGATCATGATGGGCCAAAAAGTGGCAATATGATGGGTATGTGTGTGGTATGTGGCTGACTTTTTTTTACCCAAAATTGATGAAACAAAAAGGGTTTTTCAAGGAGATTCTCAAATTTCCACCACTATAAATTATGCTTTGTAACTTTGAATTTAATAAATAATTATTATTCATTTTCTATTTGAATTACGACTAAATTCCTAATTGATAGGTTGATTGAAAAACATCTATAGCTTTCAAACAATATCACATTTTTTGAATCCAAAACATGCATCACATTCTATGCTTCTCATACTATAGGATTAAAAAAAGAAAATTTGAATTTCATGAAGTTTTGACCAAGTTAAGGTGGTTAGACATACGAGTTTTTATATTTTTAAAAGTTGTAATAAAAAATTCATAATTAATTATTTACTTGGAAAAAAATTACAAAAAAATATGCATCACATCAGGACATGATTCCTCTACTTATATCTAAAATATTATAAAAAAATATTATTATTTTATTGTGGTTAGGGTGGTCAGATAGATCACCTACTTATTTTTTCCTTGAAATTGAAGTACTACATTGAAATTTTAAATTTTCACCAAATAGATTTTTTTTAAAAAATAAACCTAGTAGTTTAGAAACTATATTCAATTTGCTATAGATTTTATTCTTACATATTTTGAAATAGTATAGATAACTTATTCAAATTTTTACATCAAGTTACCTAACTTTGATTCTTCTAAATTTATCACCACCTAAGGGCCTTTTTTTTCTATGATGATCTTGCACATACCCTCCACACTATATTTTACATTCAAAACAAAGCTCTAATAAGATAAAATAGTGGTAAGACTCCATATGAACTATGGTATGATAATCCTACATCTGTCAACTATTTCAAGGTGTTTGGAAGAAAATGCTACATAAAGAAAGACGATGAAAACTAGGGAAGCTTTGATTCAAGATGTGATGAAGGATTATTTTTTGGGAATTCCACATAAAGAAAGGATTACAAGTGTTATAATAAGAGGTTGCACAATATTGTGGAAAGCATCAATGTCAAGGTTGATGAAAATATGGATCATGTTAATCCCAATAGAAATAAAATTGAAGTTGAATCAAAAGATGAAGAAGAATATGTTGCAAATGAGGAAGAAGAATGTGAAGAAGAGGTTGGATGTGCACCTAAAAAGTATGTACAAAAATATCATCCTACAAATTAGATTATTGGTGATAATAATGAAGGAGTACAAAATAGGAGAAGACTGTGAACAATAAGTAACAAGTATTTTTTTCTCTCCTATCTCAAATTGAATCAAAGAGTTTTGTTGAGGCTAGCAAGGATGAAATTTTGATAAAATCTATGGAGAAAGAGCTCAATTAGATTGAGAAGAATAAAACATGGGAATTGGTTCCTAGACCCCCAAGCAAAAATATAATAACACTAAATTGGTTTTTAGAAATAAGCTCAATGAGGATGGAGCTATTGTAAGGAATAAAGTAAGGTTGGTGTGCAAGGGGTATGCACAAGTTGAAGGCATGGACTTTGAAGAAACATTTTCTCCTATTGCAATATTTGAATCCATAAGAATATTTCTTGCATTTTTAGTGTACAAAGGATTTAAATTATATAAGATGGATGTTAAATCTACATTTCTAAATGAAAACCTAGAAGAGGAAGTCTACATAGAACAACCAGAAGGTTTTCAACTATCAGAAGATGATGATTATGTCTGCATATTGAGAAAATATTTATATGGTATAAAGCAAGTTCCTAGAGCATGGTATTCAAGATTAGATTATTACCAACATCAACAAGGATTCAAGAAAGGGTGTGCAAACAACAATCTATATTTCAAATCTAAAGGTGAGCACATGATTATTGCAATGGTTTATGTGGATGCCATCATCTTTGGTAGTAGAAATGATAAAATGTGTAAAGTATTTTGTCAATGCTAGGGGAGTTTTCATTTTTCCTTGGTTTATAGATTGTACAAACTAATGTTGGGATATTTATATCTCAATCTAAATATGCTAAGGAAATTCTTAAAAAATTTAGTATGGAGGAGAGTAGACTATTTAGTACCCCCATGATAATTGGTTGTAAATTGAGAAAATCAGATGATTCACCTTATGCAAATCAAATAATGTATAGTTCAATGATTGGAATCTTTATATATTTAAGTGTATCAAGGCCAGATATTATGCAAGCTTTGTGTATGGTAGTGAGATTTCAAGCTGCTCCAAAAGAGCCTCATGTCAATAAAGTGAAATGAAACTTTAGCTATATCAAAAGCACTATTGATTACAGACTATGGTATTCCAAGAGCAAAGATTTTTTTTATCAACATATACAAATGTTGATTGGGTAGGAAGTGTAGATGATAGAAGCACAAGTGGTGGAACATTATTTTTGGGAAATAAATTGGTTTCCTGGATGAGAAAGAAGCAAGACTTAGTCACTCTATCCATAGAAAAAGTAGAGTATTTAGCAGCCACATGTTGTACTCAGATCTTATGGATGAAGCATACTTTCAAAAACATTAAGGCTAAGTACAAATATCCTATCTCAATTCTTTGTGATAACTTAAGTGCTATCAATATCTCAGATAATCTAGTCATGCACTCTAGAACCAAGCACATATCAATAATGTATCACTTCATCAGAGAGAAAGTTACAGACAAGGAGGTGAGCATGGAATATGTTGCCACCAAAGAACAAGAAGCTAAAATTTTCACAAATCATCTTCCCAAGGAACAATTTGAATATTTGATGTAGAGATTGGGAGTAATTTCTCCCACATCATATCACTAAATATTGGTGATAAGGAATGGGTCCAAGGGGAGCTTCATAAATGTTTCATCTATCCTTGGCAATGAAAAAGGAGATCAAGTCATGTAGACAAGATTTTCCAAATTTCTAATGATTTGATGGTTGCAAACTCAAGCTCTTCTCTTTCTTCTTGAATTGTTTCTCAAAAGGGGGATATTGCTTCCCCAAAGGGGAAGAGATAGGTGAAAATTCTCAAGATAAAATGGATAAATGAGTAAGGGGAGAGAATTCTAGAATGCACACTCATGAGGGAACTGCACAATGAGGAGCTATTTTTTTAATTGGTACAGAGCCTAGATTGTATCATCTAATATTGGTATCAAATTATACTGGTTCAAAGTAATTTGAGCATTTTTTTTTGCAATTAATAACAAAGGGGGAGATTAGCAACAATTTAGTTGTCATTGATGTCAGAGGAGAGAAGAGAGATGCAGTGGATGTGGTTATAGAAGATATGGTGTAGGTTATTGGTGTCAAATGCATGATTCTACAAATGTTGCAAGGTTGCTAAGAATGTTGCATTGTCATCATGTAATATTGACATGTTGTTGTAGAGGATTCTTTGAGAAGTCTAAAATGAAATCTATGACCAAATTCTATGTGGGATTTTTGAGAGATTTCCAATGGTATATGATGCATGATTAGAAGGTTGATGGTGTGCTCATGAATAAATTATTTGTGCTTTAGGGAAAAACTAGGGTTTATGTTGTTAAACCCTAAGTCTAATAGTCATGGCGATGAACCAAGTTTATATTTTAAGTTCACTAGGTATTGGTGTTGCTATTTTGTTCAATGTATTACATAAGCCATTGGGGTCATTGGTGTGACCGACCCTCCTTCCTAGTGCTTTAGGTTCATCTGGTGATGAGCTTCTATGGAAGAACAATGGTATGCATTGGAGTTTGAAGATCGGATGGATATCATGACCATCATTCACATCATGATTTGATGTCTTCGATGTTGAAGTTTTTGCATGATATGTGATAAATTACAGCAATCAAGCCTTGGACGATCGAAGGTGCCCACTAGCCCACTATGCTTTGGTGGGTCCCCATCTAAGCCCCATGGGATAGCAGCCAATGGTGGAGATCAAGTGGTTGATAATCAGATGATGCATAAGGAATTTTATGTGGGTACAAAATCTACAAGTTGACAATAACATCATGAAGGATGTGTGCCAAAAGATTGCTTAGTCACTTCACTTCATTGTTGTGAAGTGAAACAAAGGAACACGCTCACTAATATGTGATGAAATATGATCTATGGTGCAGATTAAAAGAGAAAATCCAATGGCCATCTTTTAAAGGTGTTAGAAATAAACGGTATCCAATAGATCATGGCACCAAGAAGTGAATCGATAGCTCAAGTTTAAATGTGAAGATCACAAATGACTAGCACTGTCTGAAAGAACGTTAGGTCTGATAACTGACACAAAGGATGAAATCATTGATCTACCTACTCTAGTGACTAGTTGATTTGAAGATTTGATTTCCAAGGTGATGCCACATATCACAAAGATGACATATATTACAATTAGATTAAATTAAAATGGAATAACATTTATTGCATATCAAGGATTGGATTTTGTAGATTGTCATACTTAGTAAAATCTACTAAACGAGTATGTGCAGGATCATGATGGGTCAAAAAGTGGCAATATGTAAGTGATATGATGGTCCATGTGGCTAACGACCTTTTTTATACCCAAAATTGATGAAACGAAAAGGGTTTTTAAAGGAGATTTTCAGCTTTCCACCAATATAAATTATGCTATACTTTGAATTTAATAAATAATTATTATTCATTTTTTATTTGAATTATGACTAAAGTCTTGTTTGATAGGCTGATTGAAAACATCTATAGCAAATAGTATCACATTTTTTGAATCAAAACATGCATCACATTCTATGCTTGATACTATAGGATTAAAAATAAAATTGAATTTCATGAAGTTTTGACCAAGTTAAGGTGGTCGACATACGAAGTTTTATATTTTTAAAAGTTGTAATAAAAAATCATAATTAATTATTTACTTGGGAAAATAATACAAAAAATATACATCACATCGAACACGAGTCCTCCACTTATAGCTAAAATATTATAATTTTTTATCATTTTATTGGTTAGGTGGTTAGACAATTCCTACTTCTTATTTTTTCCCTGAAATTTAAGTACTACTACATTGAAATTTCAAATTTTTACCAAATAGATTTTAAAATAAAAATAAACCTAGTGGTTTATAAACTAAATTCAATTTGCTACAAATTCTATTCTTACATATTTTTGAAATAATATAGTTAACTTATTCAAATTTTTATGTCAAGTTTCCTAACTCTGATTTTTCTAAATTTTTTGCCAATTAAGGGCCTATTTTTTCCATGATGATCCTGCACATACCTGAACTAGAATTTAGATTTGATGGTTGTGGCTTGAATAAGAGGAAACTTCTTGAGGAAGTTAGTAGAAAAACTCTCCCAAGAGGATTTGTACAGATGTTTCATGGCTTGAGGCATTGATTGTAGATCGATGGAGTCAAGCAAAAAGAGAGACAATCAAGAAATTTTCTAAGTTTTGAGTAGTGCATATTAAAGAGGTGGAATTAGAGTAGAATTGCAGATAAAGAATACACTAATTCAAAATGAGAAAAACCAAAATAAAATTAGAGATTTAATTTTGGGTTAATGTTCAAAGAGAATAATAGAGAGAGGTGAAGAATAGAGGATTAAGTTGTAGAGATTGTAAAAAGGTATTGGGTAGTTGCAAACAAGTTGGAATATTGAAATTACAAAACAAAAAAAATATTTTGATTTTTAAATCTGATTGGCAGGTGCCATCAAATATCTAGGTAGGTGTTCATATTAGGGAGTGGGTCCTTCCTTGGAGTGGGTGCTCCTAAAAATATGGGATTGGTGTCTCCTTAGGGTTGGTGCCCTTAAAATTTGTAACAAAATGTTCAATTGCGAGGCTAGATTAGGACAGTAGATCCTAGCAACATTTCTCACCATGGTTTTTCCCATCTTGGGTTTTCCACATACATCTTGTGTTATATGATGTTGTGTGTGTGAATTCTTATATCACTTCTTGTTATGTTTGAATCTGCTCACTACGAACCAAAAAGAATTAATCTGCATAAGTGGTTAAGGGCTTAATTTTTAATATCTATTGATTCACCCCACTCTCAGTAGATTGTTGCGTTCCAACATTATCCCCTTGTGATCCCCATAAATAATAATTGATCTAAGAAATATTATTGGTGTATCATGTGTAAGTTCCTCTGGTAGTTACATTTCTCCCTTGATGAGCTATAGTCAAAAGCTCATTTCTAAAAAATCTAAAACTGGCCAAATTGTACTTAACCTTTTGGTCTTTTGATATTTCACTTGTTTACTTACTCACTTTCCAATCCAATCACTTTGATCTCCAACCCATTTTCCCATTCTAATCCATCACTTTCCTAAATGCATCAAGTTTAAGTCATTGGCCTTAACTCTTAGTTCTCTTATCACTTTCCTTTCATAATCCACAAGTTCTCCCCCAATCACTATAGTTTTGATAAATCCTTTGAAACATGGCTAACTGTTGATGTTTTTAAATTCAAGGATTGACCTTCCTCACCTCTTATTCTATTTTCATCCTAAGGTGCAATATTTATGGTCAACCCCTAATATCCAACACCTTTCCTTTAGCCTTTCGAGATTGGGTCCCTCATCTACCTTTTGTCTTATCTTTGCAATAAGATGAATTACTTCATGTTGATCCTCAATATTTGATTTCTTTCATTTAGCTTTCAGAGATTGGATCTCTTTCCTTCCTTCTATCTTACCTCCTTGAAAAGATAGATGTTTTTTGTGTGATCCCCAATCCTTGATATTTTGAGTCATTGGAATTTCAAAGGTCATACCTTCCTCTTACCCTTTACCATACTCTATAGTAAGATGTATTATTCCTCTTGACTCTTAACTCTTGATGACTTGTTCCTTTCCACACTCTTTTAAATCTTTCCCTTTTTCCTTTCATCTTCCCATTCTTCTAGCAAGCATAGACTAGAATCCTAAAGTTTCATGTTCAACAAAGGTTCTCTTTTGAGAATTGATGTTTTGACGTTCTTTATATCATTTTTTTCATTAGGTAGCATTCTACAGACTGAAAACCTAATGTTTGATGAAGATGATCTTTCAAGCAAACAAACCATTCAATATTTAAACCAATGGTTGTTTCGAGCCTAAAACCTCAACAATTCTCTCAATTGATGTGATTTCAACCATAAATATTATTAATGTTGGCTATATCAACTACCATATTTGATTTTTAAGACTATAAGGATGATCTTAAATTAATTTCTCAATAATTGTAAGTGGGACAAGATAATGTTCATTATTCTTTATGGTTGGCTATATCAACTACCATATTTGATCTTTAAGACTATAAGGATGATCTTAAATTAATTTATCAACAATTGTAAGTGGGACAAGATAATGTTCATTATTCTTTATGGTTTGCAAGCCTCCTTTGTGTCAAAGATCCAATATTTTCCATGTTCTATTGTGGATTTTGTGGGAGTTTTGCTCTTTGTTTGTGTGATCATTAATGTGGTAATGTATGCTTGGAATGTGGCAGCCATGGTGAGGTGAGTGTGCTAAAAGTAAGCATGGGGTATAGTACAATTTCAAATGATATTGTTCCTTTCCTTGAGATCTTTTAATGTAGTGGAGAGATATATGTCTTCAAGTAGTAAAAGCACAAAGTTGTGTCACACTTTATAAAGGAAATGACCAACATTGATCCAACTTTTAAACTTGAATCACTAAAAAGTGGCATATATATTTTGAATTTTGAAATGATGCAAACTAGTAAAATATGTATTTTTTTGTATATTTTATATTTGTATTTTGTATTTCAAGTTAGTTTTTAATAAATTAACACTATAATTTAATTGCTGATAAAATGCTAAAAAAAGAAGTTGCATGAGATGTCAAACTTTTTATAGTAATTTTTTTTTTCTTTCAATTTTTTTGTGTATTTATAACTTGAAACTTTAGTGCATGGATATATTTTTTTCCAATTTTGATAAATATATATTTTGAAATAAATATTAAAATGTGTGAATCAAAAAATTGTTGCTTCCATTGGACGCCAACTTTCATATTAAATATTTATCTAAAATAGAAAAAAATTATACCATCTTGAAATAGATTCTTTTATCTAGTGCATCATATATATATATATATAAGTTTTAGTATTTTTTCTTGGCATGGTAATCAACCTAATATTTTGTGTTGATAACCTACTTTTAGTAGAAATAAAATAAAAAATATAAATAATAATTAAACTATTAAAATAAATATATTTTTGAAAACTAAACTTATGGATCTACAAAAGGGTATTTTTATATTTTTATTAACATTAGTAGGAGTTATTGAAATTTCAAAATTTTCAAATAATTTTATTTTTTTGGTAAATTGGACTCAAAGTGGCACTCCATATATTTTTAGCTAACAATTTTAGTTGAAAAAATTGTGGAAGTATCTAACTTAGCTAGAATGAATCTTACTAGATCATATGTTTGACCAAAATTGATTTTTAGTTAGAAATACTTAAATTCAGTTGTGCTGATAAGTTGGCTGAAAGTTTGACACAACTTTGCGCTTTTACCCCCAGATTCAATGAGAAAAGAGGAGGAGAAAAAAGAAGGGAAGAGGATAACATTTCTATAGAGAGAATAATTTGCAAAGCTAGTAGAAGAAAGATATTCATAGGAAACCCTAGGTTTTAGAATTATAGTTTTGGGTGTAGTTATTTCTATATTATAATGATTTGGGATTTCTCCCAAACGTGCAATAATACTTGGAAAATTTGAATATTTATTTTTTAAAAGTAGATTAAACCTTCATTGAGTGTCTACTTATGTATGGTATGCATTTATAGATGTATATTAATTATTTTTTCAACCAAAATTATATAAAATACTTGCAAATATTTTACATGATATCTTTTAAATATAATAAAGGAAATGTGTGTGTATTCTTGAGGATTATTAAGTAGAATCTCTTAATATTCCACAACTATCTATTTCTTTTTTAATGAATATGTAGAGCTCAACTTGCTTGTGTATTTTGAAACGAATAGTCTCTTGTGGTGACTTGATTAAACCATCACCTTGTTTTTAATTCTTTCTCTTTTGATTAAACCTATGGAATCTATTTCCCAATGGATAAATATAGTATCCTATGATTGGATTTCTATCCCATCATCCTCAACACACTCCAAATACATTAACTCAAACACCTTTTAAAGTTATACTTTATGTGTGTTTTACTACCATTATGAATGAATACAAAAATACAAGGGTGTATCATGAACTCATTATCAGAAACTTATATGTTAGATTATCTATTAATAAGGTTATTATCCTTAGAAGTATCCAAAACAGCACATTGGTATATTGTGAAACCAATTTTGGGATACATTATGTAGTGGGTATAGTTTGTTGTAAGGTATTTTTTAGTGTTTCAATCATAAATTCTATATCCTAGAGGAAACCCCCTTAGTCTTGTAGAGCCAGAAGTGAAGGAGGTCATACTGACCTCAAACATTGGTCATTATCTACCCAACATAAAGATAAGTTTATGGTGATCATCATAGGTTTGACACCCTTGACACTTGGAATATTATCAAACTTTAGGGATTTGGGATCTATAGCTCTAGTCACCAACATGTTGTATGTATGGCAATGTATAAAGTTCCTTGTGAGGATTTGATGTAAATTTTTTTACTACTAACTTTTTTTAGATGCTTGTGTTTTAGTTTCTACATACAACTAGATATCATGGTGATTTAATGATATTAGTATCTAAAATTTTAATTGACTATCTTAATTTCATGGCTATATGGTGTATGTGATTTTGAATCTTATTGAATAATTTTCATGTGCTTTAGCTATCATATATAGATCAAGAAAGTATGCTTAATGTGTTCATGGAGTGGGCTTACATATAGGAATATATATCCATCTAAATATGCTTAATGTGTTCATGGAGTGGGCTTACATATAGGAATATATATCCATATAAATCGGTAGGTTTGATTTATTCCTTGATGGTGGTTAAATTATATATGTCAAATTGGGCTAAAGTTTTTGGTAGCAACTACTACACTTAATTGAGTGCAAGATGATTCTATGTATTTCCTTGTGGTTTTTGATCCAAATAAGTGGTGATTTAGGTATCTATTTTTTGTGAAACAACTTGTAAACACATCCTTTTAATGTGACTATTTAATTTTAATTCTCATGCAATTTTATCTTTAAATATTTAAATATTGTGTATGAATAGTGCTTAATACATTGGGTGTCGAAATTAGGAAAGACAAAAAAAAGTAAAAAATGCTATTTGACATGCATTAAATATGATTGTAGACATATGATTTCCACAATCCATAATGTTGGTGCAAGAAAATTTTAGATTTGACTATGTGAGTTTTTCCCTCTCAACATTCAGAATCAATCTATTCTATCATAAAAATAATTGACAAATTACTAAGAGGTTAA
The DNA here is from genome assembly GCA_007258455.2 of Sequoia sempervirens. Classification (NCBI taxonomy): domain Eukaryota; kingdom Viridiplantae; phylum Streptophyta; class Pinopsida; order Cupressales; family Cupressaceae; genus Sequoia; species Sequoia sempervirens. Next base: position 364,381,504 of record VDFB02000015.1, read on the forward strand.
GAAAAAAAAAATCACAAAGAAAAAAAGAAAGAAACAATGTTAGTTCTAAGTTTAGAATATTTACAAATCTATGCAATAAGAATTTGAATTGAAATAATTAATTCACTAATTTTTTAGTAATTTATTTATGTAATTTTTTAGAAGAAAATAGTATTTATATAAATTTAATTAATAAAAACCAAATTTATTTTCTTTTTAGATGTTTGTTATATTTATTCTTAAAATTAAAGAAAAAAAATTTCAAACAAATTTTTTAATTTTTTAATTTTTAAATTAAAAGATATATCTAAATTTATTGATGTGCAATGTGAATTAATTAATTAGTGAGTTAAAAAAAATAGTCTCTATAAATTTTCTTAAATCTTAAGTTAATATTAGATCTAGTTAATTCTATCAATTCTTGAAAAAAAACAAAATAAAATAAAATTAATTATATTAAATTTGATGTGAACATTTTTCTAAGAAAAATCCTAAAAATTAGAAAGTGAATAAAAAAAAGGAATATAATTATTCAATGAAATTATAAAAATGAAAACATAATAAATTTAAAAATATAGAAGTTAAAGACAATTTTTGTTTTTATTAAGAATAATATAAAGTTGGAAATGAAGAAAAGTTAAAAGAAAAAGGTTACAACTTTGAAAATTGAAGAAACCGTGAAAGGGAAAAAATTCACACAGTCAAATACAAAAATTTCTTACACACTTTAAATATGATATTTGATTTATTTTTACAATCACTCAAAATTATTATTTGAAACTTTTCCTTTCAATTCAAAAAGATTGATTAAATTATTTGAATTACTTGAAAATTAGATTAAAATAGTCTTATATAATTTACCTTTAAAAAAGAAAAAAATGTTGGAACACTGCATTTTTTGAAAATAAAAATAAAGAAATAAAAATATATGAAAAAAGAGAAGATACACATAGAAATAAAAAATTGAAATGAGAATAAAACAAGAAAAAGACTTAGTACTTTATCTCATTCCTTAATTTTTGAAAACTCTCTTCCTCTCAAACTCTCTCCTTTGACCCAATTCCTGCATTCTAAAAAAAAAAAAAACTCTCTCCTTTGAAAATTTGAAAATTTGAAAACTCTCTTCATTGATTTCTTAGAGTTGGATAATTTTGGATTTGGATTGGAATTGTAAAGATGGGGATTGAAGGTAGGATTGTTTGCATTTTTGGATTGCTCTCAATTTTGAAGAAATTGAAAGAAATTTATTTATTCTTTAGTTTTTTTCATGTTTACTCTTAAGAAAGCATAAGAAATTTGTTTTACATCAATTTCATTGAGTAAATTTAATGTTTTAAAAATTTTAAAATCTTGATTTTATGCACTCATTATGAAAAAAGTTTCATAAAATCTCTAAAACGTGAAATTTACATCAAAAGTGTGGTGTTGTACATTTTTTTAACCAAAGGGTATCCTTAGAAGTTTTAAATTCAAATTATGAATTTGGAGTTTAAAAAACTTTTATGGTTTTTCTAATGTAAATTATTTTTAAAAAATTAAATATTATGGTTGATTTTGAATATAAATTATTTTTTAGAAAATATTATGAGACTTTTTTGTTAAATTATTCTCCAAAATTTAGCATTGAAATTTGTGTCATGCCCAAATAGTGAATTGGTGTAATGAGCCTAGGATATGATGTGTGAGCAGTAGGAAAGGAGTGGCAATTGATGTTGGTCAAGACAAAAGGGATTCAAAGGATATGATGGTAGAAGAATTTGTTGGAGTAATTAGGATAATCACTTGATAATTAATTAAACATTAATTAATTATTAATTAATCATTAATTAATTATTATGTCCCTTATTACTTTATTCACTTAAGCTAAACTTAGGAGTGTTTTTTTTTTTTTTAATAGATTGGGCTAAATATAGGTCAAGTTTTCTCATTGCATGAGATTAAGAAACTTGTCACAATTTAATGTAATCTTCATCTAGGGTTTTCTTTTTTATGTTTTTATAAGCATGGACATTCATTGTAATCATTAATTTAGATTAATACATTGCATATATTAGTTTCTTTTCTAGATTCAATATTTTCTCTCTTGGTTGTATAGAAAATCAATTCCTTTAAACTCTTGTTTGTGATAGGAATTTTGGTTGCAGAGGATCACCGGGGTCTATGGGGTTCATTAGCAACTCCATCATAGTATTAGAGAAACATATCTATGACTTCCTACCTAAATTTTGAGAGATCCAACCTTGAGCAAAGAATCGGGCCATCCTAGGGTGAAATGAGCATCATTGTTGAGTACAAAATGATTGAACACCTAAAGAATGCCTAGTGTTCTATCAAATTTTGAGTAGCTCAAAAAGTAGTTTTTTTTAAGCAACTAGAGGTCAACACATAGGAATTTGTTTGATCATTTAGTCATACAACCATATGGTTGTATGGCCTTACACATGACCCCAGGCTATCATTTACGCTCCAGGTATGCATAGGTAAAAATCAAGCTTTTTTTTTTTTGAAAAATTAAAAACAACAATAAAAAAAATCAAAAAAATCAAAAGGGAAAACCTATTGCGCAAGCCGTACTAGCCTCGTAATACTCACATCCTTGCTAAAATTGACCAAAATATTTCTTTAAACTTCCAGCAGCTTTGGTTTCCCCACCCATCAATAGTTCAAAAATCACTAGTGGCAATAAAATTTTTGGTGCTCAACATAAAAGCCAATGCCAAAAACCCTTCATAAAATATTTTTCTTGCAAGAGCATATTATGAGCCCATAGGGAATATTCTAGCAGATCATGGGTATCTATGATTTTTTATAGCAATTAGAATATTCAATTAATATTCTATGCTGACATTAGCATGACATCATAGTACGAATGGTCATACAACCCTCCAAGCCCCCTCATAGCCTTCATTTAGCTTAAAAAAGGGATTGTTTTTCTTTTTGGAATAACTTGGGCATACAATGTCAAAATTAGGCAAACAAAATATCACTCAAAAGATGTTTCCATCTAATCTCCAATGGTGTAGGCCTCATTATCAAATTTTTCTCATGGTTCCTATTATTCTCAGTAAATTTCAGATTTTAATTTTTTGCTTCTGAGCTCATAACTTTTTGCCTGTGTCTCTGATTTTTGTGATTCTAGTAGCATTGGAAAGGTATTCCATAGATCTTCAAATCCATTCATTCACTTTTTCCAAAGTCTACTTTAGGTACATTTTTTTTTTTGATTTCACATTTTTCTTAATTACATGGATGTTTTGGCACTTGGAAAGGATGTGTTTGTGTTGGATGACATAATTTTCTCTAATTTATTAGTATCAAGGTTATTATTCTATGATTTTATCATTTGGGGAAGTATTATTTTTTTTTGTTCATCCTTCTATGATCAAATTGGAAAAGGATAATTATGAGTCTTGGAAGAATGACATCCTAACACATTTCAAGTGGATTTGTCTTTTTCCTTATCTATATGGACTCATACCTACACTAGACACACCAGATATTTTATCAGCATGGGGTATTATCAATGATCATGTTGTAGGGGTTATATGTTTTGGTGTTGATCTTGACACTATGTATGTTGTATTATTCCCACACACATTAGACATGACTTTGAGAGATCTATGGAGACCCTCATATCTCTCCATATCTAGAGGATCCTTATGTAGATTGTCTTATTCCTCTTGTAGATGCTAATTCCATACCTTTTTATGATGATACTTTAAAGGAGCTTGAGTATGTTACATGTCTTGCATGTTTTGATGGTTCAAAGACTTGTCTTCATATTCCCACTCTTGAGATCAAGACTGCATCATAATATTATATTATTCTTGATTAGTTTAGCATCACCACATCCTTGGACCCTATTGATTTAGTGTAGCAAGACATAAATATTCTATAAACAACTACTTTGGATTCGTATCTTGAAAGCATATCACTCTTGTTTATAGAGTCTCATATTATAGATTTGGAGGATTACTTTGAGGATATTCATCTCCTCTGCAACTTATTCTACATTAGTCTTCACGAGATTATGGATTGATATCATCTCTTTCTACCATGTGGACATGTGAGCACTTTTTAGAGGAATGTATTATTTGGATTTCGATTCTTGATTTACCTATCTTTTTGGATTGGATTCTCAAATCACTAGTGGATCTTTTTCTTCCTAAGGGGAGAAATTTTGTTTGTGAACAATGGGTCATATTATGTCTTCAGACATTCATCATTGGTACAAGAACTACTTCTTTATAGGGGGATTCATATCCTCATTTTCTCTCCTACAGGGAGACATCTATTATAATTGTGTGATAGAAGAAATCCTTTAGGGTCACACTGAGTCCTCCTTTCACTTGTGTAGTCATTTATTTTTCTCTCTTTTGGAGAGGAATTTTTTCCATGTGGTTTTCTCCTTTTCTCTAGTTATGAGAGATTCATTTATTTGTACATGGGTGCATCATTAGGACTTGTATTTGGGGCCCATCCATCCATCCATCATTACATTCTACATCAAGGTTTTTAGCTTCTACCTAAGTTGATCTTAAGGGGGTGTTGAAGTAATTAGGTTAATCACTTGATAATTAATTAATCATTAATCAATTATTAAGTGCCTTATTAATTCATTCACTTAAGCTAAACTTATGAGTTCTTTTCATTAATTAGATTGGGCTAAATACAGGTTAATTTGTCTCATTGCATGAGATTAAGACACTTTTCGCAATCTAATGCAATATTCATCTAGGGTTTTATTTTTCTATGCTTTTATAAGCATGCACATTAATTTTAATAAGTAATCTAGATTAATACATTATACATATCAATTTATTTTATAGATTCAACCTTTTCTCTCTTGGTTGCACAACAAATTAGTTGCTTTGATCTCTTTTTCATGATAGGAATTTTGGTTACAGAGGATCACTAGGGTCTGTGGGGTTCACTATAAACTTCAACATGGTATCAAAGCAAAAAAAATGACTTCTTGTCTAAATTTTGAGAGATCCAACCTTGAGGGAAAAATCGCTCATCCTAGACCAAAATGGGCATCACCGATGAGTCTAGAACAACCCAAAACCTAAAGAAAGCTTATCATTTCATCAATTTTAGAGCACTTGAAAAAAAAGAAAATTTATTTTAGCTACCAAAGGTCAACACATAGGAATCCATATGGTTTTATGGATGTACATCCTTGCACATGACCTTGGGAGCCCATTTACACTCTGGGTATGCACACTTCAAAATCATGTTTAAATTTTTTTTATTGATTTTTTGAAAAAAATTAGTAAAAAAATAAAAGGGTAAACCTACCACACAGGCCATATATATGTGACAATAGTCACATCCCTACCAGCACTGGTCGATGACTTCCTTTAAACCACCAACAACTTTCTATAACCCACTAACAGTGTTGGTTTCCTCACTTGGCAGTAGTTAAAAAATCACCAAAGGCAATAAAAGATCAAGTGCTCAACAAGAAAATGATACTATAAACCCTCAACAAAATATTTCTCTTCTAGCATAAGAGCATATTCTAAGCCCAAAGGGAATATTCCAGTAGATTGGGTGTATTGGTGATTTTTGTGACAATAGGAATATTCAATAAATATTCTATGTTGATGTTATAATGACATCACCAAGAAATAATAGTATAGACAACCATACAACCCTCCAAACCCCCTTCTAGCCTTTATTTTCCTTAAAGGAGATTTTTTTTTCTTTTTGGCATAACTTGGGCATACAGTTTCAAAATTGGGCAAACAACATATCATCAGAAAGCTAGTTCTATCTACTTTCTAGTGGTGCAAGTCTCATTATTATATTTTTCTCAAAAATCTTGTTATTGTCAGTCAAAATTCATATCTTAATTTTTTTCTTTTGAGCTCATAATTTTTTTCCTTTATCTCTGATTTTTTATGATTCTAGCAGCATTAGAAAGGTATTTCATAGCTCTTCAGATCCACTCATCCACTTTTTCTAAAGTTATTTTAGGTACATTTTATTCATTTTTTGTGATTTCACAATCTTCTTAATCATTTGGATATCTTGGTACTTAGAAAGGATTTGATTGTGTTAGATGAAATCATTTGGTCTAATTTGTTAGTACTTAAGTTATTAGTCTATAATTTTATCATTTGGGGAAGTATCATGGGGTTTTTTGTTTGTTCCTTTATGATCAGCTTGGAAAAGGATAAGTATGAGTCTTGGTGAAATTCCAACCTGACACATCTTAGATGGCTTGACCTTTTTCCTTATTTATATGGACTCATACATACACCAAACATACCATAGATCTTATTAGCATGGGGTATTAATAGTTATCATGTTGTAAGGGTTATATGTTTTAGTGTTCATTTTGACACTGTATATTGTATCACACATTAATTATCCCCACAAACTTTTGACACAAATTTTGGAGATTTTTGGAGTCTCCCATATCTCTCCATACCTAGAGGATCCTATTGTAGATTATCTCATTCCTCTTGTAGATGTAGATCCCATACCCTTTGATGACAATAATTTAGAGGAGCTTCAGTATATCATAGGTCATGCACATTCTAATGGTTTAAAGACATGTCTTCATGTTCCCACTCTTTAGATAAAGACTAAATCATCATCTTCTATTGTTCTTGATCAACTTGACATTTCCACATATTTGATGCTTATTAATTTGGTGTAGCAAGATATACATATTCTAAACAAAGCTACTTGGGATTCATATCTTACAAACATTTCATCCTTGTTTGTAGAGTCTTAGATTATATATTTGGAGGATTAATTTGAGGACATCCATCTCCTCTTTGTTGATAACTAGACCATCACTATTGGCCCGCTTCCTTCATCACCTTTACATCTTATTCTACATCAATCTTCATAGGATTCTAGATTGATATCATCTCTTTCCACCATTTGGACATATGAGTATTTTTCATAGGTACATATCATTTGGATTTTGATTCCTAATTAACCCATTTTTTTTATTGGCTTCTCCAATCACCAATGGATATTTGTCTTCCTAAGGGGAGAAATGTTGTTTCTAGGTAGTGAATCATATTCTATCTCCAAAAAATAATCATTGGCACATGAGCTACTTCTTTATGGGGTGAATTGTTATTCATATTTTCTCTCTCCTATTAGGGGACATCTATTGTACTTGTGTTCAATAGAAGTAGTTATTGAGAGGTCACATTGAGTCCTCCTTCTATCCTTCTTTCACTTATGCAGTAATTTATTTTTCTTTCTTTTGGAGAGGAGTTTTCTCCATGTGGTTTTCTACTTTTCTCTAGTTATGGGAGATTAATTTATTTGTACATGGGTACCTCATTAGGACTTTTATCTGGGACCCATCCATGCATCCATCATTGTATTCTACATCATGTTTTTTAGCTTCTCCCTAAGTTGATCATAAGAGGGTGGTAAAGTAATTAGGATAATCACTTGATAATTAATTATTAAGTACTTCATTACTTTATTCATTTAAGCTAAACTTATGAGTTCTTTTTATTAAGTATGTTAGGCTAAATATGAGACAAATTGTATCATTGCATTAGATTAAGACATGTCACAATCTAAAGCAATCCTTATCTAGGGTTTATTTTTTATTCTTTTATAAGCATGTACATTCATTTTAAGCATTAATTCAAATTAATACATTGCACATATCAAATGCTTTTTTAGATTCAATATTTTTTCTCTTAGTCGCATAGAAAATTAGTTGCTTTGATCTATTATTTGTGATAAGGAATTTTGGTTGCAAAGGATCACTAGGGTCTATGGGGTTCACTATCATCTCTAATATAGTTTGTTAATTAAGTTAGAACTAAAGAAATTTGGTAATTATAAGTAACCAAGATAATAATTGCTATGGCACAACTAGAGCTATTATAGAGGCCAAATATGGTCATAGAAGGAATTCCCACTCTAGGATCATTAGTCCTTGCTAGTTGGGGTCCTTGCATGGATGATTTTATACATTCATAATTACTCTTAGCCATCCCTTTGAGTTGTTGCAATGAAGCTCCTCTAAATCTTATGGTTCCTCATCGTCAATTCCATTGGACTTGGTACCTAATGAGAGACAAATCTCCAACCATGTTGTGATTAGAAGATACCTTGATTTCAATTATTTTTCTACTCTATGAGACCATGGTTTCACATATTATTTCCATTCTATATATTATGTGATGTGGATTATCTTTTATTCTTATTTTTTGTGATGTTATCCCATTGATCATGTGCCTTTTATGTTTTAATGATCATTCTATTGAACTATATATTTGATGTGATTATTCTTGTTTCATGTGTATTCTATGATTATATATTTTATTTGATTCCTTTCATATATGATGTTTATATTTATTAGCATGTTTTTGAGCCATGGTCCTTATTTTGTGTGAGTGATGTGCTTGTGCCCAAGTGACTATCTCCTATTATGATTAAGTGGAACTAAGGGAACCTTGTGGTTTGGTGGTATGGATATAATCATTGGGTATCTAAATTATTGAAGGGTTTATCTTTGGAGGATCTTTAGATAATATGAAAGTTGAGGTTCTCTACCCCTTTTCATTTCTTTATTTTTTTGCAATATTGATGTACATTTATAGTTTAAAATTTGATTCCTCTTGAAATTTTAATTTATCGTAGTTATGAAATATCATATTGGATGGAATATAAACCTCTCACATAAATGGTGAAGGATCAATATTTAATTTTCCTTAACATTGGTTTCAAAATCTATTGTTGTTTCTTATGTAATTTATCTTTCTAGGATGCTATAAAATTTGAAGATGAGAAAATGGATTGAAGTATAATAAGAAAGACAATATGTATAAACACAAAAATATTATACCTCAAAACATATTCAACTCCATGAATTGATCTAAATGATAATGAACCCAAAATCCTATTGATATGCTCATAAATTGCTATATGAATATGGATTTCCCTAAAGATATTTCAGCATAATCTAGTTATAACCAAAGAACTTGATGAAAATGGATAGTGAGAAATTTTGTTTATAGAAGGAGGTGCAAATTGATTAAGGGATACGATCTTGCCACAAGATCAATGGATTATGTTGAGAGGTTCTTTTAGGAAAGAGGAAGAAGACAAATTTCATGTGAGGGCTAAAGGAGAATGGATGCTTGGGTGAGAATAATTAGATAGGACTTTGGAGGAATGTGATAGGATCTCAAGAGAGGTAAATCTTTGAATTTTTTCTCATCTCAAGAGAGGTGGAATTTAAAATTAGATTTTATGAAAATGAGAGAGATAGCCCTATACAAATTCAACTTAAAAAGTGGAATTTGTCTGTAGTGGAGTTAATGAGAGGGAGGTGAGAATTTATTAGCTGAATGGAGAAGAAAGCATGTGAAGGGAAATGACACATGACAAGTGAGGAATTTAAAAATGATGAAAAGGTTAAGTGGATTTTTTTTTCAATTAGAGGGGTAAATGCTTTTGACTCGGATATATGAATCGGTGAGGTCACAACCAGGGGACCTCATCCCCAACATAAATACTCAATAATTACACCCCAATGGGGTTTGAATCTTGATGGAAAGAAAAACATCCCAACAATTTAATCATCACACCATGCCACTATTGACAAGGTTAAGTGGGCATTAATGAAAAATGATTTAATTAATTAATTTATGGTTAATTAATTAATGGTTTTTTAGAGGAAATAGATGATGATGACTAAGGTTATATTAAATAAGTAATTTAATCTTTTAAAAGAATAGGAAAATAGGGAAAATTAATTAAATTAATTATTTAATTAATTTAGAAGAAGGACAAAATAATTAATTAATTAATGCAATATTTAATTAATTATGGGATGATAATTGGAACTAACTAAAATTTAAAATTTTAATTAATTTAAAAGTGTGAAGTCAAAATTGGGGCACGCCTAAGAAATGAACATAGAGAATATTTAATTTTGGACTTAAAATGAACTTAGTGTGCTATAAAGCATTAAATTTGTCATTGGTCCTTGTATCTTATTTTTAATTATCTCCCAAGAGTGAGGTTGTGAGTTGGTGAGAAATGCCATTTTGTGGGGCTAGTTTATTTTCTCTTTGTGTCCTTGGTGCAATTGAGTTAGGTAAGAATACTTTCCCTTCATTCTCAATGTAGTTGGTCGTGTTCTAAAGTCCCTTGTTGACTCATAGGTCCTTGAAAGTTATCTCATTGTGGGATAGTTGGTTTAGAGATTGGGTGTTAGATTTCACCTCAATCTCTAGTCATTTTCATAATTTTAGAGTTTTTTATGTGTTGTTAATTTTATTTAGCATTTCTTTAATGTTTTTATTGGAATGAAGGTCTATAAATGGGAATTGGTTGACTCTCTAAAAAGTATTCCAATACAAGAACATGACACCAACATAGGGAACTTAGGACTCAATCACCAGGTTAGGACTCAACTATACTTTTGAGATTCTAGCACAGTTTTGGGAGATTTGTGCAATGGCATTCTAGTGTCATATATCTATGCTAGTGTCTTGTTTGAGAATTATAGGCTTTTGGTGCAATGATATCCCATATTTATTTTGATGAGTTCTTTTACTCATTTCTCAAGGAATCTTTGTATATGAAAGTTTTTCCCCTTAGCCTAATGAGTCTTCCAATGTTTCCTTGTCAAAAAACATCAGAATTAAGAAGTTATGAAACCTTTCACATTTAGAAGAATTTCATTACTTAAAAATGACCTATCATCATTATAGTTGGTGGAAGGATTGTATATGCGTGCAAGGCAATCTCTTGAAAATGTTTTTCTTAAGTTTACAAATTTTTAATGTTGTTTTTAAGTTGATTGGAGGAGAATGTTACCCTCACCCTACTCCTTGTTCCAAAAAATTATGGTTGTGTCATCTAGTTGAGAAGTGTTAGCTCTTAGTCAATCCACCATTTTTGTGAGCTTTTGTGGTGTTGTAAGATTTTGTAATTTTATCTTGGTGGGGATTCAAGGTTGATGATTTCCCTCATCCTACCTTTTTTTTTATGTTCATGAGAGAGATCATTGATTAGTATTGATATTTTTATTAATGTTATTTGTTGCTCACATAGGTTCATCATGGTAGTTTCATCCAACAAGTGGTAATTCTTCTAGTGGTGCCACCTTTTGTGTAGTAATAATGATGGTTTTTGTGTTGTTAGTTTCCTTGTGTCATCACACCTCACATGAAACTTATGTGTATGATGTTGTGTAGTGTGACATGCTATTGTTGTATCTTGGTAATTGGTGTTTTGTTCATTTTTTTTTTTTGATAAGCTAACATCCTAGGTGTGTGGTTGGGGGTATTACAAAAACATTAGGAGGATAAAAGAGATAATAATTTAAAAATGTAAAGAATTTTCTTTAAAAATAGAGTGCTAAAAAAGTCACTAATAGAATCTCTCTTTAAGATGAAATGAATCATTATTGATGAACATTAAAATTCCAATGATAGAGCTAGTTTAGCTTACATTATATAGACCTATATTTAAAAGATATATTCCACTTTTATTTTGGAGGAGTGCATAAACAAACACTAAAATTACCATAAAAATGTATAAGATGAACTCTTTGGGATGAGGAACTATGAAAATGAAACCTAAGTAAGCACTCCATCTATTAAGAGAAAACTATGTTACAAACTGAATAAAATCCTTTACTTATAGATTATCGAAAAGGATGAAACAATCTCAACCTTTCATAAAAATAGGTCTATCTATGGGAATAAACTAGCTAACATGATATATACATCCCTTTTAAGGAACTTGCCTTGCATGCATCATGAAAGGGGAAAGTATAATTTTATATTAAACATTTAAGGGAAGCCATCATGAATGATAATTTGATTGATATAGTCAAGCTCAAATGGTCTATTTAAGGATTATCTTATCTTTTATCTAAATTTAATTAATAAAATTAAACAAATCACCTTCTAGAATAAAAAAACTTTATTGATCAAAGATGTATTACAAGTTCTAGGAATTATTCATGGTTTATAGTTACATCAAAATAATCTCACTATTTGTATTAAACCTTCATTCAAATTACTCCATTATATTTCTCTACTAATTTCTATCTATGATCTACTTTTTGTTCTCTCTTTGGTTCATCATCAAATCGTATTGAACTTTTCTTATATAGGAGATGTAGAAACATGTTTAGTAGTTTTTACCATGATCCATGCTCCTTGAATAAGGTAATTAGGATTCTTGGATCTAAAATTAGAGATATGAGTACTTTACTAAAAGAATATAGGTAGACATGACAAGAATTTTAAAAAAGTATAAATAGGATTTCACCTTTTGATATTATTATTTTTATATATTTAATATATCAAAATTTATGTTATGTGTTTTAAATTCACCTACAACTATCTTTATAAGTTCTTTAGTGATACAAGTGAGTGCAGGATCATGGGGTCCAAAAAGTGGCGATATGACCAAAAAGTTGATGACAATTTTTTTAATCTGAATTTGATGAAATGAAAATGGTTTATTGAGAAAATTGTCAGTTTTCCAAAAATATAAGATATGCTTTATTTGGAATTAAATAGATATTTATTATTGATTTTATACATACATTCTAACTAAAGTCCTGATTAATAGGATGGTTGGAAAACATCTATAATTCTTTAAAAAATTCACATTTTTTTAATCTAAAAGATTCAACACATTCTATGCTTCCCATACTATAGGATAAAAAAATTCATAAATTTTTGACCAAGTTATGAGGGTCAGAAAAACAAGCTTTAATATTTTTAAAAAGTTTTAATAAAAAAAATCATAACTAATTATTTAGTTGAAAAAAAATTACAAAAAAAATGCAACACATCCAGACATGTATCCTCTACTTATATTGAAAGTTCCAAATAAATATATATTTTTTGCTTGTACTTAGGTTGGTTAGACATATGAATGATCAACGGATGTTGGTGATGGCTCTGTGCAGCGACTGCGGGCGAGCTAGGGCCCGCGTGCCCTAGCTTTCTCCTGCTCTGCTCGGTGTTGGGAGTGCATGGCGGCTGTGGCGTGTGCTCAGGGGGTATCTTTGTAGGTGTTCAAGGTGCGCAGGTCGGCTGGGGGTGCGACCTCTGTCCAGCTCGTGGGTGGTCTTCATTTCTTCAATTTTTTGCTGTGCATTTTTCTTGTGGGTGGGGCTTTGGGATCTGAGGCTGTGAGCCTCTTGTCCCGACCCTCTCTCTCTCTTTTTGGTGTGGATCGTGTGATTTGGTCCATGGAGAATCGAGGTTTTGTTCTGTCTTAGGGTTCTCAAGGGGATTTGGAGATGGTGGAGCCATCTTCCTCATTGCATGCGGGTGTTATGGATTAGCTGGGTAAACCCCAATCTGGGGATGGGGTTTCCTCTTCAAAAGGGATGTTTCGAATCAAAAAAGTAAACGGATGCTTGGAAAGATCTGAGGATTGACTTGTTTTGGTTATTCAACCTGAGTAAGTTTCAGAAGACATCGAATACTGGTGTAGCCATGCCCTTATTTGCAAATTTCTGGGTCTTCGTCTGTCTCTACCGATGTTGGACTCCTGGGCTCATCGGGTTTGGAATCCTGAAGGTGATATGGAGATTATTTTGGCAGCTAATAACTATTTTCTGGTCATCTTTTCTTGCATGTCGGATAGGAATAGGGCTTTTGAAGGAGGCCCTTATTTCTTTAACCAAGTGGGGATTTTCATCAAGCCTTGGCACATGGGTTTCAACTCTACTGAGGAGATCCCCTCGCGGGTACCTGTGTGGGTTCATCTGCCGAGGCTTCCTTTGGAATTTTGGAGGGAAGATATTCTTCATTCAATTTCAATGCTTCTTGGAAAACCTATGGGATCAGCTACACAAACTCAAGACCGTAAGGTAATTTCTTTTGCCCATCTTTGTGTAGAAGTTGATTTAAATAATCCGTTACCAGACTCTATGGAAATCTGCATGGGATCTTCTTCTTGGATCCAACAGCTAGATTACGAGATCCTCCTGTTTAGATGCCGAATTTGTCATGAATATGGTCACTTACACCGTAAATGTCCCAGATTTAAGCCCTTCCCCTTGGCTGCCTCTGGACCTTCTAAGGGTGACAAAGGGAAGGATCCTGTGTCTAATGAACCTCTAGATAGCGAGGGCTTTATTCAGGTTAAGCCCCGTAACAAAGGCAAGGGTAAGAAGAGAACTTGGTTGGATAGTCACAATGATGACACTTTTAATAGATTTGATGTTCTAGAAGATTTGGCCCAGGAGGAAGGTATTCTAGTTGAGCTCTCTTCTGGGGCTAAGGGTATGCATGAAGGTCAGGATGAGGATGCAAAGAAGGAGGATCAGAGTGTATCTCCAGGGGACCTTCTGGCTGATCAGACTGCTCAGGATCTACCTTCTCAAGTTCAGGATATAAGGGATCTCCAAGGGTCATAGGCTCCGAAGGGAGCTGTTGTGATGGTGCCTGACCCCCTGCTCCTAAGGGGGCCTCAGACTTTGTGAAGGGTAACAAAGCCCCTCCTGCTTTAGGCTTACACCAGAAATCCTTTAAAAAGGGGCCTCTTGATAAACCGTTAAGGAGTGGCAGGAAGACTGATCAAGAGAAGGTCAAGATTATTGGGGATACTTTGGTTGAGGCTGGGTCTATGAAACCCATTGATTCCCACTTTTCCCACCCCCATAAATGATTGTGTTATCATGGAATGTTAGGGGGTTGAACAACATCCCTAGACAAAAGGCTGTTTGAAGATTAATTGAATCTCAGTCTCCCGATGTGGTTTTTATTCAGGAAACTAAGCTTACAGTGGATGGTTTGGCTAAGTGTGCTTCGCACATCTAGCCCCAGGGCAATTGGCAAGGAGTGGGTGCTTTGAACAATTCAGGGGGGTTGGCTTGTTTCTGGAATCCAAGGAAAGTGCTCCCGTTATGGTGGATTTCTAGTCGGTCTTCTATCTCCCTGGTAGCCTCTTGTTTCGTGACTGGAGAAAGGTGCCTCTTATCCAATATTTATGCTCCTACTAATCTCTCAGGTAAGTCAATTCTCTGGGCTCACATCAAATTCTTGCGGGCCTTGGACCCTTTTCTCCCATGGATTATGGCCAGGGATTTTAATGCTGTTACGGGCCTAGAGGAAAAATGAGGAGGGTTAGCGAGGTTGGACCCCTCTGCAGATCTTCTTAGGGATATGATTGGCTCCTTGAATCTCATTGATGTGAAGCCAACCAATGGTGTCTTCACATGGAATAATAGGATGTGTGATGCTGAGGCTATCTCAGAAAGACTCGATAGATTTTTGGTTTCCTGCTATTGGATGAACAGTAGGTTGACCACCAGCTCAAAAATTCTTGATTGGAGAGGCTCCGACCATTGGCCGATCAAGCTCTCTGTCACCACGTATGGAGTCACCAAAAACCCTTCTTTCAAATTTCAGTTAATGTGGTTAAGAGATCAGTCTTTGCATGATCTTATGTTGGATTGGTGGTATGAGGGGAGGCCCACTCATGGGACAGCCATGTTTACCTTTTGTAAGAGGCTTCAACATGTGAAGTACAGGCTTAAGAGATGGAATAAACAATGTTTTGGGAACCTCCATGCTCAGAAAATGGCTGCTCAGTCTAAGTTGGATAACATCACTCGTATGATTCAAGACCAAGGGCTGACCCCTGATCTAAGTAAAGCTGAGTCCTTGGCTCTTAAGGGTTTAGAAGAGTGGGAGCTTCGGGAGGAGATCTTTTGGAAGCAGAAATCTCATGTTGATTGGCTTCAGGAAGGGGACAGGAACACTGCTTTCTTTCATAATTCGGTTAAGGCTCGGAGGCAGGGAAATTCTATCCCCTCTTTGGTTTTGCCTGAAGGGGCTCAACTCTCTTCCTATGTTGATATGTCCAAGGCTGCAGTAAATTATTTTTCAAACCTTTTTTCTAGAGAGGATCATGCAACTAGGATTGAGGAGAGGGCCATCTTGGATTGTATTCCCCACCTGGTCTCTGCTAAGATGAATGGGGCTCTCTTATGTCCTATATTGTTGCCTGAATTGGAGAAAGTGGTGTTTAACATGAAAAGAGGTAAGGCTCCTGGCCCAGATGGGTTTCCTATTGAGTTTTTCCAAGAATTCTGGGAAATAATCAAGTTTGATCTCCTCGCGGTGGTTCAAGAATCTCATAAGAACAAAAAGATGCTCAAGTCCATGAATTCTACCTTCTTGGTTCTCATACCTAAGAAGGAGGGGGCCAATCAGCTGGTTCAATTTAGACCTATAGCACTTTGCAATGTTGTCTACAAGATCATCACCAAATTGATTGCGGAGAGACTCAAACCACTCCTCGGTTTTCTAATTTCTCCGGAGCAGGGGGGTTTTGTTGAAGGAAGACAAATTTTGGATGGTGTTGTGATTGCTATGGAAGCTATTCATTCTATGGCTAACTCTAAGGAGAAGGCTATGTTCATGAAACTTGACATGGCTAAAGCTTATGATCGGGTGAGCTGGGAGTTCTTACAGAAAATCCTCTTGGCATTTGGCTTCGATGTGGAGTGGGTGACTTGGGTTCTTAGTTGTGTGACCTCTTCCTCCTTCTCTGTTCTCATTAATAGGGAGCCTTCAGATTTGTTTAGTGCTTCTCGGGGACTTCGGCAAGGGGATCCTTTATCTCCTTATCTATTCATTATCATGGCGGAGGGTCTGGGAAGATTCATTAAATCGCAGGTGAGGCAGGGTCTTATCCAAGGTTGGAGCTGGAACAATTCTCTTCCTTCCTACTCTCATCTTCAGTTTGTGGATGATACTGCGTTGATGGGCATGGCTCGGATTAGTGAGGCTGTGAACTTCAGGAGTGCCTTAGACATCTATTTGAAGGCTTCAGGTCAGTGCATTAATGATGACAAATCTTCCATTTATTTCTTTAATACCCCTCGGCTTATTCAAAGCAGGATTGCTAGGATCCTTAGATTTCAGATCGGTTCTCTTCCCTTAATGTACCTTGGGATCCCTTTGGCTTTGGGATCTCAACGTAGAGATTACTGGCAGGGAATTTTGGATAAATTTCGGAGTAAGGTTAGTCATTGGACTTTTAGATGGTTATCTTTTGCTGGAAGAGTGGTTCTTCTAAAGACTGTGGTACAATCTCTCCCCATTTATAGGTGTTTTGTGCAGGTTCCCCCTTCCACCTTTGTGAGGGATTTTGATGCTTTGTCCTGGAAATTCCTTTGGTCTGGCAACCTTCTCTCCTCGAAGTGGAGTTTAGTCAAGTGGGAGTGTGTCTGTAGGCCGAAGCATGTTGGGGGCCTTGGTCTTAGGTCTATGGATCTTGTTGTCACGGCCTTGGCTGCCAAGCTTTACTAGAGGTGGTGCAACAATTAGGAACACGACTGGGCCAGGATTCTTGCTCACAAATATTTTCCTGGTGCTGATAGCCTTGATGTGCCACGGCTTGCTTTGTTGGGTAAAGGTTCTTGTATTTGGGATACCCTTAAGAAGGGCGCTCAGTTAATTAAGGAGGGTCTCTTCTGGATTTGTAATAGAGGCTCTGATGCGCTCTTTTGGTAGGACTCTTGGGATGGCCACCCTCCCATTCTTTCTAGTTTCCCTCAGCTCTGGCCTCTGTGCCATATTTTTTCTGAGGTGGGTTGGATTAAGGTTGAGCATTTTAAAACTATCAAGTGAATTGGTCAGGCGATGGTGGCTTGCTAGAAGGACCCGCAGGAGTGGCCCATGGGTGGGTCAGATGAGGATCGTGCTTTTCTTATTAGAGTTTTGGTGGGCAGGCTCTACAGCTCCCTTAATGAGAGGGATGTTTTGGGTTGGATTCTGAGCCCAAAAGGTAAATTTTAAGTTGCTCAAGGCTATGCTATGCTTGACAAAAACTTACATGGTCCTACTGAGGTGCACTGGTGGAAGAAGGCTTGGGACAACTTTTCTTGGCCCAAATGTAATTTTTTCTTATGGCTGGTTGCTCAGAAGAAGTTCCTCACTTGGGATAATCTACGCAAGCACGGCTTTCAGGGACCTTCTATCTGCTTCCTTTGCTCGCATAGTGAGGAATGATCCTCTCACTTGTTCTTTCTTTGCCATTTTTCTAAAGAGATATGGCATAGATGGTGGGAGGCTTGGCATCATGGGTGTATTCATGCTACCTCCCTAATTGAGTTTTGGGAAAAGCTTGGCAGATCTCCTGCTAAGACCTCTTTCTTGCAGGTGGCTTGGTCTGTTGGACCTGTTTTGATTCTTTGGAACCTTTCGCTGGAGAGGAATCGTAGAGTTTTTTGTAGTTCCAAATTGGGAAGTTTTCAATTGTGGAAGAAAATAATTAGCAGGCTTCAGGAGATTATTTCGGCTAAGTGCGATATGACTGAAAATACTGATCATGGTGACCTTACTATTCTGCGGAATTTGAATTTGGGGGATAACAGAAGGGGAAACATTGCTGGGAGACGACCCCATCAAGCCAGGCAACAGGTCTGTCGTGATGGTAGGTGGTCACCTCCCCCTGAGGGGGTTCTTAAGATTAATACTGATGGTTCTTCCCGTGGGAACCCTGGTCATGCTGGGGTTGGGGGTATTGGTAGAGGTAATGATGGTGGTGTGGTTTTTCTCTTTTCTATTTACAAGGGTTAACACTCTAATAATCTAATGGAGGCCCTTGCTATTAAGATTGCTATTGAGCGTGGAAGCTCTTTAGGTTGGAGGAGGATCATTTGTGAGTCAGACTCTCAGATTATGGTGGATATGCTAAACAACCAGAGGTTGGATGATGTTAGTTGGCAATTAGCCTCTATTGTCAGACAGATTCTGAGTCTTTGCAGCTCCTTTGTTTTTGCCTCCTTTTGTCACATCCCTAGAGAATGGAACAGAGTGGCTGATTGTCTGGCGAAGTGGGCCTCTGAGAATGTGGATGGCTAGGATATTAGTGGAAGGGAGGAGTTACCTTCTAATTATCATGAGACCTTAGAGAGGTTATTAGTGGAAGATAGGAATATGTAAGGCGGTGGTTGGTTTTTCTGGTGGTGGTCTTGGTTTGGTGGGCCTCTGGCCTTTGCTTTGTACTTTGGCTTTGATTGAATAAAATTTTTACCCCTTCTTTTTTAAAAAAAAAAAAAGGTTGGTTAGACATACACCTGTCTTTTATTTTTTCCTAAAATTTAGTACTACTACATTGAAATTTAAAATTTTCACCAAATAGATTTACTTTTTTCCAAAACAGGAATAGTATCTTAGAAACTAAATTCAATTTTCTACAAGTTCTATTCATACATATTTTTCAAATTGTATTAATAGCTCATTCAAAAAATTTATTTCAAGTTGTCTAACTCTATTTTTTTGAATTCCATTGCCTCTTAAGAATCTTGTTTAGACCCATGATCCTATATTGACCCATACATAAGATTATTGTACATACTAATAAAAACTTAAATGCATATAAGCCCCATTAAGTTTAAATATTCTATAATAATAACCTTATCATATTAATCATGGTATTTCTTTAGATGATAAAAATATAAAATTAGAAACCTTTAGCTTTACTAAGGGATACTAGCCAATTAAGCTGTAAGAGAAACTAAGTTTATAAATAATCTCTATGAATCTCCATTAATTATTCTAAGCTTGATACATGGAACAAATATCATAACTATTAATATCAAATACATGTGGGTTACTAGTATTTCTAGTAAAGTTAGGCCCAATTTAACTTTTAGACCTTTCTTTATCACCTCATATGTATTTAAACTGTAGTATTATATTCAATCCATATATATGCATATATAAGAGTTAGGCTCTATGTTTTGTGATAATATGATTTAATAAGAATATTTTCCTATTAAATGTGAGATATTTTTATCAACATTTATTATCATAAAATAATGTGAAAGTTGTCTTAGCTATTATATGCATGCAAAGTTTCATTATTAACACCTATAGTTTTATGAGGCGTAATGTTTTATCTTATAAGAAAACTAATTTTAAGTAATATGTTAAATTTAATTAACCTTTTTTAAAGATTTGACATTGAAAATAGTGGTATTATTGACATAGACATGAAAATTCTCAATTTTGAATATCTTGGAGTAATAACTTGTCTAAATTTTTAAAACTCTTTTATGAAATTAAAATTAATTAGAACTATTCCAACCTTTATATTTTTATATAAATTGTTGATTAATGTATTTAATTTACATGCATTACTTATTTTAAATAAATATTATAACACCATCATTTAATAGTAAACTTAAACTATAAATCCAATTCATTTCATAACAATTTTACATTTCAAGGAGCAAATAGTGGCTAGAAATGAAGCTCGGGAAGCTTTAGGTGGAATGAAAATATGTAATATTGTTGTATCAATGTATTGTAGTGATATGAAATGTAGATATATCAATCCCAAAAAGATGATAGATAATGTAAAAAGATGTAATGATGAAAATATTTGGGTTTATGCTCAAATTATGTAAATTATCGGACAATAACCAAAGGTTTTCTTCTTGATTCTTTCTTGTTGGTATGTCCTTTGAATCAAGGTTTTGTAATTATTAAACATAAATAAAATATTATAGTGTTTTGTCCACTTTTGATTAAATAAAAAACAATTTTACATTTCTCAAAACAAAGTAAATGAATTGTAACTATAAATTTTTTTCTTTGAATTCCTACTCTAAATTTGAACCCCACAATACCCCTTCCCCATTCCTTCCTGGCCCACCTTTTCACCTTGCACATGATCCTCCACTTGCCTCAAGGGTCCCTCCTTTTGTGGGAACTGATGGAATGCCCATGATTCATGCCAATATAGGTTTAAAGGACTAGAAGAATGCACTTCTCAACTCTCCTCTTTCTCCTTTCGTTGAAAGTGATCACTACAAGTAGGTGATCTTTGAATCTACCTTTGGGACTAAAATATCTCTTTGTGGCTCTATAGTGGATAGGATCATTCTAAATATGAAAAACTCTTTGGTTGGAAAAAAATTCTCCTTCCATCCTTCCATTGAAATGGTTTAGTGTTGGAAAAATGCCAAATGGCATTTAAAAGGATACATGTTGATGTTAATGCACAATGAAAAGAGGATTATTCCTATTTAATTTCACTTCACTAGAATAATGTCTTTTTATTCTCTCCTCTAGTCTGTGTTTTTATGGAAAACACACCATCTCTCTTTTCCACTAGAAACTAGGCTTTGGCCTTGTTGACCTCAACAAGTTCGCTCCTATCTAGATTTTCCTGTATTGGGTACTCCTTCAGCCACTTCAATATCATTGACATCATCACTAGAATGAGGACCAAGTTAGTTTTCACCCATTTTTGTGTCAATGTCGATATCAATAAAACTCTAACTAAATTTGAAACTTTGAAGTCTAAGTTTGGGACTTGGTCCCATCAAGTGTGCTATGAGAATGCTATATTTTTTCTTTCTAATTTTTTTCCAAACCTGAGTACCTCATTTTTTATTGTAATTCCATTATTTTGAGCCAATAAAAATCGAGGAAACATGTTATTCATCAGGAAGATCTTATTCCCAACTATCCTTTGAATTTGATATCTTAAATGTCCTCAAGTCCTCCATAGAATTGTGTTTGAGGCCTCTTCAGCCCTGTCTGTCCCAATAATTTTGGAGTTGGGTTCTAGATTGGAAGATCTTTTTCTAAATGATACTCAAATGGATTCCCCTCAAGCCCATAAAGCTCCTATTAGTAGGACTAAACACTTGGCCTCTCATTTGATGACTCAAAGTATGCAATTTGAAAAGTGGATCTTGACGATGTGGAATTCCCATTCTCAAGTTTTGTGAGAAGGCTCCTATAGACCTCATTGTAAATAAGTGAATAGGAACACCAAATGGTTCTCAAACTAATAACCAACCAATTGGTGGAGATGACTAGGTAATCCCTAAGAGAAAAATAAAACAAAAAAGGGAAGATGTGGGGGTTGAGACCAAATTGGGTAGCCATTCTCAAAGAGAGACTAGAAACAGGGAAATGACTAAGGAGATTGCTATTGGAAAGCAAAGGATGTTGGAATTGTCCTCAAAAAAGGTTTCTAAATGAAGTTCCTCTCTTAGAATTTTATGGTTTTAACAATCCACACAAGTAGTTGTCCATAAAAGAATATGTTTGAGAGCATAAGATTGAAATTATTTTGTTACAATAAGTTAATATGAAAAAAACAAACTTTGATTTGATAACTAGAAATATTTGACCCAATACCCACTTCTTGGTTAGTGATGTTGATAGTGCATCAAGGGGGCTAGTGATTATGTTTAATATGAACCACTTATGTGGCTTTCAACTCTTCCAATCCAAGCACTACTTGGTACTTCAATTCTCCACTATTGGATTTTCTTGTATTTTCTTCAATATCTATGCCTAAAATGTTAGAAATACTATGAAAATCCTTTTGCTTGATCTTTGTGATTGGAATATTGGTAATAAAGAATATCATTGGTTGGTTACTAATGTCACAAACTCTCCTTAAAAATATGAAATCTCATAATACAACTCAAAATAGCACAATATATGCAAGAAGGAAAACAATATATTTTATTGCAGCAAATATGAATTGAGATTACAATATACAAAAGCTCATAAGCTCCCTTACACCATGGGATTCTATGCAAATATAAATTTGCAACAATGGATTTTTCAATACTATGCTCAATCCAACAACATCTAGTTATGTAAACTTGCAACTCCTCCAAAACCAACTTCACCAAATGAGCAAGCATCAATATATAAAAATTATGCGAGAAGAAACCACTACTTGTTTCTCAAATCAACCTCCACTAAACTATCAAGAAAACCCATCACTTTTTGTCTATCAATTCTTTAGCATTCATTAGAATTTTCCAAAATAGTTTTTGGTTTTGTTGTGCCTTGTTTCCAACTTTCTAAATCATTTTGAAATTCTTAATTTCATTACTGTATGATAAAGTTATGTCCATTTTACTGAGACATGGTCTCATAGTTACGACCCAAACAATCTTTTCTCTTTTCCCAATAATAATAATATGCCAGTCAATCCTCCAGAATGCTAATTACTCCTTAGCATGGATTTCCTCTTCTTAGCATTGCATTCAATGTATAATTCAATTTTTTTCTTCCCACCTTAAACCCAATCTCTCCATTCCATCGATACTCATCATTCTGGTCCTCCAACAAGATGAAATTTCAAATATTTTTGAATGGAGTTACAATTTACAATAATTTTCCTTTCACATGCTTAGACATGAAATTTTTCCCTTTTATAAAATTAACACTTCTCAAATATTTTTAAAAAATGAATCAATTAATTTATTTATTTTCCCACAATCCAACACCAAATTCTACTATGGTGGAGGAGTTGAAAATTTAACAATTTACACTTGCAGCCGAAAATCAAAATAAAACTCAAGCATAAAATATTAAAGTATTTTTGGTTGTGTAGGATTGCTTGGTACCCCTGGATGCTCATGCATCAAAAACTCAAGGTAGAAATTTTGTGACCATAGGCTCACAAAAGTGGAGTTGAATGGTAGAACCATTCTTTCAGATTGCAAGCAATCTGTTCCGAACTCTATCATTGTTACAAGTGCACATGAAATACCTTTTTTCCCCTCTTTTTCCAACATCTTGCTGGAACTAGCTTCACTCTCCTCCAAAAACTCTGCTTACCATTCTTCTCTCCTCTTGTGGACTTGTATCCCCCATGTACCATCCTCATCCAAATAATCTATCTACTCCTCTCCTCTTTCGTGGGTTTTGACCCACCACAAAATGACCACCTCCACCAAATCTCTCCTAAAGCTTCCTCCATAGCTTCTACTTGAAAGTATACATTTATATACCACTCTTTATCCTCAAAATCATTTTTATTTTCTAACTCTTTTCTCATCTCAAAATGAAAATCCTTGACAAATTCAATATTATAAAACTCATAAAAATCACATTTTACCTTGATGACTTTTTCTATCACAACAACTTCTTCTCTGTTGAATGCTACTATCTATGTTGTTGCATTGAAAAACTTCTCTATCTTTGCAATATCTTCCTCAATAAACTTTTGGTATTCATCATGTTCCTCATTGAACACTAGATCCTCATACATCACCACATACTTTTTTTTAACTGCAACATCCTCAATTGCTGCAATTTTTACTCTTTCACTTTCAGCTGCAATACTTTCACCTTTGCTACTCACTATCATCACTATCTTCATGCCCTCCAAAAGACTTGAATCTGCTGTAACTTCATTGATCTTTGCTACTCTTTTCTCATCCTCATCCATTACCACAATATCACCATCTTTCTTCATACTAGTTTTCTTCTTTGAAATTTCGTCAAACACTTTCTACACATTCTCAGTCTTCAACCTCTTAGGTATATATTGCCTCACATTTGGTGATCTATCTACACACAAATCACTCACACACCACCATAGGTCCTAGTGCAAAATACCTCACATCAATTCTTCTGCCTACACACTCGGGAACTCCTACTATGATACCACTAATGAAATAGAATCCAAAGTATCTAACATAAATTCCCAAACATGTAAGATGCACTAAGAAATTTTTTGTAACAACAACAAAAATCCACAAGAATTATTCATCCTTGTTCATTCTAATTCTCTTAGAAATTCAAGAATTACATAACATAAGTAAAATTTTAATGATTGTGAAGCCATGTGGGCTGATGAAAATCACTACAAATCTAAATAGAATTTGATATAAAATTGAAATATGAAAGAAAAAATTAGATTCAAACTTTTCTCCCTCAAAATTTCTTCTTGCACCAATTTCTAGCTCCTTCAACCTCTAAACTTCATCTGGAAACCTCTTTTGCAATAAACCGTGATTTACAAAACTTTTTGTTGCTGCAAAAATATTCTAAAACTTGTAATAAACCTTCAATAACAATATCCACAACTCTCCCAAGCAAAGAACTATGACCACAACAATAACCTTCCCATTCTAGCCAAGAATGGCTACCAAAACATACCCCAAATTATCTATAATCTTATAAAAATAGGCTCCCAAAGTTTCTCTAGCAAAAATCCATGACCAATATGGGAAGAATCCTCCAAAAACCAATGCCAAAAAAATTTGAATAATATTAAAAATGATTTTCTCAACCCACTCCCACCAAAATTGTCAAAATGGGAGTCCATTCCTAGATTTTAGGGTAGTTTCCATTGTAACTCCTACCAACTCACCTTAAGTGCCCAATTTTTCATACATAATTTTAGGAAATTTTTAAATGCATTATTAAAACTTATAACTCCCTCCAATTTCATGTCCAAGTCCATTTTTGCTAATTTTTTAAATTGATAAATTTCAAAAATTCCCTCCTAAATTATCTCCACTCCCAAAATTTACAACAAAATAATAAAAGGAAATTATTTAATATTTGTTTTAGTCTATCCTTGCAAATTAACCTATTAAATAAATCAACTACCAAACCTTGGGAAAATAAAATAAAATTCCCTCTTTCTTTATTGATGAGGATTTCCCTTCACCTACATGCTCCTGGATCAAACACCCAAGGTAATTTGAAATGTTTCATGAGTTGAACTCATAAACATGTATAGATTATGTGTTGGTTCTTCATCCACCTTTCTTCCTTATCCACCTGTTTCTTCTTCACCTTGCTATACCATGGTTCATCTTTCCATCACACTTGATCATTCTCAACATCTGCACTTAGATCAGTATTAAAAAATTTATGGAAATCAATGAATTCTATCTACATATTCTTCTCACCTATTTCTCCTTCACCCTCTTCTTTTATGTCAAAAAAATTCATCATACCTTGTTGTATTTCACCTTGTAAACTTTTTTTTTTTCACCTTACCATCTCTCTTTCTTCACTTCCTTTTACATTTTCACCCTCACAAAAATTAGCTTCATTAGCAATATTGACAATATATGATAAATCAACAACAATTACCTCTATTTTCTTCTCCTTGCTCACTACTGCAACATTTTATCCTTCAAAGAGGCATGTATTAGTTGCAACCTCTTTCTTTTCATCATCTCCTTCTATAATTTTTCTTTGAAATAATTTTTCTAATTTTCTTATCTCCTTTTTCAACATGAGACTATCTTCTTCATCATTCCCTTTGTCAAATCTAGGACTATCAAAATCCATTCTCTGAATTGTTACAACTTCATCTACCTCCTTTTC
Organism: Sequoia sempervirens; assembly: GCA_007258455.2. Lineage (NCBI taxonomy): Eukaryota > Viridiplantae > Streptophyta > Pinopsida > Cupressales > Cupressaceae > Sequoia > Sequoia sempervirens. Next base: position 364,407,588 of record VDFB02000015.1, read on the forward strand.
ATGTAAATTTTCACTAAATAATTAAATGATACCTCTTTTTCTACTGTAGTATACTTCCTTTCACCATTTTCCTTGTCCTTGCTAAATCCTACAAAAAATAATTTTCAAATAACACAAAATCTTTAAAATTGCCATTAAATTTATGATCTACAGTGACCATTTTCTCTTCTTTCTTTCTCCATCCTTACTTTATGCTTCTTTTCTTTTCACTATCCTCTTTCAACAAAACATTCTTCTTCTCATATCTCTCTTCTTGTATTCCCATTTTCTCCTTAATCATCTTTTCCAATACATCTACTTCATCTTGGAGCTTTTCAAACTCTTCATGGTCCTTCATATTTTTTACTTCTTCCCAATAATGTTCCCAAAAAAAATTATTACGAGCCTCCTCATGATCCATTCCATCTTCTCTAGTATAGACTGCATCACGTCTGGTGATCTATCTACACACAAATCACACACACACCACAAGTCCTGGTGCAAACTACCTCACATTTGGCGCTCTACCTACAAACTCAAGAACTCCTGCTCTGATACCACTGATGTCACAAACTCTCCTTACAAATCTAAAAACTCATATCACAACTCAAAATAGCACAGGATATGAAAGAAGGAAAACACTATATTTTATTGCAACAAATATGAATTGGGATTACAATATGTAGAAGCTCATAAGCTCCCTTACAACATGGGATTCTATGCAAATATAAATTTGCAACAATGGATTCTTCAATCCTATGCTCAATCCAACAACATCTAGTTATGTAAACTTGCAACTCCACTAAATCTAAATTCACTAAATGAGCAAGCATCAATATATAAAAATTGTGTGAGAAGAAACAACTACTGGTTTCTCAAATCAACCTCCACTAAACCACCAAGAAAACCCATCACTTTATGCCTATCAATGCTCTATCATTCATCAAAATTTTCTAAATGGTCTTTTGGTTTGGTGTGCCTCATTTCTAGCTATTTGGATTATTTTTAAATTCTTAATTTTGTTACCATATGAGAAATTTATGGTCATTTTATTAAGACTAGGTCTCATATCTACGACCCAAACAAACTTTTCTCTTTTCCCAAAATAATAATATGCCAGTCAAACCTCCAAAATGATCATTACTCCTTGGCATGGATTTTCTCTTCTTAGCATTGCATTCAATGTATAATTCAATTTTTTCTTCCCTCCTTACACTCACTCTCTCCATCCCATCAATACTCATCATTCCAATCCTCCAACAAGATGCAATTTCAAATATTTTTGAATGGAGTTACCATTTAAAATAATTGTGCACTCACATGCTTGGACATGGAAGTTTTCCCTTTCAGAAAATTAACACTTCTCAAAAATTTTAAAACAATGAATCAATTTATTTATTTATTTTCCCATAATCCAACACCAAATTCTACTACATTGGAGGAGTTGAAAATTTCAATAATTTACACCTGCAGCCAAAAATCAAAATAAAACACAAGCATAAAACTTTAAAATATTTTTGGTTGTGCAGGACTGGTTGGTACCCATGGATGCTCCTACATTAGTTATTGGGGACTTACACTCCCCCATCTACCTACCTGAGAAATATGGGGGGCTTATGGATTATAATAACAGTGTGGTAGATCTAGCAGATTTTGTAGTACCATTGGGCTAATTGATTTAAACCTTCATGGCCAACCCTTCACTTGGACTAATATGAGACTTGGGGAAAATATTATATAGGTTAAGCTTGACCAGTACTTGTTCTCCCCCAACCGGGCTACCCTCCATAGCTCCAACTTGCAGGCCTTTCCTTGGACTTTCTCGTATCATAATATTAAATTGTTTCATTAGGATGACAAATTTTTAGTTGGTCCACATCCCTTTAAATATGAAATCATGTGGAGCTCCCACATGGACTTTAAGGATCAAATTTCAACTTTGTGGAATATTTCCATTCATGGTTCCCCTATGTTTTAGGTTTCTTAAAAACTCAAAAACTATCAAAAATTGGGTGAAAGGTTGGAATAAATGGTTCTTTGGAAATTTGTTTCACCAATAGAGGGATCTAATGGCTAAAATCAAAGATATCTTGGTCAAAATGGAAAATGGGGATGTTGGTGACTAGACTTTCCAAACTAAGAAAGACTATAGAAATGATTGGGCTAATTTCCTAAAAAATAAGAATTATTTTGGAAACAAAATATAGAATACAATGGTTGAAAGAAGGAGATCACAACTGCTCCTTTCATATTTCAAATCTTAAACACAAAAATAAATTGATGCATTCATGGCCATAGGGTCTTCAAATAAAACTATCCAACCATGTAGTGAGAACAACAAAACGGAAAATAAGTCAAGGTAACATAAAACAACCTTTATTAACTCTGAGGATTTTCATATTCACCAGAAACATGCTAGATTTATAGATTTGACATGTAGGCCTGATTACACAACATAAAACAAAACCCTATTTCAGACCTATATCAGCTCATAAACTTCTTATCACGACTTCTAGGATCTACTCAGCTCACTGCCCTCCCAAATGGTTTAATACATCGATATATATATATATATATATATAACAAATAAAATGTAACGTGTAGAAAATAACCAAGTTGGCCACCTCATCGGTGAATTACAAACATAAGTGAAATTTCATGGTACAGACCCAACAAAAAGATCAGACACATATCTATGAACATGGGAAAATACACCAATAAGATCGACAAGCAACATAAATGATCCACAATGATCCACAATTGCCGACGTAGAGTATGTAACATGTAGAACATAGGTCTGCTTACTCCAAGGATTTTCATCTTGTGAATGCATAGAATGAGCTGTAGACCCAAAGAGATATCGCTCATCAACCAAAGAACTTAGAATGATGTGCAAGAGAGATCCACAAACTAATGAAATGATCTTCACACCTGAAAACATGAAACTACATGCTAGAAAGGATATAACAAAAATAACTTAAATATTTTTGGGTGATGCAATATTGCCATGACCGAACGATTCTCCTGCATCAGACACCCCTGGTGAGAAAATATGTTCCATGAGAGGAACTCATGAACATCTGACAGGAACCAGGATGTGGAACCCATGATCATTCCTGATCCAAATGTCTTCTTTGTTTATACTTTTCTTCCTCCTAACCTCTTTTCTTTCCTCTTCTAGATCATTCAACTTCTTCTTCTCTTCACCTTCCTTTCCTTGCCTCATATCAGCACATTGTAGCAAGGGACATTTACCACCACTCACTTTCTTCTGCTCATTTGATCCACCTCTTCTACAGGACTCCATCTTATCTGCAACCAAAATATTCTATTGCATAATTTGACCCTTACACCCTTCCAATACCATCTTACTCTCAACTTTATCCAATAGGTTATTCTTCAAATCCATGCCATCCTCCAGTACAATCTCAGCACCCTACTTCTCAGCACTATAACTCTTAACAAGACTCAAGTTCCTTACGAGTTCCCTCCTCTTTATTCTTCAAGGAAGCCAAAGTAAACTTTTTCCCATCCTTCTCTATAGTAATCAGATTCCTTCTGCAATCATATATAGCTCCTCTATCAAACTACCAAGGTCTATCCAACAAAACATGACAGGCACTCATAGACAAAACATCACACAAAACTTCATCTCTGAAAGGGCCAATATTAAAGTTCACCAAGCACTTCTCTTTCACTTCTACTACATGATCATCTTGTAACCAAATTATCCTATAACGACAAGGATGCAGAAACCTCTTCAAACCAATTTTCTCCACCATCTCCTTAGATACCAAGTTATTAGTACTTCCACTATCCACAATGACCCTACAACACTTACCTCCCGATTTGCACATAGTTTGGAAAATATTCTTCCTTTGTGAAGTTCTATTCTCTTCCCTACTTTGCCTCATCAAGACTCTTCTAATCATAAGAGATTCTCCCTATTCTGGTTACCTACTCTTCATGAGCCATGAAACTTTTTTCACCAGCTCCTTTACTTGATCCCTCAGGACACTCAAAAGATCGATGTCCAATTTCTCCACACTTGAAACATTTACCCAATAATTCCTTGTTGCCATTTCCTCTCCTTTGTGTCCTCTAATATGGTTCCTTACTCCACTTAGATCTTGATTCCTCTTCCCTTGTCTGCTTTTCCTTGTTGCTGCTCATTTGCTTCTCTTTCCCTCTAGGATTATTCTGATGTCTTTTCTTCACTTTATCTTCTGCCTTAAGAGAATATTGGAAGGCATCCTCAACTATGGAAATCCTCAACATACGCATCTCATCCTAAATGTTAAATCTAAGGCCATTTATATACCTTGCCACTTTCTCCCTCATCATCTCTTAGTGCCCAGATCTGATTATCATCTTGTAAAATTCTTCAATATACTCCTTCACACTCATGTCCTTTTGCTTTAGGTTTTGTAGCTTCTTGAACAATTCCAACTCATATTCTTCCAAAATGAATTTATCCTTCATCCTTGCAACCATCTGCCTCCACCGAGTGATTTTCATTTCACCATTTTCCACTCTGTCTTTCTACAACTCTTTCCACCATAAAGCAGCATGTCCCTTTAATTTAGTTTGTGCTAGCCTAACCCTTAGTGGGTCTCTAATATCCTCAAGTTCAAAATAGTCTTCCAACTCTCCTATCTAGTCTATCAAGTCTTCTAGATTCAATGTACCAACAAAATTAGAAACCTCCACCCTATGACTTTTACTTGTGAGACTGCCCTCAACAATCTCTCTTCTCTCTCATATATCGGTCCTTCAACTTCTTTAGCCTCAAGCTCTTCTGCAGCCTCTTCATATTCATTATCCAGTTTAGGATTCCTCCTCAAGCCAACCAAGGTGTTATGGATCTCATTCCTCATCTCATTTAAAAAGTCCTCCATATTTTTCTCTATTCTTCTAGGGTTCATCCTTCTTAGTGGCATCTCTTCCTTTTCTGGGTTGCAACTGCCTTAGCTCAGCAATTTGACTACAAGGTTTCAATTTCCTCTGTCTCGATGATCTATTGAACACGCTTACAACTTGCCTCAAATCATTAATTTTTTTGCACAAGGAATGTCACAAGGACTGCAACTCATTCAATGTTCTCAACCCATTCTGATCTTCAACAATGAGCTCCTCAAGTCCTCATTAGTTGCAAGTCAGATTCCTAGTCTACCACTCCACAAAAAATCTTCAATAGGACTTCACAAACTCTTATGATCTCTTATGGAACAAACCTCAATCTGATACCATCTGATGCAGTCATACATGGAGGGTCTTCAAAGAAAACTACCCAACCATGTAGCAAGAACAACACAGCCGAAAATAACTCACTCTGATGATCTCTTATGGAATGAACCTCACTTTGATACCATCTGATGCAATCATGGTTAGAGGGTCTTCAAAGAAAACTATCCAACCATGCAATGAGAACAAGACAATGAAAAATAACTCAAGGTAATAGAAAAAAATATTTATTAACTCTGAGATTTTTCATGTACATATTCACCAACAACATGCCAGCTTTATAGATTTGACACGCAAGCCTGATTACATAGCATAAAACAAAACCCCATTCCAAAGCTATATCTGCTCATAAACTTCTTATTGCCGCTTCTAGAATCTACCCAACTCACTTCCCTCCCAAATGGTTTAAGAAATCCATATATATATATGTATATATATATATGTATATATATATATATGTATATATATATATGTATATATATATATATATCAATTAGAGCTTTGGAATGATCTGCGTCAGCCACAGGTAGAGAAAATCATAGCAAATAAAATGTAATGTGTAGAAAATAACCAAGTTGGCTACCTCATCGGTGAATTACAAATATAAGTGCAATTTCACAGTGTAGACCCAATTGAAAGATCAGACACAAACCCACAAACATCAGAAAATACACCGATAAGATCCACAAACAACATAAATGATCCACAACAATCCACAATCGCCGATGAAGAGTATGTAACGTGTAGAACACATGTCTGCTTACTCCAAGGATTTTTGTCTAGTGAATACATTGAATGAGGTGTGGACCCAAAGAGAGATCGCTCACCAACCAAGGAACTTAGAATGCTGCACAAGAGAGATCCACAAACTACTAAAATGATCTTCAAGCCCCAAAATATGAAACTACATGCTAGAAAGGAAATAACAAGAATAACTTAAATACTTTTGGGTGATGCAAGATTGCCACAAACCAAGGATGCTCCTACATCAAAAATGAAATAAAGAAGCTTAAATATGACAATGGGACTAAAAGTACCACCTCTTCTCAAATTAGGTTGATGGCTTCCACCTAATTTCAATAGTCCTTTGTTGACCCTACTCACATTTCGTTTGATGCTTTGGATGATAAATTATTGGATAGCACCCTCTCCATCCAAAATAACTTTGATAATGCACTTTTTCTTAGGCACATCACTCTTGAGTAAGTTAATTTGGTGGTGTTTAGCATGGGGGCATTCAAAGAATCTAGGTCAAATGGCTTTCTTTTAGCCTTCTTTTTAGATTATTGGGTTATTGTTGGTGAAGATATTCTACTTTTTGCAAAAGACTTCTTCAAAATCGGAAATCTTCTAAAATAGTTAAACCATACCTTCATTTCTCTCATTCCCAAAAATGTTAACCTTATAACTATGGAAAATTTTAGGCCAATATTTTAGAAAATCATTGCCAATTGGTTAAAACCCCTTTTGGATAAGATGATTATCCCTTGTCAAAAAATATTTGTTCCTGGTTGCCTAATTCTAGATGTTGCCATTTCTATTGAATAAGACAACAAGACAACTAAGGGGGGGGCGGTACATTAGTTGTAGCAACATTTAATCTTGAAAAATTTCACCAAAAGTTAGATCCACAAAAATTCACAAAACCTTTACTTTGTTAATGTGATTAATCATTTGGTGTAGAAATAGAATCTGAAAGTTGCAAAACCATACAGGGTATGTGCAAGATCATCATGGAAAAAATAGGCCCTTAAGTGGCAAAAAAATTAGAAAAATCGGAGTTAGGAAACTTGACATAAAAATTTGAATAAGTTATCTATATTATTTCAAAAATATGTAACAATAGAATCTGTAGAAAATTGAATGTAGTTTCTAAAATACTAGGCTTATTTAAAAAGAAAAAAATCTATTTTGTGAAAATTTGAAATTTCAATGCAATAGTACTTAAATTTCAGTGAAAAATAAGAAGTAGGTGTCATCGACCACCCTAACCACAATAAAATGATAATATTTTTTATAATATTTTAGATATAAGTAGAGGACTCATGTCCCATGTGATGCATATTTTTTTTGTAATTTTTTCTAAGTAAATTATTAATTATGAATTTTTATTGAAAATTTTAAAAATATTAAAACTTGTATGTCCGACCACCTTAACTTGGTCAAACTTCATGAAATTCATTTTTCTTTTTAATCCTATATTATACAAAGCATAGAATGTGACACATGTTTTATTCAAAAATATAATACGCTTTGAAAACTATAGATGTTTTTAATTAGCCTATCGATCAAGACTTTAGTCGTAATTTAATAGAAAATTAATAATAATTATTTATTAAATTCAAAGTAAAGCATAATTTATATTGGTGGAAATCTAAGAATCTCCTTTAAAAACCCTTTTTGTTTCATTAATTTTAGGTACAAAAAATGTCGTCAACCACATACCCATCATATTGCCACTTTTTGGCCCATCATGATCCTGCACATACCCTACACACAAAATTAATAGATTTAAATGGAAAACCGAATGAGGGAAAAACCAAGGTGAGGATTAACTTACACTATAAAGAATTCTAAAATTTGTATAATCAGTTCACTACTAGAATACGACACACTATCCAATAAGGGCTCATAGCCTGAGCTCACTACCACAAAATTACAAAGATAGAGGAAGAATGTTACAAAGAGAAGGCTATCTCAATGCAAGAAAAATTCCATCATAATTTTTCTCACAATCTTGTAGACAAACTTGAAAGATAGAGTACACCTTCATCTCACTGCCTTTAGGAACTCAACATCTATAAACTTGCAGTGATCTACTCAAATTACCATCACACACACACACACACATCTCGTATCTATAATTTTCATATATCTTATCCTTCATCATCAACAGAGCTCATATTTAAACCTTCTTCAACCTTGAGACCTTCCGAGGTTGGTCATACATACTTTGCATTGACAAATTCAAATTAGGTTAGCACCAAGGAATTCATGCAGTGGAAGAGAATGAGGGAAACCCAACCACATTCTTAATGAGGACCTAAATGAGTCCCAACATGTCTTAACACATTTACATAAGCTTCACAAGTAGTGTTTAACACAAGGTTGGCCAAAACCAATGCAAACACATAAAACAATTAAGTACACACATCCTTCCAAATGAAAAACTTCATTTGAACACAATCTAGAGTACGTAGTTAAGAATTATAAATTCATCCAAAACCTTTGCAATGAATTCTACTTGAAGAATATGATCATTTTGTACATTTTAATAACTCTGTCAAATACTATAATACACTGTAACTCTTAAACTCATCATCATCAACACCAAATCTCAATTCCTCTTGAACTTATCAAGACAAAAAACTTATCAACTTATTCTCAAAACCAAAATTCCTAAAACCATAATGTGGAGAAATGTGGAGCAAATAAATTTCTCCCAAACCATAGCTAGAAAAACTAAAATGCATAGCTCACACACTGGTGAAAATATCTCACATTGTGCAATGATCTAGAAGCCCAAATTCTGGATGTAGTAGATACCAAAAACTATGAAGAATACCTCAGATCCACACAATCATAGCTTCAACATAGCAGAAACATGTAGAGCAACTCAGATCATACACTAAACACTTGTATGACACTATTTACTTTGTTTATCAAATTTTCTCAAAAGCACTTGGACACCAAGTACCAGAGACACCATTTCAGAACACTACTTCACTCTAACACACTTCCTAACATAGCAACATAAAGATAACTTCATGTACTCACAACACTTCTTCAACATCTCAACTATACATGCACAAACTATAAACCTTCTTTATTAAAATTTTCTTAATATCCTTGACATATACAACCAATAACCAACTTCCTCAACACATAGTTGACATTAATGACAACAATAGTCAATTGACATCAATGAAAACAGCTTCATACTTGCAACAATTTCCCCCTTTGTCATTGATGGCAACACATGATGTGAAAAACCATCAAAGAAAACACAACTTTGAGCAACTTTTCTTGAATGGATAAGATTTTTCACATGATATTTTCTCTCCCACTTTGACATCAATGGAAAAGACAATATATTTTGCATTGTTCTCCCCCTTTTTCATTGAACCAAGATCTATACTAGCAGTGAATACTCCCCCTTAGGAGTACACATAATATTCTATACAATGACAAAAAATGAAACTACCTGTTCCCCCTAAGAGGTAGCCACCAAACATCCATCTAAAAGGAAGATAGATCCATAGATCCACTGGACTAATGCATCTCCATATTCATCTAGTTAAAGAAAGAAGGGGAAATAACCACCAACTTCTCTCAGAGATACTCAAAAGTATCTTTAGAAAGAGCCTTAGTAAATATATCAGCAATCTAATCATTTTTAGGAACATACTCAAGCTTTACTTCATTTTCCATGACCTTATCTCTCAAAAAGTGATATATGATTGATATATTCTTTGTTCTTGAGTGCATCACTAAATTCTTTAAAATATTAAATTACACTTGTATTATCATAGAAATGGAGATGGGATCATCATACATTAATTTGATATCCTTCAATGTTTATCTCATCCATAAAACTTGTGTGCAACAAGATGTCACAACAATATACTCATCCTTTGTAGTGGATAAGGAAATTGAACCTTGCTTCTTACTTAACCATGACACCAATTTGCATCTAAGAAAGAATGCACCACCACTTGTACTTTTCCTATCATCAACACAACCTACCCAAACTGCATCTATATAAGCACTTAGTGTGAAATCAGTATCCCTAGGATATTATAAGCCATGATTTGAAGTTCCTTCTAGATATCTAAATATCCTCTTAATAGCTACAACATGTGTATATTTAGGATCCTCTTGAAATCTAGCCACAAGATAGACTACATGCATGATATCTGATCTGGTAGTAGTTGGATACAACATTCCACCAATCACGGATTTGTATTTTCTCTAATCAGCCTTAGGTGAATCATCATCTTTACTCAACTTGTAGCTAGTCACCATAGGAGTGCAAACCAATTTGGAACCTTCTATCCCAAACTTTTTCAACATTTGTTTTACATATTTTGACAGTGAAATGAAAATCCCTTTATCTATTTAATTGATTTTCAGCCCAAGAAAGAAATTCATCTCACCCAACATAGACATCTCAAACTCTTTATGCATCTCTTCACCAAACATCTTATACATAGGTTCATTTCCTCCAAAGATAATATCATCCACATACACAACTACTCTCAAGATCTTCTTATCATCAACTTTGAGATAAAGATTGATATCTATAGTACCTTTACTAAACCCTTGTTGAATCAAATATTTGTCCAAATTTCTATACCAAGCTCTGGGAGATTGCTTCAAACCATATAAAGCCTTTTTCAATTTGCAAACCATATCTAGTTGATCTAACAAGTAAAATCCATCCAATTGTTCCATGTAGACTTCTTCTAACTCACTATTTAGAAATGTAGACTTCACATCCATCTGGTAAACTTTAAAGTCTTTATAAGTAGCAAATACCAAAAGCATTCTAATAGCTTCCATTATAGCTACTTGAACAAATGTCTCCTAAAATATATACCTTCCACTTAAGTGAGTAACCTTTACATAGAAACCTTTCTTTATTCTGGACCACTTCTCTATTCTCATTTAATTTGTTTCTAAATACCCACTTAGCTCTAATTATGTTCTTATTTTCTAGTCTAGGAACCGATTCCTAAGTTTGATTTTTCTCAATCTAAATGAGTTATTCCTCCATTGCTTTCATACAATGTTCATCTTTACATGCCTCACTCATAGGGTTCAACTGTAGAAAGTAAAAGTAGGTGTAGACATCGAAATCTAGTTTAAGCCTACGACTTCAATAGTCTTCATAATTCATATTCTTCATGGTCATGATTAAATAATCCTAATTATTTAATTAATTTACCTTAACATTAATTCTTCTATTAATTAAATAATCTTAATTATTTAATTACTTTACACTTTTCTTTATTCCATCTGATTAATTAAATAAACACTTTTTATTTAATTATGTTACTAATTAACCTTATCTTTCTTCTTCGATTAAATAAATTCTTATTTAATTTACCTTTATCATATTTCAACTATAATTAAATAAATCCTTTATTTATTTAATTATTCATTTAAACTCCTTTATCACTTAATTAAATAAATCTCATTTATTTAATTATTCTTCAAATATCAAATCTTGAATTAAATGAATTATTTAATTCATAAATTCTATTTTAATGCATTCCTCTATATTTGGATAATTATGTGAGTTATCTAGGTATTCACTTTGACTCGACTTGACATCTATTTAAATCGCTCAGTTAACTCTGGATTTAATAATCTGAGTTGCTTGCATGAATAATCTATTTGTCATATCATTCAGTCATCTAGTTCTAACTCAATTGTGTGTAGATGCACATTAATTAAATAGTTCTAATTAATTAATTATTGTGCCTGCATTCAAACTGAGAGTCGCTTTAATCCATCTTTATCTTTGTCATGCAAAGACTATTCTTCTATTTTCAAATACCAAACTTGGAGATTAAATCATTTATTTAATCTTTATTTCTATTTCTAATTTGTATCACTCTTGTCACTACTAACATTTATTAGAATGCATGTCTAATCTGTCGATCTCAACCATCTGTTGATCTTTTGATCTTGACCTGTCATTCAAATGATCAATTTTCTATAAATTGGGTCATTCATCATTCCAATCTCTCTCAAAATCTTATGACTTTTTCGAGCAACTATCTTGAATCTTTGATGTTTTGCTAAATCACTATCATAGGCTATACTTGCACAAACTTTAAAAATCTGAGGGCAATTATACTACAATGACAAAATGGAGAAGGGAAATTGAGATTATACATGGAAATACGTACATATTTGGTGAGATTGTTTAGTTTTATTTACGTTTTGGCTTTCCTTTGTTATTTGTTGCTTAGCTTAGATTTCATTAGAGCTTAGATCACATTGAGTGTGTGCTTTTAACCTTTGTCTTGTGCATTTTCTAGACTTTACATTTGGTGAACCCGACGTGAAGACACCATCTTCATGTATCCGTAGAATTTTATTTTTATTTTGCAGATTTTCGTACAGAAAAATGCATCAGATTGACAAAACACCACAATTCAAATTTGAAGATGCATCAGTTTGAGGAAACGCCGCAATTGACATTCGAAGATGCATCAGTGTGATGAAGCAACACAATCAACTTTCTAAACCGCATTTGACACCAGAAATGACACATCTGACAAATTCTTACGCATATGTCATTTTCTGAGCCACAACTAACTAGTAAAATAGCGAGATGCATTTGATAGAGAAAATAATGCATTTGACTAGTATATTTTAGGATTAGATTTTCAATTTATAGTTTCCTTTCATGGTTTTATTTTCACTAATCTTTTGTTTTCAGCGTGTGTCTTGAGGAGTTACTGAAATTTTTGCAGATCGATAGTCAGAGACCAATATCAAATTACTAATGAATCTTTTTGTAGAATTCATGTCGAAGACCCTAGTTAAATTTTTGAAACAGATTGTTTGGTAGTGTATCAAATCTTTCATTTGGATTAAAATTAACAAGTGTCTATTGTGTTTGGTGCGAAAGCACAATTGTGTAATTACCCTCATGATTTGGTGCATCAGAGTATCCTCTGCCCTTGTGCATCCATGCAATCCTGGGTGTAAGAGAAATGGTTATTAACTCTAGAACTTGGGTCTATTTTGGTGGGAAAAAATACTTTCCCCAAGATGACTTAGACCAGTAGCACCCTAAACCCAAGGGACTTCCAGCTAGTATATAAAAGTGGATTCTTGGGGAAAGCTCAAGAATCACATGTATGGTTCTAACAAGATGGATTTGAAAGGGGACTCTTGCCGCATGGATCATGCCCTACGAATAGAATTCCCTAATTAATTTCCTTTGTTTGTAGTGTCCAAAATCCTTCTATTTATTGGTGCAACAGGTCAAACTTGTGAAGCTGTCTCATATTCTTATGGTTCATTTGTAGAGATGAAGGTGTGCCATGATGGGTACTGTACCTTAGCTGCCCTGAATGACGTTAATGATTCATGGAGGGGAGCTAGAGGGGTCAAGCTACTAATCATCCGCCTTGAATAAGCATAGTTGGGGAAACCCAAGTGAGAAATCAGTAAATATTGTCCTTCATAGCCTAGGATGTGCTTGTCTGTTGTCAAATTAAACATTCTTTGAGTCCAAAATCAAAATGAAAACACTTTGTCTTATGATTGTCTTTGTTTTCCAGAACTTGATCATAGAAAATGACGTCAATTTTATATCTCAAATCACTGAAAATACACAGAGAGTCGCAACTGTTCACTAGAAGGTCACAATTGATTTTTAGAGTCACATCTATTTAACCTCAAGTCACATTTTTTAGTATTAGTCACATCTTTTTAGCATCAAGTTGCATCTGCCAGATTAGCTCGCATTTGCTTGATGAAAAACCACATTTGTCTTCGGAAACTGCATATGTTATATCCTGCGTCGCAATTTCCATTACAAGTCACATTTGTGAGAAACTTAACCGCATTTGTTTGACACTAAATACTAAACATTTACCAGAAACATGCAATTGATCACCGAAAAACCACAATTGTGAAACATAACCGCATCTGTGAAACCCTACGACGCATTTACCTGATTACTAGAAAACCATAATTCACAGTCACTGTCTAGTCAACAAGGTTATACCAATCTTTCAGTTGTCTTTTTACGAGCAATCCTTGAACAGAAACCTAAAAAGATTTGCTCAATTTTGTATCCTTTAGGTATCATTTAGTCATAACTATAGTCATCCTAGTTCCAAGTTTTAGTGTCATCTTAGAGTATATACTAGCTTTAGATCAAAATTTTAGGAAGGTCACTTTTACAAACTTTAGGATAGGTCCACCATCTGCACTTTAGAAAATCATAGTGTCAATGAAATATGTCATTGAATCTAGTCCTATCATCTTATCCTTTGTCCTATAGAGAGTCCGCCTAGCTCATTAGTCTAGTTAGGAGACTCAAGTTATCTTTGATCCTTGTCCTACATTGGTTCCTTGACATAACTAAATTGACTCCTTGGTTAGACTTTAGGTAGTTGGTACCCTTGTCTTAGGTTTATGAAATTGATTACCTTAGAAGCTTAGTTGGACTTTGCATTTGTTTTCATTTTAGAACATTCCTTATTGTCATATTTAGAAAATCCCAAAAACATAGACTAGAGTCATATTGTCCGTAGACGTAGTTTTTCATTTCTTGCATATTGAGCTTGTCTTACATGGTTGAAACTAGATCTAACAGAAGAGAGAGAGAAAAGATGTCAAACCCAAATGAATTCATCAATCCATTTTCCTCAAGACCTCACAAGACTTACTAGACAAATTCACCACTAGAAACACTCAAGGGCACATTATGACAGAAGACATAGAGTTTGTTGCACAAGACCCTGAGTTTTCCTCTTTTGTAGATAAGTACCTAGCAAACGATCATCAACGATGCTTACCCAAATTGCTAGTTGAAGGTGCTACCCTACCTATAGGATTTGATATTAGCACCTTACAAACTCAACCTACACAAGGGACAAACACAATGACTGCTAGTACTACTATTCCTCAGGTAAGCACAACTATGCCATCTAGCACACTTAGACATAGTACAATAGTCCACACTTCTCCATTTGGTATGTCCTGACATGACATCGAGATTTAGTTTCACTATAGAGGCATCATCATCCACTCCCTCTGGTCCTTGTTTTGGGAGTAAAAGACCTAAAACGTCAGCTTCTACACCATATGTCAGTGTCACAAGTACCATATCATAGTCAATAGCCATACCTGATGCTAGTGTCACAAGCACCATACCACAGTTGATGGCCATACCTAGCGCTCAAGTCACTAGTACTATACCACATATTACACAAACAGGAGGCATTCCCTCATTCCAATATGGCAATCAGAATCCATTTTCCTAGATGGGCAGTCATAATCCATTCACATAGATTCTGAATCATAATCCCTTCTCCTAGAGTGGTAGTCAGAATCTGTTCACATAGATTCCAAGTCAAAACCATTTTACAAGATTTTGAATCATAATCCTTTCTCCCATAGTGGTAGTCAAAATCCATTCACACAAATCCCAAGTCAAAACCAATTTATGTAGATTTTGACCCAAAACACGTTTACCAACATTTCAAATCCAAACCCACCTCAAATACCAATGTTCAATCAAAACCCATCAAAAGACTTTGGATTTTAGAATACATACACAGATCTGCATAATCCACCTAGCACATCATTGACCCAGGTTGACGTCTTACAAACACAAATGCATGCACTACAAACACAGATGGATAACATGGCGGTGTCAACTAAGAAATCCTTTTCAACAAAGGACATATGCCCATTTCCCTTTGATAGATCATTGTACGTTACCCCTTTCCCTCACGGGTATGTCATACCAAATCTCCCTAAGTACAATGCCAAACGGAATCTAATAGAACATATAAGGAAATTTTCTACCATGTGCATAGATGTCGCTTATGACCCCACGTATCTTATGAGACTATTTCCAAGAAGTCTTGTAGGAATTGCACTAGAGTGATTTTAAGGTCTAGACTATGGCATCAGATCTTGGGGTGAACTGGCTGAGAAATTTGTTGAGAAATTCTCCTTCAACATAGACCACAAGATAAATATAGCAACCTTGTGTCACACAACACAAGACAAAGGTGAAACATTTACCACTTTCTTTCAGAGGTGGAGGACTATAGCCAGCCGGTGTCCTGTCAAGATACTTAAAAAACAAAAAGTCACTATGTTCTAGGAAAACCTTCATGCAAAACTAAGGAGTAACTTAAGGGTACATTGTTGTCCATCTTTTTCAGAACTAGTGGAAAAAGGGGTTATAATAGAAAATGATCTCATTGAAAAAGGTGAACTTAAGACATCAATATCCAATAGAAATCCGATCGTGCAAAACACCCCCAATGACTGAAACAGATTTTGGTCTCGCAACAAAAATGTCACCAATGATGGGGTAGTTGATGCTAAAACTATACAAGCAGGACCAATCATCACATTACAAGGACCTAATACTTCTACCAATACCCTTAATGTTGTCAATCAACCATCTAACACGATCCAAAATACTCAATGTCCACAACAAATAGGTTTCAAAAACGTCAATTCACTCCTCTATGGGAACCCATTGAGTCTGTATTCAAACAACTATTACAAAATAATCTTATATAGCCTCAAGAGCCAAGACAATTTAAACTAATTTGGTGGGATGACAATGCCTTTTGTGATTATCATAGAACTAAGGGACATAACCTACAAAATTTTCACCAACTAAAGAATATCATACAAGATCTTATCGAAAGGAGAATAATTGAAGTTAGTGGACAGAAACAAAAGTCATCAAACACTAATCATCAAGCCTTTTCTGATCCACTACATGACCATGGGCCCCAGTTCGAGTAATAAGATGAATATGTCAGCCAACTATGCAACTATTAAGCATGATTATAATAGTGGAAAAACCATTCATCACCTTTGTGTCATTGATGAGAATATCAATACCATTACTATCAATACAAATCCTGAGTGTACAGTCAACACTTGTCGTACAAAGATCAATATCCAAGGTCCTCCATCGCAGCAAATGCCACAACCTTCTAAGTCACAATATAACCTACTTGACCAGTTGGGGAAGACCCCAGCCCAAATCTCAATCTTGGAACTATTGCATATCTCTCCTGAGCATCGATCTATTCTAGATAAGGCTTTACAAAACACCATGGTTCCTAATGATCTTGATGTCAATCATTTCCAGGAAATGGTGGGATACTTGACCAATAATCATCGTGCCACATTTTTTGAACAAGACTACGCAACTGAAAAGATAAATCATAATGATCCTTTGCATCTTGAATTCTTTGTTGATAACACCAAAGTTAGATGAGTTTTGGTACATAGAGGAGCGGAGTTAAATTTGTGCACTTTAAAACTAATTAAAACATTAGGTTTCTCAGAGGCATGTGTAGACACCACCAAAATTATTGTCATAAAAGCTTATGATGATGAGGAATGAAAATCAAAGGGGGTGGTAACACTTCCTATCAGAATTGGTCCTGTGGTAATGGAGAAGAAATTCCAAGTCTTGGATCTCACCCTTCCATATAACCTTTTGCTAGGAAGACCATGGATTCATGCCATGAAACCAGTCCCTTCCATGTACCATCAGTGTCTCAAATTCCCTTACAATGGAAATGAAATAACTATAGATGGTGACCGGGACCCATTCCAATACTGCACCAATCTAAAAGAGATACCCCAATGCCAAGTGCCAGTAAAGCAAGAGGCTTCATCATCCAATTTATCTCACTATGTCGATCCAGCTACCCTCACTCAAACGTCTATTTCACATTCAGGTCCTACCACTCCTAGGGTTGAGATCCAAGACAAGGGTTGTGGAGAATATTACATAAGACATCTTATTGTGTTAGCCATTTGATTCCTCCTAATTCATATGGTTTACCTACATCAAATAGGAGACAATCTATGGTCACTATACACATTCCTCCCACAACTTTCACTAAATGGGGTGAATTAAGCAAAGAAGTTGTAGATGCAAAAGATGTCACTTCCTGGTTGTACAAGGAAGACAATGAAGAACCTCTCTCACTTGCTCACATTCCTACATATCTATATGGAAAAGGTTTTACAATTATGCAAATCAAGGGATATAATGGACATAGCGGTTTAGGCTTAAATCAAGATGGAAGGATTGAACCTATCTTTGTTTCTCAATGGACAAAGGGCTTGGGTTTCAACTGATTCAGATTGGTGTTCCTAGTATCACATCACCCTTACTCGAGGAAGTAGGTGCTTTAGAAGATATTGAGACATCTCACGAACCATCTAACCAACACCACTGTGACTCCCCAGACTCAAACGAATATGAGTGGGATTCCTTATCCTCTACCTCTTCCATGGACCTTGACAAGCTATTTGGAGAACTTGAATTAATGTTTAGATCCTCACCAAATCCATTGAATTCATGTCCACCAAAGAATATGACCAAAGAGGAATGGTTTAAACATTACTATTGGGAGTCACTTGATCCTACCTCTTGGCAGCCTGATACATCTATTTCAAATAACCAAACCTTGGCATTAGGCCCACCTCTCAATCCACCTAGACCTAAACCAAAGAGAAAAGAGGACTTAGTACAAGATTTTTGTGACTATATGAACAACTCAATCCTTACCTTTACTTCGTTAAACTTTGATATCTTCGATGATGACATGCCTTTAGTTTATCCCCAAATTATTGATTGGGATCAACAAGACACACCCGTCTTAGATATTTTTGAGAACGACGAAGCAATTGCTAAGTTCCTGGGATTACAAGAAGGCATACCTTGTGGTGATATAAGGCTAGTTTTGCCATTGACTTGTACAAAAAATCATATTTTTGGGAATCTGTTCAACCCTCTAGTCACAAAAATGAGAAAAAGAATAAACAAGATAACAAGGATGAGTCTCTAGGTGAAAACTAAAAGGTGCCTCTAGACACTGAAAAAGTAAAAAGAAAGGATGCATATGAAGGCGAAAACCTCTCTGAGGCACCTAATGATGGAGGTTTGAACATTCTCCCTGTTACATAGGAAAAGTCTCCCATGCTCGTTAAGGAGTTAGTAGAATTCAACATAGGTATAGAAGAGAATCCTCGACTGGTTTATTTTGCAGCATCATTGACAATAGAAGAGCAGCTAGAATTCCACAACTTCTTTGCACAAAGAAAGATAAATTTTGCTTGGTCATATGCATACATGCCTAGGTTGGATCTTGAACTTGTTCTACATCACTTTCCCTTACAACTAGGTGTCAAACCAGTGAAACAAAAATTGAGGAAAATGCATCCATAGAATGCTTTACTAGTGAAGGCAGAACTCAAGAAACTGTTAGATGTTGGTTTCATTAGATCAATCAACTATGCAGATTGGATTTCCAATCTTGTACCAGTCACTAAACCAACTGGGGGCATCTGCATCTACACTGATTTTAGAGATATCAACAAGGCTTGTCCTAAGGATGACTTCCCTTTGCCTAACATAGACATGATAGTTGACATGACAGCAGGATATGAGATGTTGTCCCTTATGGATGGATTTTTAGGATATAATCAGATAAGAATTACAACTAAATATCAACCTAAGACAACTTTCACCTGTCCTTGGGTAATGTATTGCTGGAACATTATGCCTTTTGGACTCAAAAATGCTGGAGCAACTTATCAACATGCCATGACCACCATCTTTCATGGCCTAGTACACACTCTTATGGAGGATTATGTTGATGACCTTATAGTTAAATCCAAGACAAGGGCAGAAAATTTACAAGTCTTAGATAAAATATTTCAAAGACTGGAGAAGTATAAAGTGAGACTCAACCCTAAGAAATGTGTATTAGGAGTAAAGTCAAGAAAGCTTTTAGGCTATATCATTTCTAGATGAGCCATTGAAGTGGATCTAACCAAGGTGAAAGCAATTATGGACATGCCTCCACCAACTAATCTTAGTCAGCTAAGGACATTACAAGGAAAACTACAATCCATCAGAATATTTATAGTGCAGTTAGCAGATAAGACACATCTTTTTCAACATCTACTTAAGAAAGGGGTACCCTTTGCATGGACAATTAGGTGCAGAGAGGATTTTCAATTGATTAAAGAATATCTAATCACACCCCTAGTCTTAATCCCACCTGTTGAAGGATGACCACTGATTCTTTATATTACAAC
Organism: Sequoia sempervirens; assembly: GCA_007258455.2. Classification (NCBI taxonomy): domain Eukaryota; kingdom Viridiplantae; phylum Streptophyta; class Pinopsida; order Cupressales; family Cupressaceae; genus Sequoia; species Sequoia sempervirens. Next base: position 364,427,661 of record VDFB02000015.1, read on the forward strand.
AACCCATTCATCACTTAGAGCATTGCTTGCACAGAATGACAATGAAGGTCATGAAATGGAAATATACTATATCAGTCGGACTTTGGTAGGTTATGAGCTCAACTATAGTACCATTGAACATGCCTATCTTGCAGTAGTATTTGCTACCCAAAAATTAAGGTACTATATGTTGAACCATCGAACAATGTTGATTGCCAAAATAGATCCTTTGAAATATCTTCTTAGCAAGGCATCATTAACAAGGTGACTGGCCAAATGGGTTATGATACTTAGTGAGTATGATATCCAATATGTAGAAAGAAAGGATATTAAAGGACAAGTCATCATTGATCAATTAGCTAATGCACCACTACAAGCTGATCACCCATTAGTTGCAGACTTTCCTGATGAGTTTATATTTACAATTGACACAAACACAACATGGAAACTGTACTTTGATGGCTCACATACAAATCATGGTTTAGGGGCTGGTACAGTTTATCACACCATAGGGTGATTCCATCCCGAAATCATTCAGAATTGCATTCCCATGTACTAAGAACATAGCAGAGAATGAAGCTCTAGTGACAGGGTTACACATAGCAGTCAAGTGGAAAATTAAGAACCTACAGGTATATGGTGATTCTCAACTAGTAATCAAATAGGTAAATGATGATTATGAGACTAAGGATGAGAAGATTGCTCCATACAAATGCATGGCTGATAGCTTTAAAGATTACTTTGACATGGCTGAATTTCATTAGATACCTCATGTTTTAAACAGGGCAACAGATGTTATGGCTACAATTGCATCACTTCTAGACATTCCTAACAATGTTCCTAAGTTTGAGTTTTTGGGTAGAACAGCTTTTGGTCCCAGCCTATGATATCCCAAATTTTCAAATGGTGTGTGATATTGTTGGTCCTGATTCCCCATGGTACAAAGAAATCTATGACTACCTTCATGTCAAAATCATACCCACTTCCTTGTCAAACAACCAATGTAGGACATTCCTTTGAAAGTCTTCCAAATATACCATCGTCGGAGACACCCTATATAGATGCGCCTTAGATAATACCCCATGGAGATATCTCAATTCTAATGAAGCACAAGAAACCTTGTGAGGGGTGCATGAGGGTATATGTTGTTCCCATTCTAGTGGTCCTACCTTAGCCAAAAATATTATGATACTGGTTTATTATTGGCCTACTATGGAAAAGGACTCATATATCTTTGTAAAGAAATATCGGCAATGCCAAGTTCATGGAGACTTGATACATGCACCAACACAAGAGCTCTGTCCTATCACGTCACCATGGCCCTTCACCCAATGGGGACTTTACCTCATAGGTAAGATCCACCCCACATCATCCAATTGCCATAAATTCATCATCATTTCCATTGAGTACTTTACGAAGTGGATTGAAGCCATTCCTATGACATACATTACCAACAAATAGATTTCTAAGTTTATCCTAAACTATATTATCTGACGGTATGGTGTCCCTCAGTCCATAATCACTGATAATGGCTGCCCATTTAAGAATCAAGAATTCTTCCATCTTTGTGATGAATTTCATATTCAACATCACGTTTCCACTCCCTACTACCCACAAGGTAATGGCCAAGCAGAGGCATCTAACAAAACCATCATTACAATCCTCAAAAATACTGTCAATGATGTTGGCCATGATTGGCATTTACAGCTTAATCCTGCCTTATGGGCTTATCGCACAAGTATCTGTACTCCCATTGGCACCACTCCCTATTCACTAGTATTTGGTTCTAAAGCTATTCTTCCTATTGAGGTCAAGATTCCTTCCCTGAGGGTATTCTTGAAAGGCCACATTGATGACGGAGAGTACCGAGTATCAAGACTCCATGAGCTAGAATTCCTAGATGAGTGAACACGTAAGGCACTAGACCATCTCCAAGCATATTAGAATCACCTTCATCGTAGCTATACCAGGAAGGTCTTCAACAAAAACTTTGACATTGGTGACCTTGTTTTGATGGAGAACTCGAAGAATCAAGCAGAAAGAGAAAAACCAGGAAAGTTTGAAAAAAATTGGTTAGGACCTTATATTATTATAAAAGCCTTTGGATCAGGAGCATACCAACTCTCTACTCCTAAAGGGGAACCATTGTCCTCCCCAATCAATAGTCTTCATTTGAAGAAGTTCTATGCATAGCTTTTGAGAGCCTTGTCTTAATTAGCGAAAATACAAAAAAAATATAGTAAAGAGAAAAAATCGTTACCAAGGTGAAAACCTGGCAAACAAACATCTTGGTAACACCAATAAAATTAGATAATCTCAAACATAGTAAAGAGAAATAATTCATCTAATAGTGAAAACCACTTCGGTGGCACTTTGGATAAGTACCATGGTGAAAACCTGGCAAAAAGGAACCATGTGTAGTTGACTCTGCTCCTTTGTCTACTATCATTCTAATCTAATCCATGCACATAGTCCACATCCCTATACATACACCCTATCCCTATACATAGTCCACTTCCCTGGACATATCATTTATCTTTCCCATCCATCACTTGTATATACCATTCATAATAAGTGGTAGTCTTTCCCATAATCGGGAACGATTGACATCGAGTGCATTTCATATCCCCCATTTTATCCTATTCAAAATCATTGGTCTTATACTCGACTGGGGGAAAATACTCAATGTGTGTCATATTGGTTCTTCCATTAGCCTTGTTGAAGATGTAAAACCATACAAAAATCCAAAAACATCACAAAATGTCCTGAGAAAATCCAAAAACGTCAGAAAACTTCAAAAAGACAAAAAAATCAAAACATGTCAAAAATCCAAAAATAGAGTTAGAGTCAATTGCACTTGTGAGTCCTTGTTGTTTGTCGAAATACGTTGCCTCTATGACTGGAATTAGGCAAGGACATCTGCCGATGTGCCCCCAAGGCATTAGGTTAGTTTTTTTAGGTTAGTATGTATAGAATCATGACTCAGTCCATCTGTCTATATGACAAGGTCATTGGTCGTGTCGAACTACAAAGTCTCTACGTGTATAACGTAGGCAAGGCCATCAAGCAATGAGCCCCCAAGGCCATACTAGTTCAGTCCATTAGGGTTCATCACATTCACTATCACACATTTTTTCTATTTGTAGTCAGTCTTGTCAGTCAAATTCAAGTCGAACTACGAGGTCTCTGCATGTATAACGTAGGCAAGGCCATCAATCAATGAGCCCCCGAGGCCACACTAGGTCAATCCTTAGGGTTTTTCATCACCCATAGTCAATTTTCCACACATCATATCAAGTCATGCATCAATCTGGTGAACAAGTCAGCAATATCTCTAAGTCACAACAAACAAATTACTAATGAAATAATTAAAACAAATCAACTAATGTCTGCTATAGGATGTGTCCTTCCTGGAGATAGACATCATCAAAACAATCAACCTTTGTCTTATTCAGGATAATTCCTTCCTGAATAGTGATATCAACAAAACAATCGATGTCTTATATAGGATGAGTCCTTCTTGCATATTGATATTGTCAAACAATCAAACATAGCCTTACGTAGGTTATCACATCAACGACATCTGACTCAATGTCTTATATGATACATGTCTTTCTAAAACCAAGCCTTGTCATGCCTTATATAGATAGTCATAACATTGAAACCAAACTCATAGTCTTATTCATTATGTGTATCTCCTACAATTAGGCTTTATCAATCAATCCTTTTATCAATCGAAACAATCAAACAAATAGATCAAGTTTTGGAAAATATTTTACTGGATTTTTGACTTTATGGCTTATTTAACTATCTTTTCATTTGACTTTATGATAGGAATTATGTTACTAGCTTTCTCAAGGATGTCCCATGAAGGATTTAGAGAAGCAACGATGTATCATAATTTTGTTTTCTTTGACTGTTGTCTGTTGACTATCTTTTAAATTTGATTTTTGAGTCATGTTACTAGTTTCCTCAAGGATGTCCCATGAAGGATTTAGAGGAGCAATGACATCTCATGACCTGTCTTTTACTTTGTTTGTTGTCTGTGGTTTTTCCTAACAAAAAATTTGGGGCAACTTGTGCCCTTAGTATGAGTTAATGATAATCCTTGTCTGCGACTGTCTATTGTTAGCAAGTGGATGACCTTGCACGCCTTGATCTATGTCATATCATGATGTTTGTCTCCATTTGTATTAGTCCCACCCAATGATGATAAAGTGAAACACCTTTTGTGATATAGCGAAACATCAAATATTTCTAATGCTAACATCCATCTCATTTCTTTTATTATTTCTCAATCTTGCTTTCCATACTAACAGTTATTCTTTCTTGCATTATGATGGAGTCCTGTGACACACCCAAAAAATAAAATCATAATGCATATACACATACATGTTAGAAAAATACATACATATAGGCATTTATCATATCTAGGACATCATGGCATAATAGACATTCATCATCATACAATACATATCATCAACATTCCATGTACATAACAAATGTAAATACATGCATCACATTACATTTCTATAGCATCACATGTAGAAAGCATGGTACATATAACATCACATTGCATCTCATAATTATAAATTACATACATAACATCCATTGACATCATAAATATTCAACATACATCATCACATAGAATCAACATCACATCATAAGCTGCATAAACACATCATAAACTAGCTATGATCATCCATCACATAGGCATCTCATATAAACATGACATATATACATAAACAACTACATAATCAATAAATAGAACTGCATATCATGTGAATCGCCACCAAAATCATATATATATATCCCTCAAAAGTGTCGCATCACAATTTCATAATGTATCACATAAATATGGAAGCCCACATGCTATCTAATCATAATACAATGTCTTAGTACATGTCCAAAAATGTCCCTATCTAGAACTGCCACTGCTATCATGACTAGATTGTGCAGATGACTAATGTCGAGATCCGAATGATCTGTGACCTAAGTGGGGCCTGTCATATGGACCTTATCTCTGTGGTTGCTCCACACCTTCTATGCTAACTATCCTAGTGTGGGTCTTAGTTTGTGACCTGCTGCTATGTGCATGTGAGAAGTTGGGAGCCCATCTCTCTAGAGGAACCTCTGCCTAATATAAATCTCAATAATAAGTCTCCCTCTCCTTGGCTCTGATGAACTCTCTGGTAAATGCAACTACTAGCCCAGTACATAAAGCTCTGATCTCTGTGAATATCTGTTTGGTATCCTACCTCTGAGCTATGGCCTGATCTCTGTCCATGATGGCTCTATCCCTCTCCATCTATAAAAAATATCTCTCGGACATTAGGACCCTCATCTTCTCCTTAAAGGATGCAATCTAGGCATGAAGTGTAGTAGTATCGGGATCAACTTCCCCTGTGTCACCCTATCTAACCCTTGGCACACCATCCTCCTCATCCTCCTACTCCTCCAGAATCCTATCTCGAATATTCCACTCATGATCATCATGCTCATCATCATCATCCTGATAGGCACCCAACAAGCCTAGGGCATCAATCTCTGCCTCCTCTCTGTCTGCCTCCTCCTTTGCAGGAACATCTAGAATGGCCTCCTCTCTAGGATGCTCCTCCTCCTTGGCAATCTTAACATCTACCTCCTCTCCACCTCTGCCAATATCTGGCATGTGCACATCCTCCTCAAATAATCCCTCCTCATGGATGGGTGAAAATAGTGGCCCTCATCCCCTCCGTCCATGCCTCCCTCTCCTACCACCTCATCAACCACCTCCACCACCATTCCCATCATCACCATGGCCTCCTCCACCTCTCTGATCTTTGCCTCTGCCATGCCTACCACACAGTCCTGTCCCTCGCCACTCAATTAGCGTAGGCTGATCTAGATCTATAAGGGGTATCGGCCTATGCACGAAGCACCACTAATCATAAGCCTCTGTGGTACCTAGGTCTACCAGACCATCTCTCCATCCCCATGGAACTTCCTGCAATGCATCAATATCTACCTCAGACATAGCCATTGGAAACTCTAGATCCCATAAAGGGATCTCTTGTGAGGATCTTGCAAACTCAGCCCATCCTCTTAGCACATCTTGTACCTCTCTAAACTCTCGCGATACACGATCTAGCAGATGTCACTTTATAATATGGACATGTGAAATGGTATGCCCAATTAGGTACTGTGTCTAGTGGAAAAAAGGAAAATTGTCATCCTCATCCAACCACTCTGCACATCCCAAGTATGGTCTCCATGTAAACTATACCATCATGTCAATGGCATGTCTGAAAAACCTAGTATCTTCCACATGGTGCTGAGTGTTAGCCCCCACATAAAAGAAGGCATAAGGTGCTCTGTGCTGCACATCAACTGTAACTGATGGCTGAAAGATGGCAATGTGTTCCCACGCCCATACCATCAGGAGCATGGTACCACAACTCATGGACTGATCCTCTCCATAGGCTATATCATGCAAGTGAAAATATAACATGCCAAGGAGACAAGGACCCCAAGCATATACCTCCTGTCACTCTAACATACCCACTAGTGTCTCTCCCTAACCCACGGGAAAACCATGACCTTGATAGTTAGGAAGCACTATACCACCTATTAATGTGCATAATAGACAGTCCAACTGCCTATACCTCTGTGCTAATACACACCATCTAATCTCATAATGATCAAACCCTAACTATCTAACATCAGCATGAGGGTAGTATCTGCACATCTCAGCAACACCCCTCTGGGTATCATACCTCACCCTTGTGCCTCTAATGGGAAGTCTCAAGATCCTGTAGATGTCCTCTAAGGTCACTGTCGCCTCTCCAATAGGCAGGTGAAATGACGATGTCTCTGAGTGCCACCGCTCACACAACGCTATTAATAAAACTCGGTTCACCCAAATCTGGGGCATGTCTGCCACATGTAGAAGCCCTAGGTGCCATAAGAATCGTCTCTCTGCACTCTGCAAGCTATCGCGGAAGAAAAAATTCGTAGGTCTTGACTCTCGCATATATATAGTGTCCAATACAACCTACAATGTCATTATACATGCCTCATGTCAACATTAAACATCTATCCTAATGCACAATGACTAAATCAACTGTTATTCAAATGTGTCATTCTTTTGCAAATGTAGTGCAGAAAACAAAATGCATAGTTCAATTTCACATATGCGTCATTATTTATCAAATGTGTCACTATAAAATGCAAATGCGTGCAACATAACAAATGCATCTACGTAACTCAAATATCGCATACAATTGCATAAATGATATAACTACGTCGAAATAAATGCAAATGCGTTGAAAAATAAACACATGCAGCTAATTTAAATGCAAATGTGTTGTTATTTATCACATGCATTGAACTAAACTACACATGCGTTGGACCACAAAAAACATACACTATCTATGTGATATTACAAATTCGTTGATCTGCATGCAAATGCGTCAATTGCACACTCACATGCAGGTTTTTAATCAAATGACGCATAACAAAATTAGAAAATAAATGAATAAAAACTCGTGAAAATCAAAAATTCAAAAGTCAAGATTAAGGTATGTATTGGGAGGTCCACGTTGATCAGTCGCCTAAAGGTATGGATCATGTATGCTTGATGGTGGGTGTATGAAACATGCGACATCTACGCTAAGTGTGCAGAGCAAAATCTCAAATCTCAAAGCTATGTGGGTAAAAATGAATGGGTTTTTACCCCATTTCCTATTTATACCTAGGGTTTTGGTGGCATTGTTTTCTACTGGCTGTGTCAGCTTCCAATTTCAATCAACCTGTACCCGTCCTTACCACTTCCAACTTCAATTCTGTCAACTCCACTGCATTCCTGGATATCCAATGGACTAATCAGGATTATTTCCAATTTTTTTTGAAATTTTTCAAAAATTTGTCAAATTTCCCAAGGGGGCATACCTTCACCTGTTTAACACTGGGGCACAACTAGGGCATATTTTTATCATTTTTCTTTGACATAACGCCAAAATGGCATTGTATCAAAGAGGGACAAATGTAGACACCGATATTTGGTGTAAGCCTGTGACTTTAATATTCTTCATAATTCGTATTCTTCATGGTCATGATTAAATAATCCTAATTATTTAATTAATTCACCTTAACATTAATTCTTCTATTAATTAAATAATCTTAATTATTTAATTAATTCACACTTTTCTTTATTCTATCTGATTAATTAAATAAACACTTTTTATTTAATTATGTTACTAATTAACCTTATCTTTCTTCTTCGATTAAATAAATTCTTATTTAATTTACCTTTATCACATTTCAACTATAATTAAATAAATCCTTTATTTATTTAATTATTCATTTAAACTCCATCACTTAATTAAATAAATCTCATTTATTTAATTATTCTTCAAATATCAAATCTTGAATTAAATGAATTATTTAATTCATAAATTCTATTTTAACACATTCCTCTATATTTGGATAATTTTGTGAGTTATCTAGGTATTCACTTTGACTCGACTCGACATCTATTTAAATTGTTCAATTAAATCTAGATTTAATAATCTGAGTTGCTTGCATGAATAATCTATCTTTCATATCATTCAGTCATCTAGTTCTAACTCAATTGTGTGTACATGCATATTAATTAAATAGTTCTATTTAATTAATTAATTATTGTGTGCGCATTCGAACTGAGAGTCGCTTTAATTCATCTTTATCTTTGTCATGCAAAGACTATTCTTTTGTTTTCAAATACCAAACTTGAAGATTAAATCATTTATTTAATCTTTATTTCTATTTCTAATTTGTGTCACTCGTCACTACTAACAATTATCAAAATGCATGTCTAATTTGTTGATCTTCCAATCCTAACCTGTCATTCAAATAATCAATTTTCTATAAATTGATCTGTCATTCATCATTCCAATCTCTCTCAAAATCTTATGACTTTTTGGAGCAACTATCTTGAATCTTCGATGTTTTGCTAAATCACTATCATAGGCTATACTTGCACAAACTTTTTAAATCTAAGGGAAATTGTACTACAATGGTAAAATGGAGAAGGGCAATCGAGATGATACATGAAAATACATACATATTTGGTGAGATTGTTTAGTTTTATTTACATTTTGGCTTTCCTTTGTTATTTTTTGCTTAGCTTAGGTTGCAGGAGAGCTTAGATCACATTGAGTGTGTGTTTTTAACTTGTCTTGTCCATTTTCTAGACGTTACAGTAAATTTACTTTAGTTTCAATAGATTTGCTTCTTGTCAATATTCCTTTCCTCTTGTCTCCAATGGTTTATTGTTCAAAATATTTTTTTTGCACATACTTAGGTGTCTTTGGGAACACCACCAGAGATTCTTCTTCATTTTGTACTTCCTGTTCTTCAACCTTTTCTTCTTCTTGTCTACATTCTAGTTCATTTAAAAAATATCCATTAACCTCAATTGAATTCTTTAATACTCCATCAACTTTAACATTTGTGCTTTCTATAATCTTTCTTAGCATTTTTTGTAACATTTTTAGGCTTTTGTTTTAGTGGAGTAAGCAAGGAAGATACCCTCATCACATCTCACATCAAAATTTCCTATATTTTCTTCATCTCTCCTAATATAACATTTGCTTCCAAATGCTTTGAAATAATTTATAGTAGGAATCTTTCATACCATAGCTCATAGGAAGTCTTTGTACTATTAGCTTTTCTTGAACTCAGTTGAGCGCATCAACAATAGTGTGAATTGCTTCTCTCTAGTAAACTTTTAGTAAACCTACTTCTCTTATCATTGTTCGAGTAGCTTCTTGTATTGTCATGTTTTTTCTTTCAACAACTCCATTATATTAAGGAGTTCTAGGGCTAGACAATTGTCTTCTTATTCCATGAACTTGACTAAACATATTAAAATCATTAGAGGTGAATTCTCAACCTCTTTCAAACCTCAAGAATTTGATTTTCATATTGATTTCATCTTCAACCATTGCTTTGAATTCTTTAAATCTATCTAATGCATCAAATTTCTCTCTAAGAAAAGTAACCCATGTCATCCTACAATAATCATCAATCAAAAGCATGAAATACCTATCACCTTGTAGACTTCTCACTCTTGTAGGACCACAAAGATTTGTATGAATCAATTCTAATAGTCTGGTAGTAGATTTTTCCTCTGTCTTGAAGTTGTTTCTAGCTTGCTTTTGAAACTGATAGTCCTTGTAGAAAACATTAATAGGCTTTGTGATTCTTGGTAAATCTCTCATAGCTTGTACAACAATGATTCTCACCATATTTTCAAAATTCATATGACACATCCTCCAATGTGATAACCAATTGTCATTAATGTGAGGCATAAAGCAATGTCCATGAGCACCCTTGAGTTGATAGATGTTTCATTCAGTCATTTTTCTAGCAGAAATCATAATTTTGGATCCTTTTAGGATTTCATATTTTTCATCCTTGAACAAAAGATTATATTCCTTACTACACATTTTTCCAACACTCAAGAGATTAGGTCTTAAACCCTTAACATAGTATACATCATTAGTATTATTCTTGCCATCAAAATTGATTGAACCTATCTCATAAATCTTAGCACCAAAATCATGTCCAAACTTAACTAGGCCTCCATAATATTTTTCAGGTTTAACAAACTTACTTTTGTCATAAGTCATGTGATTAGAGCAACCACTATCAACAACCTAGTATTTCTTTTCTTGCATAGAATGAAGATAAGTTACCACAATACCTTCATTTTTCTCTAGCGCACTTTCCTTCACACATCTTTCAGTGTTAGTTGTAACAGATTCAATTTTTAAAGACAAAAAAAATATTTATCATCATGAAAATCTCCATAATTAGACTCATCATGATAAATTATAGCATCTTCATTGAAAAAAAAATCTCTTTTGATCATCTTCCCTTTATTTTCTTTTCCTTCTCTATGTTTATTTCTTTCATCTCTTTTTGGAAATCTTGAAGCATAATGACCAATTTCACCACAACTAAAACATTTGAATGGTAATTACCTTTACACTTACTAGACCCATTTTTCATTATTCTCACAAAGTTAGCCTCCACTTCATCAATGTTATCTTCATTCGGATCTTCAACCTTTGTAGCCTTGAAAGCAATTTTTGTGTTTGTTCCAATTTTTAAACTAGGCTTTCTCAATTCATATGATGTTAGAGTACTAATCATCTAGTCTCTAGAGTAATTGTTAAAATTCACAACTTCTTCAATAGCATATACCTTTTCAATCTATACCTAAAGGAGAGTTCTTAGAACCTTCTTCACTATCTTGGATTCCTCTACTTGTGCACCAAGTCCTCTCATTCCACTTACTAGCTCATCAACTCTCTGCATGTAGGATTTAATGTTCTCATCTTCGAGCATCCATAGAGTCTCAAATTGTGCTTCCAAATTTAGTAACTTTTCTTGTTTAACCTTGTCATCTCCTTTATAGATGCTTTCCAACTTATCCCAAATCTCTTTAACAGTCTTTAGATTTATATCTTTAACCAATTTAGAATCTAGAAGACTATTCAAAATGATAAACCTTTCCATACCATGTATTTCATGTGCCTTGATTTCATTAGCAGAATTGGGACCATTTTGAGGAGGATTGTATGGATTCTTTATAGCTTTTTCAATCTCATATCCCTAGTATGCTAGGTAACCTTCCATATTTTTCTTCAAAAATATGGAGTCTGACCCATAAAACCCAGGGAACTTAATATTTATCTTGCTCACCATCCCAAAACTTCCTTAAGCAGTTAAGCTCTTCTCCAAGGAACCTTTCTTTGATACCAATTGTTGAACAAGAAAACAAGAAAACTAAGAAGGGGGTGAATCAATTGTAGCAACTTTTAACCTTGAAAACTTTTAGGTCAAAAGTTAGATCCACAAACATTCACAAAACCTTAACTCTATAAATGTGATTAATTGTTTAGTGCAGAAAAATATATAAAAGTTGCAAAACCATGCACAAAAAACACTAGATTTATGTGGAAAACCCAATGAGGGAAAAACCATAATGAGGATTAACTCACACTATAAAGAATTCCAAAACTAGTACAATAGGCTCACTGCCAGAATAGGACACACTATCCAATAAGGGCTCAAAATCTGCATTCACTGCCATAGAATTACAAAGAAGATAGAAGAAGAATGCTATAGAGAGAAGACTATCTCAATGCAATAGAAAGTCCACCATAATTTTTCTCTCTTGTAGACATGCTTGAAAGATAGAGTACACCTTCATCTCATTTCCTTCAGGAACTCAACATTTGGAAACTTGCATTAATTTTCTCAAATTCACATCACACACACATCTCGCATCTATCTTTTTCATCTATATTATCCTTCATCATAAAAAAAACTCATATTTATACCTTCTTCAACCTTGAAACTCTTCTAAGTTCGGCTATACATACTTTTATTTAAAAATTCAAATTAGGTTGGCACCAAGGCATTCTCACAGTGGAAGAGAATGAGGGAAACCCAACCACATCCTTAATGATGACCTAAATGTGTCTCAACACATCTCAACACATTTACATAAGTTTTGCAAGTAGTATTTAACACAAGGTCTACCAACACCCATGCAAACATATAAAATAATTAAGTACACACATCATTAACCTAGTCCAATCCTTCTGGACAAAAAACTTCATTTGAAAATGATCTCAAGTATGTAGTGAAGACTTATAAATTCATCCAAAACCTTTACAAAAAATTCTACTTGAAGAATACAATCATTTTGTACATTTGAATTGTTAGCTCTCAAAAATACAGGCAAGATGCCTCAAGAGGCTGCCAATATCTTGATACGCTTTAGGGTAACAGACAAGGTCAAATGAATTAAACCTTCTACTCTTCAAGTGCTGCTAGACCTAGGTGGGTGTACCTTTCTAAGTGAAGCAGACTCAACTTATGATTATCCTTCTTGCAATGATTTGTTCACAATGGCAGATGGAAATGAACAAATGAATTCAAACTTGATACAAATAGCAATAGCAATCTCCTTAATCTAAATCCTAAAATGCTCAATTAATAGATGTAAAGAAACTAAATGAAGCAAATGATGAAATGCAAAGACTAGTGCCTTATTGGGTATGCGGAGTCCAATGAAACAAAAATGGGAAAATTATTCTTACAGAAACTCAAATTGCTAGCATATGTTCTGTCTATACTTGTATAAACATGCAAGATTGTGACTACTAGGCTCTACTTTAATAATCCAGATGAATCTCCCTGATTACTATGATCAACCAAAAGGATTTAATCTCTCCTTGAGAGAACTAGTTAATTAATCACACAGATACAACAAATGTGCACTGATAAACTGAAAAATAAACTCGTTATATCAATTTAAACAACCAAAAAGAATCAACTTGGAGACAACTTAGCAATACTTCTCAATAAATTCAACATAAAATTGACACCAGAAATAACTTGCCACACTAATTGATTTTCATTGAAAATGCCATTTGAAAACATGCATCATAGTCTCTGATATGAGAAATTTATTCTACTGTAGCCATTCCTAATCTATTGTATATCAAATATCTAATCTAATAATTCCTTTCACAATCGGGAATGAATTTATACATCTGTATCTTAACAGACATGATGCTTCATATTCCATGTTGGCCAACCATAGAATTCAGGCTTAATTCATGTCATCCTTTAACAACATTTTTAAAAAATCTTATGTCGGCCACAATGTTTGAATCTTTGTTAATCAATACTGGAACAGTCGCTGAGACATCCTCGTGAGTATGCCAAAGACAATTATATCATTAGTCATCCCATGTTCACTGTGCTCGCATTTGCTGTGACCCATCAAAGTGGAGAGATACATATCGAACCTTATGTCTCACCGAAAGTATTCTTTTATTTCTTGCGTGTCGCTCTGACTTATGATATTGGGGAAACATCATATCGAATACCCCATGTCATGCCGAGAGCCACCCTCCATCCTATGTCGCCAAGACAAAACAATTCTCATACTGACCAAGTCCTTTGTGTTCCATCAGCGAGACTGGAGGTCACTCACTGAGACCTCACACCGATATAACATTCTCCCACCATCGGTTGGCAAGACAAAGTGAACTCGCCAAGACGTCCCTCCGAAAATGATTTCCTTTGCCGATAAGCTCCTCCAAACATGGGTCAGTAAGACATGATATATTCAATGAAACATTACACCAAAGACCCTTTGTCTGGCCGAAGTGATCTCAAAATGTGCTAGTCGGTGAGACCACAAGAGTTCGCCATGACACTATATCGATGCCACAACTCTTGCCGAAATGTGTATCATCCTTTGTCACTGAAACAATGTGAAAATCCTGCCGATAACTTCCAATAAGTAAACTCCAATCGCCAAGACATCAAAAACGTCTTGCTGATAGGAAACACAGACGTTTTATTAGAAAAAGGATTGGGGAGACCCAGATCATCTCACGCCGATAGAAACCAAAATGTAAAAAATGCATGACACGATGGAACCAATGAGACAAATATGGACAAAATGTGAGCAGAATGACATGAAAACAAACCCCTGTGCTTATGATGAGGACCATATGGAAACTTAGGGTTATGGAAAACATGTGAAAATGTTCAAAAATTTACAGTTCCAACATGAATAACTTTTTCAAACATTGTAATACACTGTAACTCGGAAACTCATCATCATCAACACCAAATCTAAATTCCTCTTGAACTAAGAAAGAGAGCAACATTATAAGCTTATTCTCATAACCACAAGTCTTGAAACCATAATGTAGAGAAAAGTAGAGAAAATACATTTCTCCCATACCAAAGCCAAGAAAACTCAAATGCACATTTCACACATTGGTGAAAATATCTCTCATTGTATGATGATCCAAAAGTCCAAATTCTATATAGAACAGCTACCAAAAACTATGAAAAATGTACCATAGATCTGCACAAGCATACCATCAACATAGGAGAAACACAGACCACAACCCGAAGCATACACTAAATAATTGTATGACATTTTTTTCTCTGTCTATCAAGTTTTCTCAAAAGAAAGTGCTCAGAGACCATGTACCCGAAACACTATTTTAGCACACTACTCTTTGACACATTTCTTGACATAGCAACATAAAGATAACTCCATGTACTCACAACACTTCTTCAACATCTCAACTATACATACACAAACCACATACCTTCTTTATTAAAATTTTCTCAATATCCTCAACATATATAACAAATAACTAGCTTCCTCAACACATAACCGACATCAATGACAACACCTTCATACTTGCAACAAATATGTAACAATGTAGGTATGAAATTTAAACTTGATATCTCTAAAGCTTATAATAAAGTCTTTTTAAGGTTCCTTCTCAAAGTTCTTATAAAGTTTGGGTTCAATCAGTTTGTTATTAACCATATTAATAAATACATTTCTATTATTAAGTACTTTTTTCTAGTTAATGGGGTGCCCTATGAGTTCTTTAAGACCGAGAAAGGGATTAGACAAGGGGACCCAATTTCTCCTTATCTTTTCATTATGGTTGTTGATGTGTCAAGCCATAAAGTTTCCAAATTACTTAATGATGAAACTATCAAGGGAGTTAAATTGGCCACCTCTTTGGAACCATTTTCTATTGAATAGTTTGTTGATGACACCATTCTTTTTGGAAAATCCTTTGTTTTGGAATCTACGAAATGAAAGTGTTGTCTCAATAACTACGCTTCAAGTTTAGGTCAATGCATAAACTATAACAAGAGCATGATCTATTTATTTAATACCTCTCAAGTCCTCTAAGCTAAATTTACTACCATCTTGGGTGTGAGAGTAATTCTCTTATTCTTATTTATCTGGGCCTTGCCTTAGCTATCAAGGAAGCCACCCCTGATTTCTAGAATTTAGTTTTGGAAAGAATGCTAGGAAAATTGTTTGGGTGCAAAGGTTCCATGTTGAGTCATGTTGGTAAGATACAACTCCTTGTTGTTTCCCTTCAAGGGATCCATGTGTATTTCAAAATCCAAAGAAACATTATTGATTAGTTGGAGATAATCCAAAGAAACTTTGTTTGTTTTGGTACTTAGGAGAATAAGTTTCCCTTACTTAGCTCGGATATAGTTTGTCTTCCCAAGAATAATGGTGGTCTAGGTATCAAGAAAATTCAATATGCTAACAAAGCTCTCCTTGCTAAGGTTGGCTGGGATTTTTTGAGAAACAAGAAGGATTGGTGCACTACTTTAAATTCCAAGTATCTAAATTACACTCTACTCATCAACTACATTTATTGTTCACCCTTGTGGCTCCTTGATTTGGAATAACATAAACAAAGTAAAATAGAAACTAAAATTAGGCCTCAGATTGTGACTTGGTGATGGTTGTGTTATCAATAGTTTTGCATCCTACTAAATGCAATATTTAGCAAACTACTGAAACATGTAAACCTCTTTTAGATGTGGGTGATCTTACATGAAAGAGGAATCTCCAGAGTGAGCTGGTTCTCTGAATGATGAATTCTATTCTAAAATAACTTTTGAGGAAAGGGATAAAGAATAACTAAACATAAAACCTATTTCTAAAAAAGAAGATTCACCAAACTTATAAGAATTCATACCTAACCACTCATAATCTCATTGGCATGTATCCCATCAGTGATTTGCATGAAGATCTAGAAATCAAATACAACATGCAACCTGAAACATATAATTCTGAAAGACAACCTATAACAACAAGACATAAAAGGATTCCAATTTGAAAACACAAGTATATCAGATTGCTATTACAAAATTTGAAACAAAAAATAAGGAGAAATATGTTGCTCTATTAAAACTGGAAGAGTGTCAATCTGACCAAACTGAGTATCAAAAAAGGTTTACAAGCTCCCCAAAATGAGTAAGGGAAAGAAACTGATCTGAACTGATGAGAATGGAGAGTTGAAAGACTAAATCTATCAAGAAACTCTCAAGGAAACCCTAATCCGAGCTCAGAAAAAGCTCAAGGAAAAGAGGCCTCAAACAAACTCAAAAACTGCTTTAAAGCAGAAAAAAGCACAAAGCTTTTATCATTACATTGTCAAGCCCCTAAAAATGGGAAAAATCTGCTTTAAAAGCACAAAAAACACCTTATCTCTCCAAGGTATGTCTGGAATCCGACCAAGAGGAAAGGTCAGTCAAAGATCTACTAAAAATAGCAAGAAAACATAAAGCACTTTATAAAACATTGCTTTTATGCTTCTGCTTTACAAGATGCAGATTTTTACAATTTTGTCTATTTTTGCAACTCAAAGATTGGAAATTTTTTGCAAAAATAAAACTACTTCTTTCTCCCAAATATCATTCTGATTTTCTCAAAAAATCAAAAAAAACATATTTCATAATCTTCCTTTTGACTCCATCACTAATTTCTCTAGAATCAATTAAAATCAGAACCCTAAAATGAGTAATCAACAAAACCTAACCATCGACCTCGGCACATGATTTCGGCCACCCCAAATACATTAGACTTCAAAACATAAGGCATAAATTTAAGATCTCGACCCCTCTTTGAATTTAGACATATGCTCAAAATCAAACAATCTGGATGATGATGATATTTGAATTGGGCATAAGGAAAAAGGGTCACACCCTAATTATCACCATTTCACACTCGTGACTTGAGAAGAAAGAAACTCTGTCTGAGAAAAACTGCTGCCATGATGGTGTTGAATTTGAGCCCATGTGCTTTCAGAAATCTTCCTCTGCTCTCCAGTTGACTGAATCTCCAGTGGGTAAGTCTTTTTTCCATGGTGAAATAACTTTTCACTTCATTATTTTGAGCCTCAGAAAAGCCCTAAGGGTACGGTCTACATAAGTTTGTTTTTGATCTTCTATTCTTTCTTTGATTTCACCATACCATTATGAGTTTGAGCTTGACTTCTACAGTCCACTCCATGGAAGGTCAACTTGTGTTTTGGTTTTTTTCTTACTGGGAAAAGGTAAGCTAAGTTTAATGGTTTTTATAACTTCTACTTTGGCCTTGAGGCCATGGTGAACTCACTCTGATGTCTTTACTATGCATTTTTATGTGCTTCTCATGCTCATTGCTGCACTCCATTCACTAGTGAGAGCTCGATCACCACTTGGAAAATTGAACCCCATATTTGGAAACAATCTACAATCTTAAGCCGTGGTTAAAGTATCTACTTCGGCCTTGAACTGGTAACTTTCTCCAACTTTCTTTGCTTCTCTAGAAAATTTAAGGTGCTCTCTATTGAAACATAGATTTGGCCATGTTTAGGCCATGCCAAATGCGCACTATAGAAAGCATTATTTCAGATTTTGGGCTCGACCCAGAACAGAAAATCTCCATTATATTAATTTAATAACATTTCTGCATATGGGTATCAAAGAAACTTAAACAAATTTTCATTTTTCCCTCTCTGTATTTTGACCCAGAATAGAAAGCTTGCATTCATTTAATTTAATAACATTTCACTCCAGACTTCGCATGGGTATTTCTGTAGCTATCTTTTTTTTGCATTTTGAAGCAAAGTTGAAGATGGGTACTCAAAATTTTTAAGGAAACTCCATTTTTCTATAATTTGAGAATAAACCCACATGTGGGTATTTAAAATTTTGAAAGAGAAATGCATATTATGTGTTTCCTAAGCTCGATTTAACACAAGATTTTTCATATTTGTAATTTACTGTTGTTTTTATGAAAAACCCACATGGGTATTGTAGAGTGTCACATTTTCTGTATCTTGCATGAAAACCCACATTGAAAACCATGAATAACTGAGCATAGTCTTATTTCGTAGTCCTGAAGCAAATGTTTGTATATTCTAAAGAAAATATCCCTATTCTAGTTTCTCTTCAGAACTCGACTGTCAGTTCATTGCATTGATTCCTATTACTTCTTCGTTTTTATTGTGAAAATCATATAAGAGCTATATTCTTTCTACTTTGAGGCTCGAAGAAGAACAAAAATTTGCATATTTGTAATCAAATTGCTGTTTAAAATATGGGTGTCATAGATTATCATGTTTTCTACATCTTATAGACAAACCCCATGTGTGTAATAGCTGTTCATCTTTGCTTACCATAGAACTGTAAACACCTATAGGAGTTCACAAAAACTATAAACTTTCATCGAACTCAATTCATGCGCTTGACCCATGCATCACCAGATGTAGTTTTGCATTTCTTCAGAAAAACAATATTGGCATTTGATGTTTTTCTTTCAGATCTTCCTTCAGAAATGTGCACTCATGATTTAGATCAAAACAATGTTAATCTATATTCTATTATGAGCTCCTTTAAGCATTTGGACTCCCTTAACTTGCGTTCTGCATTATTTAAACAATGAATTGATGCCTCCTCCACTGAGACATAACCTAACATGGTTAAGTTCCAAAACAAAAATTGATCCAAAGAAAAATGTTACCTTCCTATTTTATCCCCTATGCTTAATCATTGAATCATAACGGACTGTACCTAGTCCTCTGTTCCTCCTTAATTTAACATAATAGTTTTCATCCTTGTAACAGAGATACCTTAAATGTTTGTCTTTACTTTAACCTCATTAGCATACTGTACATCTTAATAAAGTGAGCCACTCACTGCATCACTGTTGCCTGATTGAAAAATGCCCTCAGAAATGTATAGTAGAACATGATGGGACCACAAGAACTTGTGTTTGTTTATACTCCTTTGACTCATATTCCCAGTTTTCATTTTGGCATTTCTATACATCTTTTGATAGTTGTATGACACCCAAACCTAATTCATAATCGTTTTCTTCTTTTGATAAGAGCAACTGTCCTCTTGTTACTGCACTGTCATTGACATGGATCTTGAGAAAGATTTGTATTTGTACATTGAGAAGAAAAGGATCTCCCTGTTTGTAATCTGCCTGTATTTTAATGTCCTTCTGACACTCCTTATCCTTATCATTGCAACTCCATAGGGAAACTAAAAATGAATCATTTCAACATCATGACCACATGCTACTCACTAGCTCATATGTATAGCTTAACAACTTAGAACTTATTTTGGAATGAAAAGACTTACTCTTCCCCTATTATCCTGAAATGATCTCTTTTTATTGTTGATAATGTAGTATCTTCACCAGTCAACTCAGAATTAGAAATTCTTTTAACACTCAGGTGCACTGTATATATTTGTATTCATGAGCAACATGGTACTCTTCATGCATTTTTATATTTACTGCACAAACTATTCTCAGAAACTATTCTCTTCGATGATGAAAATTAGAACAAAATGTTAAGGCATATGTATGCCTATTCACTATCCAAAAGAGAAATAATGAATTGAAATTCACATGACATATGATTATAATCAGCATAGAAAAAGAAGTAATATAGCAATTTTGATGCAAATGCATTCTGTTAAATTCCTTAAGTGAACTAAACTCACTATTCACCTGTATCCTTCAGAAAGAAACGTTGATCATTATGAATGCACAGCTGGTTTCATTACTTGATGGATAACTCTGTTTTACTCTTTCAGTTGTATTTCACTTTGTTTGATATATATGATGAAAAATCTTTCAAAAATCAGCCCATTAAATGCATCGGGCAGCATGCCGGGCTCTACCCTTGTGGGAGCCCATTTTACTCCACATGCTTGGTCTTTGAATAATGTTCTGCTTCATGACTTAACCTATACCTGCACAAGGAAACAAACAGCGTTAGCAAAAAAATAGAACATGTTGATTTTGATGTTGATACTTCTTCTTCAGTTCACTTCTTCATACTGCATTTGATTTAATTTGATTGTTTCAATGCATTGCTCATAGTATACTGTACTATTGTAGGTGCATCATATGAGTTATGTCATAGTCGGAGCCACCGATACCCTCCTTTCCTCTTACAGGTCGACAAAGCTCATGACGGCGAGGTGCACCATTCAATCATCAAGCATCGATAATAGGCAATGATGACTATGTTGTTGCTTATATGTTCTCCTTTCACATCTTCAGTAATACATTGTGCTATTAGAAATGCATTGGATTAGTTATAGTTATATCCATGGCTTGTGTGGATCCTTGATTTTAATTTTTCTTTTTAGTTGAAAAGAAAATGCATCTCATGCAATGTTGTAATACTCATTCTGATTGTGAAATCAAATGAAGCCTTGTAAAAATATGAGTTCTTTTCAAAAAGAATAAAAGCATCAGAAATGCTAGTTTTCACATGTACTCAATTCTATATTTCATCAAAAACTGCAACATGTGAATGGAACTCTAAAACTTTATAACTTCTCTAAAATGCATAACTGATATTTAATGCAAAAAGTAATGCGAAACAACATTTAAAATCCAATCTGCAATTCCACTTTATAGCAAATAATAATTAGCCAGCTCCTCCATTTGAGCTAAGGTGAAAAATATGTAACATTTTGGCAATTTCCGCTATATGCTTGCCTGCTAAGCATAGATCAATGGCTTTTAAAGCAATTCATTGGGCGCAGAGTCAAATCTGCCCCTTCTTTTGAACTCAGAAAACATGAATAGCAACACTCCAAACAACAGCAAGAAAACAAGGAAAAACTGAAAGAAAACTAACAGGCCTTGGTGGCCAACAAAACAATGTGCAGTAGCGCTTAGAGAAAGAAAACTATTGAAATGAAATGTGCAGAACACACTTATTTGCAAACTACTCTACTATAGTGAGATAGCTTATCTCAAAGGCAGTGCTTGAGGTGGATCCCATTTATTGGGATAGATAGCACCTCACTAGTCATCTTGGAAAGTTGGAATGCATTGTGTTCCTTGCATTCCATAATCACATAAGGCCCATCCCACATTGCATCAAACTTGGAATGTCATCCAGGTCTACTTTTAAATTCATTCCACTTGAAGACCAAATCTCCAACAATGAAATCACGAGGCTTCACCCTCTTGTCAAAAGTATTCTTCATTTGTGCTTGATGTATTTCTAGCTATCTCATAGCTTCTTTTCTGGTTTCTTCAAGCTCGACCAGTTGTGCAAACCTCACTTCAAGAGGTTGTTCATTCAGCAACTCTAGTTCTTTAACATAACTCAATGTTGGTAATTCAATTGAAATAGGCAACTTAGCCTCTCTACCATAAGTCAAAACAAAAGTTGAACAACCAGTGGCTCTTTTGGGAGTTATTATGTTAGCCCAAAGGGCTAGCTTCAACTTTTCATGCCACGTTCTCTAGTTATCTTCAACAGTCTTCTTGATTATCCAAATCAGATTCTTGTTTGTGGATTCCGCTTGGCCATTACCTTGTGGATAATAATTTGATGAAGTGTTCAGATAGATGTTATTTCTAATAGACCAATCTAAAATCTTTAATCTGATGAAAGCTAAACCATTATCTGAAATGATTGAATCTGGAACACCAAATCTCGATATGAGATCTTGATAAAAATTAAGCACTGAAGTCTCATTTGTTTCTTTTAAAGCAACAGCTTCGGTCCACTTTGTAAAATAATCAGTGGCAGTAAGAATCCACTTATGACCTGCACTCGAAGGTGGGTTCACAGGACCAACAAAATCTAAGCCCCACTTGGCAAAGGGCTGTTCTACTTGAATCGAGTGCTGGGGCAACGGTGCAAGCCTTTGTTTACAAGCAAATAATGCACATTTCTCACATTTTCTAACCCATGTAATAGTGTCTTTAAATAGATCTGGCCAATAATAACCAGCTCTCATAATTTTTAGAGCTATTGTTCTTGCGGCAAAGTGACCTCCAGAAGGTCCATCATGAAATTTTGCCAGCAGCTTGTCAACTTGATCAGGTTGAATGCAACATAATAAAACACCTTGGAAATCTCTTCTATAGAGAATGCCATCAATTACTGCATAAGGGATGGCCTGCAATCTATAGTACCTTCTTTTTGCTCTGTCCAATCCTTCGGGGCATTCACCAGTTTGCAGATAATGTATCATCTACTACAACCATGTAGCAAGGGGTGTTTGAACAACACTTAAGACATCATTATTTAATACCACTTCTGTATTTGCAGCCTCTTTTAACCTGCTATTTTCACTTCCAGCAATTTACTCGCACAAACCTTTGTCTCTAACGAGCTTGGTTACTTTAATGTCGACATTGAACTCCATCACTTTAGTGATCCAACCAACACGCTTATCATTAATATCCTTGTTAAGCAAAAACTCTTTAATAGTTGAATGAGCCACTAATAAATGAACCTTGCTATTGGACATGTGTCTAAATTGCTTCAAACTTCTTACAACAACAAAAACATGTTTCTCCACAAAAGAGTACTTTACCTCGTAATCGTGCAAAACTTGACTGAAAAATGCAACAGGCTACTCTAAGCCTTCCTCATTTTGCTAGCATAACATAGTTGAAACTATATCCACTCCTCCAAAAGCATATAGGATGAAATCTTTGTCAAAGTTTGGATTAATGAGAGTAGGAGTGGCTGCGAGCGCTTCTTTGATCTGCTGAAAGCTCCTCTTGCCTTCCTTGGTCCAATTGAATGGCATGTTCTTTTTTAGCATGGAAGTGAGAGGTTGCAGCAAGGTTGCAATATTTGGTATAAACCTCCTTACAAAATTTATTTTCCCAAGAAAGCTTTGCAAGCCTTTCTTATGGGCTGGTAATGGTAATTCGAGAATTGCAGAAACTCTTTCAGGATCAATTGAAATACCTTGCTTTGAAACAATGTGTCCCAGCAATTTGCCTTCATGCACTGAAAAAGATACACTTTTTCGGATTGAGAGACACTCCGAACTCTCTACACCTTTGAAAAATCTGTTCCAAGTGATCCAAGTGTTCATTAGCATTTCTGGAAAAAATAGTTATATCATCTAAATATACTAGAACAAATTTGTTCATAAGGCCGTGGAAGACCATATCCATAGCACACTGGAATCTTGCTCCAACATTTGATAAGCTGAAAGGAATCTTCTTGTAGGCCATCGTGCCCCACTTGGTTGTGAACGCTATCTTAAACTAATCCTCTTACTTAACCAGAATCTGGTTATAACCTGAGTAGCCATCTAACAAAGAAAATTTGTCAGAACCAGAAACTACCTATAAAATTTGCTCCATAGAAGGGAGTGGGTAATGGTCTTTCAAAGACGCTCTATTCAGATCTCGAAAATCAACGCAAAGTCTAATTTCTCCACTCTTTTTCCTGACTGGTACTAAATTCGACACCCAAGAGGTGTGCTTGATAGGAAAAATGATACCACTTTCAACTAGCTTGTTCAGTTCAACTTTCATGAGGTGTTCCAACTTAGGATTAAGTGGTCTTTGCTTCTGCCTTACTGGTTTTGCATCGGGCTCAAGCTCGATGGTATGTTGTGCTAAATCAGGGTTAAAACCTCTTAAATCTTTGTATTCCCAAGCAAAAACATCACTATATTTTTGACATAACATAATGAAAGCTTGTTGTTCCTTTTGACTGCACACCTTACCCAGTTTGAGAAGCTTGCCTTTGAAAATTTCAATAGCTGAATAATGTTCCTCCTTAACTGTTAAGCTACACTTGTCCTTCCAAACTTGATCATCTGAATTAAAAATAGATTCTAATGTCACCAAACCTTTTGGTAGCTTATTGGTATTTAATTGCACAATCTAGTCTTCATACTGCTGTTGCCATTTTTGCTAATTTCCATCTGCGAACTCAGCTTCAGCAATCAAAAAATTCACGATTTTCTCATCACTGTCAAAAACCTACCATCTCATGTTATTGTCAGGTACATAAGGTCTGACCACTATTTTCACGTATTGACATGCTTCTATTTTTTGAATCTCTTTGGGAATGTCAAACTGGGCTCCTATGGCAGTGAGTCTGTCAGCATGCTTATTTTGATTCTGAGGAATCAACATGATGTTAAAAGCATTAAAATCTTCCATTAAATCCCATACATGATGCTTGTATTTCTTAAGTAAATCATTTTTTGTAGCATTTAAATTTCTGATTTGATTCACAATCAATTCTGAATCACCATAAACTTGCAAAAATTTAATACCTTGCTTGCGCGCCCACTCAAGGCCATGAACCAATGCTTCATACTCAGCTGTATTATTTGAACAGCTAAAAGCAAATCTGCAGGCTGAATAATACTTATCTCCTTCGGGCGATACTAGCATAGCTCCACCTCTGGCACCAACACTGCTCCTCAAACCATCGAAATAAAGCTTCCACAACTCACTATCTTTTCCTATAGACGGTCCATCCTCTTTGCAAAGATTAGGCATGTCACAATCAGACTCGTGAATAATATAAACTCCTAAACCTACCTCATCTGTGTTTTGGAATGGATCAAGCTCATGATCTTTGGCTGCCCATTCATTGAGACTGATGTAGTCTCCCTGGGTGCTACAATCTGAGGTCATGGTTTGCTCCTCCATTGCAGAGGTGGCGTAGAGATTAGCATTTATAGGTCTTGGAGAGTATTCTTTGATATGGTCTTTGGTGAGAGGCTTGGACTTAATGGTCACCTTCATACCGTACCTTGTTCTAAAAAATAGATGAGACCAATCGGAAGACAAAAACCCACCCAACTTGGCTGTAAAATCCCGTGATAAACAAATAGTGAAGTGCAGCGGTAAGTCAATAACATGAATATCTTGGTGAATAGTGAAACTCGGGGATGCATGCAAGGTAAGATTTAAATTTCTTATTATTCCAACAGCCTTAACAGTAGACCCATCTAATTGCACTGTGCCTTTCTGAGGGTTAGGCTCATAAACAAGACCTAATTTATTGGCTAAACTTTTAGGCATGACTGAACTGCTAGCACCAGAGTCAACCATACAATTATGCATGATTTTATCACCTATGATCAGACTTAAGTAAAACGGAGGGGGTTTTACCTCTTTTTCCTTTTGACCACTTTTCTCCTCCAAGTCATTAGCCAACACAACCTTTGCAACTCCTTGATTGGTGTTGTCAGAAATAGACAACTCAGCTAACGCATCTCCCAGTAAGCTTTTCTGACCTAGAAGCTGTAGAGCATCTAATATCGACATATTGACAGTAGTTTTCTTGAGATGATCAATGATATTGAAGGATGAAACATTTACCTTCTGCTAATTTTTTGTAACAGTGGCTTCATTTTGCTTCTGCGCAGGCTGAAAATGCATTTTTGACAGCTCCTTGTTAGGTATTTCCTACCTCCTTTGCAAAATCTACATTTTAGGTTGAGTGGTAGCATTAATTTATGATGAAATAGGTTGCTTACTGACTGGTGGTTGCTGTTGCGAAGTCCCAACCTGCTGTCCTAAATCCATAGCTCACTTTTTAGATCTAGTATTGGCCAAAATAGGGGAATTTTGTCGATCTTGGCCATTCACGCCACAAAATTCAGAGCTCTGCCAATTCGGCAAGGCGACTTCCAAATTTTCTTGTTGTTCTTGACTTTGATCTGTAGTATTTTATGAAACAACATATATATTTTGCACCATTAAAGCCTAGTTTCTCACTCCATTGGCACATGCCGACTGGTTGTGGGGTTGGTTGCATGGGTAACACTAGTCACAATCTTGAGCGACATTGTTTTGTGGCACAAGCTCCTTTGACGTGTTGGTCATGTTCGGATTGTATGGATGGAATGGCTGGGGGTTGAAATTCCTTCTTTGAGCCTGGTAATCACCTTGGAAAGTGGGGCTATTTTGCTGGTTTTGCTGATATGAGGCTTGATAAGGATTATGTTCTTGACCAACGTGCTTCTTAATAGTCACGAGGTCATTCACGACAGTCTTTAATATGTTTTTTAGTTCTTGCATCTCTGGATTCGAGGCTGGGGCAGTGACTTCTTGGACTGCACTATGATATCCTATTGCTGGAACTGGTGGGATAGCAGCCAAGGGAGGTATAGTAGTAGGAATAGGCGGCTGTATTTCTAGAAATAAGGGCATGAAGGGTCTAGGAGCTATGTCTCCAGCTTGAATGAGGCAATTTTTAGGATTAATAGCAATGTTATAAGCATTTGGAAGCGTTAAACCACCCATAGACTGAGTCATGATAGAAATCTTACTATTCAAGGCCTTAAGATAAAACAGAAATGCATGTGCCGGTAAGGGTTTTACCACTGCTGGGATTCTATCCCAATTCCTTCGGAATCTGTAGTTGAAATCCGCCAAGTGTTCGTGTGGCACCCTTTGAATGGTACTCAACTACTCTAACAAAGATAAGTTGTTGGATTTATTCGCAAAGTGTTGGTATAGACCACTACCTAGAGCATCCCATGTTCTGATTGAATTTGCAGTGAGACCTCTAAACCACTGTAGCGCTTTACCCTTGAGTGAAGCAGCTAGCAGCCTTGAAGCAACATTCTCTTGAGTAATATTATGTACTGAACATAACGTGGCTACGTCATGGATGTGTTCAAATGGCATGGTGTAGTCTTCTCCGGTGAAATACAATAGTCCTCTAAGTGCTGTAACTAGAATATCATCATGTTGGGCAATATCTAATGGACTTCCTCCATTAAAGGGTGCGAACGGATGCTATCTCAGTGGTGCTGCAATTGGTGGTACTTGAGAGATCGGTATTGGTACACCAGGTGACAAAACTAGAGCACCAAGAATGGGAGGTGTTGACTTTGATCTTGTAGGAACTTCAAAAAGTCTTCTTGTTGTCCTACCTCTCCTTTGTGATGGGGACAACTCCTGATACTTGAAAGGTTTTGAACTTGATCTTGTTTGAATATTTCTCATGTGTGGGTTGTACTAGTATGCATAAAATAGAACCAGAGTCGCCAGGTATATTGATAGCCTCCAGAAGGCTGAAAAAGATCTGCTACATATACCAAATAGCAAACTGAATAATTAAATTTTTTTGAAAGTCTCTTTTAGATGTCCCACCAGGCATGCCAAAAACTGTTATCAATATTTTTGCACCCTACTGAATGCAATATTCAGCAAACTACTGAAACATGGAAACCTCTTTCAGATGTGGGTGATCTTACACGAAAGAGGAATCTCCAGAGTGACTTGGTTCTCCGAATGATGAATTCTATTCTAAAATAGCTTCTAAGGAAAGGGATAAAGAATAACTGAACATAAAACCTATTTCTAAAAAATATGATTCACCAAACTTATAAGAATTCATACCTAACCACTCATAACAACTTCTTTATTGCAGTAATCCTCACAATCTCATTGGCACATATCCCATCAGTGATTTGCATGAAGATCTAGAAATCAAATACAACATGCAACCTGAAACATATTATTCTAAAACACAACCTATAACGGCAAGACATAAAAGGATTCCAATTTGAAAACACAAGTATATCAGATTGCTATTACAAAATTTGAAACAAAAAATAAGATGAAATCTGCTGCTCTATTAAAACTGGAAGAGTGTCAATATGACCAAACTGAGTATCAAAAAAGGTTTACAAGCTCCCCAAAATGAGTAAGGGCAAGAAACTGATCTAAACTGATGAGAATGGAGAGTTGAAAGACTAAATCTATCAAGAAACTCTCAAGGAAACCCTAATCCGAGCTCAGAAAAAGCTCAAGGAAAAAAGGCCTCAAACAAACTCAAAAACTACTTTAAAGCAGAAAAAAGCACAAAGCTTTTATGATTACACTGTCAAGCCCCTAAAAATGGGCAAAATCTGCTTTAAAAGCACAAAAAACACCTTATCTCTCCAAGGTAAGTCTGGAATCCGACCAAGAGGAAAGGTCAGTCAAAGATCTGCTAAAAATAGTAAGAAAACATAAAGCAGTTTATAAAACATTGCTTTTATGCTTCTGCTTTACAAGATGCAGATTTTTACAATTTTTTCTATTTTTGCAACTCAAAGAATGGAAATCTTTTGCAAAAATAAAACTACTTATTTCTCCAAAATATCATTCTGATTTTCTCAAAAAATTGAAAAAAACATATTTCATAATCTTCCTTTTAACTCCATTGATTTCTCCAAAATCAATTAAAATCATAACCCTAAAATAAGTAATCAACAAAACCTAACTCTAGGTTACTAGGGAGGATTCACCATTACATTCTCTTTGTCTTCTCATAAATCAATAATATGACTTACACCCAAGTCTTCACTTTCCACTAAGGCAAAAGAATAAACAAAACCTAACCATCGACCTCGGCACATGATTTCGGCCACCCCAAATACATTAGACTTCAAAACATAAGGCATAAATTTAAGATCTCGACCCCTCTTTGAATTTAGACATATGCTCAAAATCGAACAATCTGGATGATGATGATATTCGAATTGGGCATGAGGAAAAAGGGTCAAACCCTAATTATCACCATTTCGCACCCGTGACTTGAGAAGAAGGAAACTCTATCTGAGAAAAACTACCACCATGATGGTGTTGGATTCGAGCCCATGTGCTTTTAGAAATCTTCCTCTACTCTCTAGTTGACCGAATCTCCAGTGGGTAAGTCTTTTCTCCATGGTGAAATAACTTTTCACTTCATTATTTCGAGCCTCAAAAAAGCCCTAAGGGCGCGGTCTGCATAAGTTTGTTTCTGATCTTCTATTCTTTCTTTGATTTCACCATACCATTATGAGTTCGAGCTTGACTTCTACAGTCTACTCCATGGAAGCTCGACTTGTGTTCTATTTTTTTTTTTTACTGTGCAAAGGTAAGCTAAGTTTAATGGTTTTTATAACTTCTACTTTGGCCTTGAGGCCATGGTGAAATCACTCTGATGTCTTTACTCTACATTTATGTGTGCTTCTTGTGCTCATTGCTACGCTCCATTCACCAGTGAGAGCTCGGCCACCACCTGGAAACTCGAACCCCATATTTGGAAACAATCTATAGTCTTAGGCCATGGTTAAAGTATCTACTTCGGGCTTGAACTGGTAACTTTCTCCAGCTTTCTTTTCTTCTCTAGAAACTTTAAGGTGCTCTCTCTTGAAACACAGGTTTGGCCACGTTCAGGCTATGCCAAATGCACACTATAGAAAGCATTATTTCGAATTTTGGGCTCGACCCAGAACAAAAAATCTCCATTATATTAATTTAATAACATTTTTGTATATGGGTATCAAAGAAACTTAAACAAATTTGCATTTTTCCCTCTCTGTATTTCAACCTAGAACAGAAAGCTTGCATTCGTTTAATTTAATAACATTTCACTCTAGACTTCACATGGGTATTTCTGTAGCTATCTTCTTCTTTTTTGTATTTTGAAGCAAAGTTGAAGATGGGTACTCGAAATTTTTAAGGAAACTCCATTTTTTTGTAATTTGAGAATAAACCCACATGTGGGTATTTAAAATTTTGAAAGAGAAATGCATATTTTGTGTTTCCTAAGCTCGATTTAACACAAGATTTTTCATATTTGTAATTTATTGTTGTTTTTATGAAAAACCCACATGGGTATTGTAGAGTGTCACATTTTCTATATCTTGCATGAAAACCAACATTAAAAACCATGAATAACTGAGCATAATCTTATTTCGTAGTCCTAAAGCAAATATTTGTATATTCTAAAGAAAATATCCCTATTCTAGTTTCTCTTTAGAACTTGACTGTCAGTTCATTGCATTGATTCCTATTACTTCTTTGTGATTATTGTGAAAATCATATAAGAGCTATATTCTTTCTACTTTGAGGCTCAAAGAAGCATAGAGATTTGCATATTTGTAATCAAACTGCTGTTTAAAATATGGGTGTCATAGATTATCATGTTTTCTACATCTTATAGACAAACCCCATGTGGGTAATAGCTGTTCATCTTTGCTTACCATAGAACTGTAAACACCTGTAGGTGTTGACAAAAACTGTAAACTTTCATAGAACTCAATTCATGGGCTTGACCCATGCATCACTAGATGTAGTTTTGCATTTCTTCAGAAAACAATATTGGCATTTGATGTTTTGCTTTCAGATCTTCCTTCAGAAATGTGCACTCATGATTTAGTTCGAAACAGTCTTAATCTATATTCTATTATGAGCTCCTTTAAGCATTTGGACTCCCTTAACTTTCTTTCTGCATAATTTAAACAATGAACTCATGCCTCCTCCACTGAGACATAACCTAACATGGTTAAGTTCCAAAACAAAAATTGATCCAAAGAAAAATGTTACCTTCCTGTTTTATCCCCTATGCTTAATCATTGAATCATAACGGACTGTACCTAGTCCTCTGTTCCTCCTTAATTTAACACAAAAATTTTCATCCTTGTAACAGAGATACCTTAAATGTTTGTCTTTACTTTAACCTCATTAGCATACTGTACATCTTAATAAAGTGAGCCACTCATTGTATCATTGTTGCCTGATTGAAAAATTCCCTCAGAAATGTATAGTAGAACATGATGGGACCACAAGAACTTGTGTGTTTGTTTATATTCCTTTGACTCATATTCCCAGTTTTCATTTTGGCATTTCTATACATCTTTTGATAGTTGTATGACACCCGAACCTGATTCATAATCATTTTCTTCTTTTGATAAGAGCGACTGTCCTCTTGTTACCGCACTGTCATTGACATGGATCTTGAGAAAGATTTGTATTTGTACATTCAGAAGAAAAGGATCTCCCTGTTTGTAATCTGCCTGTATTTTAATGTCCTTCTGACACTCCTTATCCTTATCATTGCAACTCCATAGGGAAACCAAAAATGAATCATTGCAACATCATGACCACATGATGCTCACTAGGTCATATGTATAGGTTAACAACTTAGAACTTATTTTGGAAAGAAAAGACTTACTCTTCCCCTATTATCCTGAAATGATCTCATTTTACTTTTGATAATGCAGTATCTTCTCCAGTCAACTCAGAATTAGAAATTTTTTTTACACTTAGGTGCACTGTCTATATTTTTATTCATGATCAACATGGTACTCTTCATGCATTTTTATATTTACTGCACAAACTGTTCTCAGAAACTATTCTCTTCGATGATGAAAATTAGAACAAAGCGTTAAGGCATATGTATGCCTATTCACTATCCAAAAGAGAAAAATGAATTGAAATTCACATGACATATGATTATAATCAGCATAGAAAAAGAAGTAATACAACAATTTTGACGCAAATGCATTATGTTAAATTCCTACAGTGAACTAAACTCACTGTTCACCTGTAGCCTTCAGAAAGAAACGCTGATTGTTATGAATGTACAATTGGTTTTGTTACTTGATGGATAACTCTATTTTACTCTTTTAGTTGTATTTCACTTTGTTTGATATATATGATGAAAAATCTTTCAAAAATCATCCCATTAAATGCATTGGGCAAGATGTCGGGCTCTACCCTTGTGGGAGCCCATTTTACTCCACATGCTTGGTCTTCGAATAATGTTTCGCTTCATGACTTAACCTATACCTGCACAAGGAAACAAACAACGTTAGCATAAAAATAGAACATGTTGATTTTGATGTTGATACTTCTTCTTCAGTTCACTTCTTCATACTGCATTTGATTTAATTTGATTGTTTCAATGCATTGCTCATAGTATACTGTACTATTGTAGGTGCATCATATGAGTTATGTCATAGTCGGAGCCACTGACACCCACCTTTCCTCTTGCAGGTCAACGAAGCTTGAGACGGCGAGGTGCACCATTCAATCATCAAGCGTCGATAACAGGCAATGATGAATATGTTGTTCCTTATATGTTCTCCTTTCGCATCTTCAGTAATACATTGTGTTGTTAGAAATGCATTAGATCAGTTATAGTTATATCCACAGCTTGTGTGGATCCTTGATTTTAATTTTTCTTTTCTGTTGAAAAGAAAATGCATCTCATGCAATGTTGTAATACTCATTCTGATTGTGAAATCAAATGAAGCCTTGTAAAAATATGAGTTCTTTTTTAAATGAATAAAAGCATTTGAAATGATATTTTGCACATGTTCTCAATTCTGTATGTCATCAAAAACTGCAACATCTGAATGGCACTATGAAACTTTATAACTTCTCTAAAATGCATAACTAATATTTAATGCAAAAAGTAATGTGAAACAACATTTAAAATCCAATCTGCAATTCCACTTTATAGCAAATAATAATCAGCCATCTCCTCCATTTGAGCTGAGGCAAAAAATATGTAATAGGTTGTAATATCAAATTCTAGGATGACCCCTAGCTTCTCAAGATTCCTTCATCCAATCTGATTTTAAAGATCTAACTGTCCATGTGTCTAGCCACTTTGGTCCTTTCATTGAGGATTATACATGGGCAACAGGGCACTCAAAAGTGGAAATCTTTGGACCCAATCTTTGAATCTTTCACACTCTTCTAGACCTTTTTAGGAATCTCGATCCTTGACTAGAATTCCTATTTCTACCCAAGAAGGTGAACTTTTTTTTTACCAAGGAAAGCAAGGGAAATCTCACTATCAAATTAGCTTATATATTGTTGTCTATGTAGAACACTGAGAGTAGATTCTAGAAGAAGATTTGGAATAGACACCTTATTCCAATTTTTTTTTTCTAGTGGACTACCAACCACAACAAAATCCTCACCCAAGATAACCTAAGAAAAAAGGGGTTCCAAATCTCCAACATATGTTTTCATTGTAAGAGTGATGAGGAGTTTATTCCTCACCTACTACTCCATCATTGATTTTTTTAGTGGCTAATATTTTCCAATTGGCTAATAGTTGAAAAGTGGGAATTTAAAACTGGCTAATAGTATGAGCTATAGCATGACTTGAATTTCCAAATTTTAACAAAATTTTACTATAGCCTTATTTAAATCACCAAAGAATTTATTTTATTAAAAAAATTAACTCAAAAAATTTCCACAATATTCGAGATTCGCCTAAATTTTATAAATTATAGTAGAAATCTATATTAATTCGCCAATAGTATATCATAATTATTAGTTCTTTAGGGCCATATTTCTAATATTTAGTTTCCACCATTGATTTTGAATATAATCTAATGGCCTGGGTTGTATTCTATGAGGAAAAATGTATCTACGATCTTTAATGCTCATGGGGACCACAATTTGGTGTCTCATGAGCATTACAGATCATGGGTACATTTACCTCATAGAATACAATGAGGGTTGTTACATCAATGATCCAAAATAAATTTTGATCCCCATGAGAATTATAGGTTACGGGTACATTTTTCTTGCATAATACAATGAGGGTCGTTATCTTATTTTTTATAACAATTGTGGAAAATAAATATTATAGTTTACCCCTTAAAACCATCAATAATTTCCACCCTTGAGCACCTATAGTTCCATGAGAATTATTTTTAGAGTGGATGGATTTTCCATCATAGTTAATGAATTTTCCTATTATTTTTCAAGGTTCACCAAAATTTTCTATAAAATTTTAGTGATCATAAAAAAAAATCACCAAATAAAATTAATTTTTTTTGAAAAAAGGAAAGATTCTCCAATATAAATTAATACTTTTTCTTAAAAATAGAAAAGATTCACCAATATTTTATCTCTTTTTAAAAGGGGTTTCTTAAAGTTATCACTATACTCCATTGTCCCTTTGTTGCTAAAGTCGGGGTTGCTACTTTACAAAGGCTTGGGGTCTCTTGGGCCATGAATGGTAATATAAAATGCTTTATGGAGTACTAGATAATCCCATACACTCACCCCCTACCTAAGGAAATTTGGCAAAAGTTCCCTTCTTTCATTTGGTGGTGCTTATGGAAAGAAAGAAATAATAAAATATTTTTCAATGAGGAAAAGAGTACCATGGAGGTTTTCTATATTTTCTTTAGGATCCCCATTGAGAAAATTGGTCATTTTTTCTATAAACCTCCAAAAAAAACCCTAATGTTTTAGAGATCATCATATCTCATAATTGGAATAGATCCCTAAACCTCAACTCTTATGATAATAATAAAATGTTGCTAAGAATAAATACTAAATGGAAACCTCCTTTACAAGGCTGGTACAAAATAAAATTTGGTGGCACTACTAATTGAAACCTTTTCCCTGCTAGTATGGTTGGTATCATAAGAGATCATGAAGGAAAATTATTATCAGGTTATGTTGGTGGAATAGGGATACATTCTACTATGACTGTTGAAGCTAGGTCCTTGTTAAGTGGAGTCAACTTTTCTCTCTCTATTGGGATAAAAAATCTACATATTGAGGGTAATTCTAAATTAGTGATTGATGTTGTCACTAACAATCACCTCCAAGCTTGGACTATTAAGGATGTCATGGTTGACATTAATCACATGCTTTTTAAATTTGAGAGTAAAATTATTTCACATATTTTCATGGAAGGCAATGTGGTTGAAAATTCCCTTGATAATGTTAGGACCCATTGGATGGCTACTATGTGCTAGAGAAAATTTGATGCCTTGATAAATCATGGGGGAAGGATTTATCCTTAGCAATTAAAAAAATAATATTACTCATGATGAATGCTAACTTATATTTCTTTGGGTTTGATATTCCCATTTGTGTCAACCTTGGTCAAATGTGGTGGTTAAATAATAATGAGATGGATAAGAAAAAGTGGATAACGGTGACTAGTCATGACAAGTATGTTATGCCCTATTGGTTTTGTAACAATTGGGATGGAAAAGGCACATGCTTTTCTAATCAACATGAGTCTTAGCCTAATATAATGGTTCATTAATAAATTTTAGCTGGTGGATTTTTGATACCACATCTCATACCCTTTAAACCTTAAATTTCATCATGACATCATTTTAATGACCTACAATGCCATTATTATCAAATATTTGGCATCCATGCACCTTAACACTCTCCAATTCTTTACTGCCAAGTTTGGACCCTTGGAAATGACTTCTCCTTCATAGGAATTTATTATTATTTTAAATCACAATGGTAAAAATATTTTTTCCTACCATTTATTTTTGGGAAGGTTTTGTTTATCTATCCTATGTTTTTGCATTAACTTATTGTCTCTTAGATCCTGTGGTGATGTTAGTAAATATTTTTGCATAATTTGTAGTGATAGAATAAGAACCAAACCAAGTTCCTATGAGAAGTTTAAGTAGGATGCTTTACTCTAGAACTTTTGTGTTGAAGGGGGCATGGCCCCATTAATGGAGAATCTCAAAGGCCATGATGGAAATATTTTAGCCCAATTTAAAAATAGTTGGAATGAGAGATAGGTTACTCTTGGTTTCATTTCTTTTGAAGTTAGCAAAGATGAAATTGCTAAGGCCACTAGGCTATCTTTCTCTAGGAAGAAGTTAAAAAAACACACAAAAGATCAAGATGCAAACAATATGCAAATTCTTTTAAAAGAGAATGAGTTTTTTTGTCAAGCTCCATGTTGAGTATGACCACAACACTCTCAACCCCCTAAGATCATGTGCATCTAGTAACTATGAAGTATATTACTCTTGAAGGTCATTGCAAATGATATTGCGATTATCATATGTCATTGGTTAACCATTTCAAGTGTAACCTTTGCATTAGTTTCATTGTCTTCCTCCTTTCCTCATTAGAAAGCTCAATAAAGGAAATTAAGGACCCAACTACTAAAAACCCTAACAAACCACCCCTCCCCTTGCATCAAGGTTTGATTTTACATCTCTTTCATTTCCACTTGGCTTTATACCCTCCTAAACCCATCTATACTACTGGGGTTATTGATAATCTTGGGTCCTCTAGAAAATTTCCCCCAATAAACCCTCCCTTGTTTGTACCCCTAGTTTCAAATGTAAATTTTCCCCAACCATCATTAAACCCACCCCTGAGAATAAACATAAACATACTAGAAAAAATGTCCCTGCTAAAAGAGTTAAACAGATGAGTGAGCATAAACCTGGATGCAACAAGAAAAAATCTATTACTTTTTATGTCAAAGAACCTACCACTAAAAATGAAGAGAGGGATGATGACTCTAAAGGTTCAAAGGAGTAGGACAACACTATGGCTATGGAGGTGGAAATGGGTGCTAAACCCACAAGTGTTAGGTGTTCCAATAGGTTGGCTAAATAGAAAATTTATGTTCTTATTGAATTAAATAGCTCTAAATAGGTGAATAAGGAGGAGATCAAAAAACATGAGACAGTGGAGGAAGTGGATGATTTTTTTGAGGGACCTATCTATTTCCTTAAACTCAACTGAATGTTGATACATGAATCCACTCTGAACTCCTCCAACCATAATGCTAGGAATGAAGAGGCTTGTAAGCGCAATCAAGGCTCCATTGATGACTACAAGACCTTGTTGGCCCATGTGAACATCCTTGAGAATAAGTTAAATAGGTTCACCTACTTTACCATCAAATTCATCCTCCATTTCATGGTGACTCTTGCATTGGTACTAAGAGATGAATTCCAAAACAATGTGCTTGTGAAAGATCCTAGTTCTAGCCAGTCAAATGTGGACATCTTTTAAATTCCTCATGAAGGAATGGCAGAATATTGCAAAGTAGTGGTCTATGGCTTCTCCACTCCCATTAGGGGTCTTTTATTTTTTATGTTTCAATGTTGTTCCTATGGAATTTTTAGTATGCTATTACTTGATCGTATGATGTTATTACTGGTTTTTTAATTTTTAATTTGATCTAGTGAACTCTAGCGCTTATGGCTATTTTACATGTTAGGGTTTTGCACCTTGTAAATGTAACTTAGAATATCAAAAACAATGTTACATTTACATATATTCTTAAAATATCAAAATGATATTAAGAAATATAAATAAAAATTGATAATTATATTTCATACTATAAATTTTATATTTTAATCATATGTAATAAACAATATTTTTTATAAAATATATAATTTATTCAATTTTTTTGATATAATACATTGAACCAATATAAAGACCATGTAGATCCAATCGAATAAATGAGTATAATAAATAACTCCCATTCAATATAGATCAATTACAGTTTAGGATTGACTCATTTATATAAAATTATGGCATCTTATTTGTATTAAATCCTTTTATTTTAATACTCAAACTATTGTGTCACATACAACAACAATTATATCAACTATAAAAATTCTTACAATGGGCCCCTTAAAACCTTAAGTTTTTTCTCGAAAATGTACCTACTAAAATATTATTTTTTAGTGAAATAAGAAAACAAAATAAAAAAATAAAAATATCATAGCTGAATAAGACAATAATAGGAACTTACAAGAATAACGCGAAAAGATCATTATAAATAGGTTCCCACCCATATAACAACTAAAATTGAGTGATAGGAGCTAGACAAAGAAACCACTAGTAGAAAAATAAAGTATGGAATATCAACATAAATAACCCATCTGTACACGAGTGATCCCACAAAGTTGGTTTACAATTTATGGGAGATTCTGATTTTTGCTAAAATCACATATTTTTAGAAAATATAATGATTTAAGCCTTAAAAATTTCTAGTTAAAGCATTCCAATTGAAGAGGTTTTGATCAAACTGCCTTAGATCAAACCCCCTTGGATAGAACCCCGCTAGTTTTAAACCATACCTACAATGGAGTCTCCTTCACACCTATCAAAATGCTGATAAAAAACCACTTTTGATTTACCTTTTGGGGGATCAAATGAATTCATTTAAAATTTATTTTTTGTAAGTATGTGGTCATTATTATAATCTTCCCAAAAAGTATAATTTTAAATAAATTTAATTTTATTATTATATTTATATTTTATTTCTTGTGAATGTGGGTTTTTCACCAAAAATCAAGATCTATGTTTTGCACATGTGGAAAAATGGAATATTATAAAAATAAATTTGAAAACTATGAGTTCACAAGATATTGAAGTCCTTGATCCAAAAAAAAAAAATTGAATTGAATTTCGATACATACAAAAAAAGTTACATGTTATACGGTCACACTATGTTTGAATTGTAATTGGTTTAACTTCAAAACTTGATTAAGGAAAAAATATTCAATAAAGAACTATCTAACAAAGTGGAAGCACTAGATATCAGAGTTACAAATCTAAATTCGAAAGAATTATACTTTTATCCTTCATGGAAAAAAGGTTATGCATTATATGGTGAGTGTCACTTTTTAGAAATGTTGTTTTCTAAAAAAATCTAGTTTTTGAGGGAGATGGAAAAGGAAGTATAATCTGATTCCAAAAAAATTGAAAAAAATAGATTTAGAATCTACAGAAAAAATTTCATGAAACTATAGTTTGCATTATCTTCAAATTACTCATGGTTTAGCCGCTATAGGTGCCCAAAAGTGAAGATTTAGTTAGAAAAAATTAGTTCAGTGTCCAATTTGGCCAAAAATTATCAACCACTATTGTGGGATCACCCACACTAGAATTGTAACATAACCTTTGATAGACAATCTTTAGAACCCCAAATCTATAGCATCTATAGAAATACACTTTGTTCCACCTCCATTGAACCTCTAAGAAGTATGAATTGCAGTAGTTGTCCAATAACTGCATAGTGAGAAAATTTGTCTCTATCAATTTCGCTATCCTTCCAAAAAAGACCATATGAGATTCATTCATTGATCTTTCTCAATTCCACTGTGAAGAAGATAAAGAAGTCTAAAAATATCCTAAGGAACATTCATGAAGTGTTTGATTTTCCTTGTTCAATGTTGGCATGCAACTAAAGTAGAAGATATTATTTTTCCAACAAGAGAGATGTTTGATGAATAAATTTGTAGGTTCTCAATTTGAATGGGTGGGTCGAAATTAATCATTTGAAATTCAATCATAAAAGGGAGGATCATATTAGAGGAAGCAATAAGACAATGAAACCTCCAAATAAAATTCAAAATCATATTCCTGCAAGTGTGGGAGAGCAAAAAGAGGGATTAAGAGGCACCCAAAAGAGTAGCTTTCCAAGTCCACACTCTAGAGAATAAGTTAGGTGGCAAGGTGAAGAGAGAATTACATATATTACAAGCATGTATGCACAATCAGAAAACATGCTTTAGAGACTCTATTTTAGTAAAAAAGGGATAAGTGGGAAGGGTGAATCAAACTTAAACCAATTACCAATAAAAAGTTTAATATGAAGGACTTTCTAGGTAAGGATTTGAGATTGAGCATTCACTTTGGACTTCCAAATTTGAGAGTGAGTTTGTTACACTCATACCTTACAAAGGCACAATTCCACTTCTCATTCAGGTGAGGTGACATGGAGATCAAAGGGAGGAGATGTTTATAAATTTTTGTAAGGGGGAAAGTGCAGATTTTATGAGCATTAGACCATCTCTAATCATTCAAAAATTTAGGATGTCAATCCAATAATGAGATATGAAGTTTAGGAGTAACTAATTGTTGAATTTCATGAATTGGCTTCTTGTCGAAAGATGAGAGGTGGAACTAGGATTTGAGAAGCTAGAACATGATTTCTATTGGAAGGAAGAGAGGTCCCATAATTCCCTAAAATTTTGAATTCCTTTATTGAAAAGGTGTTTTCCTTTAAGTCTATTAATAGTACCTAAATGAAAATCATTTTTATGAACCAATTGATTCCACCAAACATAAGAATAAGGAAAACTAATACAATGGTTAAGAGACCGATCAAACCAAATATATTTTTTGGAGGAATTTTCCAAGCTTTTAAAATAGAATTGAAGGGGGTAGATCTATGGGTTTAAAAAAATAGAGTGAACAAAAGCTTGTCTCTCCAATTGATAGTATCCCAAGGATGACCAATAGAGGCATATTGAATTTAGTATTTAACAAGGTTTTTTAATGGGCATCTCCCTCCAAATCTTTAATTGTTCGTTTAGTAGTAAAGTAGATTCCTTGGGTATATAGGTCAATGATTCTGAAGCCACCTTTATCCATAGGTTGGATGTAATGCTTCCAAGAAGAATGAAATCATTTTTCATTTCCCCATTTGGCCCATAGAAATTGTTTGATTAATTGAGTTAATTGAGTGTAGCAGTTTTTTGAAGGTAGTCAATATGATGATATGTTTTTCTTAAAGAAAAAGTGGCAAGCCACTATAATATATTATATATATGTACCTAAATATTAAAAAATCCTAGTTCGAAAGAGCATACCGGCATCAAAGAACTAGGAATAAAACCTCTAGTTATGGCTCATTTAGTTACAAAATTATCCTAGTTATAGGGACCCATAGCAAAATTTTCAACTATTTAACCATCCAAGATACAACCCATTGAGATTTTATAAATACTACAATATACATTGCATGTCAAATTTTAAATAAACCCATATTTAGCAAAAGTTTGATAAGCATAGTCATGACCCCAATAAAGAGCAACTAAACACTGAACTAAAAATTGAAGTTATCCTTCCATGCAATCACCATCCTTCACCAAGTTCTCACCATGTCCTTCTGAACTCTCCTAAAAACCCAAATCATTTGCAAATAGATCAAACCCTTGTCTCGACTCTTCATCTATTTTTTTCTCTTGTATTAGACAAGCCCTAGTATTATAACTTTGATGCCCACCACTAGCAGGGATATCTTCAACTTGACTTGGCACTGGTTTGACTCTCACTGCTTCTAACATAGATGAAACTTCTCCAAATTCTAGCTTAGTAGGGAAATATTTTAAGGGGAGATGTGAATTATGCTCATGTAGGAACAAGATTGCATAATTTTTTTCTTTGATTTCAAAGGCCATGGCATACAATCACCTGAAATTTTTTCTTAACACTTTCAAAAGAACACTATCATTTTTGTATTGCTGAGAAAATATAATTCCCTCAAATATTTCATCAAAACCCTGCCTATGTTTAATATACTCCATAGGAAATATACCCCCTACATATCCATTTCTAGAGAAAAAATTGTACCCTTGCACTGCTTGTAGCAAAGCATGATTATTGAGAATTTGAGGCTTGAAAAATTTAGACAAAATCGATTCAAGCTTGAATAGGGATTGAAAAAGATCCAAAACATTTGATAGAAACACCAAGAGTACCTGAGAGGGAAAGACAATGTGCCTAGATCGAGAGCTTGTACTTTCCACACCTAGAATCGACCAAACTAACTCTTCCACCCTAGGGAATGAGACATGAAAAACCAGTGACAAATTTTCATGAGAAAGATGCTCCTCAAATGGTCATTCCCAAGATTTAACTGGACAAATAACCCTAAGATTCCATGGATGAGACATCATTTTTCTAATTCTTCACACACATATAGCCCAATTCTTAATTCTCCAGAGACCTCCAAAGAAAATGACAATTCTCTTCAGAGAAAAGAGCCAGTTCAAATCGCTATTTAAAGTTAGATAGAAGATATTAAATGCATACATAGCAAAATAGGGGCCAAATATACAACTAGATTTCTACCTCATTTCAACTCGTGCGAGATCATGGATTCTGCAAGGATAATAAATTTTCTCACCACTTGAAGGGATATGAGTACCTACGAAATAAACTCACAATAGGAAATCTAGGAACAGCGAACAAGTGTCCATCTTGAAGGGGCTTGTGGGAAATGAATATCATGTCCATCCTATGAATCTGAGCTTGGGGTGATTAAATTAGATGATGTAATACCCAATACTATAATCGAGTGAATGAAATCATATCTCGTTAGCCTTTCCATCCAAGAAGGGAAGTTCACACTTGAGAGGGAAAAAACCATCATTAATTGATAATACTTGGCCTCCAAAATGTTTGAAACCCAAAGTAGGAAGATGGAATGACATGTTGGAGTATGTGGGGTACATACACCAACATCACTAGCAATCATAGCCTAAACTTTTCTGCTAGCCAAGCTAAGTAAATTTACCCATATGATTGAAAGGCATAAATGGAAGCGACAAGAATGAAATTAACCATCCGAAGTGTCCAAACTAGTCAAAAAATTAATATATGAAGACATGTCCAAACTTTCCAAGTTTGGAATTCAACAATTCAATATATTAAAGCACCTTTTCCTTTGAAATGGTGAATGATTTAAGAAGTTACCCCTTCATGTAAATCTTGAGCTTCCTGTTGAATGATTTCAACTATTTGTGGAAAATATGATAGTTAAGATAGGTCGTGGATCATATGCCACTCCTTATTGTTGTACTCCCAAAATTGGCTAAATAATTTGCTAAATTATTTCCTTCTCTATATGTGTGCATGATATGATAGTTTTGAAATTTATCAAGCAAATCCCAGACTTGTTGGAGGACATAATGAATACTCCAATTTTGAATCTTCTTTTCCTTGCAAGCATTAACTATCAAAAGAGAATACCCTTTAATGTGAATGTTTTTAACACCCAGCTTCAAAGCCATTTCCAACCCTAACAACAAAGCTTTTAACTAAGCTAAATTATTGGTGCCTCTAAGAAGATATTTCAAACTTAATGCTATTACCTTAACCTTTGAGTCACACAAAAAAATGCTCACACCTTTTCTCCTGGTTCCCCCTTTGAAGAGCCATCAAAATTAAATTTCATGAATTCAACCTGTGGAGCCTTCCATTTGACATGTTTTCTATTGTACTTCTCTATCTTTGGCTGCAAAAGAATACCTAGAAAAGGAAATTTTAAATACTTCCAATTCTATAGAATACAATTGTCACAGTTAGTGAAAGATGAACTAATATCTTTGTGCTCTTGAAAACTTGTGTTTACTACCTCAGAAATTTCTTTCTCAATTTTCATGTTTATAACATCAATTGAGGAGTTCACTTTCTTGAAGATGCACAAATTTATCTCCCACCAAATGTTTCATATAAGTAGCGCTAGTATCACTCTCCATATATAGGAAAAGAATGAAGATTTGTAGAGAACTAACCAACTTTGAAACAAATCCCATAGATTGTTGGGCAAAGGGGTACATAAGTTAAGCTTATTAAGAACAAAATCCCAACTTTGTTGTGCAAACTTGCATCTCACAAGTAGGTGATCTACATCCTCAAGCCCCTCATTACACAATGGACACATGAATGGATCAACAATTCTTATTTTAACTAACCAATCATTGGTTAGTATTCACTTCCTCAATGCCAACCATGCAAAAAT
Organism: Sequoia sempervirens; assembly: GCA_007258455.2. Classification (NCBI taxonomy): domain Eukaryota; kingdom Viridiplantae; phylum Streptophyta; class Pinopsida; order Cupressales; family Cupressaceae; genus Sequoia; species Sequoia sempervirens. The sequence continues at coordinate 364,471,400 of VDFB02000015.1, forward strand.
TCCTACCTTGGGTAAGATTTTACCATCCCAACAAAAGAATATGATGATATGTAAACATGACAAGCAAGTAGAATTGTATTTGCCACTTATAACTAACAAGCCATGGAGAGGAATTTTTTAGTCTTAGTCAAAAGTTTGACTTTGATTTTGTTCAAAAACTAGTTGGACACATATTTTGAGAGAAACATTGACACCAAAGGGAATTCCCAAATATCTAGTGATTGGACCATGATTTATTTGCTTCCATTTAGAATGAATCCAAGCTAGTGGGAATTAGGGTGAATCATTATGAATTTGGTCTTGTGCATGACTAGTTTAGACCCAAAAATGACACAAATAGGTCTAGGGTATCAATGATATTAGTCACCTCATCTACAAAATTTTGGATAAAAAGCATTCTATCATCTGCAAGATGAGAGTTAAGAGCAATGGTATCATTCAGTAAGGGAATCCCATTGATAGGGTGATTGGACTTAGCATGGAGAAGTAAGTGGGCATCAATAGAAAGGACATAAAGAAAAGGGGCAAGGGGGAAAGTTTGGTGAATAGATATTTGCAATGAGAATTGGGGGGAGAGGGAACTATTAATAGCTAATCTCACAATAGCATCAATAAATAGCATTTTAATGTGATCTCAAGTTTTAAGGCCAAATCCTATATTTTTCATCATGTTAAGAATGAAGGGCCATCTAATGTGGTCATAAGCTTTATCAAAATCCAATTTGAAAATAAGAGTGTCTTAGGTTATTTTTTGGGCCCATTTAGCAGTCTCCTAGGCTAACATAAGATTGTCAAGGACAAATATTCCTCCCAAGAATCCAATTTGTTCTGGTTGAACTATCATTTGGATAATAGGTTTTATTCTATGAGCCAGACACTTAGCTGTGATTTTATAAGAAGTGTTAAGCAAGGTGATGGCCTACCAACCAACCATAGTGTCTTCATATTTTCTTTTAGGGATGAGTTTGATAAGGCCTTGGTTAATAATGGAACACAAAGAACTAGTCTCAATTCCTTCTAGATGCATATAGTAGAAGTCTTCACGAATGTAAGACCACAAGGATTTATAGAACTCAATTGGAATGCCTTCTATTCCTAGGCTCTTCTCAATAGCCATGTTATAAAGGGCTTCATCTAATTCTTCCATGCAAAATAGTTTGGTAAGAAAGTTACTATAATCTTTAATAGTAATCTTATGAGGAATACATTCATCCAAACTATCTTAAAAAATGGAGATTATGGGGTCATCTGTTGTTTCATCACCAAAAAATTGTTTATAGTACTCCAAAAATGTTTTCATGATGTGTAAGTGGTTGTTGAGAGAGATTCCATCAACAAATTTAATGACAAAAAACTACTCTCTTTTTTATTTATGTTTTGGAAATTAAAAGAATTTGGAGCCTTGATCACCATATTTGATCCATTCAAGATGAGCATGAAATTGCACCCTATTAACTTTGTAAATAGCCAATTTTCTAAGTAGATGCTCAATATGCACCACAAATTGTTGGATTGAAGGGTCATGGGGATTGGATGCTAGTAGAAACTGGCCACAAACCAATTGTCCATCAACATATTTTCTATCCATATAAATTTAGTGATTGTTCTCTAACCATACTCACAAAGGATAGAGATACAATGAGTAATAGCTCTTTCCCACCAACTAATCCACCTATCATGTTGGGGTTTTGGTTCCTCATTCTAGGTAACTAAAATACCATCAATACAATCTTGTTGTTGGAGGTAAGATTAAGCTTGAAGTGAAGGTCATTATGAAGTGATGGGGAATTGGAGAAGGATAGAGTGGTGAAGATGGGGAAGTGATTAGAAAGGGTGGTTGCAAAGTCAAGCTGGACTAAAAGAACCAACAAGAAGGGAAAAATACAATAATTAGGGGAGATATAGAATCTATCACAATGACTCATCTTCCTAAAAATCCCTTCATGAAAATTAGACCTAGTGTACCAATGGGGCATGTGAAGGTCCTTTTTACCCAAAAGAGGATCATAAACACCTAGACCATTATGAATACAATTTCAAGCATCAAAATCCTTTTGAGACAAGTGGGAGGGATTGTCCCAACTATAGTCAATGGGATGTTCTGTTGAAATCCCCCTAAAACCATTTGATAATGGCGAGGGAGAGACACATCCAATCCAAAATTAAAGTTCTTTCTAAGGGAATGTCGAGGGAATAGACTAAGAAAAAACCATATAAGGTACCCTAATGATAATAGTTACCCAAATACAATAGTTATTTGGGTCACCCTCGAAAGGAACCACATGTTTAGCAATACAAGGGGAAAGATCAAGGAAAACACCACCACAACCATTAAAATGATTGGTGTTAAAGAAGAGGGCTTCTTTCCAACTGGAAGAAAGAGTGGATTTTAAATGAATAACACTAACTTTAACCTATTGAAGCATGATAATATCAAAGTGGTGACTCTAGATAGATTTTCTAACATGGTAATTTTTGAGATGGAATTGTTAAACCTCAAATAATCTAGGGTTGGATATTGTAGCTCATTGAGAGGAGTCTGGGCTGAATTCCTTTTCCACCAAGAGCACATTAAATACATTTTCTAATTGAAAAGCTTGAAGAGACAAAGGGAGAGTTGAATCAAATTTGTCATGGGAGGAAAATCAAAGATGGGATCAAGGACACGAGGGGGGATGGCTTCAAGGGGGAACCCAACTTAGAACTGCTAGAGGTATTTGAAGAGAGGATTTCTTCCTATCTCTTGATTTCCCTCAAGTTGTCACTAGGAGCCACATCTCTAAAAGAGGGGAAGCCATGGGGAGAGGGAGGTGAAGAAAAAAAGGTAAGTTAATGGATTGTAGAAGAGGGTGATAGGTAGAATTGGGAGGAGTTGGAGAATAATTTGGTAGTTGGGGCTTAGGTGAGGCAGAAAAAAAAGGAATGTTAGGGTAGGGATCATTGGGAGATAAAGGTATAGAATGAAGCTTATGATAAGGGTAGTCTCAAATAATATGACCTTCCCATTGGTAGTAGAAACATGTGTTAGGCTTATTAAGGTAGGAAATACATTGTTCAATCACAAAACTAGAACCTACAAGTTTGATAGTATTAGGAAGGGGTTGTGTTAGGTCCATTTTAATGCAAGCTCAAAGTTGGAAATGTAGGCTAGAACACTTATCAAAGAAAAATTGTACCATAAAACCTTACCTAGTTGAGAGGCTATTTTTTTCATGAAAAAGAAAAATGCTAAATTTAAGAAAGGGAATTCAACCCACATTAGATATTTTTATTTTGAGATGCCCTCAGGATGGAACTAAAGGTCCCCATATTAGAAATAGAAAATATAACCATATATTATCCATGAATCATATTAAAGGACTGTCCAAACGTGTTCAAATTCCAAAAATGTGTGGGCTACTGTAAGAGAGGGGGAACACCGCATGCAAGACCGCAGGTCATGGAGGGCTAAGACATGAGAGGCTACCCTAACATACCTTAGCTAAGTGTATTGTTTAGGATTATGGAGGTGAGAATGACGAGGATTATGGAATCCTACAACCACTCTGCAATCCTGACTTTCAAGGTGGGGCTAGGCGAGTCAATTTTTAGGTCCAACTCTATGCCTCAGGGAGCTCTCTGCCTGAGGACGTCAGTGCAAACTTCAGATGATAGCGCAATGTGTTGGCATCTCATAAACGCATTGTAGTCCGTAAAAGCTAGATTACATCAGAGACAGGGTTGGACTCTTTAAAATGACTAACAACCTAGATATTTAACTAAAAGTCCAAAATGATATTAGCAAGTAAACAAAGTATTCTCCAATGTTATAAAGTAAATATGCAAGGGTGATGAAAATGGGGAGAATCTCACCAATGAAGTCCTTCGCCAACTAATCCTTTGAGAAATCGCACACCTACACATAAAAAGAAAGAGAATGTTGGGGGTGGTTGTATAGGGGTCTTCCTCAATCATACCCCTATTTAGGTGTTCCCAGCTCCATAGACAGCCAAAGGAAAAGAGATAAAGAAGTAACAAAAACACAAGCACTACAAAACAATACTATGCTACTCAACCAAATGATAGAGGAGAGGAGAGAGAAGCTTACCACCTCCGCCAAGAGCACTCAACATTGCTTGGGGGAGAAATGAGAGGAACTCAAGCCTCTACTGCAATGGCGTGGTCCTAAACTTGTTCTATCAATGTGATGGAGTGTTGCTTTGCTACTATGAAATGCTTGGAATGTTTGAAAGTGAGTGAAAGTGAGCTTGTGAGTGTGAGAGTATGAGAGCCAAGTCTGTTTAAGATTTCTTCCAACCTCCAAATGCAAATTCAAAGACTAAATATGAAGGAATGAGGGAGAAAAAGGCCATATTCAAGTCGATTGGCCGAAGGAGGTGTTACAACTTCAGTGCTAATGGGAAGAGTAACACCTCTGCTAGCTCAGCCATAGGAATCTTCCAAGTATGTAAGTACCCCACTCGGGCGTCCTCGATAGAAATGCCTCCACCAACACACAAAATAGGTGCCATGTGGGCTTCCATCAATGGGCTTAAGTGGAATCAAGCCTCCAACTATGGTTTTCTAAAGTGTATAAAGGAAAAAAGGGGAATTGTGCCTAGGGTGAAAATTTTCTCTTATACATTTTCCCCCCACTTTAGCGAGCACAAGTACTAATGAGTGCTCAAAAAATTAGATCAAGAAGAGAGTAGGGTTAGAAAACTATACCTAAACCATCGAGGTAGCAGTACTCGGTCTGGAAAACCCGAGGGCACAAGAGATGCAAAAGATTTCATAGCTGCTTGGAACTATGAAGTTGGAACAACAAAGCATCTTATAGGCCCATAGACCTACAAGGAGGAAACCCCCAAGATCTCTCACATGGAGGAAGCCCCAAGGAAGTGGACTCCATAGATTTGGGAAGTGGAAACATGTCAACCCATAGATAGAACATGTCTAAAACGTTGACATGTCTACCTATAGATAGAGCGTGTCTAAAGTGGCGACATGTCTAAAGCATCGACACGTCTACTCGTAGATAGTGTGTGTCTAAAGCATTGACATGTTTTCCCATGGATAGACCATGTCTAAAATGTCAACACGTCTACCCGTAGATAGCGCATGTCTAAAGTGGTGACATGCCTTCCCACAAATAGAACATGTCTAAAGTGGCAACACATCTACCCACAGATAGAACGTGTCTAAAAGCAGTGACATGTCTACCCACAAAAAAAACATGTCTAAAAGCGGTCGGTCACATAGACCGAAAAAATTTCAAAGTTATCCCTTGAGAATCCTTCAAAAGGAGAGGGCTCCACTCAAGGGACACATTGTTCAAAAGGTAAGGTCTAGTCAAGCTACCCCCAAGCTAGACATGAAAGGCCGAATGGAAAGAGCCTAGTCGAGTAGCCCCTGGGCTAGACGTGAAAAGTTCCATTCACTACAAAGGCTTTTGAAGGAAGGGTCCCTAGGGAACCATCCATGATGAAGAAGGGGGGTCCACTCAAGGGACACGTAATTCAAAAGAAGTTGTTCATCTTAGAATGATTCATCATCAAGGGATACTTTCAAAAGATGTTCACTTTATCAAGGAATTCGAAAGGAAGGTCATTCCCCCATGTGAGGGGAAGTCAAAGCAGTTCCCACTTTGGAGGAAGGTCTTCAAGTCCTTTCTTTATAAACCCGTGATGAAGGAAACACATTCTGAGTTGAGAATGCACTTCCAAGGGAAATTTTATGGGGACTTTCAAGAAAAGATTCATTGACAACAAATTCATTTTCTAAAAATCAAAGTGTTAAAGAAGAGCATTGTCACACATAGGAGGGACAAATCAAACAAAGAAGAGAAAAAGATAAAGGAAGCAAAAAAGAAAACACAAACATAGGACATAGGGGTAGCCTGATATCCTCGTATCTAATTGCTCATAGATATATATATATATATATATATATATATATATATATATATATATATATATATATATATATATATATATATATATATGTATATATATACATATATATATATATATATACATATATATATATATATATACATATATATATATATATATATATATATATATATATATACATATATATATATATATATATACATATATATACATATATATATATATATATGTATAGTAATAGTATATAAATGAACTATCATCAACCCCTACTACTATATCAATCCATGTGAGGAATGCATGAAAAAAAAAAGTAATAATAAAAAATTGGGTCAACATGGAAGGGGAGCCTAAATGCCCCCAATGCTTTGCATTGTCCCCAATTTATTGAAAATCAAGCACACACATGGAAGAATGATGGTACAAATAGAAGAAGGTTTACAACACAAAAACCATGCTTGTATCTAAGCATCAACAAGGGTGATGAGGGTCATCTAGGCACACAAAATATGAGTATGGGGGAACACATCACAAAACACACACACATGCACACAAGATTAAGAAGAAAGGGGCCTGCTCCTAACACTGCTCGGACAAGAGGTCATCCACTTCCCAATCCAAATCCTCGTATGGGGAAGGAGGATGAACTTGCAAGGGTGGAATGTTAAGAGGAGGAGCATTTGAACCTCCTATGACAAGGGCCAAGGAAGAGGGTCCCTCAAGATCCTCTTCATCAATCTCTTATGGAGTCAAGGTCAGCGATTTTGCGAAGATCATTGACAAGGCCGAGATGTCATCCACTGAATTAAATATGCATCTTGTGGGAGAATCATGCTTATTCTCAGTGAATGGCATAGGTTGTGCCTAAGATTCATCGCTTAGCTCACCGAATGACTTGGGAGCGGTAACAAACTCAGGAGAAGCTGGGACTTGTTCTATTACAAGAATAGAACAGGTCATGATAGGGCCACCTTGTGAAGAAGGTGGGATCCTCCTACGTCCTTTATCACAAGAAGGAATAACCTCTACCTCCTTCTTCGTGGGAGGAGATGAATTCCCCACAAATGAAGCTAGAGGCACAAAGGAGGAGGAGGAAATAACCGCAGGGGATACAATCGAAGTGCTAACCATATCCATCAGCTTTAAGAAGGGCTAAATATGTGGAACAAACATTAGGAAAGGCATCTTCACTAAAGGAGTGATAAAAACCTGTACCTATTTAGGGTTAGGCATGTTCGTGCTCACAATGAAAGCCTGGAGTGGATCAAGTGGAAGAGAAATGACATGAAGGGAAGAAGAAGATGTTGCAAGAGGCCCTGGAGCATGGGTGGTTGTTTCTTCCTCCTTTTGTTGTGAGGAAATCTACTCAGCTAGGAGAGCCTTTCACTGACACTTGTGCTCTCATTCAAGGCAATTTCTATAGCTCTTAGAGTTAGAATCCAAAGCTTTTGAAAGGACGAGAGGTTCCTGCTTGACCATAGGAATGTCCACTATGGCTGTTTCAGGTGGAGGAATGGATTCCTACATGAGAGTAGGGGGAGCAGGCTAAAGAGTGATAGGAGGAGTCGACTCGAGAGCCTCGACAGTGTGCCTCTTTTTTCTTACTGCCTTAGGAGTAGGAGCAGTACGAGGCTACGAATTGAATTCTTTGCAAGAACCCTTCTTTCTGCCATATAAGTAGTACCATGGCCTTGGATATTCATTAGAAAGCTCTGCAATTCTAATTTTAGGCCTATGCCAAGGAAGAATCATCAAATTCAGGGGATAGCCATCAGGCTTGCTCATCCAGTACTCTTCCCATGAAAGGGGAGAGGATGAGGCAATCTGGGAAATGGTCATTTTCTCTTTACCCTTACAGGAAGGAGAGGGAGTCGTCATGGGCTTCTCCTCCTTCTTCAGGGAAGAGGGAGTAGATGGTATAGCCTTCTCTCTACCCTTGCGGGGAGGAGAAGGGGCTGGCATTGACTTTCCTTTCTCTTTTGGAGAAGGGATAGTCATAAGCGCAAGCTCCTTCTCATCTTAGGAGGAGGAGGCAACTAGTTTTTCCATTACAGGAAGGGTCAACTTTGGCTCCCCTTTACCCCTAGTTTTATACTTCACATAGTTTTTGTAAAGTAGGTCCATCCTTGGTGGAAGTAGACCAATCAAAGAGCACCAAAAGTGATCAAATGAATACCCACCATGAGATACCAAAGACTGATATCCAATGTCATGCACTACATTCCTGACACCCTCATGGGAGAATTTTAGACACTTATGAATAACAAAGGTGACCCTATTCATGGAAGCCAGCCAAGGAATTCCTAGCTTCACTCTAAACAAGTCTAACTCTAGAATAAAGTCAAAGACCATGTTGATAGTCCTAGGTCCAACTAGGATGGATAGGGTGATCGAGTCGTAAGGTCTTAAATTCATATCATCATGGGTATGGATGGTAGATATTGTTTCTTCATAATTTTCTTTTTGCAATGAGTTCAAAACTAACATTTATTCAGTAATAACATTCACACGGCTCTCGGGGTATATCAAGACTCTTGTCACAATGTTACCATTGACACAAGCAGGAATGTAAAGGGGTGAAGGTTTTTTGTTTAAGGGTAGATCTTGTGCTATAAATGTAACATCTAGCAAACTAGATGAGGGTGAAATAGTGGAAGTCACCGTGACCATGTTTACATAGGCCTCGGGTTGAGAAACAAAATTAGTGGGATCGATAATCATTTTAGTAGAATGCGACAAAAATGGGTCCATGTATATCTGCAATTCACTATTAGCTTTCACCACTAACTTGTTAGTTTTTTGTTTGTTCCCATTGAGAAAAATAGTACCATCCTCGATGCGGTCTTGTATCTCATGATGCAACTGCATACAACGTTTGGTATCATGTCCATTAACATAATGGTACTGACAATAAGTGCTCCCATCATACCAGTTAGGGTAAGCTTCCTTAACAGGATTAGGAGTCGGCAAAGTCATGATCTTATCCTTCAAAAAAATTTGTAAGACGAAGGTATAAGATTTCGATAGCTTAGCGAACTTCTGGTTGCGTTTGAGGCCATTTTCATTAGCAACGGCTACTACATTCATAATGGCTTTACCCTTTCCAAATATTGATATGATGGATTTCCCTTTAGAATGGGAGTGCAAGGAAGATCCCCTAAACTAAGCAACCATCTATTGGTATTCTCATAAGGCTACACAAAAGTGCACAAAAGGAGGGTATTTCAAAAAGGTGAACTTCTCTTGCCAAGGCCTTTGTAAGTTCCCTATGAACACCTTCTGCATGTCAGAATCAGGTAGCTGATATGAGATTTGTGAAAGAAGTGATTGGTAATGTGCTATAAAATCAATGATCTTTTCATTATCTCCTTGCTTACATCGGACGAGATCCAAAAAGGTCATCTTCGGCCCGATGATTTCCTGGAGCTATCTAAGGAATTGATTAACAAGATGGTCAAATGAGAAAATGGAATTATCAGGCAAGGAACAATACCACTTGAGTGATGTATCCTTGAGAGATCGAGGAAACAGTTTATCCATTAAGGCGTCATGATGGAAGAAGTCAATGCAAAGGGCATTAAAGGTAGAAACTTGCATCTACAAATCCCCCTTACCACTAAACTTCTCAAACTTTGGAATCTTCATTCCTTGAGGGAAGGGAATGTTTAAGATGGCAACTGACAATGGACTATGTTGGAAGAAGGGTTGGATAATGGGTTGGGCCAAGGCCTGGGAAAGGCTCGCTAACTAACTCTGCATCTTACCCATATTATGAAGTACAGTATTCCGAATAGGGTTGTTAGAAGACAAATGGCTAGAGTAACCTCCTCCAGAACTACCACCAAGTCCACCTCCAAAACTACCATCGGTGTGACTTTCACTAGAGCCACTACCACCAGTAGGGCCTCCACAAAAACCACCTCCACCAGAACTACCTCCACTACTAAATCCACTACCACTACCAAAGCCTCCACCACCTACTCCACCAAAACATCCACCATCGGAGGTGATAGAAGGGGTAAAGCTAAATCCCAATGGGACCTTATTCACTTTGACAATTTCTAGTTGATTAGGGATGGAAAGGATACTAATGGATGGGACCACATCAGCCTTGTAGATAGAGGTAGAAGGAATTGATACTCCTAATTGTCCCTCGAGATCTTCGAAGGTAAGTTTGGGTAGAGCTAGATTTGCATGCTTCGGAGATACCAAAGAGACTTCTTAGAAGTTTGATGCCCATTTGATATTTTCCCATCATATGTCTTAATTCGCTAACAACCCAAGTGGCTCTAGCCATCTTTAGATTTCTTTCCAAATTGTTTTGAAGGTCACCCAACCCTTTAGTGAGGGTAGACACATATTCAGTAGGGATTTGAACAACCTCATGCTCATCCACTAATGATGGCATGGGAGATGCAGGAGGAGTGGGCACACGATCGGTTTCTTCAACGAACCCCATCTCATTCATCGATAACTACTCCTTCATGACCAAAATAATGGTGGGACTAGAGAAAAGACCAATAGAAAGACCAAGTGAGACCTTTGTCCTATCCATTGATAGGTGTCATACACTTCTCCTTATGATATGCCCAGAAGTTGTGGACTGGGTTGTGATGCTCATAAACTTTCACAACACGTGAGGTCACAACAACCATGAAGTATCTAAGGGAAGTTTTAACACTAATGAATGAACAGACGTTGGTTCATGTTAGGTTCACCAAAAATGTAAGAGAGGGATACCACCACATGCAAGACCTCAAGTCACTGAGGGCTAAGATGCGAGAGGCTGCCCTAACTTACTTTAGCTAATTGTATTGTTTAGGATTATGAGGGTGAGAATGATGAGGATTATGGAATCCTACAACCACTATGCAATCCTAAGTTTCAAGGTGGGGCTAGGCGAGTCAGTTTTTAGGTCCAACTCTATGCCTTAGGGAGCTCTCTGCCCGAGGAAATCAACGTAGACTTCAGACGATAGCATGACGTGTTGGTGTCTCAGAAATGTGTTGTATTTTGTACAACCAGATTACAATAGAGACAAGGTCAGACTCATTAAAATGACTAACAACCTATCTATTTAACTAAAAGGTCAGAATGATACTAGCAAGTAAACAAAGTATTCTCTAATGTTATAAAGTAAATAAGCAAGGGTGATGAAAATGAGGAGAATCTCACAAATGAAGTTGTTCACCAACTAATCCTTTGAGAACTCACACACCTACACACAATAAGAAAGAGAATGTTGAGGGGTGGTTGTATATGGGTCTTCCTTAGTCAGACCCCCATTTAGGTGTTCCCACCTCCACAGATAGCCAAAGGAAAAGAGATAAAGAAGTAACAAAAACACAAACACTACAAAAAAACACTATGCTACTCAACCAAATGATAGAGGAGAGGAGAGGGAAGCTTACCACCTCCACCAAGTGCACTCAAGGCTGCTTGGGGGAGAAATGAGAGGAACTCAAGCCTATGCTGCAATGGTGTGGTACCAAACTTGCTCTACCGACATGATGGAGTGTTTCTTTGCTACTATGGAATGCTTCGAATGCTTGAAAGTGAGTGAAAGTGAGCTTGTGAGAGTGAGAGTATGAGAGCCAAGTCTGTTCAATATTTCTTCCAACCTCCAAATGCAAGTTCAAAGATGGCCAACCTTTAAGCTCCCAAGTGTTACGAGTCCATTTAAAAAAATCATGTTTTGAAGGGACTTGTCTAAATAATTGCTGATTTTTATTTGTATTTAGAAAAAAAACATCTATTATATCATCTGACAATTCAAAATAAATGACACTACCTTCAAAATTGTCACCAAAAAGGGATGAGGAATTTGGGTTTTAGGATTCTTTTTCTGGTGTGACTTCATTCTAGCATGGTGTGTTGGACGAGTTCCCACCTTGCTAGGTTGAAGTTGATTGTAGTGGAATATTTTCAAGATTCTTTGATTATATGCATTTTTTAGACCTTTGGATTTGTCGTCTACCATCACTTCATGCTCCCTCATATTTTTCATTATGTATACATTGGGATTTAGTAGACGAATTTCAATTTCAGTTGAGTACACTTCTTGTGGGGCCTTAGAATGGGTCATTTTGGCACAAAATAGGGAGAAAATATTAGAGGGTCCTAGTCTTTAGGTTTATCATTAAATGCCATATTGGTACATTGTGAGCTGAGAGATTTCCACCTCCACTTATCACAAGCATTTTTTTGGTTCGCTAGTGTTTTTGTTTGTAGAGATCCATGAAACTATTCTCTTCTCTCTCAATATAGATGAATTTTTGGGATTTATTTCTTCTTAGACATTTCATGTGTAGCCTACTAAAAAATTCAAGTTACATAGACCTTATAATATTTTAGTCATTAAACATAGTTATTAAGAACATTCATGTACTAAAAAATCATTCATCAAATTGCCACTACTATTTGAGATATAGAACCCATGTGTGTTCCTATGTAGAATGTAAATCAAACATTTAACCATGTCCTTGTGATGTTTGTTCCATTTTTCTATGATGGGAGATTATTTTATGAGCATTTTATTTTCCCTTTCTAAGTTCTCATCATAGATATATATTTATCCATAGATTTAAATGAAAATATGACTCAAATCATCTTCATTTTCATGCCTATTATAGACTAATTTACTTAAGGTCCTTTTATCTACACTTTCTTTGAATATACTCAACATTAATGTGTAAATGTAAACTCATTTATTTTTTTAAGAATACCAATGATGTTGGACAAGAACAAAGCCACCATTTATTTATCATGTAAGTACTTATTTGGATACTTCATTGGATAATCCCCCATTATAGCTTGGATTACATTCATAATGTGGTTGAATTCAATGTACAAAATTGTTTTATTCATTTAGATTTAGACTCTTCAATGCATACAAATTTTCCATTCAAAATTTAAGGGGCTTATACTTTTATTATAAGTCTAATTCTATAGACAAGATATTTAAATAAATTTTATTTTCACAATAGAAGTGTGAAGTCATTTTTCAACGATTAAAAGAAAACAATCTATCTAATACTAAAAATAATACATAGTTAATCGTGGATGTGCATCCTATCATTACCATGATATTTATCAATGATTATTATACATGATTATTGATGAAGGGTACTCCCCTTACAATCTAAAACTCATAACAACAACAAATAATTGCACAAACAATATGCAATAAGGAAGCAAAGGTTTTCTATTATCACTAAAATGAAAATGAAATTCCAACATTACAATTTCCATCACATGGGTGCTCTGATTACATAACTATGCAAATCTACAAATCGGAGCCACAATCCACTTTGCTCTACCCTCCCTCTATAACCCCCATTCACATCCTTTATTTGGAAGGTGTAACCACCCTAGAATCTTTTGGAAAGTGTAACTTAAAAAGATATTTTGAAATTTTATTAATTTTGGTAGTACAACTTCACGAGGTCAAACTTTGATTTGACCATTGGATTTTAAATTATAATACCATTTTAGAAAGCTCATAAGAAGATGAAGCCCTAAAAATAAGTAGACTACTTTTTTTTTCTACCAATTTTCAAGCCCATCCAAAGCCTCTAAGTGCCTCAAAATTGACTTCAAAGATTTTAACAGGATTTTCAAAAATTGAAATTCTAATATCTCTCAAATGACAAATGATATTGGGGTGATTTCTTTGCCATTGAATTCAATTTACCATTCTAGAGGCTTATGTAAGATTTCATGTCCAATCGTTCATAAATGAAAACTTACAAAAAATAGTGACCTTGCCATATTTAGCCCTTATTGGAAAATAAACTTTTTTTTTTGGGTGATGCAAGATTGCTCTTACACCCTGGATGCTCCTACATCAATTATTATCTTCATTTAGCAAAATATCCACTATTTTATTGGTCTCTCTATAATAGTATTGTATAGAGTAGTTCTCCATCTTATCCAATATATCAACCAAATTTAATCTAAAACATACTCTATTCAATTATTTTTAGGATGAGAATCTAATAATGGGAAGCATGATGGTCACAATGAATTGATAACACAACCACTCTCATTAATGAATTGATAACATAACCACCCTTATTGATTCCTCTCATTAATTTCAATATTCATAACACCTTGAGCACTAAAGAAATGATCATGTTTCAAGATATGATGTTTGCTAAAAATATTTTATTTTCAAGATCAATTTTTTTTTAGTAAAACAATGAGTGTAGATAATTAATTGTATACTATTAAGAAATAATAATTTATTTTTGTTCAAGTTAATGTCTTCCCTTAAGCACAAGTTTTTTTAATTGTATTATAAATCTTGTAAGAGAAATGTTTCTTAAATATTTGATAAATTTTAGCAAAAAAATAACACAAGTAAAAAATTATGTTGCATCATACTTGAAAATAGAAAGGAACTAAAAATGAATTTATTTTTAGTATCACCAATTGTAGAGTAATAAAATTAAAAGTAAATTTTTGCATGATACAAATTTGTATGCAAGTTAAGTGATACAAATTTGTATGCAAAGCCATCGTATATGTGGTTTTCATTCATTGATGCCATTTTTTGAATTATCTAGATTTAAATATAAATTCTCAATATGATTTTAGTTAATGAAGTATTACTTATGAAACATTTGTTAGTATATTAAAATGTAAAATAGTAATATTATGGTCAAAATACCTTAAAAAAATGGTGTAAAGGGGAAGAAATTTTTTTAGTTAAATTAAATTAAATTTATTTAAATGTAACATTAATAAGTTGAAAAAATTGACAAGTATAATTTTTTTAAATGATCTATCAATTTGAGTGCTTATTTTCTCATATCAATACTTAACAATTTATTGAAAATTTTCATCATGCTTGCACCTAGATATGTAATAGTATAAATTAATTTTAATATCCAATACAATTTTCTTACTATTTGCAACTCCTAGAAACTTGTTGGACATTATAAATAATTTTTTTTAAATCATTTAAATTCCAATCTTTTAAAGAAAAATTTAAATATAACAATAATGTAGGATTTTTCAATTATTATGTTTTTAACTTTTCTTTTCTTCCATGAAACACATATTGGTTTTTCTAAGAATTTTTTTTTTTGGGCCCTTATTGAAAAAGGCCTTGTTAGTGTATTTATTTGCATATACATAGAGTTTAAGCCTACTTAGGTGTCTATGACACATGAACACACAAGGTGTCAAGTTTTTTAGGAGTTATATTGAGGTGTTGACTCACTTTCAACACTTTTTTCTACTCTTTTTGGTAGGAAAACTCGTCACCACTCCATGTATGAGGAGTCTTGTCCTCATTTCATGGAGATCAAGTGCATTTCTCCTATCTATTTATGTACACTTGTTTGATCTAACTCATTGATTGAATTCATCCAATTCTTTGTTCACTGTGCTTGTTATCAATCTTTGTATTTGATAATTTTTATGTGGTATCAAAGTAGGATGTGGATAAATAAAGGCCATAAGTCAAAATTAATTGTTTATATTTTGAAAATGAATTTGGGGAGAGTAATGTGCACCTGTGGGAGTGTTTTGCAGGCCCGCACCCTGTAATGGGTGTTTTCTACATGTTTGAGTTGTTGTGTGCATGTGTTGGAAGGTGATTGGGGGTGCTCAGTGGTGTCGTTTTCTCTCAGGTAGGGTGTTAACTATGTGCAAGAGGGTCTTTGTTTCAGTCTTTTCTTATCTACTGCTTATTTGTTTGGTGTGGGGGTTTTTCTGGTGTGTGGTTGTTGTGAGGGTGCATAGACCTGTGGGTGGTGTATTTGTGCAATGGTTGGATTATGGCAGAGAAACATATTTGTACCAATTTGGTGGTGGCTGGAGGTGGTTCATCCCTTAATGGCTCTTCATTGGGTATGAAGGCTCAATAGTTAGAGTCATTTTATGTGGGGGAAAGCCCTAAATTGAAGAAGGTGAATGGTTGTTTTCCCAGAAGCTAGGATCATCCGGTGTTGGTCATTTCTCCTGAATCAGTTGCTAGGAAGATGTTTCTTATTGAAGTAGGCATGCTTTAATCTATAAATTTCTTGGTATCTGTATTCCTCTGCCAACTTTGGATGCTTGGATCAGGAGTATGTGGCAGGTTGGGGGCAACATGGAGCTAATGGTGGCTGCAAACAACTATTTTGTGGTTGTTTTTTCCAATATGGCTAATAGGAATTAGGTTTTTGAGGGAGGACCCTACTTTTATAATCATGTTGGATTGTTTATAAAACCCTAGCATATGGGTTTTAATACAGCTGAAGAACTATCATCGAGGGTTCCTGTCTGGGTTCATCTATTGTGGCTTCCCCTAGAGTTTTGGAGAGGAGATATTTTATAATGGATTACATCTCTTCTTAGTAAGCTTGTTGCAGTTGCTCAACAAACCCTTGAAAGAAAGGTTATTTATTTTCCTCATATTTTTGTGGAGGTTGATTTGAATAATCCCTTGTCATATTGTCTTGGCTCTTTGTCTTGAATTTAGCAACTTGATTATGAGTCTCTTCCTTTTCATTTTCAAATTTTTCATGAGTATGGACATCTTCAAAAGTAATGTCCTAGGATTAAGAAGGCCCCTCCTTCTAATTCCTCTCCTTCATCTTCGGCTCCAAAAGCTATTAGGGAGGATAAAGGGAAATCTTCTTTGATGGAGGGTGAATTAGATAAAGATGGCTTTGTACTAGTTAAGCGGGCTAAGTTTTGTGGTTAGAAGAGATCATTCAAGGATAAAAAGAATGAAAAGGACTCTAATAGATTTGAGGTGTTGAACACTTCAACCTTGGTAGAAGGAATCCCGCTAGATGTGCCTTCCAATGTTGTTGGTATGGGTTGTGTTGTGGGACAGGGACAGGGATCCAGTCAGGATATTCATTTATCACAAGGTATGAAAGATCATATGGTAACTCTAAATGATCATATGCAGGATAATGATGATGATGATATTATTTTGGCAGATTTGGCAAAGGAGGGGCTAGTTTCTAGTAAGAGAAAGGGGTCTTCTCTAGCCTTGGGGGTGCAACAATGCACGCTTATGAAGGGACTACCTGAGCCCTCTTCTAAAAGTTTTTGCAAGAAGGACCTTGAGAAGATTAAGCATACTGGAGATTTGTTGGTGGAATTTGGGTATGTTAAAACCATTGATGCTCACTTTTCACCATCTCCATGATTGTCTCTCATGGAATTTAATGGGGTTGAATAGCACCCCTCATCAAAAGGATATTCATGATTTGGTTGTTGTCCATTATCCAGACATTTTTTATGTTCAGGAGACTAAACTTTCAATGGATTTTATGCTCCAGTGTGCTTCTCATATGTGGTATTTTGGTCAGTTTTAGTGCATTGGTTCTCAGGGGAGTTTTGGGGGTTTGGCTCATTTTTTGGGATCCTAGAAAGATTGCTCCCTTTTGGTCAATTTTCCAGTCATTCTACTATTTCCATTGCTATCTCTTCTTTGGAAATAGGTGAAACCATTATAGTTACTAATGTTTATACCCTAATTGATATTCATGGAAAAATCCGGCTTTGGGCTCATAAAAGGTATGTTAGATCATGTGCTCCATATCTTCCTTGGATATTAGCTGGTGATTTTAATTATGTATTGAGCTTGGAGGAGAAAAGAGGTGGGTTGCCTCACAGCTTGGGCCTACTTCTAATCTTTTTTGGGAGAATGTGGATTTGCTAGCTTTAAGTGATGTTAAGCCTTCTAATGGGTTTTCACTTGGAATAATGGATGAAGTGGAGAGGAAGTGATCTTGGAAAGGTTGGATAGATTTCTTGTCTCCTATTTTTGGGTCAGAGGTAGATTGGTCACTGGTTCTGAGATTCTTGATTGGAGGGGTTTTGATCATTGGCCAATTAAACTTTCAATATCCCATTTTACAGTTCCCAAGAATCCTCCTTTTAAGTTTCCACTTATGTGGCTTTGGGAGTCTTCTTTTCATGATATTATGGCTCAATGGTAGTGTGATGGTAGCCTTGCTTATGGTACAACTATGTACACTTTTGTTAAGAAACTTTAGTATGTTAAATTTCACCTTAATAGATGCAATAGGATGAGCTTTGGAAATTTTAAGGTCATGAAGAGGAATGCCCAGGAAAGCCTTGATTTGATTACTCACCAAATTTAGGATTTTGGTTTCTTGGATGCTTTGGGTCAAGTGAAAGCCCAAACTATGAGAGTTGTGGAGTGGGAGCTTTAGGAGGAGATTTTCTTGAAGTAAAAGGCTCAAATTGATTGGATTTAGGAAGGGGACAAGAAGATTGATTTCTTCTATCATTCTATACAAGCTCATCGCAATATAAGTTGTATTTCCTCTTTGGTTAATGGAAATGGGATCCACATTTCTTCTTTGTTGGCTTTATCTCATAAGGCTAGATAGTTTTATTCTGCTCATTTTTCTGAGGATTCCCCCCTACAAAAGATGGGGAGAATTTAATATTTTCTTGTGTTCCCTCCCTAATCTCCAAGGAGATGAATGATTTCCTCATCCATCTAATTTATTTTCCTGAATTGGAAGAAGTCATTTTTGGGATGAATAAAGGTAAAGCCCCTAGACTGGATGGTTATCCTGTTGAATTCTCTTAGGAATTTTGGGATATTATAAGTTTGGATTTGCTGGAGGTTGCATGGGAATCTCTTCGCAGTAAGAAAATTCTTCGTGCCTTGAACTCTAATTTTCTAGTTCTCATTCCTAAAAAGGAAGGTGTAGATTAGCTCAAATTCTTTTGACCTATTTCTCTCTATAATGTGGTGTACAAAATTATTACTAAATTGATGGTTGAGAGGCTCAATTTTTTTCTTCCTTCTTTTATCTTTGAGGAGCAAGGAGGTTTTTTTGTTGGTAGACAGATCTTGTATGGGGTGGTGGTTGCCTCTTAGGTCATTCACTCTATGGTGACTTCCAAGGAGAATTCTATGTTCATCAAGTTAGATATGGCCAAGGCTTATGGTAGAGTTAACTAGTTTTTTTTGCAAAACATTCTCTTGGGCTTTGATTTTAGTCCAGATTGGGTTAGTTGGACTATGAGTTGTGTTACCTCTTCCTCTTTTTATGTTCTTATGAATGGGGAACCTTCTAAGTTGTTTAAGGCTTCCAGGGGCCTTTGTCAAGGAGATCCTATCTCCCCTTATCTATTTATTAATATGGTTGAGGGTTTGAAAAAATTTCTTAAGTCATGGGTTTCCCAGGGTAGGATTCAGGACTGGTGTCGAGGCAATGGGCTTTCACAACTCTCTCATCTTCAATTTTTGGATGACACTTCTCTTATGGGGAGGGCTATCCTTTAGGAGGCTATTTCTTTTAGGCGGGCTTTGGATATTTACCTTGCTACTTTTGGTCAGAAAATCAATGAGCACAAGTTTTCTATCTTATTTTTTAATACTCCTCAAGCTATTCAATAGTGGATTGGTGATATTTTGAGGTTTCAGATTGGGTCTCTTCCCTTTGTCTATCTAGGAATACCTCTTTTTTTTGGTAGGCATCCCAAGTCTTCTTGGAAAAAATTTCTTGATAAGTTGCGTAGTAAAGTCAATCGTTGGACTCATCATTAGATTTCTACTACTACAAGAGTGACTCTTCTAAATTCTGTTATCCAAGCTCTCCCTATTTATAGGTTTTTTTTTTCAAGTGGCCCCTTTGTATTTCCTAAGGGAATTTGATGCTCTCTCATGACAATTTCTTTGTAGTGGAAACTTGTAGTTGCCCAAGTGGAGTCTTGTTAAGTGGGATACAATGTGCAAACCACATAAAGAGGGGGTCCTTAGATTGTATTCTACTATTTTTGAATGGGAGCTCTTGCAGCCAAGCTATATTGACGTTGGTGTACTAGTTAGCATTAGCTTTGGCCCCATATTCTTACCCACAATTATCTTAAGGATGTTAATACTTTCAATTTTCCTCATTTCCCTTTAGAATGAAGGGGATCTATGATTTGGAATACCCTCAAATCAAGTGCTTAGTTGGTTAAGAAGGGGTTTTTTGGATATGTCATTTGAGTTCTTAGGCCCTTCCTTGGTGGGATTCTTGAGATGGTCACCCTCTGATTCTTTCTTCTTACCCTCACCTCCAGTCTCTTTGTGATCATTTTACTATTGCTAGTTGGAATATAGTTGAGCATTATATGTCTGTTTGGAATATTGGACTGGCTGCTAGCCTTAGATGGAAGCACTCCTCAGATTGGCTGCCAGGAGGGTCAGAGGAGGATAAGCAAGAGTTGCCTCAAATTCTTGCATCTCGTGAATGCAATTCCATGGGAGGGTAGGATGTCTTGGCTTGGAGTAACATTGATTCATCTGGTAAGTACTCTATTTCAGTAGCTTATGGTGAGTTGGTTAGGCGGGTGCTTGGGGACTTTGAGGTTCCTTGGTGGAAGCAAGTGTGGAATAAATTTTCTTGGCCCAAGAACAATTTTTTAATGTGGTTGGTGGTCCATAACCAATGTCTTACTTGGGATAACTTGTTCAAGAGAGGGTTTCAGGGTTCCTCGATGTGTGTTTTGTGTTGTCAAAGTGAAGAGAGTGTATCTCATCTCTTCTTCCAATGTTCCTTTTCTAGGAGGCTTTGGCACCTTTGGTGGGCTAGGTGGAAACAAGCTTGTTGGAATGTCTCTTCTTTGGAAGAGTTCTTTGCCTGATGGGGGAAGGCCCTTGTTAATACTTATTTCCTTCAAGTTACTTCGGCACTTGGACTGACTTTTTTTATCTGGAATATTTGGCTGGAGAGGAATCACAATATTTTTTAAGATGTGGCACTGTTGTCCAACATTTGTGGTGGAAGATTCTTCTTTCTTTGGGACAAACTATTGAGGATAAGTGTGACTTGGCTAAGGATGTGGATCTTGGAGAGGTTGCATGTTGCACTCACCTCAATCTTCCTCTTCAAAGGGGGGCTGCAACTCAGAGTGTTGGTCAGATCATGAGAAATAGATGTTGACATCCTCTTTAGAAGATAAATAGGGAGGTGTGTTGGTGTCCTCCTCCTCAAGGCATGTTGAAAATCAGCACAAATGGGTCTTCTTGTTGAAATCATGGTCATGTTGGTATTGGTGGTGTTAGGTGGACTAGTTCTGGGACTATTGAGTTTATCCTTTTTGTTTATAAGGGTTGGTATACTAATAAAGTGATAGAGGCTCTTGCCATTTTGTGTGTTGTGGAGCATGGTTGTGCTCTTAGGTGGAGACAGGGAATTTGTGAATCCGATTCTGAGGTCGTAGTAACTTTGCTCAGGAGGCAATAGATAGAGGATGTCAGTTGGCATTTGGTTGTTATTATAAAATGGATTCTTAATATGTGTGCTTCCTTGGATTTTGTTTCTTTTTGTCATATTCCTCAAGAATGGAATGGGGTTGCGGATTGTTTGGCTAAATGGGCTTTTGATCACTTTAAAGATTGGAATATTGTGGAAAGGGGTCAATTACCTCTAGATTTGTTACAAAAGTTGGACCAAATAGTTGAGGTTGATAGGGATATGTAATGCCCTTGCTTTGTATTGCTCTTTTTTATTTGAATAAATTTTTACCCCACTTTTAGTTAAAAAAAATTGTTTATATTTTTCTTGAGTTGTTGCACTCCATCTATGTTAATAATTTATAGGAAGAACAATCAACTATTGACATGAATTTGAGGGTAGGTGAAATTTTGAGTGATTGGAGGTCGATTTGTGTGTTGCGGACCTACTCGAGGCCATGCCATATGATGTTGGAGAGGCAACATTTCAATTTAGTAGGCCAGGAATCAACTCTTTGAAGGGCTTTGGAATGATTTTCCTTGGAATTTGGTCTAAGAATTTTCCTTAGCATGAATTACATTTGGTGGTCTACACATTTTCCTTCACATGATTTACATTTGGATCGATTTGGGAAGGGGAATCTTCCCTAGCAATGACCTCTTGGGTGGGGCAAGTTTAGTGCAATTTTTTGTTTCAACTCAAAATTGAGTCTCATTTTTTTCTAAAATGTTTTTATTTATATTCTATCCAATGATCTAATTCACACTATGTTATAAATTGTTTTTTTTCACCTTCATTTTTGTAAGAAAATATATGCACTAAAATAAAGTGTCAAAACAAATGTTCAGGGAAATAAAAAATATTAAAAGGGGGTGCCAAATAGTTCTTCTTAAAGGAACTCTAAATTTATTTCAAGATTCTAAAAGTTGCGAATAAAAAATAAGTGTGGAGCCAAGTCATGAAATTAGTCCTCTCACACCCTTTAACTATCATGAGTGGAAGATGAAAATTCAACTTTCACTAAAAAATAAAGGGTTGTTTAGAGTAACCATTGGAAGCGAAAAGGATGAAAATGTGGTTAAAGATAAGGAGAAGTGGTTCAACAAATGTGATAAGTTTTTTAGTTTTTTATGTTTATGTCTCTCTCATGAACCCCTATTTTATGTGGAGGATTTAAAAATCCCATAAGAAGTATGGAAAAATCTTGAGAAACTCTTTGGAAAAATTGATGTAATCAAAGGTCATGAATTAGAAAACAACTTGATAAGTCTAAGTTCAATTGATTTCAGAAAATTGCAAGATTACTTCACAAACTTTAGATCACTTCACCTACAACTAAAAGAATGTGGGATAGAGAAGTAATATGATCAACTCATATTAGAAACTCTATCTAAATTGGGCCCTTCATAGTCAACTTTTGTGTCAACCTTTTACTCCACAAAGATGGCTTTAGGCGAAAATTGGTCAATTCCTTAAATTGATTATTATTGATCTAATTAGGGATCAAGATAAATTCATACAAATGGGCTCCATAGTTTCCTATAAGTCACAAGCACTAATTGTTGAAAGTGGAAAAATTGAGGTGACAAACAAAGGTGATGAAAGAAAGGATAAAGAAATATAAGGATTGTCAAAATCACAAAAAGGATAAAATACAAAAAACTATGTGAAATGTTTTTTTTTTAATGGGACATACAACACTTGATTGTATGAAGTAGAAGATAAAAAATCGAATTCAAATTATCGAGGAGAATAAAATTGCTATCTCTGAATCTTCATATTCATAAAAAAACCTACAAAAAAACAAATAAGAAATCAAAGAGGATTGTTCTTACTGTTTCCACAATTCACAAAATTGGTGCATGGTTTCATGATTCAACAACTTTGCATCATATTTCTTATTCACCATATTTGTTCACCTCTTTAAGTTAGTAGACATAACAAAGATATTGACAGTAAACAACACGTATTCACATGTATGTGGACAACAAACAATTAATATTGGTAATGGATAATTCACCAAAGATCTTTATGTTCTAACATTTAATAAAAATATTCTCCCATTCTACCAAATAACAAATAGAAACATAGGGAAGACAATTAAATTTTCGCCAAAAATAGTTGTGATAAGGGACTTACTAAGAAGGGAATTTGTATCAGTTGGGGAGGTAGATAGTTCTACTCATCTTTATAAATTATCAAATTTTGCACCTGACAATCATGCTTCAAAGATGCCTAGAACAACATCTAGTATAGATAGTTACTCTCCTCCATCTACACCTATTGATTCTCAATAGTATATTAAGGATATCAGTAGTCATTTGTTATTGTAGGATATTGATTTTGTCTCATATTTTTATAATTATTTGTTATTTCTCTCTTTTTGGAGGATAGTTTTTCCCATTGGGTTTTCTATCTTCTCCATTTTGTGAGAGATTGCATTGTACATGAGTACCATACATGGCCTCATAGTTAGGACCCATTACTTATGTACCCACCTAAGCTATGCTTAAGATGGGATGTTAGTGTATTTATTTGCATACACATAGGTTTTAAGCCTACTTAGGTGTCCATGAAACTTGCACACACAAGGTGTTAATTTAGTTAAGAGTTCTATTGAGGTGTCAACTTAGTTTCAACACCTCATACTACTTTTGTGGTAGGAAAAATCTCCGCCACTCCATGTATTAGGAGTCTTGTCCTCTTTTCATGGAGATTGGGTGCCTTCTCCTACCTATTTGTGTATGCTTATTTGATCTAATTCATTGGTCAAATTCATTCAATTCTATGTTCATTGTGCTTGTTATCAATCATTATATTTGTTTGTTTATACATTCCTATCTATAGAATTGTTCATAATATATCAAACGCAAAAAAGTTATAACTAAGTCACAATCATTATATTTTGAAAGCTTATTATTATAATTGAATATATGATATCATGAAATTCTAACTATAAATTTGAAAATAAATTATTTGTAGATGGATTATTAACTATAAATATTAATTTTACTTGCAAACCATCATTGCTATTGAAGTAACTAGTAATTTATATATACATATATATATATAAATTAATATGTATGGTCTTGTACCAATACACATAATAAGTGATAAGTATATTATCATTTAAATAATTTAGAAATAACATAGATGAAATGAGTGTGTAATGAAGGATTTTGGCACTCAAATCCTTCTTGGCTCCTCCTATGGTATTTCATCTAGAAGGGAAGATAA
Source organism: Sequoia sempervirens (assembly GCA_007258455.2). NCBI lineage: Eukaryota > Viridiplantae > Streptophyta > Pinopsida > Cupressales > Cupressaceae > Sequoia > Sequoia sempervirens. Next base: position 364,495,740 of record VDFB02000015.1, read on the forward strand.
TATAAGGCCAAAATGGACACTTCGTTAGCACTCACAAATAATGGAAGAATGGAAAGTAAGTGTGAAGTGTTTGAATGTATTTAAATGTTGGAAACTCAATGAAAATGCAGATTAAAGCATGTAAACTAAACTAATGCGAAAGTGTTGGAAAACATAGTGTGTAATGTAAGTATGAACTAGAAACTTAAGAAGATAGAAATAGAAATGAATGAAACTAAAGAGAAGGTACCTGGAAGGTTGAATATGAATGGAAATGACTTCTGATATGATGTTGATGATGTTTCTTAAGAAAAACAAGACTCATTCTCCACCTAGGGTGAATCAGTCCCTATTCTGATGTAAACTTCTGGAAATAGGTTTCAGACTGTCGAGAGATGAAATATGAGGAAACCACTTTGTTAGACCCATAGATGGGACTAATTCACCATGCTTGGAAAATCAGTCATCCTTTAGGGATCTAAAAATTTAGGACTTGATTTTGTAGCTTTAAATTTGCAATTCCACCTTCTACAAGTGTCTACTTCAGAATCTATCAAAATCAAGCCTCAAAATGCCTTTTTCTTGATATTTTGACTTGAATGATTTTGAAATGCAATCTTCAATAATTCTGAAGCTTCCAAAGGACCTAAATCTTCATACAAATGAGACAAGAAAGATAAATTGTTGATTGTTAAGGCATGGGGGTTTGCCTTAGTCAAACCCCTTTTAGGTAATTAAACCAAAATAATGTAAGAAATGAATGAAACATGAAATAATGGAATAAATTACCATGTAATGATGATTAATCTTGTAGTTCTATAGTAATAAATGTAAAATTAGCCCTTGGATGCTTTAGAAAGCTAACTTGAAGACTTCTAATGGAGAAACCCTAAGTTGCTTGACTTGAGATAGAAAATAAATGATGAATGGATGATAATAGATGTGTGAATGAGATAATGGATGTTGAGAGATGTTGTATGGATGTAAAATGAGAGTAGAAAAACTTATTTATAGACAATTGTTCCTTAGTACCTAATAATACCTCATCACAGGCCAACACGAAGCAAAATTAATTTAAATTTCACTTTATTTCCCTCTCAAAGGTCAAAATGGGGCCAGATAGGACTCATTCACCACACATGGCAAATGGGTCCCACCTAGATGGTATTGATTCATCATGCATGGAGAGTGGGTCCCACAGGGGCCATTCTGACACCTAAGAAGCCAAGGAATCAGGAAATAAGGTGTAAAATACCATCTTGTCAGGTATTTGATCAATTAAAGCCTCGAGATGCATAATATGGGTTAATTAAGACCTATTAGTGATGATGTAAATGTTAAATATGGTTTGGGACAAATAAATCAATGTGAAAGTGTGATTAAATGCACTTTACAACACTAAAATGAGGTCCACATAGCCTAGGAATGTGCAAGAACCAATGTGAATGTGCAAGACACATTACAACACTAGCTTATCATTGAGTTTACATTAAGAACCTTCTAGATTGATGTAATGATATTATTGAACATATTTTATAGTGTTGAATTAGGGAGAAATAAGTTAATTAAGTCTATAAAAGTGTGAAAGTCCTTTACAAGACTTTACAACACCTTTACAAGACGTCATTAAAAACATGTTATTTGATTTGCAAGGGTCTAAGACCTAGTGTGGACACATAAAATTCCTCACAACACTATATTAAGGCCTCATTAAGTCCATTTAATCCCATGTCAAGCAAATGTTCCTTTTTTCTATGACACATTTAGCCCCCACTTTAGTGAGAGGATGAACCTACTTCAAACTCACACTAAAGTAGACATTCAAGAGAGATCCACATAGATGCCAAGCCCCCAAGATACAAAATCATACAAAGGTAAGGTAGAAAGAAATACAAGATGAAAAAGATGTACTGACTCTGGGCCCATAGAACTTCAAGTCATCTACGGGGTGAGAAGCCCACAACATACTCATTCTGAGGCCATGAAACTTTAGGCCGTCTGCGGGGTGAGAAATCTAAAAAAGAGATACATGTATGCTAGGTATGCACTCACAAACACAAAATTGGCTATGGGGAAAGTCATACCACTAGTTGGGCTTGCCACTCAACCATGCCAAAGTTATACCTCCTAATAACTTTAACAAGGTCCACAAAGAAAATGGAAAAGGTTGTTTGTTCGAGCTTCATGAGACAAGCAAAATTATGTATGCTTAGAACTCATGAACAAATAGGATGGTACCATAGGCATACAAGTTGTGTTATGCAAGGTGGTCAAACAATTAAGATGGCACCATAGGCATGAAAATTGTGTTATGCAAGGTGGCCAAATAAATAAGATGACACCACAGGAATGGAAATTGTGTTATGCAAGGTGGCCAAATAAAAATGTAACAAATGTAATGTGATGTGATGTGAAAGATGTTCAAAATAGTCTTGTTCAGTTTATGCAAGGTCAATCACTTAGGGAACATTGTGTCTAATGTCTCCAAAAGAGGACTAATCAAATAATAGTAAATTCACAACTTAAGGGATGCAGTGCATTGCATCAAACCAAGAGGAATATAATATGCTAAGATAAATCACACTTATGAAGGACATCACACCCAATGTCATCCGCAAAGTAATAAACACATCGTGTAAATGACAAGGCTACATCAAGAACAAAGAATGTAAATGAATGATGGTATTGTATTCCCCCCACTTTAAAGGAATTGCTACACATCATTTGTTAGCAATTGCTTTAAAGTAGAAGGAAGAGAATGCAACAAGAAAATCAAGACATGAGAGCCAACTAGGAAAGCCCTATGCCAAGTCATATGTTTCAAAGTTAGGCTGCATCATGTCAAGGGAAATGAAAAGAAAGGGAGTATGTCACATGCGAGTCAACCTTAAGACATGGCGTCCACATCTCAAGCTTTCTCTATAAATGTTCATGAAAGGTTAACAATGTGTCAAAAGAGACAACAAGTGACATACAAGGTAAGGCTACACAACCCTTTGCCCCTACTTAGTGCATGACAAAGGTGAGCCTGAAATAGATGACGGTATGCTGCTTCTTGCAATGGATGCAAAACATGCAATAGTAAGAAGGTTATGTTTCTACAACTATCACAAGGCAAGGAGTAGTAGCCAATGTTATTTAATGATTGACTTATGATGTACCAAGGGTGAATGATTCATGGAAGAAGGGTTGTTGAGTAAAAGTTTATTGGATGGGTTGAAAACTATGGAAGGAGAATTAGGAAGACTATAATTTGGAAGAATGAGGTTAGGTGGGTATGTGCAGGATCATGATGGGCCAAAAAGTGGCAATATGATGGGTATGTGGCTGAAGAATTTTTTTTACCCAAAATTGATGAAATGAAAAGGGTTTTTAAAGGAGATTCTCAGCTTTTCACCAATATAAATTATGATTTACTTTGAATTTAATAAGTAATTATTATTCATTTTCTATTCAAATTACAACTAAAGTCCTAATTGATAGACTGATTGAAAAAATCTATAGTTTTCAAACGGTATCACATTTTTTAAATCCAAAACATGTATCACATTATATGATTCACATACTATAGGATTAAAAAAAGAAAAATTGAATTTCATGAAGTTTTGACCAAGTTAAGGTGGTCAGACATATGATTTTTTAATATTTTTTAAAAGTTATAGTAAAAAATTCATAATTAATTGTTTACTTGGAAAAAAATTACAAAAAAATATGTCTCACATCAGGACATGATTCATCTACTTATATCTAAAATATTATTAAAAAATATTATCATTTTATTGTGGTTAGGGTGGTTAGACAAACACCTACTTATTTTTCCCTAAATTTAACTACTCTGCATTGAAATTTCAAATTTTCACCAAATAGGATTTATTTTTTTTAAACAAACCTAGTAGTTTAGAAACTACATTCAATTTTCTATAGATTCTATTCTTACATATTTTTTAAATAATATAGATAACTTATTCAAATTTTTATGTCAAGTTTCCTAACTCTGATTTTTCTAATTTTTTTGCCACTTAAGGGCCAATTTTTTCCATGATGATCCTGTACATACCCAGGTATAGTGTGAGCTTTCATAGGTTGATGAGTATGGGTATAATTTGTTTGAGTAGAAAAAGTGAGGATATAAGGCTCTATTTGGTTGTTGGATAGTTCTAAGATATCACTCCTATGTGCCATAAGATTAACCATAGGAGGAGAGCTAATATGTTCATCATATGTTATAATTGAATTTAGAAAGATAGCTTCATCACTCATATAGGAGAGGCATCAATAAAAGGACAACTAGAAATGTCATATCAATGATTTGACTCTTGTGCTCAAATAGGTCTTCCCAAATAGTAGGGGCATCAGCAAAGGGAAGAATAATATTGTCATGAGTTTCACTAATGGTATCTTCTAACACTAAACTATCTTCTTCATATGTAAAGAAGATATTAGGAGAAGAAAGGGTTTGATTATCATGGTCATGTATGCTTTCAATGTTTTGTTTCCTAATATCCATGAAAATAGGAGGGGTAGGGGAAGGATCATAAAGAGGGTTGTTCTAAAATTTAAAGATTTGATTATTTAAGACCAATGTATCATCTGCGCCATTTATAATCTTATGTTCCTCAAAGTTGTCTGCATAATGGAAATTAGTTGAGGTGGTGTCTATGATTTCATTTTCTTGTGCTAAAATATCTTCCCAAAGGGGATGAGGAGAAGGACAAACAAGATCCACATGATGTTCAACGATTGTATCTTCTTTCTCCAAGATACCTTTGTCACTAAAAGGAGAAGTATTGGGAGAAGAAAAAATATGATCATCATGGTTATCTATGTTTGTATGATCTTCTATCACATCATCCACACAAATAGGAGAGATAGAAGGGGGTGTAAGACAAGCATTAACACTTTCATTCTTTTGCACTAAGAGACTCTCATAATATTGACATGAAGTGAATAAATGAAAATCACATGCTTATTAACTAACATTTTGAAATAACAATCTATGCTAACTCAAAATGAAAAATAAAAGGTTGAAATGAAACACAATTTTCAAAGAACAATTGACTAATTGTAATGGGAAAATGCAAATGTGAAAGTTAAACCATGCATGAAATGAGTTAAGTTAGATTAGTTTTTGATGAAATGTATGCTACATAAATGTAACTAACTGATATATACATGTTAAGGCATCAATCAGAAGCCTAAAAATCAATTTCTGAGATCTATAAAGTGTTTTTTCAGGGGTTAGAAGGGACTAATTCGCCCAAGGTGGTGAATAAATCCCAGTATGGACCTTTTTCAAAATTTTCAAAAATTTTAGGCTAATTTTTATGAATTCTGAGAGCCAAGATGTAGATCTGAATGAAAAATGTAGAATTTTAGAAAATCTAAATGAATTTAGATGCTACAAATGCAATCTAAATGCCCTATTTATGAATGCAAATTTTAAAACCTAGCATGCAAACTAATGCAAATCCCAATGCAAAATGAATGCAAGACTAGAGCAATGATGATAGATGCCAAATCACAAGGGAGAAGTATTTGAGAAGTTGGGCTCACCAAAATGTAATGTAGGATTTTGGCACTCAAATCCTTCTTAGCTCCTCCTAGGGTATTTCACCTAGAAGGGGATAGAATATAAGGCCAAAATGGACACTTCGTTAGCATTCATGATTAATGGAAGAATGGAAAGTAAGTGTCAAGTGTTTGAATGTGTTTTAATTCTGGAAACTCAATGAAAATGAAGATCAAAGAATGTAAACTAAACTAATGCAAAAGTGTTGGAAAACATAGTGTGTAATGCAAGTATGAACTAGAAACTTAAGAAGATAGAAATAGAAATGAATGAAATTGAACAAAAGGTGCCTGGAAGGTTGAAGATGACTGGAAATGACTTTTTATATGATGTTGATGATGTTTCTTAAGCCAGATAGGACTCATTCACCACCTAGGGCAAATGAGTCCCTATTTTGAAGTAAACTTCTGGAAACAGGTTTCAAACTGTTGAGAGATGAAATATGATGAAACCACTTTGTCACACCCATAGATGGGACTAATTTACCATGCTTGGAAAATCAGTCCTCCTTCAAGGATCTAAAAAGTTAGGACTTGATTTTGTAGCTTTAAATCTGCAATTCCACCTTCTATAGGTGTCTGCTTCAGAATCTATGGGAATCGGGTTTAAAAATTCCTTTTTCTTGATATTTTGACTTGAATGAAGAGAAGAAGACTTGAATGACTTTAAAATTCAATATTCAATGATTCTCAAGCCTCCAAAGGACCTAAATCTGCATACAAACAAGACAAGAAAGAGAAATTGTTGGTTGTTAAGGCATGGGGGTTTGCCTTAGTCAAACCCCTTTTAGGTAATTAAACCAAAATGATGTAAGAAATGAATGAAACATGGAACAATGGAATAGATTACCTTGTAATGATGATTAATCTTGTAATTTTGGAGCAATACATGTAGAATCATCCCTTGGATGCTGTAGAAAGCTAACTTTAAGACTTCTAATGGAGAAACCCTAAGTTGTTTGACTTGAGATAGAAAATAAATGATGAATGAATGATAATAGATGTGTGAATGAGATAATGGATGTTGAGAGATGTTGGATGGATGTAAAATGAGAATAAAAACACTTATTTATAGACAATTATGCCTTAGTACCTAATAATACCTCATCATAGGCCGACATGAAGCAAAATTAATTCAAATTTCACTTTATATCCCACTCAAAGGTCAAAATGGGGCCAGATAGGACTCATTGGCCACACATGGCAAAGGGGTCCCACCTAGATGGGACTGATTTTCCATGCAAGGAGAATGGGTCTCATAGGGGTCATTCTGACACCTAAGAAGCCAAGGAATCAAGAAATAAGTTCTAAAATGTCATCTTATCGAGTATTTGATCAAGTAAAGCCTCAGGATGCACAATATGGGTTAATTAAAACCTATTAGTGATGATGTAAATGTTAAATAGGGATTGGGACAAATAAATCAATGTGAAATTGTGATTAATTGCACTTTACAACACTAAAATGAGGTCCACATAGCCTAGGAATGCACAAGAACCAATGTGAATGTGCAAGACACATTGCATCGCTAGCTTATCATTTAGTTTACATTAAGAACCTTCTAGATTGATGTAATGATATTATTGAACATATTTTATAATGTTGAATTAGGGAGAAATAAGTTAATTAAGTCTAGAAAAGTGTGAAAGTCCTTTAAAAGACTTTACAATACCTTTACAAGACGTCATTAAAAGCATGCTATTTGATTTGCAAGGGTCTAAGACCTAGTGTGGATACATAAAATACCTCACAACACTAGATTAAGGCCTCATTAAGTCCATTTAATCCCATGACAAACAAATGATCTTTTTTTCTATGACACAGCGTGTTAAGTATACCATTCATACTCAATAGATAAATATTCTTATAACAACATGCCCATAAAATAATAATCAATTATATTGAATAAAAATTTTACAAATAAATTGCAGTAAATTATGAGACAAAGTTTAAGAACTACAACAATATCATCTACTTTATAATATTCAAAAATAGTTTATACTGCAAACTAAAAACATGATATCTTCCATAGTCCATAAGAATGAGTTGCAATGCTTCTATAATGAAATTTTATTAATTTAATAAAATATTTGGGCAATACATTCCATGATTTATAATTTGGAAATTTTCTCTTCATAATGTTTGATCAAGGAGTGTGATCCAAAATCAATGCAAAAAATATACTTATTTAAACTTCCATTTTCTTCTAGAATATTATACTATATACAATAAGTATCTTTACAGACATATCATCATTAAATAGATATTTAAGTTCATATCATTCTTATATATTATAAGAATCGATGGATGTATTATCATATACCAATCGAAATTGACTTCAAACTCGATTTATACCAATCATGAAATTAGCCTTAATGCAACACGCTAAAAAATATTGATTTAAAAATGACAAGTTACTTTGATGATATTATTTGTTGACAAATATATTCTACATTAATAAAATAACAAAAATATATATTATAATTTCTTGTACAAATTGAAATTCTTAAAAATATTCATGTATAATTTTTACATGGAAAGCATTACCTATTTGAAGTTCGCTGAGTTGATTTTGTGAATCAACAGTTGGATCTACTAAAAAATGAATGCAAGACGATTGAATTGTTTATACCCGTTGATATCATTTTGGCACTTTCGAGAAAAAGAAAATGGTGATTTGGACAAATAAAAGCTGCCCTTTTATGACATCGTTAACACCATGATTCTTTCTCCTTTTTTTTTCTCGGTTGCACCCTCTGCACTTTCAAAGCATGGTTATGACACAAAAATTAATGGCTTCTTATACAAAATTTTACATTATATTTATTTTCATTCATATTTTGTTTATTATTTTATTATATTAGCATATATATATTAAATATTAATATATATAAAATACGTCTTATTGAGGCGCTGAGAAAAAATGATGAAAATAGGTGCCTCAAAAGGATAACTCTCAGCGTATTTTATATATATTAATAATTAATATATGTATGTTAGTAACAACATGATGCAACATGTAAGAAATTAATATAATAATATAATATTATAATAATGTTAATTATTATAATATAATATTAAATTATATTTTGATATAATATTTAATAAATATTATTAAATATTAATTTTAACCTAATTGAATTAGAATTATAGTTAGAACTATTATTAATTTTAATTTTAATATTATAAAATATTAATATTAATGCCTTCTTATACAAAATTTTACATTATATTTATTTTCATTCATATTTTGTTTATTATTTTATTATATTATATTTTTTTTCATAATTTTTGTTTTTAATATGACAAATTTTTAATTTATATAAAAATAAATAAATAAATTTATTTATTTGGTTTCAAAAAATGGGTTTTAAAATTTGATCTTTATTTAAAAAAATATTTAATTACATTTATTTTCATTATATAAAATTATATATATAAATTTGATTCATAGAGAGATTATATTAGATATCAAAAAAATGAGTACAATTCATCTGCAAAGCAGGGAAAATATTCAAAATGCTTCCCAAACCCTTAATTGTCCCTCAAAATTACAGAGCCAAGCTGCCAAGACTATCTACCAAGCTTTGATAAAATCAATTGCAACCAACAGGGGAAACAAAAACTTAAACTGAAAACTACTAAATTATTTACAGGAATGAACCACTAAACCCAACCACACATACCACCACACATACTGCCACACCCGACCCATAGAACTCAGCTAAAAGCCATTCAACTTGGAAAAATGATCAAATTCCATCATCTTGTCCAAACCTTCCACCATCTCCAACCTGAGCATCTTCTTCGAAGCTAACATTATATGTCACAATCTGGTGATGGTGAGCCAAAGCCATGCCCTTGAGCTCTAGCAGTAGAGGATACACATGAATGACCTCTCCCACCACCTTAACCACTGGAAAATCTCGGGCCCAAGGTGCATCCTAACCCAACAATGCGAATTTTAGCACCTTGTCCAAACCTTCCAAAATCTTTCTTTTGAACAACTTGCAGATGATTTCCTTTTCTTCACCCTTTAGAGTCCTCTCATCCAATAATGATGCGAGAAATTGAGAAGCAATATGGGTGTTCACCCTAAAGTTCTCATGATTTTTCATAAAATCTTTACCTAGTATCATTTTAACCACCACCACCACATGAGGGTCGATCCTCAAAAGAATTTGTTTCAATCGCTAGTCGGTTATGTGTTTGAAAGTCATTTGTTGCACCTTACAATCGAGTTCTATGGAAGTATCATGACCAATGTTGACCACGGCCTCAGTTGAAACCTCCACAATAAATTTGGATCATTCCACCATATCTAGATATAGAGCAAGTTGATAAGAGACAAAGGAGACAATAAGTGAAATGAAAGAGCTTGGCCAGATTGTTTAATGAAATGGTTTCCCTCGAGTTTATTAATTTTTGCATCAACCAACGTGCTTGACCAGAGAGCCTACCCACCATCCATCTATCCCATGTTTGATTGCCTATTAGCTGTCCATTGCCAACTGGGGTTACGACCTTGATAAGCCTAGATCATCAGGTGATATATCATGATTACCAGAGCAGCCAACCCAAGGCACGCCTATCAATGAAATCTTTCAATTAACTTCCCTCAAGAGGCCGCGGGGAAAACTAGCCCACCATGGGTTCCCCATGACTAAGTACTCCACATACACTACGAGAGTGCTGACTTAACCGAATGATCTCCAAGTTGGCCATCACCTGCATACACATGTTGACACTCGTGGTCTCTCCACATCCTTGTTGTGGAGAGACACCCTCCCATCCACTCACTATAAAATTATATTATATATTATATATTATATATTATTATTTATTTATTATTTATTAGTTACTATGTTTATATTTATATTATATATTATATTATACATTATTCTGATAATAGCATATAATATATTGTATTATATAAATATAAATATTTAATAAAATTTACAAAATATTTAGTATCAATTAATAAGTTGAATAAAATATAATTATATAATAAGTATATATTTTACAATATTATATTATATAAAATATAAATAATAAATAAGAATATATATTATATAATATTATTTATAACTTATATAATATAATGTATAATATAAATATAAATATAAATATAATAAATAATATATAAATATTATATATATATTAATGTATACTATTATGATATAATATATAATATAAATATAACAAATGATATATGAATAATATAATATAAAATACATAAAGATAATATAAAATATAATATATAATAATAATTATTAATTATTAATTATAGTAATTATATATATACATACTTATATATATATATATACGTATTACTTATTATACCATTTCAAATAAAATAGTAAAAATATTTAATTAAAAAAACTTTTATTTTATCTTAATTCAAATCCTTTTCACTTTCTTTATTTTTATACCAAATAAATAATATATTTTTTAAAATATATGTAATTAATAAAAAATAATACATACAAAGTTTCACAATGGATTGTTATGAGAGTTTTTGAGACTATAGGAGTGTGTAGTATTTTCTACTTACATTTGAGTCAACCATCTGAGGAACAAAGAATTAGGGGTTGATGACAGTAGTGCACAGCATAACCAATATGGTTTTCTACTAGAACCAGGTTGCAACCTAAAGAGCAACAATGAAAAAAATGTTTAAAATGAAGCATTAGAGAATGCTTTCAAAAAAAATTCTACTCATTGCTCATTCACCAAACAATTTTATCCTTCTACTTTTAATTGAAAAATCAAAATTAAAAAAAAAAAAGGAAAAAATGACAAACTTTCCATTTTCAATCCATTCATTTCTGGTCACATATTCTCTTGTATGGTTTTTAATAATTTAATATTCTATTATATAATTATTTTTAAAGATCATATCGTTATTAATAAATATATAGTTTTAATATCATAAATTTAAATGAATAGGCTATTGTTTAATTTATTTAAGGAGGTTATTTTACTAATGGAAACATCTCACTCACAACCGAACATATAAAAAAAGATAATAAAGTTTAATATCCATTTAATTAAATATATGTATTTTACATATGATTAGAGATATAGGCTAACTTTCGTGATTGACAACACAACCTATTCTAGAAGGTATGTCAGTCTCTTTTGCTACCAAAATTTGTACATATGGAAAGGGGGCAAAGTTTTTAGCCAACACAAATCATGGATCCATCAAATAGCCTCAATGGTTTATCAATAAAATTATTGATAAAATCATCAACAACATTACGTTAAACGATAGTTGCAAACATCCATTCTAGGAGTGAGGTTGTATTCTTTGGTGGGTACCCTCACTACAAGGATAGGCATGTTGGCTTACGAAGCTCGAGCTCACTACTGAGATTCATTCGCTTTCTCTTGATTGTCTCACTGTATAACTATATTGTATGTCTACTCAAGATGGGGGGATTTTGTTATCAACTCCCATCATCCATACCTACGTTTTTTATGTTGTTGTAATGTTCAAAATTTTCTTTATATTTTGAGTTGATTAGATAGTTATTAATATATTAATTAGTATGTAAAATGATTTATTTTTTATAGAAGTTGATAAATAATTTTTTTTTAAATATTACTATTTATTTTTATATTTTATTCTATTTCTCTTCATTTCTTCATCTCTTCATCTCTATCTCTCTCTATATCTCCATGTATCTCTTTGTCTTTACCTCTCCCTTTCCCTCTCCCTCTCCCTCTCTATCTCTTTATTTATATGTTTGGATGTCTTCCTCTCTCACTTTATCTTCATCTCCACCTTTATCTTTGTCTACTCCCTCTATCACTAGACATGTCTCCCTCTCTTTATCTATCCATCTCTCTCCCTCTCTCTCATCCTTATTAGACCTCTATATTTATAACTCTACCTTTCTATCTCTATCTTTGCATATTTCTTCTTCCATATCTCCCTCTTTCGCCCTCTCTATATATCACTTCCTATCTCTATATTCACCTTTCTATCCCCCCTCTTTTTATCCCTCTCACCCTCTCATTCTATTACAAACATAACATGAGCTTATTGGTAATGGAGCTTGATTATCTTCCTAATTCAGAAGTTTTATTTCAATTGTGTTTGGATCCCTATAATTGGATGTATATTTGATTTGAAGCTATCACTTCTCCACTAGACATTTGTTGCACAAACAACATCACTTACTAAATGGCCTACCAATTGACCTCATGTATTGCAAGAAATACCAATTTTTTCCCTGATCACCTTTCATAGCTCTTCGACGTACCCATCGCACACCAAGGTGCAATTGCTAGTTTTTAAAAGATATGAACTACACGGTCGGCCATTAGTAGGTAGGATGGATCCTGATCCAAAAAGAGTACCTGTGTACAGTAACGATTACTTCGTAAAAAATGGCAGCCAAATATAGGGGAGAGGGCCCAATAGTCGTGTGGGGTCTAATAGTCGTGCACCCAATTGTAAATATAATACCCAATAGTCATTTATATAATGTCCAATAGTTGTGATTTGACTACCCATAATTAAACAAAAAGTATGCTTTTGATCTAAAAAGCAACCAATCATGTGATACCACATCAGCGCTCAACTACCTATGATGTAATACACGAGAATTGGTCTCACTATTTTTTGGGGCCTTTTTGGACACCTTGACAAAAACGCATGCTGATGTGGCATCATATTTGATGATGTGGCCCTGAAACCTTAGTTATAAGCAGAGAACTTGCCAAGTAAGCTGCTGTAAAAAATTGGGAGTGATTTGAAATTTCGACATAGGATAATTAGAAGCGTGAAGTTAGGGTGCACGACTACTGGGCCCTCTCCCCTAGTTCCCTCGAGGGCCACAAGCCTACTCTTGTCACCCTCAGACTTGGCATCTACCATATACAGTCAGAGATGCTGCTGTCAATTACCATTGTGGCCCGTTTCCACATAGAGGACTTAATCGAGATAAGCAGGAAGTTTTTGACATTTGTGAATAGGATGGACCCCATTATCGGTTGTTCAGATGACCTCAGGAGGGATCAGGTTTTTTGGATGGTTTCATATCATCTCACAAACGACCTGGTTTGATTCGTGTGGCTTCCAACATGCCTAACATTTTGAACCAGAACCGATCAAGTAGGGCTCCATTTGAAGATACTAAGAAAGATTTTTTTCAACACCCTAAACCAAGGGTTTTTAAAAAGAGTGATCTATAGAATATAGGGGAGAGGACCCAGTACCTGAGCATGTTTCAATAGTTGTGATAGTAGTTGTTTATATTATATCCAATAGTTTTGTCAATATTAGACCAATAGTTGTGACTTTAAAGTTGTTAGTGTTGATGATGACTACCCATAATTAAACAAAATGTATTCCTTTGATCTAAAAAGCATCCAATCATGTGATTCCACATCAGCGCTCAATAAAACATGCTGTGAATGTACAAGTATTGGTCTCACTTTTTTTTGGGGCATTTTTGGACACCTTGACAAAAAGCATGCTGATGTGGCATCATATTTGATGATGTGGCCCTGAAACCTTAGTTATAAGCAGGGGACTTGCCAAGTAAGCTGCTGTAAAAAATTGGGAGTGATTTGAAATTTCCACATAGGATAATTAGAAGTGTGAAGTTAGGGTGCACAACTACTGGGTCCTCTCCCCTAGCTCCTTATGCGAAAGGTGCTCCCCTCAATCCAAATATTAAGCGCAAAGAGAATCAATTTCATCACAGAACAGTATTTCCTAAGGTTTAGAATTATAGAAATCTTGCACCAGCCCAACACGAAAAAACAACAATGAAAGCGTGCAAAAATCTCAGCCAAGCAAAGAGGAAGGCAAAAGAGGGCATAGAGAAAAAAAGTGGGAAACCAGCAATGGAGGCGTAAGGAAACATACAAAGGGTTTTCCTTTAATACCCATGAATCTAAACTTCATTCAATCTAAGGGCAGGTATATTTTCATACATAGCACAATGAGATGCGCTCAATGGAAAATGAGCAAATGGGCGTTCTCAACATCACACTATCAGAATACTTTCTTGAGCCACAAGTTGAAAATATGTGTGGGAAAGCTCTCATAGGTAAGTTCTGGAAACTTTTCCCTGATATAGTGATCCTAAGAGATTTGATATTTGATGAATGAGCTGGTGCTAATAAGGTTTTTATTTAGACCAAGGGATGGCATTTTTTTTAGGGATTTTTTTTTACACAAAACCCCAAAGAGATGGAATATATATAGAAAAATTACGGGTTTTTGATGGATCTAGTCTATATTTACAATCATGGTCCCCCAAATATAATCTTGAATCCTCTATGCTAAAATTCATTCCTTTTGGGATTTAGCTAAAGTCCCTTCCTCTTGAGTATAGGGAGATTGGGTATCTTCCTAACACATCACTTTTCTTCTTTTAGTAATCCAGTCAAATCAATTAGGGTTTTTGTTCTTTTGAATGCTACAAAGGATTTTCCCAAAGAAATTCACATAACATTTAAATTTGGGAAGTGGGTTCAAAATATTTTAATTGAAACTCTAGAAAATGTGTGTTTTAAATGCCATAGTTTGGGTCACCTTATTTTTTATTTTTAAAAGGTACAAGGTAGCAAAGGAGTAGGAAACTATACCAAAGACTCCCTATAGGAAACTAATTCCCACAAAAAAGTCAATGTATTGCATATCATGAGGAAATTTGAATAAACCTACAATTACTTTCATATCCAAGAAAGGGGATAAACAAGTGTTTGTCTCTTTGTCAAATTCTTGGCTAAGGGAATGCATCTTCTTGCACAAGGTTTTTGGGCAATCATAATAACTTCATCTATACACCTTGACTATCACTTATATCTCTTTGTAGCAGTTGGAAATGATTGTTAAGTCCTCAATGTTTGACTCAAGGCCCATGAAACAATTTGAAAATACGCCCCTATAAGTATGTTGGAACTAGAAGAGGATCAAATGGATAGGAATGAGTAGTAGGATAGCCAAGTAGCACATACAATATTGCCATGTCCTTTCAACCCTAATATACTTGATCCTACAAGTTTCAAACAATTAGCCAAGGAAGGTAACCTAGAGGAATTGGTGGATAGAATAATTATTTTTGAGGGGTCTAAATTGTTTCATGAAATTGCAAAGGAGGTAGAAATGGAGGAGGGTGGTTTGGACTGTATTCAAACCCCTATCAATCAATTTGCAGTTAATCCTAAAAAGGTTAAGGAAAGTTTAGAGGGAGTATTCAAGGAAGTAGATGAATTTGACTACTCTCAAACCTTCTCAATTTTGCAAAAACCAAGCACTCAACTTATAGCCAAGAACTCACTTGGGAATAGGGGAAGTCCCATATGACTATGGTAAAAGAAGAGATAGAGGCAAGGCTTCAAAAAACATTCAATAAGAATGTTATAGTCTCTATAAGTAAGCATCCGAGGAGATAATGTTGCTCTCCTCAAATGTAATGAGCTTATTAATATCATTAAATGTTAGGGGCCTAAATGCCCCTAACAAAAGAGCTCAAATCAAGCATCAATTGGATGCTTGTGGAGTTGAACTCATACTTCTTTAGGAAACCAAAAAATTTGGTGTTATGTATGGTTCTTCAATTCATAAATGGGTAAAATGAAAATCAATTCACTCTCCTGCCCAAGAGGCATTTGGGGGTTTGATAAATTTATGGAATGCTAAAATAGTTAATGTTGAATCAGTAAAAAATGAATGAAATTGGCAGCTAATGAAGGTATCAAACTATGATTTAAAATATTGATTTCTAAATCTCAATGGCCTGACTTCAACAGTAGAAAAAAAAAAGGATACCTTTACACATGTTTTGGATGGTATATGAGAGGAAAAGGCAATACTATCTAATGATTTTAATGTAATTACATCATCGCAAGAAAAGAAAGGAGGAATTTACTTGCCTCCCAAAGTAATGGAGGATTTTAAATCTTTCATTCTAGACAATGCTTTAATGGACATATTGCCAGAAAAAGGAAAGTATGCTTGGAAAAATCATAGAAATAGTTTTTTTATAGATTTTGGAGCACCTGGATAGGTTCCTATCCTTGCCAAATTGGTCGTCAATGAATTTTAACTTAACCTCTAAGATTTTACTTTTTTTAGGGTTAGACCACTATGCAATATCCTTGGAGATAATAGCTAAAACCTCTTGCTCAAAGAGAAAACCATCTTTGAAATTTGAAAAGATGTGGTTTAGGCACTTAAATTTTTTGCCCGTTCTCTGTCAATGGTGGATAAGTGCTCGATATATAAGAGGTTCCAAAATGTATCAACTATGTAAAACTTTGATGCATGTCAAACAAAAAATTAGATATTTGTACATGTTTTTTAAGAACATCTTTGAGTAGATCAAAAAGCTATTAAAATAGTTAACAACAATCAATGACCAAATTATCCCTCAAGGTTTCGATGCTATCAATTTTGATACAACAGGACAATGGGCAATTAGGGCTAACTTTTGCACCAGATTTTAGTGTATTTTGAGACGTGAATTAAACAATTTGGCTAGCGCTAAACTCGACACAAACAAGCATGGTCATCTTGATGTCGGATTTGGCACCGACTTTTCCATTGGATTTAGCACTGACTTTAGCAACGAAAAATCATAGCACCTCCATTAGCACCTAAAATAGCATTGGGAAGTAGTGTCAAAAATGGCGTCGAAATTGGTGCCCAATTTGGCTTCTGGTTTTGCTTCCATGTATACTCTGATTTTTGCTTCTAGTTTTGCTTCTAGTTTTGCTTCGAGTTTCACATCCAGTTTTGCTTCCAGATTTGCCTCCAGGTTTGCTTCCAATTTTGCTTCCAAGTTTGCTTTCAATTTTGCTCCCCAGTTTGCTTCGGGTTTTGCTTCTAGTTTTGCTTCTGATTTTGCTTCCAGCTTTTCTTCCAAGTTTGTTTCTTCCATTTTTGTTTCCAGTTTTGCTTCGAGTGTTGCTTATGGTTTTTCTTCCAAGTTTTTTTTGGTCTTGCTTCCAATTTTGCTTCCGATTTTGCTTCAAAGTTTTGCTTCCAGTTTTACTTCAATTTTGCTTCCTAGTTTGCTTCAAGTTTTGCTTCCATGTTTTTTTTCCAATTTTGCTTCTAGTTTTTCTTCCAGGTTTTCTTCCATTTTTCCTTCCAATTTTGCTTATGGTTTGCTTCTAGTTTGGCTACCATTGTTGCTTCCTTTTTTGCTTCTAAAAATGTTTCTTGTTTTGCTTCCATTTATTAATTTAATATGTTTTATTCCAATTTAATTAGTTAAATATATCACACCTCTTAAATAACTCATATGATTATAGAGTAAGTAGTTTAATTATTTAGCTCATATGATTAAATAACAATATAATTATTGTAACATGATCATCATCTATAATTAAAACAAGTGAGTCAAATATCTATAATTTAATTGAATTTGACATCCATCCTCAACAGTAAATTAATATCCATCCAAAAATCATCAACCACTTTTAATATATATAAATTGACAAGTCATTACTGATAAGATCATTATCATATATAACTAAAACAAGTGAAAGTTAAATATGCCAATACATCAAAAACATGTCAAAATGATACATGTTCAACAGGCAACATAAGTGAAAATGATACATGTACAAATGATATAAATAAAATCGATAAATTATGTAACTCAAATTGATACAAGTCAAGATGATACATGTCCAAATGCTATAGTGAAAATGATACATGTCAATATGATACAACTCAACAATATAGTACTGTAGGCCATGAAAATCTAGTCATCATAACGATATATCAACAATGATCCATGATGTAGTCTATATGATCATGAATGCCATTGGTTACTATCACCAATTGTCTCATCATCATCATCATCATCATCATTGTTTCCGTCATCATCATCATTGTCATTGGCCTCGGTGTCTTCCGTATCTACGTCATCATCATCCTCTGCCATGTGATCTATATTGGAATAACCAATATTTTTTGGATCTATATCATGTTGAGGATCATCTTTATCTTTTGGAAGACCCACGTGTTCTACAAAAAAAACATTTAAAATGAAAATTTATTATTTATTTCATGCAATAATTTATTTTTCTATTATATATCTAATATTACAACTTATGAGACTAAACCATAATCATATTACATTATATAAAAGTGAACATACCATAATAAAATTTCAAAAAAATTGCAGCTAATACTAGTGAGTCAAGAGAAACTTCAGCTTTCAAAAACAAAGCCAATTAGGTTGGAAGACTTGTGGATTAGACCAACATTTGGTGGAAGAGGAAGAAAGATGACTAGAACTTTGGAGGCCCACCATAATGGATTTTAGTATTCAACCATGAGAGCAGAAGAGACAGTTGATATCATGTATCAAAACATTAAGCATGCATTCTTCCAGCCAGTGGAGAAGGAGATGATTACTTTGCTTCATTTTCATTTGCATAACCATATCACAGTGTGGGAACCAAGAAGACCAAGGATGTCCAATTTTATGTGGAGGTAATAGATGTGGTCCAAAATTTAGGAGGGGCAAGAAGGTCAATGTATGATCTTGATGAAATTGAGGAAGAACAACAAGAGAGGGACATGAAAAATAAAATCAATACAAAGTTTCAAGGATTTGTCAAGCAAGTAAGAGAGCTATGGGAGCAGCCTCATCTAAAAGATTTTGAACTAGAGTTTGATATACCATTTAGAGAGCCTGGTTTTCATGGAGTTCCTTTCAAAGCCTCTTCTTTTATTGTTCCTATGGTAAACTATTTGGTAGAGTTGGTGGAATTACCTTTCTTAGTAATCACTATTAGTGAGATTGAGATTGTTAACCTAGAGAGAGTAGGACTTGGGAAAAAGACATTTGATATGGTTATTGTTTTCAAAGACTTCAAGCGGGATGTACTCCTCATTGACACCATTCCTCAATCTTCACTTGATGGCATTAAGGAATGGTTGAACTCCATGGATATAAAGTATTATGAAAGTAGAATGAACTTGAACTGGCAGCCAATTTTGAAGAGTATTACTAATGATCTAGATAAATTTATTGAAGATGGTGGTTGGGAATTTTTGAATATGGAAGCTAGTGATTCTGATTTTGATAATTCAGAAGAGTCAAATCAAGGATATGAACCCTCTGATGTAGAAGAGGAATCATAATCAAATTTCATGTAGCCACCATCAAGAGTGTTGCAAGCCAACAAGATGGAGGGAATTCTTATATAAGGATAATTTTCAATGTTGTAGGTATTGACTTTAATGCCAACTACAATGGCAGCATTGAAATTCCCTAGCAGTATTTATATTAAGGAAATTTCCTTTAGATGCAAGGATTCAAATCACATCAACCATGTGATACAAATGATTAAATCCTAGAGATGATCTGTAGCAATGAAAGATTCTAAAAAGGCAGAGAGAGCTACATTGGTGACTCAAGAGAAACTTCAACTTTTAAAAAAAAGGCCAATTAGGCTAGCAAACGTGTGGATAAAGCCAACATTTGGTGGAAGAGGATGAAAGATGAATAGATCTCTGGAGGCCCACCATAATGGATTTTGGTATTCAACCATGAGAGAAGAAGAGAGAGTTGATATCATGTATCAAAACATTAAGCATGCATTCTTCTAGCCAGCTGAGAAGGAGATGATTACCTTGCTTCATTTTCATTTGCATAACCATATCATGGCATGGGAACCAAGAAGACCAAAGATGTCCAGTTTTATGTGGAGGTAATGAATGTGGTCCAAACTTTAGGAGGGGAGATCCTAATGTCTACCAAGAGGCATAAAGTCAAATGAATTAAGCTCACCTACATGTCTACCAAAGTTTACTTCCAATTTTTATGACTATTTTTCTTGACTGTTAGATTTTACTTACAAATTTGAAATTTATTTCTGGTCATTTTGATGAGGATATATTCAGCCAATGTGTAAGCACCTTTTTTTTGTATCACAAGCATCTGTGCATTGCAATAATTCTAATTATCTATGATCTACAACTATGTCGTCTCACTTATTAGATCTTCTATTTCAATGTTTTCTATGGCCTTCTCTATTTGAGGTAGCGCCTGACAATCCTACCTCCTTTCCTTAGCTAAGACTGGATTTGAATTTGGAAATACTACACTTTAAACTTAGCTATGGTTTAAGGAGAGCTATTCTAGCTTTGTTGTTGACACCCTCAATCTTCAACATGGATTTAGATGCATGGACTAAAATGCAAGCTTTCAAACTTAGATTTGAATGTGCATAATTTGATTGATTATGGTCTTCATAGGAAGTTTTCTTTACATGACTATTCTAGATTGTCAATATGTGTAATAGTGACTACATCCTTATCAAGCTAAATGCTACTCTTATTTAGAATTCCTTGGCCTTTGGACTCGATACAAAGTTGTGCATTGTTATTCCATATGTGTAACATGTAGGACATTTAAGGGGTACAACATATAGAAATTCAATATTGTCATCCAAGGAAAACTTACAGATGGTGTATCAAGAATAACAAAAATTTTTATTAGGGTTAATGATTTCTTCCCCTAGATGCTATTGATAGTCTCCCCAAAACATGTCTTTTAATTATTTCAACACACTTCAAGATTCAATATACTAATTAACATTTGTTAATAAGATTTCAGCCATTTGTGCAAATGATGCATATATGTTAACTTGGACTGTTGTTACTTTAGTAGTTTGACTTCTATGACAACCACCATTAGGCCATTGTGTGTGTGGGAGCATGTTTGTGTTTTTAGTTGGGCTTTTGGATAGCTCTCTACTGCTGTTGAGGACATTCCATTTATTTTGGAATGCTAAGAAGTCAAAGTTTCAAGGATTTTGTCAAGTGAGTAAGAGAGCTATGGGAGAAGCCTCATCTAAAATATTTGAACTAGAGTTTGATATACCATTTAGAGAGCTTGGTTTTCATGGAGTTCCTTTCAAAGCCTCTACTTCTTTATTGTTCCTATGGTAAACTGCTTGGTAGAGTTGGTGGAATTCATCTTTCTTAGTAATCTCTATTAGCTAGGATTGAGAATTTTAACCTTGGAGAGTAGGACTTGGGCAAAAGTCATTTGATATGGCTATTGTTTTCAAAGACTTCAAGCTGGATGTAATTCGCATGTACTTTACTCCTGACCTTCACTTGATGGCATCAAGGAATGGCTAAACTCCATGGATATAAAGTATTATGAAAGAAGAATGAACTTGAACTAGCGGCCAATTTTGAAGACTATTACTGATGATCTAGATAAATTTATTGAAGATGGTGGTTGGGAATTTTTGAATATGGAAGCTAGTGATTTTGATTTTGATAATTCAAAAGAGTCAGATCAAGGATATGAACCCTTTGATGTAGAAGAGGAATCAAAATAAAATGGAGAAGGTTCAGAAGATGAATCTCTTGTGGAGTTAGAGGAGGATGGAGAAGAAGATTCTGAAGAGGAGGAAGGTAAAACATGGGATGAATTAGAAGCTGAAGTCAGAAATGCAGATAAGGAAAAAGGAGACGAGTTTGACAATGAAGAGGAAAGGCGGCAACGAAAGGTAAAAGCTAGAGGGAAGTCTTAGGAACCTGATATTAGATATTCAAGAGGTGGCAAGAGGCATAAATTCAGATGAATTGAGTTCATCTACATCCTTCTACTATTTATTCATGCACATAAATGGTCATCTTGTAATCATAATATTTGAGCTCTATTTACTAATCCTATGCATCAGTAAACAAATCAACATAAGAGATGAAAATTGACATATTAACGCAACAATATCCAACTAAGTTATTGAAACTCAACTATTGATACCTCGTTCTCCATCCATATTAAAAAATCATTCCACTTTTTGTTTTGTAACATATTCTTTTCAAATTGCTTTGGATGGCAGCCATATTTCTCCTCCTGTCAAAACATGGCACATGGCCTAGTTGAACTAATTAATATGCAATCATTTAATTTTTCTAAGGAAATTTAAAAAAATATCATTTAACATATTAAATATACTTACAAATGTACAGATCAAAGCCTGTAAACCTTTCTGGCCACTGCAATGCATGGCATGAATTTTGTCAAGCATAGCCTTCGAGGCCCTATCCTGAAACATATTTTAATTCAATTTAACTATGCACAAATAAAATTTAAATATAATTAGGCCCAATTAAGGGGCTTGGTTGGATTAAATGACTAATTCTTCTTTAGAGGTTGAAAAATGGGAGAAACCAACGGAAGGATCGCAAAAGGTAAACTTTGATGGGGCATCAAAAGGTAATCCAGGTCCATCAGGGGCTAGTAGCATTGTTCGAGATTGGGATGGGAATGTGTTGGCTATTGGGGAAATGAGACTAAAGGAAAGATCCAATAAGGTGGTTGAAGCAGAAATAACTTAAATGGAAATTAAGTTAGTCAGGAAGTTAGTGGCCACAAGGATTCATGTGGAGGGTGATTACTTGATAATCATCCAAGCAATAATAAAATGAGGAATTGATGTTTGGAATTTGTAGGCTATGATTAGGAAAATTATTGAAGAATTAACTCTTTTTGAGGATTAAAAGATTATTCATGTTAGGAGAACAGGGAATATGGAAGCAAATACCCTCTCGAAATGGGCTTTAATGTTTACAAAGGTGGATGAATTTATAATGGAGGATTTTAGAGGAGTTTCTTTGGAGTATTTTTTTTCGTTGCATTTAATGCAAGGTGGTGTTAGTTAGTAAGTAGATGAATGTTTTTCAAAATTATTGAAGAATTATCTCTTTTTGTCGGTACTAGATGTATGCTTGACATTAATGTTGATGGCTGACAATTTACTATGTAATGAAGTTTTTCCTTGCATTTCCTTCAATGCTTCTTGGTTTGCGAGAGTAAGGAGAGTGTTAGGATGGTGGTGTGAAGTATTATGGTGGATAACATACCAAAGAAGAAATGGAGGACAAGTTCACTTTGAAAGTGAGGAGGAAATTGGATCCTTTTGTTGGAAAAGTGACGGTGAAGAGATTGTGTGGATTGTTCCTATACAAGGATGTGAAGGTGGTGTAATATGTGCAAATCATTTTGGGTAATGGCTTCAAATATTTGAAGCACAAATATCAGACTAATATGGATATATACTCTTTGATCATGGCATGTGGACTAGACTTAGGAGAGTTGATGGAGGTTGTAAGGAAAGTGATGAAAGCATTGGTGCATAGGGATTTCTTAGTGAACATGGAGAGTATCCTATAATGGGCTATACCGAGATAAGGCTTTAATGTGAGTGAAGGAATGGAAGGTGTGGACCCAAAATTAGTAGAGATAAATTTACCTTTCATTAGGTGGCTAGAAGGAAGAACTAATTTTTTGTGGAGAGAGGGTGCGGAACGGGGGTGGCAAGCTTTGATACTATGCATTGAATTCATGGAGACTGAGGAGATAATAGTGGGACTTAAAGCCATTTCCAGAGAGGAGTTTTGTGAGAAGAAGGGTTTGCATCTAAGAAAGAAGGTGAAGTCACTTGCAGAAATGTTCCCATTGCATCTAGGCAGTGCTTCTGGAACTTTCACATAAATAGTTGGATGTTGATGTATAAGCTTAAGGGGTTAAGCCTTGTTTTTTGTTTCGATACTATAAATAGCTAGGTGTTGATGTATAAGCTTAAGGAGTTAAGCCTTGTTTTTAAGCTAGATGTTGATGTACAAGCTTAAGGGGTTAAGCCCTATTTTGGGTTTCGATACTGTAAATAGTTGGTGTTTGGTTAGTAGTTGGTTGGATAGTTTTTAGGTGGTTGTGGTAGGGATTTTTGATTCGTAGATTTTTATTTTTCTTTAACAGACATGATGTGATGGTGTTGGAAGAACTTTTTATTTGGAGCTTTGTATATTTTCATTTATCTTAAATAAAATAAAAATATTATCACCGATAAAAAAAAATGAATTAAATATGGCTCTAGTGGGGAGATGGCAATATCGAGCTTTGCTCATCGAGCTAGGGCATCTGTGCCCTAGCTCGCTCTTCGTGAGTTCTCATTGGTTTGTCATGGGGGGGTTTTTTCCTGCATTTTGGGTGGTGCGTGGTTGTGTCTGTATTCTTCTATTGTTGGTTTCTTTGACGTGCAAAGGTGGTTGTTGGGTGGGGTTTGGTGCGTAGCCCTTCTTCGTGGGTTGTGTGATTTCCTGCTTGGGGGTACAATGGTTCTTTTTGTAGCTAAAACTTGTGCGTTTTGGAGGGTTGTGGGTGAAGCTAGAGGGGTATTGTGGTAACCTTTGTGTGAGTGTTCTCCTTTGATCTCTCAACTCGGGGGCTTGCATGCCTACGTTGGGTCTTGTTCTGAGTCATGTCGTGACGGGAGTCATATGGGATTAGCCCCAAGATGGATTTCTGATTACCTTTTGGATCAAAACCCCTATCACAAGGTGCAAAGGTTTTTGATAATAATTTTTTTACACTAGTTCAAGAGATGAATGGTTTTGGATCGTCTGGAGGATGTAGAATTATGAAAATTAATGGATGTTTGGAAAGATGTAAGGAGAGACCGAAATTGGTTATCCTGATGGAGTTGCTAGCAGATGATATTGAATATTATTCAAAACACTCCTTTTATTGCAAGTTTATGGGTTTAAGGGTCTCATTGCAATTTTTGAAATCTTGGGCTTAGAGGACTTGGCTGCCGAAAGGAGAAATGGAGATTAGGCTCTTAGCTAATAATTACTTTATGGTTTCATTTGATTGCATGGCTGATCAGAATAGGATTTTTGAGGGGGGTCCCTATTTCTATAACCAAGTGGGTTTTTTTATGAAGCCATGGCATGTAGGTTTCAATCCGACTAAGGAGCTCCTGAATAGGGTTCCAATGTGGGTTTCGCTGCCATGGTTTCCAGTCGAATGTTGGCAAGAGGATGTCCTTCATTTGGTGGCTTCAATGCTTGGTAAACCAGTTGGGTCTTCACAACAAACACAGTTTAAAAAGGTAATGAATTTTTCCCGTATCTGTGTAGAAATTGATTTAAGCATGCCATTTCTAGATTTTGTGGAAGTGAGTGCAGGATCATATACATGGGTGCAACAGATAGACTATGAAACTCTACCTTTTCGGTGTCAATTTTGTCATGAGTATGGACACTTGCAGCATAGGTTCCCTAGGGCTAATATGGTAGGGAACCAATCTAGCCAAACTCCATGCAATCCACCTAGGGTTGATAAGTGGAAGGGGCCTAAACTGGGTGATGGTATTAAGGAGGATGGATATATTCCTATTAAAGCTCACAATAGAAATCAGGGGCAGAAGAGGACTCTAGGGGAGAGGCAAGATGATGTTTCTTTTAACAAGTTTGAGGTGTTGGATGATCTCAGCCAACAGGAAGTGAATCTAGGTTTGTTGAACTTGGATCAAGGAGCTTTGGGTTCAGGAAAGAACGGGCCTCCTTTGGAGGTTATACAGGTTGTGCAGGACACGAGTGTTGGGCAGATGGACGTGGATCAACAATTAATTGTTTTGGCTGGACCAGATCCTATGATTGGGGCTTTGGTGAATGAGGGAGAGGGTTCTCCTTTTCCTATAAAGATTGGTTTGGAAGTTGGAAAGAGCTCCATTTCCTCTTCTCGCATGGGTATTCAACAAAAGGATCCAAAGAAAGGGGTTGGTGAGAAGAACCCCAAGCTGGGTAGGAAAAAGGATTTGCAAAAGATTAAATCAACTGGGGAGACTCTGGTGGAGTTAGGGGAAGTTAAGACCCTAGATTCTCACTTCTTGTGTACCCAAAAATGATTGTTTTATCTTGGAATGTAAGGGGCTTGAACAGTGGCCCTCGACAAAAATTTGTTCGTGATTTGGTTAGGAATCAATCTCTGGATGTTCTTTTTCTTCAAGAAACTAAGCTTTCTGTGGAGAGTATGGTGAATATGGTACCTAAGTTGTGGAAGTATGGCGATTGTCAGTGTGTTGGAGCTCACGGTGCATCTAGGGGGGTGGCTTGCTTATGGAACCCACAGAGGATTTTCCCTCTCTGGTTGATGTCTTCTAGGTCTACTATTTCATTGGTGACCTCATGCTTTGTGACAGGAGAATGTATTCTCCTCTCCAATGTGTATGCACCTATTGAGTATCAGGGTAAGCAGCTTCTATGGTCCCATCTTCGATATGTTCGTAGCCTGGCTCCTTTCCACCCGTGGATTCTGGCTAGGGATTTCAATGCTATAGTGGAGTTGTCTAGGAAAAGGGGTTGAATAATAGGAGATATGGTGAGGACTATGTCGCTGAGAGGCTGGATCAGTTCTTGGTCTCTTGTTATTGGGTTGGTGACTTGTGGTCAACCTCCTCTAAAGTTTTGTATTGGAGGGGTTCGGACCACTAGCCTATCAATCTTAGCATCATCTTTGCTCGAGTGCCTCAATCTCCTTCCTTCAAATTCCAACTTATGTGGTTACATGACTCTACTCTTTTTGACCAAGTGGGTGTATGGTGGAGGATAGGTAGACTTGCTTTTGGTACTACAATGTATACCTTTGCTAAGCTTCTTCAATTTGTCAAGTATCAACTTAAAAGGTGGAATCGTCGGTGTTTTCGAAATATTTTTCATGATAAGGCCACTGCCCAGGAAGAGTTAAATAATGTTACAAGATTGATTCGAGATAATGGGGTTATAGAGGATCTTTTGAAAGAAGAGGCTAGAACTTTGAAGGTGGTAGAGGAATGTGAGTTACATGAGGAGATATATTGGAAGCAAAAGGATTGGATTGACTAGTTGTAGGAAGGGGACAAAAATACTGCTTCTTTCTTTAATTTTGTGAAGGCCAGGAGGCATGGTAACTCTATCTCTATGTTAGTTAATGACAGAGGGGATCGTGTTGTCTCGTTCTAGGAAATTGTGACTGAGGCATCACAATATTTTTCTGATCTTTTCAAAGAGGATTCTCAAGGGGGTTCAGTCGAGGAGGAACAGGTTCTTTCTTGTGTCCCTCAATTGGTCTCTAGGGAGGCGAATGAGTATCTAATGAGGGAGATTTCTCTAGAGGAGCTGGAGGAGATTGTGTTTCAAATTAAGAGTGGAAAATCTCCTAGCCCTGATGGTTTCCCAATAGAGTTCTTTCAAGAGTTCTAGGAAATCATAAAGTTGGACCTTCTAGTGGTTTTTTGGGAATCTCGGAGGAACAAGCAGATGTTGCATGCTCTTAATTCCACTTTCATTGCTCTCATTCCCGAGTGTGAAGGTGCGGATAGGTTAACTTAGTTTAGGCCTATCTCCCTTTGCAATGTGGCATATAAGATTATTTCGAAGTTAATGGCTGAGAGATTGAAGAAGTGGCTTAAAGTGTTGATCTTAGAAGAACAAAGTGGGTTTGTTGTGGGTCAACAAATTTTGGATGGGGTTGTTATTGCTACTGAGACCATCCACTCCATGGCTAGTTCCCAAGAGAAGACTATGTTTATTAAGTTGGATATGGCTAAGGCCTATGATAAGGTTAGATGGTCCTTCCTTCGAAAGATCCTTGGTGCTTTTGGATTTTGTGTAGAATGGATCCAATGGGTTATGAGTTGTGTTATGTTAGTATCCTTCTCGATACTAATAAATGGAGATCACTCTAAACTTTTTGGGGCGTCTTGGGGTCTTCGCCAAGGGGACCCTCTATCCCCGTACCTATTTCTTCTTTTTACTGAAGGTCTTGGGCATTTTTTGAAAAGAAATGTTGGGTTAGGCAACATTCAGGGTTGGCATTTGGGTGGAGACTTGCCTCCATAGTCTCATTTGTAGTTTTTTGATGATACTGCCTTGATGGGGATGGCTACTGTTAGGGAAGCTACTTTTTTGAGATGGTTGTTGGATGTTTACCTGGTGGCATCAGGGAAATTGATTAATGAAGATAAGTCCTCCATCTTGTTCTTTAATATGCCAACCCCCATTCAAAGAAGAATTGCTAACATTTTGAGGTTTTAGATAGGGGTTCTCCATTTTACATATTTAGGCATTCCAATTTCTATTGGTCGTCTTCCCAAGGGTTATTGGTAGAATATCATTGATAAGTTCCGGGTGAAAGTCAATCATTGGACACATAGATGGTTGTCTTTTGCTGGGCGGGTTCAACTTCTTAAATCATTTGTGCAAGCACTCCCTACTTACAGGTGTATGCTTCAGGTGGCTCCGGTTTGGTTTCTTAAGGAGTTGGACTCTCTTGAGAGACAATTTTTATGGGTTGGATGCTTGTCATCCTCCAACTAGAGCTTGGTCAAGTGGAAAGATGTGTGTAGTCCAAAGAAGTATGGAGGTTTGGGAGTTCGATAATCTACTTTGTTTCGAGTGGCTGTGGCTGCTAAGCTTTTCTGGCGTTGGTGTGTGGAGCAGGATCAATTGTGGGCTAGGATATTATCTCATAAGTATTTCCCTGGCATCCCTCGGCATGATCTCCTTAAGTACCCTCTTGAGGGGAAAGGGTCGGTGATTTGGAGTACTCTTCAGAAGGGTGCGAAGCTCATTAAGGAAGGTTTATTTTGGATCTGCCAACAGGGTTTGAAAGATCTTTTTTGGTCTGACTCTTGGGATGGTTTCCCTCCACTTATCTCTCAGTTTCCTCAACTGGTTCTATTGAGCCAAATATTTCTTGTGGTTGGCTGGTCTAGGGTGAGTGACTTCAATTCATTTTCTTTTTATGGGAAGTTGGAGAAGGCTTGTTGGAAGGATCCCACCCAGTGGTCAGATGTGGGTGAGGAGGAAGGCAGGGACGAGCTTAATGTGATTCTTTATAGTAGGCATTGTAGTTCTCTACAGGAAGAGGATAGTATTGCTTGGGTTCACAATCCCAAGGGGATTTACTCTATTGCTTGTGCTTATTAAGTGTTATTGGATCAGAAGTTGGCTAGGGCAGAGGTTCAGTGGTGGAAGAGGGTGTGGAGTAAGCTATCATGGCCTAAATGTAATTTTTTTGTTTGGACTTTAGCATGGAATAGGTGCTTGACCTAGGATAACATTCATAAACGTGGTTTCCAGGGGCCTTCAGTTTGTGTTCTCTGTGGGAAGGCGGAAGAGGATTCCTCACACTTGTTCTTCTAATGTCCCTTTGTTGTACAACTTTGGCATTGGTGGTGGGAGGTTTGGAAGAAACCTTGTGTTCATGCTTCCTCTTTGGTGGAGTTCTAGGAGAGTATGGGAAGACCCCCCTCATTGGCCTCCTTTTTGTAGGATGTTTGGTATGTTGGACCTACTTTTCTTCTTTGGAAGACCTAGTCGGAACGAAATCGTAGAATATTCTGAGGTGTTAAATTGGTGGGTTAGCAGGTGTGGATGAATTTATTAGGTATGATACAGGAGTCAGTTTTTGCCAAGAGTGAAGTGTTTTCCCCCTAGGGAAAGAGGATGCTAAGTTGGTGGATAGATTGGGACTTCAGGGGAGACATTCTTCTTCTGGGGGTTCCAAGAGATGCAGACATGGGGCCAAGAGAGTGCAACGACTAGGTAAATGGCTTCCTCCTCCAGTTGGAGTCTTGAAGATCAATTTTGATGGATCTTCTAGAGGTAATCCTAGGCCTACTGGGGTTGGTGGGGTTGGCAGGGATTCAGGGGGTTCAGTGATATTTATTTTCTCTATTCATGAGTGGGAGAAGACTATCAATCTCATGGAGGGCTTGGTGATTCTTTATGTTGTCGAGTGGGCCCTTGCTTTGGGATGGCATAAGGTTATTTGTGAAGTTGATTCACAAATCTTGATTAATTTGTTGAATGAGAGAAAGATGTCTGATATTAATTGGTAGTTGGCTTCAGTTGTTCAACATATTCGTTAGGTTTTCTCTAGGATGGAGGCGGTTTCTTTTGTTCATATCTTGAGGGAGTGGAATCGGGTTGTTGATTGCTTGGCTAAATGGGCTTCTGAGCATGATACTAGCTAGAAGATTGAGGATTGGATGCAGGTCTCCCCTAAGTTACATCAGGACTTGGATAGAGTCCTTGAGGAGGATAGAAGGATACTGAAAGATAGTTGATTTTGTTTCTATACTTGCTTTGGTGCTTCTTTGGTTTTCTGGGGCTTGCTCCCTTGGTTTTGGTTGTAATTCTCTCTTTTTATTTTCAATAAAGTTTTTACCCCTTTTATTTAAAAATAAAAAATAAAAAAAATAAAAAATAAATTAAATATCGTTTAATAAATTTGATATAATCTTATGAGAAAATTCAAATACCTACGTACTCTCGTCACTGGACTTCCTCCATGCATCCTCTAGGAGAAGTTTGGAACTCAAGCTCAAAGTTCCCCATGTTCTAGCATTATTTAAGCCAAATGTCATCTAATTTCTTCCGTCACGTGGGAAATTCTTCAATTTTTTATCTTGATTCAGTAGTCAGTGTTAGTTAACAACAACTTGAATGCTGACTTTTGGCCATTAATGTAATTAGTTTGGGGCACCTAAGGCAGTGCCAAGAGTGCCTAATTGAGTGCCTATCATTGCTATATAGTGACTATTTTCATTGTTGTGACTATTCCAACTCTTTCCTTGTTTTTGTGACCAACATTGTCTCGTGGCTCCTTCATCAACTCAGTGTAGTAGAGTAGTTTTTACTATGGTCTCGCAAGGTACTTCATCCCTCTCAGCGGTAGTTTGGTGAAAGCTTTTGTGGCAGCATGAGAGTCTTTCTTTTTTTCCTGGTGGTGTTGCGGTGACTCCCACAAGTCTTCTAACATTGGTGTGCAGTAGTGCAATGACCACCACTATCCCGTAGCTCCTTCATCAACTCGATGTGATAGAGTAGTTTTTACCGTGGTCCCGCAAAGTTGCTTCTTCTCAGTGGTAGTGCAGTGAAAGCTTTTGTGGAAACATTTTTATTCATAGAGGAGGCCATGGTGAGAGGACGTGGATGGTATAAAAATACTAAATCACTGAGAGGAAAGTGGGCAGAAATAGATGAGACAATATTGATTAAGAATTAAATTTATTTTGATATTTTGTTGTGTGAGAAAAAATTACTAAATACCTTTTCATAAATGTGTTTGATAGCATATCATGCCATTGGAAATTATGGGGGATTTCTGTCTTATAGTTGACTTAAGGAATGCCATAAGTCAATTGTTAACATTTACAAGGTATGTAGTTATATGAAACGTTCATGTGTGAGAGACATAGAGATATTATATTGCATTGTAATTTATGACTAAAGGTTCATATTGATTTACTATTCTTATATTAGGTGGGTGACCTCCAAGGAGATCCATGAATCTCAAGTGCCTAAACTTTGAAATGCTTCAATAATATTATGTTGTACTTTGACAATTGAAAACCTATTTTATTCTCCTAGCAATATTTTTATTTTCCATTATAATTCTAGACCAAACAAAATTTACGGGGATGGCCTTTTACACAAATCTTAATTTGTATGAAGTTCACGAACCTGTTGTCAAGTAGTAAATTATTTTCATAGACAGGAAATAAAAAGGCTTCATTTAAGAAGAGAAAAGTAGTCTCTTTTTAAGGGAAATCCACAAGCAAAAAGTAAAAATCACAGCAAAAAAAATTGTATAGTAGAAAATCATATTCAATCAATTTTTGATAAGGAAAAATAGGTTTTGAAGGGGCCCTGAAAGCCTTTACAACAATGCCAAGCTGCAAGAGAAATTAAACCACTAAGCCCAACAGCCCAAAAAACCAAAAAGCTAACATAAGATGGAACATTAGCAACCCATCAGCAAACCCAAAAGCAAAAAACATCAGCAAACCTGTTGAACCAAAAAAGGAAGCACCAACTACAACAAATTATCTAAAACATTAGTCGAGGCCATATTCTCCTTGATGACCTCCTCATGGATACTAATAACATCCAACAACTCCTCAACAACAACCCTCTTTTTCATCTTGCTCCTTGTCCTAAGGCACAAACCTGCCTACATGTCCTCCAACACAGGAGTAGAAGCTTCTACTTTCTCCACTAGGTAAGATCCACTAATCTCTTCAATCCTTTCCTCCATATTACCTAAGTGAAGTGGTTTTCAAGTCCAATTCAGTGCTTTCTCATTCATAATAGAAAGACCCATAGTAGTGGTCTTTAAAAAGTTATTGTTGATATTGACCACCATTTTCAAGTCCTCCAAAATCTTTCCCATTTTATCCTCCAGACTTGTCACTCTATCCTCTAAAACTTTATTAACAATAACTTTCAAAGAGGAAATTATTTCCTCATGAGAAACCCCCAAATGATCAACATCGACCAGTAGCTTATCAAGCTTAATATGCATTGATTTCACTTTTCCTTTTATTTCCCACTCCTTTCAATTACCTCTTAGCATAGCAACACAAACATCCTACCAATTTTCCATTTGAAGATTGAGCTCCTTAACCTCATAAAATAACCACTTAACCAGGGAAAGAAGGTTTCTCATTCCATCTTCGACCATTCTACAAAACATATCCATGTCAATTTCATCCCAGTTAACCAGATGTTGACCCTTCTGCTCCAAGTCAACAAGGGCATAAAAAAAATCCCTATTCTATTCATCATATTCTTCGGCAAGGGAATCCTTGACCTCCACAACATCCACCTTTATCCTCACCTTATCTAACAGATTATCCAAATTAGCTAATGCCTCCAGACATTCCTTCTTCACTTCCTTCTCCATAACAAAAAAATCCTGAGAAAAACTAGCCACATCAATCCCCTACATATCCATGAGACTAGTCTTATTAGGCTTCACCTCCATCTTAGATTTACCCATATTAGTAGGGCCACTCAACTGACCACCCAAATTAACTGACACCTTAAGCCCTTGCACTAGGGAGCTCTCTAACAGACCATCCTTAGCAGGAAAAAGGTTCCCCAACAAAGCATTCAAAACACAATCAAAATTGTAAGGATCCACATCACCCACAAGATGACAACCATTCAAACCCTCATCACCCATAGGATGGCAACCCTTCAAACCCTCTTTTCCAGAAGAAAACACAAGATTCACATTCAAACCAGGGGCAACCACCTCAGTGCCTACCTCAATTTTCCTTTTGGCCAAAGCTTCAACTTTCTCCATGCCTTTGGTTTTCCCCTTCGAATATTTTCTAATAGAATTATACATAGTCTTTCGCAACTCCACATTAGTCTCATAGCCATTACCCCATTCTTCTAATTTCGCATCCCTTTCCTCAGAGCCTCCTTCATCAACAAACATATCCTCATATTCTAACTCTTCCTCCTTCAAACTTGGTGCAGGAGCACCAACATTTCTATGTTTTCATTTAGTGTCTTATTAGTAAAATGTGCTAGGATGTTTAAGTTGAGTCCTTGAGTCCTAATAAGGTAAAAAACTACCATTCTCTTGTAATTATTCAACTTTCAGAGGCTTTGTATTTATCTTGTAAGGTTTGCAAGTCATGTGCAAGGAATTGTCAATGTTGACAAGGTGGTAGTATGTTGTTTTCTTGAATAAGATAGGGTTCTTAGGTAAATAAGGTCTCATTAGACCATTTGTAATAGTTTAGGTGATTAAACTGGGTCAAAAAGTATATACATTACAGTGTATGGAAGTGTGTAGTTAACAAAACATGTAAAAGGTGTATTTATGACCTCCAACGGTCATTAGGGATTTAAAAATTGGTTACAAGGCAGTTGGTCATTGGGTAGAGATGGAGAAGCCTTTAAAAAGGAATGAAGACACAATTTGTAATGTTGGTTCAAAGTTTGGAGAATTGGTGCAATTAGTAATTTTTGAGTTTTTATATATTTTTCTAAGTTTCCTTCACATTTGTAGATCTATATAGACCCATATAGCTAGATTGTGCCATGTAATAATTTACATCTCGTAAAGGTCTATGTTAACTTTGTTTTGCATCAATTTTGAGGGAATTTGATTGAGTTTGTGGAAGTAAACTTTGTTTTCTTCCAGCAGCCTAGGACACCCTCTTTTGAGGGTTTTGTGACAAAATTATGTTTTAAAGGGCCCTTACACAAACTATACCTACTATAACTCCTGTAATGGGCCCTAGGAAGTCTGTGTAGGATGTAGGATGTAAGTTTAGGGTGTTGGAAAAAAATAAAGGAGTTAAACTTGTTGTTTTATTGATTTTTGTGAAGAAAACACATGAAAAATGGAGCCATCAACCTAGGGTTTGTAAAAATCAATGAGATTGTGAGGTCTTTTTCCAAATTTTGAGCATTTAGGGGTCAAAATACACATGTTTGAGTTGGTTGCATGGTCTAGAAGGTTTTGCAAGTGTAACTTTTAATAAATCGTCTTGTTTTGGCATGAAATTGAGGGTTTTGTGGTTTGTTGTGTTGAAAGTGTCAACCTTGGTTGTTGATTTCAGTTTTGGAGGTTTGAGGGCATAGGAAATGCTGCCCCAAGGTTTCAAGGACCCATGAAAAGTTTAAAGTAATGTTGCTTTGTAATTTAGGCCTAATCAACCTAATTAAGACAACATAGATGTGGTGATTCTAGAGGATTGGTCAAAAAGACTTGTATCTAGTTTGGAGATATGTTGTAAAAATTTGAGAAGGGTATTTGAATCCATTTTCTATTTGTTAGATGTTTTGGGAAGTATTAGAGTTAAAGTCAAAAAACAAGTTTTGCACTACTACTAGATTACAAAGGTGAAAGTGAGAAACCATGCTTCTGATTGTTGTCAAACTTTGAGGATTGTTTGCATTGCTCAAATAATTATTTTTAATATTTTTAGATTCCTCTTGAAGGAAAGTTGTCAATTTGATTGAAATTGAGCCTCCTGGGTCTGCATCAGAACTACCGACCCATTCACCAACACAGTCCCCTATTTCATACCCATCATTTTTAACTCCTTTCTTACTAGGAGTTTTAGGGGAGACCAAGATCGACTTTAGCTTGATATGAGAAAAAATAAAACACATAAGCCCTTGATGAAGAACTACCTTCTTAGGGTTCTTTTTGTGGTCTTCAATACTCTTCTCCATAGAATGTAACAAGTAAAAAGGAAACAAGAGCGAAATATTATGCCTAAAATGATTTAAGAGCATAAAATGGTGAGTGTAAACCATAAAGAATCTACCTTCAAGGGTGAAGTAGTGCATAATGGCCAACACGAGGTCCCTACAAGGCGGCTTCAAGGACTTCCTAGCATAACCTCCACATCCAATTTCCTTAATCTTCTTCCTCTTGTCATGCTTAAAGAAATTCACAAAAGCCTTCTTAGCTGCTCTGTCTCTGAAAAACTTTCTCCTAGCAACTGAAAGACTAGTTACTATTGGATGTTGTGGTTATGTTACTAATATGTGGTTTTCATTGATTTCAACACTATTAGCATTGATGTATTGGAAGTTGTATATGTTGAGCATATTGAGAAAATTGTTAAAGAAAGAGTTGTAGGTTAACAGTGGAATAGTGAAGGTCATGAAGGTATCTTGCTCAGTACGTTGATTATTAGTCATTGTGGAATAAAGGGTTTATTGCTAAGTGTATCTATTTTATCCACCAAAAGTTTTAGAGGTCCATGTGAAGATTTGATCTTGTTATGAATAGTTGTGTTCTGACAATTTTTCTATGGCTTCAGTTAGTGTTCTTGATTGAAGTTGGTGTGATTCTAGTAATCTCAATTGCTGCAAATGTTTCTATGATGGTTCATGGTGCTTGTGGATGTTTCTATATCATGCTCTATCTTTGTTTCACGCTCGCGTTGATCGATGTGATTGTGGTCGATGATTTTTCCTTTGCATGTTCAGGTTTTCATGTTTTTGGACGACATGGTGGTTGTAAGGTGTTGTGGATCCTTGGAGATTACAATTTGAATGTTTGGAATGCTCGAGGATATTGTTTTAGGTTTTCATTATGTTGTGGTCGATGATGTTTGATTCACATTGTAAATTTACTTGTAAATTTCGGCCGACATTGTATATATGTTTTATATTTTACTTTGGCTGAGGAAGTTGTTGACGTAAATCCATATAGCGGATATATAAGAGTGATTGTTTGAGTGAAGTGAAGTGTGCAAGTGAATGTACTGAAAGTAGATGTGCGAATAGTGTTTTAATCATTCAATTATAGAGTAGAGTGAGAAGAAGTTTGATGGAAGTGTGAAGGAGTATTTATATGCTTAACCAAAACTGTAATCATGCTTTTATAGAAGCTATTTTCTTAGTTCATACCCTACCGATCTAATTCAATTTGTTGTAAGACAATGTTTCTTCTTTGGGTAGTGATCTATCATGTATTTCAGTAGTGATCTCTAGGTAGTGTTCCTAAATGCATGTGCATTCCCATTATTTCTCATTTTACTTTTAACAGGGTATAATATTGTGGACTGACATCCACTGTAGTTTTTCCACTAACAAGGTTTCCATGTAAAAAAAATCTTGGTGTTATCTATGTTTTTGATGTGCTGATTGCCTATGGTTTATTATTTATTCATTAGATCTGAGATTAAGTTAAGTTAATTTTGAAAAGTTTAAATATTCTATGACAATTGATTCACCCCCCCTTAGTTGTTTGTCCTTGTTTTGCCAACAATTGGTATTAGAGTAGGTTCCTTTGAAGAAGTTTAAAAGCTTGAGGTGATCTGAGATGACATCATACAAGATGGATAGTCCTACATTTGATGGAACTAACTACTCTCTATGGAAGATGAGAATGGAATGTCATTTGAGATGTATTGGAGAACCCTTTTGGAAGATTACAAAGAACATATATGTTATTACTTAGAGTGGTCCCTCCACTCCTGATGAGATTAAAGAGGCTAAGACTAACATCAAGGATATTGAAGCTTTGTTGAGTGCTCTCACAGATTTAGAGATGAAAAATGTCATGGAATTGAAGACATCTCATGATATCTTGAAGAACCTGGAGACTTTGTATGAAGGAGATGCAATTGTGAAGGTCACTAAGCTACAAAGTTTGAAAGGCAAGTATGAAAACTTGAAGATGGGTGAAGATGAAAATATTTCTTCTTTTATGCAAAGAGTATTTATGAACTTTTGATGGGTATTAGATATGTTGGTGGTACCATGGATGAACAAGATATTGTAGCTAAAGTTCTTAGATCATTTCCCCCCACTTACAAATCGAAAGCTCATGCTATTGAAGAGCTCAAAACAGTAACAAATGTGACAAGAGATATGTTGATTGGTAAACTTGCTGCCTTTTCAAAGTTGAGTGAATTTGGTGATTATGCCCCTAAGACTGAATTTTCATTTAAGGCCTTTGTATCTTACAGAAACAAGCAAAGATATGATCTGGGAGATAGTTCTAGAAAGAATTTCAAGTATGAGGAAGAGATGAAACAACTTGAAGATGGAGAAAGAGAGGTAGAAGAGTTGGAAGCACTGATTGTGAAGAAAGAAGGTAGAGGACAAGGTAAGTACAAAGGAAAGTTACCTATTTAATGTTTCTCTTGCAATAAAATGGGTCATTTTGCTTCAAGGTGTCCTAAATGAGTTCCTAGCTCTAAGCCTAAAAAACCTAGATTTCAAAAGAAATGTTATTATGTTGAAGAAGGTGTGACTGATGAAGAATCTAATAAAGAAAATAGAAATGAAGATGAATGGGTTTTAATTGCTATCAAGGAAAATGGTTTGATGGCTATTGAATGTACTAATAATCAAAATGTTGAGAAAGATCTTACAACCCAAATTGAAGAAAATGATGAGTGGGTTATTGATAGGAGATGCTCATATCATATGACTAGAGACAAAAATAAATTTGTAAGTATGGAGAAATATGACAGTGGGGTTGTAAGATTCAAAGATAACAATGTTGTGTGATTGTGGTAGAGGATCTATTTGTCTTGGTGGTAAACATAACACTGATGATGTCCTTTATGTTAAAGGATTGAATCATAACTTGTTGAGTGTTGGATAGATGGTGGACAAGGGTTACAATATTCAGTTCAAAGATGGAAGATATAGGATACTTGGAAGATCTAGAAACATGATTGCATCAGGTACAAAGACAAGAGGTAACATTTTTTACTTGAGTGTTGCTAATGAAAGTTGTTTAATTACTCAAGTAGATGAAAGCTAGTTATGGCATAGGAGGTTGTGTC
This sequence comes from Sequoia sempervirens, assembly GCA_007258455.2. Lineage (NCBI taxonomy): Eukaryota > Viridiplantae > Streptophyta > Pinopsida > Cupressales > Cupressaceae > Sequoia > Sequoia sempervirens. Next base: position 364,534,188 of record VDFB02000015.1, read on the forward strand.
ATGTGAATTTTGATAACATTGTCAAGGTAATCTCCACTCAAGCGGTAAGAGATATACCTAAGCTAGTGGAGCCTGCTAACACAATATGCAAGGAAAGTCAGATGGGAAAACATACTAGAGTTTCTTTTCAAAGAAAACAACATCATTCTAATGGAGTACTAGAGTTGGTGCATACTGATTTGTGTAGTCCCTCTAGAATCAGAAATCTTCAAGGAGAAAGGTACTTGATGCTGCTTATTGATGATTACTCTAGGATGATATGGGTTACTTTCTTAAGAGAAAAATGTGAAGCATTAAAGAAGTTCAAAAGTTTCAAAGATATGGAGGAGAATGAGACAGGTTTGAAGATCAAATTCCTAAGGCCAAACAGAGGAGGTGAGTTCACTTCTCAGGAGTTCAATTCTTTCTGTGAAGAAAATTGAATCAAAAGATAGTTATCTACTCCCCAAAACCCTCAACAAAATGGAGTTGTTGAGAGAAAGAATGAAAAATTTCTAAATGTAGCTAGAAAAATGATGCTGGAAGGAAATGTGCCTCACATCTATTGGAGAGAAACTATAAGAATTTTTGTGTACACTCTAAACTGGGTAAATATCAACAATAATTCTGGTAAGATTCCTTTTGAACTCTAGTTTGGTTATAAGCCTAATGTTAAATATTTCAAAATATTTGGAAGCAAGTGTTATATTAAGAGAGATGAAGATATAGGAAAGTTTGATGCAAGGAGTGATGAAGGAATCTTTCTAGGGTACTCTACTAAAATCAAGGCTTACTAGTGATATAATAGAAGATTGAGGAAAATGGTTGAAAGTGCAAATGTCAGAGTTGATAAGGACTCTACTAGATCATCTAGATATTGTGGATATGATTCAGATGACCAACAAGATAGTACAGACAAAGGGAAGAATGCTCATGCATAGAATCATGTTCAAATTATTCTGGTAAATCGAGAAAGTTTGGAAGGAGAGATAATTGGAAGTGTAGAAGAAAGAACAAAAGAACTAGAAGTGCAAGAGAATCCTAAAGTTCTAAGGTATGTAAGGTTAAATATCATTATGAGGATCAAATTATAGGAGATAAGAATAAAGTTGTGAAGACAAGAAGAAGAATTGTAGAAGAATATTGTTTTATTTCCAAGACAAAGCCCAATAATATCAATGAAGCTTGTAATGATTAAGACTGGATGAAAGCTATGAAGGAAGAACTAATGCAGATTGAAAAAAATGATACATGGATTCTTGTTCCCAGACCTAAAGATAAAAATGTGATTGGTACTAAATGGGTCTTTTGGAATAAGCTATATAAACAAGGTTAAGTAGTCCAGAATAAAGCAAGATTGGTATGTAAAGGGTATTCATAGATGGAAGGTATTGATTTTGAGGAAAAGTTTTCCCCTATTGCTAGAATTGAAGCTGTAAGACTATTTCTTGCTTATGCTACATATAAGAACTACAAAGTCTATCAAATGGATGTGAAGTGAGCCTTTTTGAATGGTGAGCTATAAGAAGAGCTATATGTTGAATAGATCGATGGATTTCAACTGACTGATAAGGAATACATGGTTTTTCGATTGAAGAAAGCTCTGTATGGAATAAAGCAAGCTCCCAGAGCCTGGTATGCTAGACTAGATAAATACTTGTTAAAGCTTGGATTCAATAGAGGTATTGCTGACAACAACTTGTATTTTAAGTTGGATCATGATAAAGATTTGATTATTGAAGTCTTTGTTGATGACATTATTTTTGGAGGAGATGATGATCTATGTATGAAGTTTGTTGGTGAAATAAAAAGTTAATTTGAAATGAATATGATTGGAGAGATGAAGTTCTTTATGGGATTGCAAGTAACCCAGTTACACAATGGGATTTTCATATCTCAGTCCAAATATGTGAAAGAGTTTCTAAAGAAGTTTGGCATGGAAGACTCAAAGCCTGTTGGTACCCCCTATGGTAACCATCTACAAGTTAACACAAAATGATGATTCTCCTTAGGAAAATAAAACAAGATATAGGTCAATGATTGGTGGATTGCTCTACTTAACTCAGAACATACTAGATATCATGAATGTTGTAGTATGGTTGCTAGATATCAAGCTAATTTGAAAGAATATCAAGTGACTGATGTAAAGAGAATTTTCAGATACCTAAAATGAATAGTTTATTTTGGGATTTGGTATCATAAAGATGATGATCTTACTCTAAATGCCTATACTGATGTGGATTGGACAGGAGATGTAGATGATAGGAAAAGTACTAGTGGTGGTGCATTCTTCCTAGGGAAGAAGCTAGTGTTCTGGTTGAGTAAAAAGAAAATTTTCATTTCCTTATCTACTGTTGAGGCATAATATATTGTTGCTGCCAATAATTGTACTCAGGTGTTGTGGATGAAAAAAATGTTGAAAGATATCATAGTGGTATATGATGATCCTATTTCCATACACTATAACAATTCAAGTGCAATAAACATATCAAAGAATCTAGTGCTACACTCTAAAACCAAGCATATATCAATCAAGTTTCACTTCTTGAGGGAGAAAGTGAGTGAGAAACAAGTTATATTGGAGTATGTACCTACCAAAAAGTAGATTGTAGACATTTTTACCAAGCCATTTCTGAAGGATATTTTTGAGTATCTCAGAAGGATGATAGGGGTAATTACCACTCTTGATAAGAACTAGATATGCATTTGCATGCATCAATCCATGTGCATCATAGCTACATCTTGATATGGATTGATGTTTTTGTGGCTACTACTTAGGGGGGGTAGTTAGATGTGCATATATGTGGTTTAGAGCTTGTATGTGGAAAGATAATATTTATCTTTGTCATTGATTTCAAAGGGGGAGAAGAGTAATGTGAAAAAAAAAATGAGGAGAAGAGTCATGTGGAAGAGAAGATTTAGAATCTAAGGGGGAGTAAGTGTTGATTGAGAGTTGCGTTGATGGTGTTTTTCACATCATGTGTTGCAATCGATTCCAAAGAGGAAGATTGTTGGATGTTGTGGTTTTTTTGATGATATGTGGTTGTCATTGATGTTAACACTATTAGCATTGATGTATTGGAAGTTGTATATGTCAAGGATATTGAGAAAATTGTTAAAGAAAGAGTTGCAGGTTGAGAGTGGAACAGTGAAGGTCATGAAGGTGTCTTGCTCAGTACGTTGATGATCAGTTGTTGTGGACTAAAGGGTTTATTGCTGAGTGTATCTAGTTTATCCACTGAAATTTTTAGAGGTACACATGAAGATTTGATCATGTTATGAACAATTGTGTTCTGACAGTTTTTATGTGGCTTTAGTTAGTGTTCCTGATTGAAGATTGTGTGATTCTAATAAGCTCAGTTGTTGTGGATATTTATCTAATGGTTCGTGATGCTTGTGGATGTTTTTAGATTGTTCTTTATCTTTGTTGCATGTCCACGTTGATCGGTGTGCTTGTGGTCAGTGATTTTTCCTTTGCATGTTCGGGTTTCCATGTTTTTGGTTGACATAGTGTTTGTAACATGTTGTGGATCCTTGGAGATTATAATTTGAATGTTGGGCATGCTCAAGGATATTGTTAGGTCTTCATTATTTTGTGGCTGATGGTGTTTGATTCGTATTGTAAATTTACTCATAAATTTGGGCCGACATTGTATATATATTTTCTATTTTATTTTGACCAAAGAAATTGTTGATGTAAATCCATATAGTGGATATATAGGAGCATTTATTTGAGTGAAGTGAAGTGTGCAAGTGAATTTTCCTAAATAATATGTGCAAAGAGTGTTTTAATCATTCAATTGCAGAGCTGAGTGAGAAGAAGTTTGAGCAAAGTGTGAAGGAGTATTTCTATGCTTAACCAGAATTGTAATTAGACTTTTGTAGAAGCTATTTTCTTAGTTCATACCCTACAGATCTAATCCAAATTGTTGTAAGATAGTGTGTCTTCTTTGGGCAGTGATCCCTCCTATATTTGAGCAGTGAGCTCTAGGTAGTGTGCCTAAATGCATGTGCATTCCAATTATTTCTCATTATACTTTTAACAAGGTATAATATTGTGGACTGACATCCACCATGGTTTTTCCCCTAACAAGGTTTCCATGCAAAAAAAAATCTTGGCGTTCTTTGTGTTTTTGATGTGTTGACTGTCTGTGGTTTATTATTCATTCATCATATCTGAGATTAAGTTAAGTTAAGTTTGAAAATTTTAAATATTTCGTGACAGCTGATTCACCCCCCCTCTTAATTGTCTATCCTTGTTTTTCCAATAGTTGCCTCCACAATTAAATCCTCATCAATTCAAAACTTAATGCCCTGGTAATGCAAAGACCTCCCATTCCATCCTTTCACAAAGAAATCTATTACATCAAGGTCTGGGCCATGAATTCTCAGCATAAATTGAGTACCCCCCCCACAATTCCAAGTTCTCCCACATAGTACAATTTTTTTCACAGGAACTTGACTCAATTCAACAATGGTCACCACCCATAGTGATATGCAACAAAAAAAAACCCAAGAACACATGGAAGAAATGAAAAATTAAAATGAACCAAGTGCTACTCAAAATAATACAACAAACACCCACAATATGTATGGGCTTATCATTCCAAGTATAACCCTACTAAAACTGCTAGTCCATCCTTCTACAAAAACCAAGGAAATAATAATGAAAATGTAAGAGAAAAGGGTCGATGTGCAAAACCCAACTTAAAATCATAATGAAAAACCTTTCCTTGAGAACATCTCACCTAGAAACAAGCTAGTTGTTCATTATTAGAAATACACTTCAGATTAAGAGGTAGTGATTCAAAAGAATCCCACTTAGGTCTCTCAACCACTCCCACATTGGAAACCCCATCAGCCATCATGTTCTCTTCATGAAAAAGATGTGTGCTTTTGATCACCTCAAAAGAGTTAATAATAGATATTTCATTAATAAAATTGAAAATTGACCATGGAGGACATTTCATCATGAGACAATTAATCACATTAATAGAGTCTGGGCCCTCTAGCCATAGTTTAGAAAAAACTTGTTTCTTAGCCAAAACTAATCCATGATAAGCTACTACAACCTCCAGATAAAAAAATAATTGTACAGTAGAAAATTAGACTCAATCAGTTATGTCATATTTCTCTTGTACACTTATCTGAAAGACATAGGGTATTCACCATACATTTCTCTTGACAAATAAAAAAATGTGCTTCATTTATTTTTACTGTATATCTCAGAAGTGAAATTGTTGTTACATAATGATGCACTGAGAAAATAATATATACAAAAAAAATGCAAAGAAAATGTTTTAAATTTAACATGCAACCTACTATGTTTTGTTGAAAGGAATCAAGATTAACTGGGACAAGAAATAAAAATAAAATTTTGATGATTGCACTTAAAAGTGAATAGGATATGAAAAGTGTGGACAATGATGGTACTGAAATTGAAAACCTTGATTCTGATGACATTACTGTTTTATGTCATTAGAGATAAAGAGCACATACAATTTTATATGCATAGAAAATGAATATTTGAAACTAGTAAACTAAAAATGTAAACTATAATATTTTTCCTTAAACAATAATTCACATACTTACAAAAAAAAGGTGAAGCATTTTTTATTCAAACTCTATTTTCTTTAATAGACATAATAGTAAAATAATATTTACAAGTATAAGAATATATACAATGTTTCATAGAAAATAAGGAATGTTTCATATAATATATCTTTAGAATGTAGGAACTTCCTTTGTCAAATATTTGGAAATTCCTACACACAAGTTCTACTTCAGAGCGAAAACACCCAGAAGTGTTTCACACCAACTCAAGGTACAATCATAAATTAATGCATGTTGTTGATTATTTTAGATGGAGATTGGAGAAAATGTAGAGCCTAAGCGTTCAACTAGAAAAAGAAGAAGATATGTATTTGGGCGTGGACCTAAAACTATTAAAGAAATAATTCAATGAGTGATTGTACAAAGACAAGAAGATTTATGATTTTATCTTTAGAATGTACAAACTTTCTCTATCGGATATTAAAGATGTTAGGTTGGATAAAAAATTGGATAAGAAAATTTATGATTTTATCTTTAGAATATAGGAACTTCCTCTGTCAGATATTTGGAAATTCCTACACACAAGTTTTGCTTCAGAGTGAAAACACTCGGAAGTGTTTCATACTGACTCAAGGTACAATCCAACTTGGTTATGACACCGATAGCAATCCAATTTTTACTAAACCATCCATACCCAAACATTGCATCACAATATATTATTCTTGCACATAAAAATGCCACATATTAACCCCTTCTAAATAAAACTCAAAATACCATAAAACAATGAGTCCCCTGTATTAGTAAGTAGGCAGTCTATAAGGCATAGTTTAATTTTATACAAGGATTATCATGAAAGGAATCTTCAAGTGACAGTGAGTGAGTTGTTTGAGATTGCAACTAATAGCATAATATCCAATCTTAAAGGTAGTTAGCAAAGCAGTAAATGTGCAAGAAAACCAAATTGTACACAACAAAGAATTCACAATGTTATCTTGCATAATGCCTTAAGTTTGAAGAAAAAAATATCATTGTATCTTGATGAAATTAGTGACCTTAATGGTCAATCACTAGCAACCATGATTTTAAAACATACTATAGTGCTTATGGAGGCAATATTTTAAGCAAGGTAGTGAGTGGTGGTTTGGAACAATGGTAGGTATGAAGGACTTGCTTTATATGCATACTATGTATTCTAGCTTAAGACAACATTCTTAGAAGAGATTGAAGATGGATTATGGAATTCAAGGGTTACCATGGTAAATATTAAATCAAAGACTAAGATCTATTTAAAAGCCACTATCATGAAGATATTAAAACTTTCAAATGAAAAACCCTAGCAGCTAGAGTAATGAACACAATGTGAAAGAGGATAGTGTGCTAGGGAAGATTTAGGAGATCTTCACATTATCTAATCACAGGAAAATACATCATTTATTTATTTAAATGAAAAGAAATTATTATAAACCCTATATCAGACACATTGATACTTCAAAAGCATCTAATTTATTTTTCTAAATTAAAAGAAGTCATTCTAAACCATATATAGGATACATTGATACTTCAAAAGCATCTAAAGGAATTTTAGTTTATGAAAACATATGTCAATTAAATACCTGAATTACAAACAGTAGCGTGAACATTGTAACCCTTGTTGATTAGAGCAAGAAATAGATAAATAGCAATGAATCCTATGCCTCCTATCATGCACATCTCCTTACCATTCTCTATCATTCTTTATTGAAACACTTCTCCATTTTGGCGGGCTACACCTAAAAATAAGGTTTCAACAAAAGTTTTATTATATGTTTATTAAAATGGAAACTCCATTTTGGTGGGCTATGACTAAAAATAAGATTTCAATGAAATTTTTAGAGTATGCTTATTAGAGTTTTAGAGTATTTTGATGGGCTATATTCAAATTATTTATTCAACTGGATTGTGACTAGCGTGATTTGTTGCATTTAGTGTTGTAAATTGTAATGATGCCACGATTACCATACTACCATTGTCTCTTATTATATTTGATGTGGTATGGTGGTGCTTTCCCCTTCCCTTCTACTGTTTACTGCACTAGCACCTTGGTCAAGGCTTCTGGTTGTGGGATTGAGGTGTATACTGCTCTACTACATATGTTTTTCACCTTCCCAGTGGTATAGCAATGTATGATTTTGATCATTACTTGAAGAGTTTTGATGAGAAAATCTTATTTGTTTTACCGATATCTCAATGTCTCATCAACATTAGATCTTATGTTCCTTTGATGTTGGTTTCCGATGTCGATGAAACAAGTTAATATCTATTGCCGATATGCCACTCTCTCATCAATATTTCCTTTGGTGGTATTTCTTTATATATTAGTGTGACTTTTCCATGTTGGAGAGACTTGTGATTATTGCTATGGTATGGCAGTGTTTTTCCCTTCCCTTTAGCTATTTACCACACTACCACCTTGCTCAAGGTTTCTTGTTGTGGGGTTACGGTGTATTCCACTCTACCACATATGTTGCTCACCTTCTCGGTGGTCTAGTGGTGTATGCTTTTGATCATTACTTGAAGAGTGTCAATGAGACAATCTTATTTATCTTATCCATATCTCAATGTCTCATTGACATTACTTCATTATATCCAAGAATTGTGTTTCGCTAAGAACTTGTAGATATACCTTGTCGATGTGACATAAGTGATTCTCTCCTCGATATTCCCATATCTTGTTGACATTTCACTATTTTACATTGTTGATGAGACATATAAATAAGTCTCTTCAACATAGGGGTGTCTAAACTAACACTAAACCCAAAGCTAAACTCGAACCTAAATTTGGAGCTAAAAGTGGTGCTAAACTCAAAGCTAAACTTGGAGCCAAAGGTTGCGCCACACTAGAAACCAATATCATCGCTATAGTCGGTGCTAATTTTGCCACAAATTAGCAACTAAATTAGTGTTGACTTTTACTAATTAGCACAAATAAATGCCAACAATAGCACCATCTTGATAAATAGTGCTGACATTTTTAAAAAATTGGCAAAAAATACATTTAAACAGTGGGTGGAAGCAAAAAACAAAGCAAAAAATGGAGCAAATCACAGGGATTTATTGTAGTGTGAGTAGCAAAAAGAGATACAAGCAAAATGGGTAGAGTTAGTTGCAAGGAAAGAAGTATATTGGAGACAAAATTCTTGAGATTTGTGGAGAAAAGGAGACCACAATAGTAAGTGTTTTCATTTACTGACTCAAATTAAGAGATCAATAAATTTTGTTTTCACAATTGAAGACATCTCCACTACCTCATTGCTCACTAAAGAAGAGGATATACAAAAGTAAGTGTTAAATTTTACACCTTTTGACTGCCTTGGTCAATTAGTCACCTACAACTAATATTGATTGCCAAGAATTATTTTAAGTCATACCAAAGCTGCTTCTTAAAGAGGAAAATGATTATTTAATGAAGTCATTCACCCTTGAAGAACTAAAGAAAGTGGTGTTTTCAGCATCAAGAAGGAAAAGAATCATGCTAAATCAATTCAATTTTACACACATAGAAATTATACCAAAAGTGAAGGATCTCTTGAGTCATTTACATAATTTAGTCCAATCTTATTGTACAATACTATTTACGAGATTTCTACAAAATCCATTTACCTTAGGATTAATCCTTTCATATAAAAATTATAGCACAAGAATAGGGTAGCTTTGTGCTAGGAAGGGAGATAACTGAAGGCACTTTGGTGGCACATGAGACCTTACACTATCAAAACTAATAACTTGTCATCCTTTATCATCAAATTGGACATGATGAAAGCTTATGATAGGGTGGATTGGGATTTTTGTCCCAAGTATTATAAAAAAATGACTTTAGCAATAAATAGTGTAAATGGATCCTTTCATACTTATATGCGGAAAAACTTTTAGTCATTATAAATGGGACCTCTCTAGTAGGTTTCTTTAGCTAAAAAATAAGGGGTTAGGCAAGAGGATCCTCTATCACTATTCATTTTCATTATAATGGAAGAAGCATTGAGTAGGTCAATTCAAAAAGTGCATTGTCAAGGGCTATGTCAAGGTATTTTGATTCCTCACATAAGCATCTCAATTACTCATTCATTATTTGTAGATGACACTATTTTATTTGGAAAATCTTCTCTTAAGGAAGAAAATCAAGTAAAGAAAATTGTAGATAAATATTCATCTACATTTGGCAAAAAACTAAATGCATCTAAGTCCAAGATATATGTTTGTAACACAAGAGCAACCACTTCAAGAAAGATAGTGGATCTTTTAGTCTTTTAGTTGGTAGATCTTTCCTACTCACATTTGGGTATACAGCTCTTTATGGGTGCAAACAAAGTCTCATATTGGAGAAAAGTTATAGAAAGAATCAAAGAAAGAATATTATCTTTAAAAGCTAGATGGATTTCCCTTTTAGGCCAAATTTTAATGATTAAATATGTTTTAGCAACAATTCCCTACTATAATTTGGTTTTTTTAAAAGCACCTAAAATAGCTACAAATTAAAAATCTCATTAGAAACCTTTTGTTGAAAGGAAACATGGATAATAAAAAGAAGATACCTTTAATATACTTGGATTACATGGGTGTTGATAAACTTAAGGTGGGTCAGGTGTTCACAATATTTCCATAAGAAATTTATGTTGAGAAAAAGTTGTCTCAAACTTACTAGTGTAAAAGGAATTGACCAAAGGTTCATCAGGATGATACGTGAATTTTTGTGGGATGAAATGGCTAGTCTCTTTGACATGCCGATAAGGTTCAGGAGTTCAAGCTTCAGATTCATCAGGTAAATAGGCACATGTTAGTAGGACTTAGTGGATAGTCCCCTCGACATCCTGATAGCTTCATCAAAGAGACATTATAATGTCATAGGAAGTTGTTTTGTAGTCCCTTCAACATTCTAATGGACTGCCAAAAGGGATATTAGAGGGAGTTGTTTTGCAGTCCCTTCAACATTTCGATGAACGATGGGAAGGAAACTTTTGAGGATAGAGGAGGATATTGGTGGGACCTAAAATTTGGTCCCTTTGATATTTTGATGGAGTTATATCATGGAGAAAATATGATATTAGTGGGACCTTGAGGCTTATCCATTTAACATTCTAATAGTCAACAAGATCTCTTCATTGGAAGGATAGGTGGATATCCGCGAGACCTGAAATGTGGCCCCTTCGATATCCTGATGGAAGGCAACCCCTCCGATATCCTGATGGAAGGCGAGATCTCTTCATTGAAGGGAATGATGGATATAAGAGAAATTTTGATGATGGTCCCTTCGACATCCCTGCAGTGTTGAAAATGTTGTTTGTGACATTTTCACACTTGTTTGCGCCTTATAAAATTGAGCTTAATGATTACTTGAATTAGTGTTGCAATGTGTTTAATACACTCACATTAGGTCATGGGACCTTGTAAACAAAATTAACTTAGTCATACCTTATTTAGAGTGTTGTAAAGTGTTGTAACACATTTTCACACTTTTCTAGGGTTTTGTTAAATAATTGGGCTTCTTTATGTTTTAATTGGCCTTATTTTGCATCCACAAGCCTTAATTAATGTATCTTTTTTAGGATAATCCTGACATAAACCAACATCCAATCATAATTTAGGTGTTTTTAAGTTGTGTGGCCTAGATTTAATGATATGGGACTCATATGCCACCTTGGGTGTATGAGTCTCACCTAGGTTTTTGGGCCCCAATCCTAATTTTACATCATTCTAAGAATTTTTGAAAATGTGTCCCCTAGTTAAACCTAATGGGACACATACACCACTTTTGGTGTATGAGTCCTATGTGGCCCAAAATTAAATGGAATTCAAATTCTTGGTAGGATTTTATTCTCCTAGATCTGGTGTTGGCTTGTAGTGTTGTAATTTTAGGAAATTAGGCATAAAAAAGTATAAATACAAGGTTATTTAACTCATTTTTACCTAATCATTCAAGAAGTCATCCTAGCAACTTGAGTATTCATTCATTATAGAAAATTGGAGTTCACAAGAGCATATAAGAGTTTACAAGACCATTCAAGATTCTTCAAGAGCTGATTATCATGTGTTTTAGAGTATTATTCAAGCATCATGCATCATGCCAAACTCATTATGTATCATGTTTATTTTTGAGCTACCATTTGTGATGTAGGGTTTTATGATTCAAGTTATCATTCAAGTCAAGATCTATCACATTCAAGAAAGAGTCAAGATCTACATCTATTGGAGCCATTTCATACATGTTTCTAGCACTTTATTGTTGGGGTTTGGTGAGTTGCAACATTACATTTTGTTCATTCATAATTCCTTCATCTTATTTCATTTAATTTCAAGGTTTGATTACCAAAATGGCATTTGACTAAGGAAAACCCCTTTCTACTAACAAAAAAACATGTTTCCCTCTCTTTATTGTGTGATTTGTAGATCTAGGTTGAAGACATATTGAAGATCAAGTTTGGAGAAAATTTTCAAGTGTTCAAAGTTGTCAAAATTTTCACCTTGCATTGAAGACCATTGGAGAACATCTACAAGTTGAAAATTGAAGATTCAAACCCAAAAATTAGGTGGAAAGGATAGAGCAAACATTGAAGAGTAGTTTCAAACTTTGAATTTCTAGAAAACCCTAACTAGACTGATACACCACTTTTGGCGTATGAGTCCTAGTATAGGTGATTTTATAGTTTTCAGAAGTTCTAGAAACCTCTACCAGATTTCATTTTTTTCTAGAAACCCTAATATGGGACTAAATTGCCCAGGGTAGTGTATAGGTCCCAATAGGCATTAAAATAAATATTTTTAGCATTTCAAGTTTGCGTCTAGCCATCTTCAGATTTCCAGGAGTACACCTTTGATCTTGAGGTTTTCTATTTTTATTTACATGCATTTTTAGGTCATTTAGTGAAGTATTGTATTGTATTACAATTAAACATTATATCTTTCATTTCATTAGTCTTTCCAAGCCCTAGCTTGGTGGCAAACCCCTCTTTAGTTTATAATCAAATCCTAGGATGACCCTATTGCAAGATCTATTTCTCCTTTGCATACATTAGATTGAAATCTCTAAGGTTTTCCTTGAAGGAAAGTGTGAAGATTGTTATTCTACCTCCCAAGCATAGAAGAAAAAAAATTCAACCTAAAGAACTTGCATTTAGAACATCTTAATTCTAATTTGGAGTGCATCATCATCTTATATCTTGCTTGCATTAACTTAGAATTAGGGTTTGCACTACTTAATTGGCATTCTAGGGTTTCTAAATCTTGTATTAGTAAAAGTACACATAGGTTGAATTTCTGCATCTTGCATCATAGAATCTCACCTTAAATCTAGATTTTCATTTAGCTTATAGATCATCCAAGCCAAAAATCATAAAAAATCACTTGAATTTTTTATAAATTTTTGAAAAATCCCTAATTGAGACTCATACGCCCCTCTGGGTGATTTAGTTCCATTCTAGATTTTAAACTACATTTTCCAAAATTCAAAACTTTGTTTCTATGCTTTTGTTTTTTGTTGATAACTTTATGTTTTAGTTTACAGAGTTTTTTTTATATTCATTTCATTTCATTTAGCTTAAATTTCATTTGCATTCATCTTGCATTTAGTATCCCTTGCATGAGAATTTCTACTTGGTGGCCAATTGCTAATACTATAGTGAAATGAAGTTTGAGACTCATGTCATCCCACAATAGTACAATTGTCGTGGATCTTGGATTATCAAGCTCTTTCACTCCTAGTATTGCCACTAGTTCACTAGGTATGGACCATACCCTTAACAAGTCCTTACCTTCAAGTAGTATGACACATGTTGAAATAATGGTTGCTAGTATTCTGTAAGAAAACATAATCCAAATTCATGAAGACTTAGAAAACCTAAAAAATCAAATAAGTACTAATAACATTTTAATTACTGCTATCCCTACCATATATAACATTCATCACATGATTGAAACTAAAGAAGGAGTTGACATTCTACATAACATAGTTTAGATCTTTGGAAAACACCTTACCTCAACCACTATTTCGTTTTTACCCTTGAACAATGTCACAAGCCAAGGAGGAGTTCAAATTCCTTCCCACACAACAATTGCTTCTATCCCTACTTATACCAACACTCAAGTTACAACAATAATGCAATTGACTAGTAATGTGATCCGTTCCTTAGGTATTTTTGCTAGCATCCCTAGTACCTTTGTGACATCGCATGTAATACTCCTGCCACTTTATCACCTATAAGCATTCCATTCACTTGTCCTTCAAACACATACACACCTCCACCATATTCACCTCCATCTCACAATACAAGAAATGATCCTCTCATAAACCAACTTTTCCAAACTGTTTCATCCCTTCAAAAATAAGTTTCCACTATCAACCAAAATAAAAATGGCCCACCTACATATTATGTCAAAAGAAACCCATTGTCCTTGGAGATATTACAAAAATTGATGCCACAACATGTAGAGATTCCTAGATTCGAGAAATATGGGGGGAAAGGAGATCCTTCTAGCCATGTTTCCACTTACACAAATTTATGTAGTGACTTTGTTCTTGATGACAAACTGTTGGCTAAATTTTTCCCTAGATCCTTGAAGGATATTGCCTTAGAATGGTTTTCTTCATTACCAAACAATTCAATTCATTCATTCATTGAACTTGTTGAGGAATTTATAAACCATTTCCAAGTGCATATGACTCTTAAGATGACCTTGGACTATTTGATGAGATGTAAGCAAAAAGAAGAAGAAAATATTATTGACTTTATTTCACACTATCAATCACTTTATTCCCAAATCGATGTAAAGGTTCGCGATCCTCACCTTCAAAAGATATTTATAGATAATTTACAAAGTAAGATACAAGATAAGCTTACCATTATGAAATTCCCCTCCTTCATCTACTTATGTATTGTGTAAACCCCAATCCCAATACCTGCAAAACAACATGAACAAACACATTAGAAGATGAAATGCAAGGAAGAACAAGGATTCCTCAAGAAATTCATTTGAATAGAAAAAGAGATAGAATATGAAATGAAGAACACAATAAAATCTAAAAGCATATAAAATCCTATTCTAAATCAAACAAACTCCTAATCTCTTGAGGGAATTGGTGCCAATTTGATGTGAAAATTGGCCCTTTCCCAACTCCAATGATGCAATGGTGATTTGATGAAGAAATTTGATCCACTTTGTTGATGCTTGATGAGTACTCCAATGGAGAAATATGCATAACCTAGCTAAGATTCAATGATAAAGGATGGAATTTGCTAATGATTTGAGCATAGTAAGTTTACTCAAATTGTGGATGATAGAATGAGGAGATTAACCTCTTATTTATACAATGCTAAGATGGATGAATGTCCAAAATAGAGCAATGTGGGACTAAGAATTAACCAATGGAAAAGTGTCATTTGTCAACCTATGAATGGATGAAGAATGTGCAAGTTTTGAGGATTGTGCCAATAAATGCATATTTTTGAATTTTGAATTTGTTGAAAGGACATGCAAGAGGGAAGAAAAAATGCATTGAATGCCACTTGGATCAAGGAAAAGGACATGTAAGAGAGAGTAAATGCCTTGTTGAGGGAAATAGAGATTTAATAAATCAAAGAAGTCTATTTTCATGTGCAAAAGGTAAAAGCTAGAGGACGGGACATGAGAAGGGATTAAATTAATCAAAGTTAATTAATTTAATGAGGGGGGTTAAATGATGTGACCTATTTGACTTAAATGTGTGGATTTATTTAAATCAAATATGAGAAGAATGTGATAAGGAATTAATTAAATAAAGATTTTGATTTATTTAATTAAAAGAGATGATGCTAGATTAAACTAAATAAGGTTTTAATTTATTTAATTTTAGAGATTTAATCAAATAAAATTAATTATTTAATTAAATTGGATAATTAGATCAAAATTGTTAATTTAATTATCAATAAGAGGTGACTTAATTAGATAACTAATTTATTTAATTAAGAGAGGAATATTGATGAATTTAATTAGATAAGGGTATTTGATTAAATGGTTAGACCGAAGGATGATTCAAGATGAAATGGTGTTAGTGGTTAGGATCAGATGCACAATGCCAATCAGTACATTTTACGTGTCTACATGTATTGCCCTTTGTGATTATCAAAAAATGGTTAGTAGTTGCGATACAAAATCCACCTCTAGCCACACTAATAAGTCTAAGTCCGTAAACCAAAAAAATTACCAACTTTTTAAGAAGTAGAATAAAGGTTTCCTCCAACTAAACCCCCCTCAACAAACAACTCAACATTTCAATAAGCAACACAAGACATGAGGTGAAATTACATTGGGCGAGAGATGAAGAAGAGGAGGAAATTCAAACTCTAAGGGGGTTGCTTCATAGGGCGATTCTGAGGATGGAAATGACTCAGATGGGGGGCTTAACATGCATAATTATCTCTTGGAAAACCCGTTGTTGGTTCCTATGGGGAATGATTGAAATGATCTCCCTAGGCTTTGGGCTCTGCTAGTTCCTATGGCATGGGTGTTGTGGGTTGCAGGCAGGTTCTTCCTTCTTTACCCATTGCGGTTGGCATGTGCAGTTCTCGAGCTTCCTTTTTGGTTGTTGCTCTTTTGGTGGTCGAATCCTCCTTTGTTGTGTTGGACCACTAGTCCTAGTGGCTTGTGGCTTGTTGTTTTAGCAGCTTTTTTCTAGTGCTCTCTTCTGGTTGCTAGGCGGTTGTTTCCCTCTGGTCTCTCCTTGGGTTGGTGGATTGGCCATTGAGCTCTTGTGGTGGCTACTTTTTCTTTTGGGCTTTGGTTTCAGCAGTTTGTGTGGGTTGTTCCTTGCTTGGGTTTCCTTACAACTTTTTGGCCCTAAGAGAGGGGTGCTTAATGCTTTTTCTTCTAAGGGGACCTTTTTGGAGTGTTGATTTTCCCTCCTTTTTGATGTTGTTTTCCCTGTTGGTGATGGTTTCTCCATTTTTCATTGTTTCCTTATTTGTGCCCTTTTGGATGGGTTGTGTTATTTGCTTTGTGCTTTTGGTATGCCCTATTTTTTTAGATTGGGAGGCCTTGGGTCCTCTTCTTAGAGGGTTTTGTTTGACTTTTGGTGCCCTTGCTAGTTCTCTTTGTTCTTTTTTCTTATGGGGTTATTTTGTTATGCCATGTAGTTGAGTTGCTACTTGTTTGGAGTAGTGTCAGAGCTGCTCCTTGTTTTCCATTTTGTTGCTTTCTTTTGGATGAAGTCTTGGTTTCTTTTCAAGCCTTTTTTGAACTCCCAGTTGTGATTCATCCTGAAAGCTTTAATGGTGGATTTTTTGTTGTTGGTCAAGTCTCTTTTTGTGCTCCACCTTATGTTCCTTCTGCAGGGCTTGCTAAAGGATGATACAGTCGATGGTCTTACTATTGTGTTGGCTTTCTCCTTGGGTCCTATGGAGGTGGATTCCTCTCCTATTGAGGTGGAGTGGGTAGGTTAAGGTTTTTGGTTTCCTTAGTTTTTGATCCTTTTGAGGTGGAAACTTCTCCTATGGAGGTGGAGGTTAAGGATGTTGGAGATTTCAGACTGCAGTGGAAGTGTTGATCATGTCTTCCTCTCCAGTAGAGGGGAGCTATCTCCTTTTGAGGTTGAGACTGAGTTGATTTCCTAGTTGGAAAGGTGATCTTGGTTCTTTTCCCTTCCTTTTTACTCCCTTATTGAGGTAGGGATTTGGGTTGGTATGTTGGTCATGAATGTGAACTCTTGGTGCCATCATTGTTATGGCTTAGTGCTACTTTCATGGAGTGGATGTTTAGCTTTAGTTTATCTATTTCAGGTTGATGGTTACCTAGCTAATTCAGGGGGATATCTTAATTTTATGGGGTTCTAAGTCCCTTTCTTTTATTGGGTTTAAGGTCCTTGCCAAAACCTTGTTGTAAAGGGTTTGAGGTCCCTTCAAAACCTTTTGTGCAACTTGTGTTGTCTTTTTCTTTCTTTTTGGTAGCTACTATTGTTGGGATGCTAATGGATTGCGTTTTATCTTTAGTAGCATACTTTGTTTGGTTTGGGTTTTTGGTCCCCTCAAAACTAGTTTGTAAGGGGTTTTTGGTCCCTAGATAACCTATTGATTGCTAATAAAAAAATGTCAATACCCAAGTAATTTTCATAAAAGAAATGATACCTTTTAACTATGGAGACCAGAAAAGACAATTCACTCCCCTACCCGATACCCTTCATAACACAATGTCACAACTTTTAGAATAGAAAAAGATCACCTTGTCTCCTGTTAAAACAACCAATCCTAATAAGCCTCTATCTCCAAAATTTAGATCAAATGATTATTGCCATTATTACCAAAAAAATGGACACGATATGAAACATTGTGTCTAAAACATCTTGTCCAAGACCTCATTTATTTTGGTTGGCTTTCCATTGGAGGTGTTAATGAGCAAGGAAATAAGTCTATTTCCCCTCCTAACCAAAAATTGCAAATCGCTACCAACCCCATGCCGAAGCATAATATTTCATTTGTCAAATTTAGTGAAACTACAAAGACTAATGTGATGAATGTTGACATGGATGATGAGAACATAGATACAATTCAACAAAGTCCTATGGATATTGATCAACAATAAAAAAAAACATATTAATGTTTTGGTCACATTGGTTGAAACTCAACATCGTAAGGGACAAACTAAAAAGCCTCTCGAGATTGCTTTCTCCTCTCTAGATATACTTAAACATGCACCTGATGGTACTCTTTACATAGCTATTTGAATATATGATAAGCCCACTAATGGGATATTAATAGATCATGTCTATGGAGAGAATGTGATCACTAAAGAATTCTTACTTTTGCATGATATTTTTCAAGAAATATATGACAAACCAAGAGCATGGATAAAGATACATACCAATTTATCTTTCCCTATGATGGGATCAATCACCTTACCTCTAAAAGAAGGAACAAAAACACTAGATGTCTCATTCTTCATCAAATTGACATCAGATCAATTCCATGTGAAGCTCAATCACCCATGCCTACGCTCCATGGGAAAGGTCCCATCGGTTGTGCATAAATGCTTAAATTTTCCCTTTGACAATGAAACTTTCACTATGCATCATAGTGGTTTTAACCCTTTATCTTCCTATGGAAAAGTTTCCTTAGAATTATAATGACCTGAACCTATGGAACCTATTAAACCTCATGAAGACTTCTTTTTCAAATTCTACCAAAATTTTAAGGAAAAATGCATAGAAAAATTATCCCTCTAAATTATGCCTCCACCCAACACTGAGCCTACCATCCTTGACAAAACCATGATTGAACCAAAAGACATGCCAAGAAATGAAGATCAATCTAAGACAAAACCTTTTCCTATTTCCTACAAAATACCAAGAGATAACAAAAACAATTTAGTCATGCCTCCTAGAATAAAACAAGTTTACAAGGTTAAAGAGAAAGTGGTTGAACAACCTTCCATGGTTCATTTCATTCATTCCCTTAGGGAAGAACAGAAACCTATGGTTAATGAACCCGCTCCTACACAAACATAACGTCAAATTCGTAATAAAAGAAACATAAATGCTATAGAGCATCACCGTAGATTTCATTCCCTTACTCAAAAGTTAAATGAAGAAATAAATCAAGAAAATCAAGATTCAAACTTTAATGAAGCAATGCATCAGAAGTCTCCTTGTTTTCCAAAACAAAATGATCCTATACCACAACCGTAACAAGATCTAAATCTTTCTTTGGACATTATCATTTGACCTCCTATTGTGATTAACTTGGATGAAGATGATGAGATCACTTGATGAATTGAATACATTGTTTTCCTCTTCCATAAGTTTAAACGAAAATTCCCTAAGAAGAGTGTTGAACATAGTGATGGCCCTAGTTCGACACTTGATATTGTCCCTTGGCTAGTTGTCTGCATTCTATATACAGTGAACATGATTGGGATGTGGATGACCTGCTAATAGGTTGAATTACATATTCCTTACTAGTCTTTTGCATTATTTATTTTTTGTGTGTTTTCACTTTTATGTGAATGCATGTTTGTAATATGATCCCCCGTGATGTTTTGTTTGAGAATATCTCTTTCTCTCTCTATGTGGCATTCTGCTATTTGTACCTAAATTCTTCTTTATGTTGTAAGAATTTTGCATTTGTCTTGTGTTTTCCTTTTGGCGATGATGAAAGGCATCAATAAATCCATGTCTCTTCCATGTTGACCCAAAAGCGTTTTCCTTTATCTTTCCTTTGTCTTGTGCTTTTCTTTTGGGAATGATGCAAGGTGTTGAGACATTCATGTCTCTTCCATGTCGATCCAAAAGGTTTTTCTTTTATTTTTTGCTTTCTTTGTGTCATTCTTCTAGTTCTATGAGTATTTGGGGAATGATGACAGTTCTAAGCTCTCTAAAAGCATTGTACCATGAACATACTAAAGTGGGACCCCTCTTGATGCAAATTTGTCTACTTTAGTGTGATTTTGAAGCAAGTTCCTCCTCTCACTAAAGTGGGGGCTAAATGCAATGTTGAAAAATGTCATCCATGACATTTTCAAACTTTTTTGGGCCCTCCTTATAAAATTGAGCTTAATTATGCCTTAACATAGTTTTTAAGTGTTTAACACCCTCGCATTAGGTCCTAGGCCCTTGTAAACTAAATAAACTTAGTCATACCTTATTTAGAGTGTTATAAATTGTTGTAACACATTTTCACACTTTTCTAGGGTTTTATTAAATAATTGTTCTTCTTTATGATTTAATTAGCCTTATCTTGCATCCACAAGCCTTAATTAATGCATCTTTTTGAGGAAAATCCCTACATAAACCAACATCCAATTATAATTCAGGTGTTTTTAGGTTGTGTGGCCTATATTTAGTGATCTAGGACTCATACAACACCTTTTGGAATATGAGTCCCACCTAGGTTTTTGGGCCTCAATCTTGATTTTACATCATTCTAAGCATTTTTTAAAATGTTTCTTGTAGTTAAGGGTAAGTGCACCAAGATGGTTCCCAAAAAGGGGCTTAAGTGGCCACTTTTTTTCTAAAATTAGGAAATACTGACCTTGGACGTGAAATTGAGGATAGTTACACTCAAAATTTTAAGATGGAACAAAAACAAGGATCGAAGTGCTCTAAGTATACTTTCTAAACTACTAATTCATTTTGAAAATAGTTGAGAATAAGGGGTTCAAAAGAGGGACGTACACAAATTGGTGTTTTTTTTGTCAGAAAAACATAACATAACAACTCTTGTATGACCCTAGCATGGTGAAATTTTTTGTAGTACTTTTAAAATTACTATGGTTAGAAGTTAGCTAACAATATGTAGTTGATGCACAAATTTTTTGATAATTTTTTAATGAATATTTGATTTTTTACTAATTTTCTAAGTGGAAACTTCCTAGAAAGTAGAATTTTGGCCATGCTCCCCTTAGAAATTTTGGAAAGTAATTGATTTTTTTTTAAAAAAAAATTGTAGAATGGAGTCTAGTTTCTATAAATGTAATTTATTTGAAATTTTGATGAACGGTTAAATAATAAAAAAATAAATATCAAACACTGCTTTTTGGAAAAAAAAGAGACATACAAACAAAAGAAATTATGGATGAAAGGATTAACATTGTCAAAAAGTGAAAAAAATTACATCGTTGGATAGCTAAGAGAGAACCTAGCATTACCCATGTGTTCATTTTTTTTGATATTGAACCTAATGCAATCTCAATGGTGAGCACGAACCTAATTATGTGAAAAATTGTAGAATTTGCAAGAACACATCTTTGGTCATTGGGAATGCCCACCAAACCTTTGGGTTGGTATTCCAAGGAAAATACAAATCCTAAGGCTTGGGGATTCCCAAAGAAAAATATAATGCAAACGTGTTATAACGTGCGCATGTTATATCTTACTTTTGAAATTTTTTTTTGCTTCTCTAAGAAACATGTCAAGCAAGACATAATGTGAACGCATTATAACATGCTCTGGTTATGTCTTCCTTTATGTTAAATTCCACTCGATTGAATGTATGTTGATATATTTGTATGTTTGTATGTACATGTATGCTTGAGTGTCATGTATGTATGTATGTATGCCTGTATGTATCAGTGCATGTATATTGTATGTATGCCTATATGTATGTAAGATTGTATCTACACATTTATGTATGTATTCTTGTATGGATTTAGGATTGTATGTACATATGTATTATGCTTGTATGTATTTATGTATGTCTTTAGAGGGAGGGAAATTTTTAAGAGAGAAAGAGAGAGTTGTCTAGGTAGGGTGGGATGGGGAGAGGGAGAGAGAGAGAGAGAGATTTTGGAGAGAGGGAG
>VDFB02000015.1:364556109-364591128 GCA_007258455.2 Sequoia sempervirens
AGTGGGAGAGAGGGAGGGAGAGGGAGGGAGAGTGAGAGAGGCAGAGCGAGGGAGAGAGAGAGGGAGAGAAGGAAAGAGTGGGAGTAAGAGAGAGTGGGAGAGAGGGTGGGAGAGGGAGAGTGGGAGGGAGAGGGAGAGAGTGGGAGAGAGGGAGGGAGCGAGAGCTATGGAGAGTGGGAGAGAGGGAGGAAGAGGGAGGGAGAGGGAGAGAGGGATATAAGTGAGTAAGTGAGAGAGACTTGAGAGAGGGATAGGGGGTTAATGGTTAAGGGTAGAGGGTAGAGGGGAGAGATATAGGAGTGAGAGATATAGTTAAGAAAGGGAGATGGGGTAGGAGGGAGAGAGAGAGGGAGAGTGAGGGAGGGAGAGAGGGAGAGTGAGGGAGGGAGGGAGAGTGGGGGAGGGAGAGTGAGGGAGGAAGAGAGGGAGAGTGGGAGAGAGGGAGGGAGAGGGAGAGGAGAGGAGAGAGGGAGAGAGGGAGGGAGAGGGAGGGAGAGGAGAGAGGGATAGAGAGGGTGATAGAGAGAGAGGGAGATGGTGGAAAGAGTGGAGAAAGAGAGAGTGGGAGAGGAGGGAGGGAGAGGGAGAGTGAGAGGAAACAAAGAGTGGGAGAAAGAGAGAGTGGGAGAGAGGGATGGAGAGGGAGAGTGGGAGGGAGAGGGAGAATGGGAGAGAGGGAGATAGGAGTGGGTTTAGGGAGAAAGAGAGAGTTCCCAAGATAGAGCGTAGAGGATAGAGGGTATAAGGGATATAGGTAAAGGGTAGAGGGGAGAGAGATAGAATAAGGGTAGAGGGTATAGACAAAGAGAGAAAATAAATCTTTAAAAAACCCAACTTTCTCATAATGTGAGCATATTTTGAAGAAGTAGATACATGACCATTTTAGCAAGAAATAATGCGAGTACATTTTGGCTTGCTCTAAAAATGGTAAAAAAACTCAATATACCCATGATGTCATCCCACATTCTGCATATTCTCTTGGTTCTACATGTGCTCTGACAAAAAATAGCTTTTTGATGTTGTGAAGTGTGCATGCATGATTTTCAAATTCCACCACCTTTTTCATGATCTTTCCACCACCTTTGCATGCAATAGCAGAGTTTTCACATTGAAAGGAATATAATATCAATTCAAGTTTAAATTTCAGTGATAATTGATATACAATTGATGTTTGGAGGGGAACAAGCTTTTGAAAAAGTCAAATTTTTGAGGAGTTTGAAGAAAGAAAAAGAAAAGGCTACATAATTGGGGGGTGTTGCCACAATAGTGGTTTACATTTTCTGGGAGATTCTATTTTTTGTTGAAATCAAATATTTTTCAAAAATATAATGATTAAAGCCTTGAAAATTTCCATTTAAATGATTCCAATTGAAGAGGGTTTGATCAAACCACCTTAGACCAAGCCTCCTTAGATAGAACCTTGCTAGTTTTAAACCATACCTATAATGGAGTCTCCTTTACACCTATCAAAATACTGATAAAAAACCACTTTTGATTTACCTTTTGGGGGATCAAATGAATTCATTTAATTTTTTATTTATTTTTAAGTATGTAGTCCTTATTACAAGCTTCCAAAAAAGTATAATTTTAATTAAATTAAATTTGATTATTATATTTATTTTATATTTCTTGTGAATGTAGGTTTTTCACTAAAAATCAATCTCTCTATTCTGCACATGTAGAAAAATACAAAATTATCAAAAAAAAATATTGAAAAATATGAATTGCACTAGATATTGAAGTCCTAGATCCAACAAAAAAATAATAATTGAATTTTGATACATACAATCAAAGTTATGTGTTATACGGTCCGCCTATGTCTGAATTGTAATTGTTTTGACTTCAAAACTAGATTAAGGAAAAAATATTCAATAAAACACCATGAAACCAATTGGAAGAACTAGATATCATAGTTACAAATCTAAATTCAAAAATATTAGAATTTTATCCTTCATGGAAAATAGTTATGCATTATATGGTGAGTGTCACTCAAAAATGTTGTTTACTAAACAAAACTAGTTTTTGAAGGAGATGGAAAAAGAAGTGCAATCTGATTCCAAAATTTTTGAAAAAAATATATTTAGAATTTACAAAAAAAATATATTTATAGTTTGCGTCATCTTCAAATTCCTCTTGGTTTAGCCGTTATAGGTTCCTGAAAGTGAAGATTCAGTTAGAAAAAATTATTTCAATGTCCAGTTTGGTCAAAAATTGTAAACCAGTATTGTGGGATCACCCTAGGTAGAACTCCTCCATTTGAAACTCTAGTTTTTTAGGTATGTGAAGTCTTTACACATTTTCTTTCATTCTATTATGGCTTGCTTTCATTTTTATTTTTTTTGCATATTCCATGTTGATCATTGTTTGTTTGTCATTACAACCTTAGGTTGTCAATGGACATTTTAAATTACACAATTCTATACACTTTCCAATTACATTTTTAAACCACATCTCTTTGAGGTATTTTGTTATTTAACAATTGACTTACTTTGTGTATGCTTCCAAATCTCTGATTGAGGTATATTTTCAAATAGTTATACAAACTAGCTAATTTCCTTGTCTATGCTACCAAATTTTCCATACATTTCTCAAAAAAAATGGAATATACTCCTCCCACATTGATAACACCAATTTAAACTATTTTGGTTTTCATCTCTATTTTTAAATTATCTCATCAGTAAAGCTGCCTCATCACATATGTTGTCATATATTTTAAATGTTTCCTTGATTAGTCTACATACAAGGGATTCTAATCCTTCTCTCCACTATTTTAAGACTCTTTATTCAAGGATAAGTTAGAAAAATGGGGAAAGGTTCAACCTATCTTGCAGAGTATCTACCAAAAAATCATTTCAAATCTAAAAAAAAACCATTAAAATGTTTCACTTCATTGCTATAAAGCATCAAATAATCAAACCTGTCTCCAAACGTTTATCAAAGCATATTCAAGAACCCTTTTCAACCTTATTTAACATAGTTGAACAACAAGGTATGTTACTTTGTAAAACCCTCATTCTAGGTCATCATTGTCTAGATATGACAGGGGTTTATAGGAAATATACCTTCCTAGCATTATTTTAATTAACCTCTACTTCAAACATCTTCCAAATGATCTACACAAACACTTTTTGAAATGACAACTTTTCATATTTTACAAAAGTTTACAATTTTTAACTCTCTAACCTCGTACAAGATGATTGTAAGTATTTTTTATGAAGCCTTGAATGACATATTTTATTTATTTTAATGGATACATTTTTTAGGAACTAATATTCATCTCATTACCATGCTACAGGTAAAATTATCTTCCATGCCGAAGAAACGAACAAGGAAAAAACTAACAGATGAATAGCTCCAAACCTTCAAATAAAAGGAGAAAGAATAGTTGAGGACATATCGTGAAAAGAAGAAATTGGAAATAATTGATGAAAACAAGCCAAATGAAGAGGAACCTCAACTGTCAAAAAGAGAACATAAATTGGTAGCACAAAGGGCACAAATGTGAAAGCATCGTGGTAGGATAGATTCAAATACTGTAGTTGGAGACACACCCTCTACTGTAAGTGAATACAGAGGGACACCATTAAGCACAAGTGAATATGGAGGGACACCATCAACTGCAAGTGAATATGGAGGGACACCATCTACCACAATTGAATATGGGTAAACACCATCCAACACATCTCAAGTTGAGAGTACATCATTACTCAGATTTGACAAAGAAGGTATGCCATCATCCCCACATGAACCACTAGGTATGTCTTCTACTTCACCCTTAATCGAAGGTACGTAATCTAGCCCACCTAAACTAAATATTGATGAAATTGCTAATGTTGAGATGTATGAACCTAGAAGAACACCACATAGAATTTTGTGTAGAAAGCCAAAGTATTTGATTAATATTGATGAGGATATTTTGTAGTACATGGAAGGTAAGATTCCAGCATGCACTTGTAGAAGATATGCTGATAAGATTTGGAAAATCTTCTTTGAAAGGCTAAATGAGACCACAAGATGTCAACTATTTGTTGAAATGATGTGGGGTTTAAAGTATGAAAACATCATGAAGACTCTTGGGTTGAGAACATCGAATGCATCAAGTGAAAACACCAAGTGAATAATCTAATGGATTCTTATGATAGTGTGGGTAAGATCTCATGCTCAAAGGATAGTTATTTCACCTGACATGTCATTACATCGAATTTGGTAAGCTATCAAACAAAGAGGTCTCATCTAATTAAAAAGATGAGTGAACAAATGAGAATTAGTAGAAAAACTTTATCAAAATTCATTCAAAGGTGTCAAAGAATTGAGGGAATGGATTCAAATGAATTATGGGCATTCTTGGGGTGACGGCCACAAAAAGATATTTTTTTGGTTGAAGCATTAAGAAAACTAATTGAAGAGTGTTGGAAGAATAACACAAGGCCATTTCTGAATCGAAGGGATGTCGTAAGAAGGAGAATTGGTAGTTGGAACCATGAGCCACATCCAAATCATTTTTTGGATACAAATCAAATGCAATTTTTTCATAAATTTCAAAATGATTATCCTCAAATTAGTATTTGTCAATATTTTTTGAAATGCTTAAACCTTTTTATCTCAAGATAAATCACACATGCACTACTTGTTGTTGTAGACTACATATTGAATTCTCTAACCATTATGATGTTTATCATTCTATATGTTTGGATTTGCATACTAACGATGTTTTATAGGATTGTGGCATAAAAGCCCCACCAAAATCTTCAAGAGATTTCTTATCAAAAAATTTATGTGAAATAGAGGATGGCCAAATATTCTACATGACAACATGCTTGGATGGTTCATGTGAGCATTGTAGTGGCTCGCAACGAATGCCAATATGTCAACATATGGAAAGAACAAATGAGATGAGGCATAAAATATTAGAGTTCATGAAGTATAAAATAGTGGCATATGTTACAAAAGATGGGTCTCAAGAAAAAAGGTATGATTTGGTTATTTAGAAGATTTCAGTGTATCAGTTTATGTCCATGTTTCGTGACAATATAGTGTATGAGTATGCAAGGCATACCCATAGATCCTGATGGTTTGAAACATAATTCAAGCTATGCAAGGACACCTTTCTAGGTGGAAACTTAGTATCAGTGGTTGACTTTGTAGAGAACTACACTCTACAACCACAATGTGAAGTGCAGTCACAGTATCACAAAAACACACAGGTTTCAATATTTGTGCACATAACATTCATTCATGTAGCTGATAGTACAGAGGACGAAAGGAAGGTATTGAGGGAGTATCACTTTTATAGTAGTGATGATCGCATACATTTTTTAGAGTTCATGCAAGGTTGCTTTCAAATTTTCTATAGTGATTTGGCTCAGAGGGGCATAGCATATGGTCGACATATAATATGGTTAGATAAATGTGCAACACAATTCAAGAATGCACACATGTTCTACTATTTGTGAAAGATGCATATCACTATAGGTGTTAGGAATATGTGGAACTTTTGTGAGGCCCGACATGGAAAGGGGGAGCATGATGGTGTAGGAGCATGTGTGAAAAGGGCATTAGCACAAGAAGAGTTAAAGTATAAAGACAATGCAAAGTTGGCAGATATAAGATCAATCGTCGAGTGGTGTAATGTTTTGATGGGTCCAGGTAATGAAGGTATGTCTTTAGTTTGTAGATTTTTTTGGTTGATGGATGATACTAACATTGCACCATATGAGGATTGTTGTACACTAATATGATTGAGTGAGCTACACTCTTTCCATAGCTCAAATGCAAGTTCATGGAGTATCAATACACGTAAGATGACATGATTTTTTTCTTCATGTAGAATGCAAGCCTAGAATGATTGTGAGTCAGGGGAGTGGGTTGAAAAATGGTTGACAAGTTACCTTAGCCCACTTCACATGTATCACCCTCTGAAAAAATTGGAACTAACACAGATGGAATCATCGGTCGACTTTGACCACATATCAGATTTAGTTCAACTAGGTAATATATCTACTTGCTTAGTTTTTGAAATTCCATATTGTTATCTTACTTTGTATTGTATTCATAATGTTGACTAATTTCAAGATATTTGCTGCACATATCAATGCAGGGCATGTTTATGCAGTTACTGAAGATGAAGACAATGAAAAGGGAACAAAATATTACTTGTGTCATTATGTTGAGGCCAATAAGAAATTGGAAGCCCTAGTTATAGATGGAGAAAACATCGAATACCCTATAGGCTCAGTTGTTGTTACTAGAATGTGGCTTAGAAGGTACACACATAAGAGTGTTAAATATTGGTTGTTTCAGGACTTTAACACACATCGTAATATTCTTCATTACTCAAACCTTGTCATGGAATCCAATGTTTGTTTGACCAAATATGGGGGTAGACCTTTGAAAAATACCTTGTGGAAGGTTCGTGAGTCTAACCATGAGGCAATACTTGACACAATAAAGAGTACCAAAAACTCAGACGGTTCATTGGATTAATTTGTAAGTATATGCACATTGGTTCTTATTAATTTATACTTACATGAACGTTAATTTTTTTGATTCCAATGCTATCATATTCTTTTACTTTGCATATCTATAACTTGCTAAACATTGATTGGTGTCCCATTGCAGAAAATGGAGATTTATGATCCATCCAAGTGAATCTCAACTAGAAAAGAAATGCAACATCCTTATTTTGATGATCTGGACAAATCTCAATTATTATTTTAAGCCATTACAAAAGTGCATATGAATCTTGGTGAGGGAATTTCAAGTTATTCATTCGATGTTAACCTTATCATGAGCACACCTATGATGTAGACATTATAAGAGCATCTCAAATTTCAAGATATTTTATTCATGAGAGGTGTTGAGTGCAATAGGTATCTTGGAACTCTCAGTGAAGATGTATGACTAGGAGTGACTAAGTTGAGAGACTTCCATGCCTATCTATAAGTTCCTTCCATCTATTTTCATTTCATTTCCATTTTGAATGCTCATTCTTTTTCTTCTTTTACTTTGCATATCTGTAACTAAACTACTAAAAATTGATTGGTCTCTCCTTGCAAAAAATGATAATTTATGAGCCATCAAAGAGAATCTTAGCCAAAAAAGCAATGCAATGTCATTATTTTGACGATATTGACAAATCTCAATTCTGATTTGAAGCCATTACAAAAGAGTGTATGAAGCTTTGTGAGGGAATCTAAACTTACTCATTTGAAGTTAACCTCATAATGAGCACCTATGATGTAAAGATTATAAGAGAATCTCAAATGTATGAGTGACATTGTAAAAGATCTATGAGAAGAAAGTACCTAAGGCATTATAATGATTTACTAAAATATTGAAATTTGGTGCAGGGGCACCATGGTTATTGAGCAAATTTGGTTCATGGAAGACTTAAGTTAGTTTTGTGTTTTGAGTTTTATCAATTGAATAAGGTCATATTAGACCAATTTATAATGTAATAAGTCATGTTAGTTACAAAAAAAATAGTTAGGTATGATTGGAAATATGTAGAATCATTTGTAAAATCTATTTAAAGCCTCCTGAAGGCTCAAACATAATGTAATTTTGTTGATAGAAGAAATTCAAAACTGAAAAACAATGTTTTCTCAGTATTTTGTTGAGTTTTTTGAACTTTATTTCCCTTGTATGGACCCGTACAGGTCCTTCTTGCTCTGAAACATTTTTCATTGTGTGGTAGTGTGAAGCAGCTTTAGTTTGCATCATTTTGGAGGTTCTAAGACAAAATATTGAGTGAGTTCTCTTTAGTTCTCTACTGCTCCCCTGATTTAACACCGTTTGGTTATTGAGGGTGTTCTAAAATGTGGATTTGACCCATTCCACTTTATGTTTCCAATATTTATTATGGAATGGGTCATGAAAAGTGTAATCTAACTATACAGGGGATTTGGAAGGCTAAGAGGTTGTTTGGGTCAGTTTTGAGTGATGCCCTAGGGTTGGGTAGAGAAAAATGCATGTGAAAATGGAGGTTTTATGAATGGTTTTGGTGAAATGTTGATGGATTTGGCTTGGTAATAGCGTAGAATGTCTATGTAGACCTAAATAGGTGTGTTGGAAAAAATTTCAAATTTTGGGAAGCCTGGTTTATGGTAGATCTAGTAAAACCCTAGTTTTATGCATGAAAAGGGAGGGTTTTTTGGGACAAAACCCTAGCCTTGTGTTGGTGTAATGATAAGTGAATTTTATGTTTTGAGTCACAATTATTGATTTTCCAAGGGATTGTGTGATTACAAGAATTTTAAAAGGTACTTTGTTTGGAAAAGTGGGCTAATTCTAGTAGCATTTTAGAAGGTCAGTTTGTTGGTTCTCCATGATGGCACGAAGAAACTTAAGGAGATATTTTGTGAATCTTGTAGTAGGACTGTGGTAAATCTCTAGTTATGATTTGTTGGACTTTGTGCAGCCTTAGAAACATGTTAAATTCATTTTTTTAATATTAAAGGCTAGAAACCTTTTGAGTGTTTTTTGAGAAATTAGGTGTTTTAGTGATCAAAGATTGGGTTCATTGTTTGAGAATTGATTAGTTGATGTTGAAAAGAGTTCCTCCACCTTGAATTGCATCAATAAGCCCTCTAACATAAAAAACCCCAAAACCCTCTTCTTTTACAAGTTAGGAAAAGGTTTATTGAAAACCCATACTCCAAACCTTCTCACAGCCAACCAAAGCCTGAAACACCTTCAAAAAGCTTTGTACAAGCTTAAAAATTCAAGAGATATTGCTGCAAAAAATCCTCTATTCACCTCTATCTAGGGCATCACCTAAAAACCCTCTATTCACCTCCATTGAAGAAAAAACTTTGCACACATGTATTATAACCCTAACTAAGCCTTTCCATCAAGTTACAGAAGCATACAGTGGGTGGAAGACTTAATATGAAATTTTAATGCACTCAAAACCCCTAAAATAGGGTATAGAGACTAACCCTCCGTAATTGGCTTCTAACATGTACAAAATCACTTGAAATCCAACCAAACAAAAACTAAACTAGAGTTAAGTCTACTACCCACTGTATTCCATCAAAAAGAGAGCACAATCACTCTGTACGAAACCGTATAGTTCAAGGAAACATCAGATCCCAAAGTGCAAAATGGTAGCAATCTTTGGCGTGGTATTACTTGGAAACCATGGCACTTAAGAAATATTTTTCTGAACCTATGAGATCATGTTGCGCCCCTCTACAATAACCCCTCTTATTTTTTGTTATCTCGGAGTGGATTTCCCGTTGTGTCTAGTTTTCACTTGATGGAAAAAGTGTCAAATGTAAGTAGTGCAAAGTTGCAAAGTGGTGTAACTTTCATTTTGCAACTTGTGTAACCAAATAGACTATTCCAACACATCTAAATATGTATGTTTATGCTAGGAATGGTTCTCTTTCACACCCAAACACATGGAATCGCTCTGACCTACACTCAACCATATCGATCCCTTAAGGATCCAAAGTGCAAAATGGTTACAAAATTCAACATGATTTTACTCGGATACCGTGATGCTTAGAAACTTCTCGTCTTATCTTGTGAGACCATGATGGGCCCCTTTACAATAACCTCTCTTGATCTTTGTTATCTTGAAGTGGTTTTCCCGTGGTGTCCAATTTTCACTTGATGGAAAAAGTGTCAAATGCAAGCAGTGCAAAGTTACAAAGTGGTGCAACTTTCGTTCTACAACTCATGTGACAAAACAGACTATTCCAACATGTTTGAATAGGTATATTTATGCTAGGCATGGTCCACTTTCACACCCAAACATGTGGAATCACTTCGAGCTATGTTCAACTGGATCAATCTCTTAAGAGTCCAAAGTGCAAAATGGATGCAAACTTGAACATGTTGTTACATAGATACCTTGATGCTTAGAAACTTCTCTTTTGATTCTATGGGATCATGTTGAGCCCCTCTACAATAAAATCTCTTGGTTTTCCCTATCTGAGAGGCATTTTCCCATGGTGGTGAATTTTCACTTGGGGAAAAAGTTGTCAAATGCAAGTAGTTGAAAGTTGCAAAGTGGTGCAACTTTCGTTTTGCAGCTTGTGTGACCAAACAAACTGATCCAACACATTTGAATAGGTATTTTTACACTAGGAATTGTCTACTTTTACACCCAAACACATGGAATCGCTCTGAGCTACGTTCAACCAAATCGATCCCTTAAGGGTCCAAAGTGCAAAATGACTACAAACTTTAACATGTTGTTACTCAGATACCATGATGCTTAGAAAATTTTTGTCTAATCCTCTAGGATCATGTTTTTCCTCTCTACAATAACCTCTCAGTTTTCACTATCTTGGAGGAATTTTCCCATAGTGGTGAATTTTCACTTGGGGAAAAAGTTGTCAAATGCAAGTAGTTAAAAGTTTCAAAATGGTGCAACTTTCGTTTTGTAGCTCATGTGACCAGATGAACTATTTCAACACATCTAAATAGGTATATTTACATTAATCATGGTCCTCTTTCACACCCAAACATGTGGAATCACTTTGAGCTACGTTCAACTAGATCGATCCCTTAAGGGTACAAAGTGCAAAATGGCTGCGAACTTCAAAATGTTGTTACTCGGATATAGTGATGCTTATAAAATTTTCATCTAATCCTATGAGATTGTTTTGGGCCCCTCTACAATAACCTCTCTTGGTTTTTTCTATCTCGAAGGCATTTTCACGTGGGGGAAAATTTTCACTTGGGGAAAAAGTTGTAAAGTGGTGCGACTTTCGTTCTATAGCTCGTGTGACCAAATGGACTATTCCAACACATCCAAATAGGTATGTTTACGCTAGGAAAAGTCTTCTTTAATACCAAAACATGTGTAATCACTCTGAGTTACGTTCAACCGGATCGATCCCTTAAGGGTCCAGAGTGCAAAATGGCTACAAACTTCAACATGTTGTTACTTAGATACTGTGATGCTTAGAAACTTCTCATCTAATCCTATGGGATCACATTGGGCCCCTATACAATAACCTCTCTTAGATTTTTCTATCCTAGAGGCATTTTCACATGGTGCCAAATTTTCACATGGGGGAAAATTTGTCAAATGCAAGTGGTTGAAAATTGCAAAGTGGTACAAATTTCGTTCTGCAACTCAGGTGACCAAATAGTCTATTTGAAAGCATCCAAATAGGTATGTTTATGCTAGACATGGTCCTCTTTTTCACCCAAACATGTTGAATCGCTCTAAGCTACGTTCAACCAGATCGATCCCTTAAGGGTCCAAAGTGCAAAAGGGAGCAATATTTGATGGGCTATTACTTAGAAAATGTGATGCTTAAAACTCTCTGTTGGGACCCTCTACAATAACCTCTCTTTTTTTTTTGTTATCTTGGAGTTGTTTTCCTATGGGGCCCAATTTCACTTGATGGAAAAAGTGTCAAATGTAAGCAGTGTAAAGTTGTAAAGTGGTGCAACTTTCATTTTGAAATTCATGTGACTAAAAAAATTGCTCCAATGCATCTTGATAGGTATGTTTATGCTAGGCATGGTCCTCTTTCACACCCAAAAACATGAAATTGGTCTAAGCTACGTTCAACCAGCTTGATCATACAAGGGTTTGAGTGTAATATGTTGAAATAGGGCATTCCACCTATTGTTCAAGCCGTGTCTCAGTGGAATGGTCCTGATGTAAGTAGGATAGGGAGTAGGAATAAGAAAATAGCATTGGTAAAGAAATTGGAAGAGATTACTAACACTGCCCCTATTGAAAATTTAGAATTTAGGCTTTAAAAACAAGGCTAAAAGAGGTGAAAGAAAGAAATTGCTTGAGAATAATAGAATAGTTTGGAAATAGGGTGAGCTTGTGGAGTTTTATGTGTTCAAAAGGTCTACAAGGATACGAGAGGTCAAATTTATGTTATGGCATGATGCCCTAGTTGGGAAAAGAGGGGTTTTGAATGAAAAAGAGAGGTTTCAGGGAGTAAAAGTGGGTAAAGACAGGGGGCAACATAATTGGTGGTCAATTAAGTTTGTGTAGGAATAATGAAGAGTGTTGGAAGAGGTTTTGAGGTTGTATAAGGTTTGGGTTTGGGTTCGGGGGTTCAGTTTTTTGGTTAAAAAAGCATGTAAAAACAAAATATATATATGCAACCTAGAAGCATGAATTAGGATTAGAATATCACATAACATCATACAAACAACAAAACCACCATAAACTTGAATTCCATTTAAAACATGCATGATAAATATTCATTGTTGAAACTTGAATTGTGGTAGCTTGATATATAGAGTCTATTGATGCTAGGGTTCAATTTGTATGATTTTTAAAAAAGAAGCCAATTGAGTAGAGTTATCGGCATTCTTTAGAAATCATAAGAATTTATTTTGTACACTAGCCATTTTGATGTCTTCTTGCAGTATCAAACATTATTTTTATCAATATTACATTGGTCTTGAGAGTGGTAGCTTAATATAGCTCCACAATACAAAATCTGGTTTACCCGTGCAGTGTAACAATGGCGTAGGCAAATTTTTCTTTCAAAGAACCAAAGGGTGACTGCATAATTGAAGTGTATAAAAAAATATATTTTTTTAATATCAAGGATAATTTTTGAAACTTCCATGCATTGCTAATATAAAATGGAAATTATTTTTCCTAATCTATATGCAACCATGCTTTTGACATTGTTAAAAAGAACAAAACTTCCTGAATGACGCAAAGGCATGGCCAAACACTTCTAACTCTTCACATGAGAGAAGAGAGATGTTGGAGAATACATCAAGTCAGTGGGAAAAAAAGTGTAATGTGTTTTAGTTTGTAGTATTCCTCTGTTTCTCTACAGATGTGTGATAAATTCTTAGTTCAATGATGTAGAACAATTTTTGAAAAAAAAAAGTTGTGTCACAATCCGCTTTCAATCTAACAAGCAAAAATGAAAGCTCAGCCTCTTGGAATGAAAATGATTGTTTGTAAAACAAATGAATAAGAATGAGGTAGTTAAGGTGTTTGAAGTGATTTAGAGGTCACTTTTAGGGTTCCCTTGGGCATGGGTCAAAGTCAAACTCCATAAAACATTAAAAAATGTTCAAAAACACACTTTTTGGATGCCTAGGAACGTGGGTTCTATCTTGGTTGGCCTAGGTTTTGTCTAGGTTCTACCTAGGTTCTCTTAGGTTCCACCTGGGCAAACTAGACCCAAAAATAAAGAACCTTGGTCAAACCCATAGGCGAACCGAACCAGGACCAAAACCAGGGCTAAAATAGAAGAACCCGATAACATAGATAATGTGTCAGAAGTTAACTACTTCAACTACTATGTTCATATTATGTATCCTTTTCTTAATTGAGTTGTTCCAATCAAAGGATTAAATATATTAGAATCTTTTTATGAATCATTTCATGGAATACCAATTAAAAACATGATTTTTTCTTTTAGATAAAGTTGTTTAGCATCAATCAATTAATTTATTCAAGACAAACCATGAAGGACATCAATGATCAATGATAGGGCTAACCAATTAATAAGTATACACGTGAATAAGTCAAGAATGTACATGTGAATAAGGGAAACACAAGTATTCACAAACATGCAAGCCTTGAACTATACACACGAATACATAGTATACACAAATTAATACAAAGTATATGCACAAATACAAGGTATACACATGAAAATGTGTAAGTTGCAAAGTATACATTGGAAAACATGTAAGTCACAAAGTATAAATATATGTTGTAAAGTATACACTTGAATACACGTAACTCATATCTATTGAACCATGAATTTATAATGCAAATATGGACACCATCGATAAAAAAGATTTGTATTAACCAAATAGCCATGCAGATATAAATCAATATCTATTGATATAAGTATAAAATATAGGTACAAAATAGCCATATAGGCTTATGAGAATGTCATATAGGCATACAAAAAAAGGCTTTGGAATCAAAAGTTTTTTCTCTCCATGCTCTAGAAATAAATTCTTTCCCTTTGCTTGTTGATCGGATGGTGATAAGTCTATCACTCGTTTGTGTTGTGCTCAAGGAGTGCTCCTGCTCCTCCTATAGTTTAGTTCTTGGTGAAGTTTTAACTATTATAGTAAGAAGTAAATACATTAATATATAGAAATTACATTATAAAAATGATATATTTAACAAAATAATCAGTTACCACCATCTCATGATCACTCTCCACGAGGGAAATATTCGCATGCTAATGCTGAGGCATGGTCAAGCCATGTATAAACCATCCAAATATATATTAAACTATGAATCAATAATGGTTTGATTTTTCAGTAGAAATAACATCTATAAGAATGAATGTAAATTGAAATTTAGTAATTTGCCTCATACCTCCCCTGTCAGAGCCATTGAGGATTCTATAGCAGATGAAACACCGATCTCCATTTCCCTCATCACATTTGGAGGTTTTTCTACTTCCAACATGTCTAAAAATAAAACAAAAAATTATTCAATCACAAAAACTATAATAGCGATTCATGTTATGACTTATAATGTATGAGATAATGAAAAAAAAATTGAGTACTTATTAAACTGTATATTTTTTACTATCATGCTTACTATTTCCCCTATCCATATCTTGTTCAAAAGCATGTGTTTTTAGGCTTTTATCCATACTAGAAATCCATTGAACCGTTTGATAAAATTCTTTTGTAGAAATGTACGATAATTGTGGTGGCACAGAAAAGGCAGTGAACTGCTTGAACAAATGCCTCAAAGAAATGGGGTCTCGTGGTGATGGAATACCATTACAAACAAATGCACACCATGGCATTCCATCACCATAAGAATTAATTTCTTTTAGGTATTTTTTTAGATATTTCATTTCCTTCTCTATGGTATTATTGCTTACTATTATGCTTTGATAGAAAATTTTCCAAGCATCCATAGTTTCTTGGAAAGCACCTATTTTAGGATTTAGCCATAGAAGCAAGGAAATGAGTAGTTTGATAAAATTATTTGGTACAAATGTATGAAATTTTTGGTATTATAGAAAAGGTGGTGATCTTTTTGAAGAAATTCCTTGAAGAAATGTGGTCTCATGGTGATGGAATGACAATCTATCACCATGAGCCCACATTTCTTTGAGGTATTTTTTCAAACTACTAACTACCTTGTCTATGCTATTGCTTACTATTATGCTTTGATTATTTTTTCCAAGCATCCATAGTTTTTTGGGAAGTTCCTTTTTTAAGCTTTTATCCATAGTAGTGAGGCAATGAACTGTTTGATAAAATGTTTTGGTAGACATGTATGGAAAATGTGATAGCATAGAAAAGATAGTGAGTTGTTTGAAAAATTGGTGCAAGTGCACCTTTAGGAGAGCATTCCTCCATGAGAAAAATTTAGGATTTTGAGGTTGTATAGGTATTTTCATGATTTAATAATTCTTAAATATCCATTTTTGAGTTTGTAATGGTCTTTGGTAGTCATTTTAGGCATAAATTGTAAAGTTGCAAAATCTTAACAAAAGTTGTCAATCAATGTTGTAACAATGCAAAAAGGTGACAATAAAATGCAATTGGAAGCTACTCCTAGACTTATTACTTATTCTATGTGAAGTAATTGTATCACTTCTTATGTTGACTTTCTAAAAAATATATATTGTAGTTGAAATTTTTTCATCTATCAACATCTAGTTATTAGTTATGGAATGTGAAGTAATTCTTTGAGTTTGAATGATGTGTAATGCAACACAATAAATGATATAAATATAAAATACACAAATATATTAAGTACAATTCATTATTTAAACTCTTTATTCTATTACCTACATTTACGTTTGAGTAAATCCACTAACACCAGGAGGCGTTCCCTCAAAACCTCCAATATTAGCCTATTCAACATACAAAATCACATACTAAAATACCATTCGTAAAACAATGCTATTAACATGTAATAAATTTATAATTGTTTACTAGTTACATACCCCACTGATAGGTGTACTATAGAAAAAAGTAGGTGTAGGGCTAGTGTATCCAGTATCAATAGTGTGACCTACAAGTTTATTAAAATCATACAACTAAATTAGTTAATCTTGCATTTCAAAATCAAAATTTAATAAATTAAATTCAATGAACATGCTATCTTTTACCTTAGTATCACTACCATACATGTCATGCAAAATTTCAACTTCCCTCTCCATGTCCATAGCTATAGACGGATCCTGTGTAGTAACCTCCTGAGTGTCGGTTGGGTCATATGAACAAGTCGCCCTGCAAGATTGACACACATGGGATCGAAGCCCACCTCTCAAAGACTCTCCTAGATGGCGTTATAGAAGAGAGCTTGCATGTTGGATGAAACTCTACATCAAAGTGTTGATGGCTTGTAGAGTCTCTATATCGACACTCTCCTTCGTGATGGAAGGCATGATGATGTGCTCATGAGGTAGCCTAGCGAGAGGTCATCTTTCTTGCCGCATAGGATCTAGCTATGCACTAGGTCTATCTTCTATCGAACCCTCACCTCTCCCCTAGAAGTCCCTCATATCAAAATAATTTGGGATTTTGTTCAAGATGAACTCAGCGTATAGTTTCCTAAGGAAATACTATGGGACTTCATAATTTTTGCATGGTGGGTAATCAAAAACCAAGTACCACCTATCATAAAAAAAGTTCCTAATATGTTGGCGGTGGCATCAATTAATAGGAAACCTCTTCACATTGAGGGTAATATTTTGATTTGTGTGTGGGTCAGTGAATAATGAGAACAAATCACCTTTTGTAATTTTTAAATCCTTTACACCTTGATATGATAATTTATCCACATGATAAGCCCTAACTTCCTACCTCCTATCTTACCATCTAGTTATTTGTTTACTAATTGAATCTACATTTTTTAACACATCTTTCAATAAAGTTTCTAGGGTCATTCTTTCTGTGGTTGAACCATTTGGATCGCTCAACCTCCTAATTAAATCCTCAATTTGGGTTTTGTTGTTCTCAATTTCACTCATTAAATTTTTTTGAGTGTCAGGAGGGTGTTGAGGGATTGGTGGAGGAGGTTGTTGTGGTTGATTTTTTTGTTGAGGGTTTTTAGGGTTTACAGGTTGATTGCATCTCCTACAAATTCAAAAAAATAAATATCAAATACAACCTAAAACTAACAAATTCACAAAAAAAAGAAAATAATCCTTACCTCTCACACCTCTTTGCCTATGTGGCAGCAACTTGGTGATGAAATAGCAACCGCTGATGAAGAAATCCACAAAATAGCTCCTCCTAGAATGCGAGCACAAAATAATGGGGGTTTTGGTTGCAGGAAACAAACAAAACACAGTGACTAATAAAAATGAATTTGGTTTACTTTTTTTGGGTTTTATTAGGTCATAACATGAGTGTGTTATAACACACTCGCGTTATAGGCTTGTGGTGGCTGAGCCTTAGGCTTGACACACCAAGCCATAACACAATTGTGTTATAACGTGCTCACATTAAGAGTTTTCAATTTTGTTTAAAAAAGTGGCCACAAAATTGCTACCCATCTTCATGCACCTAGCCTTAAGCCTAATGGGACGTATACACCACTTCTAGAATATGAGTCTCATGTGGCCCAAAATTAAATTTAATTCAAATTCTTGACAGGATTTTATTCTCCTAGATTTGATGTCATCTTGTAGTGTTGTAATTTTGGGAAATTAGGAATAAAGAAGTATAAATACAAGGTTATTTTACTCATTTTCACCTAAGAATTTAAGATATCATCCTAGCAACTTGATTATTCATGCATTATAGAAAATTGGAGTTCACAAGAGCATATAAGAGTTTACAAGAGAATTCAAGAGTCTTTAAGAGCTAATTATCAAGTGTTTTAGAGCATTATTCAAGCATCAAGCATCATGTAAAAGTCATTATGCATCATTTTTGTTTTTGATATAACATTTGTGATGTAGGGTTTTATGATTCAAGCTAGGATTGAAGTCAAGATCTATCACTTTCAAGAAAGAGTCAAGATCTACATCCATTGGAGCCATTTCATAAATGTTTAGAGCATTATAGCCTCCATTCTTTCCATTGGAACAAATGTCTCCTCAAATTCTATTCCTTGTACTTGTAAGTATTCTTTATAGACAATCCTTTCCTTGTTCCTAGAAACTTCTCCACTCTCGTTCATCTTTTTCTAAAATACCTATTTAGTTTAAATCACCTTCTTGTTTGCTAGTCTTGGGACAATTTCCTAAGTCTAGTTTTTCTCAATCTAAATTAATTCTTCTTTCATAGCCTTGATCCAATATTCATCTTTGGATGCCTTAATCATTGTTTTGAGTTCAATTTTGGAAAGTAAACATAGATTTACTTGTTCTTCTATTATAGTAGCCTTTCTTCTTGTCAATACACCTCTAATTTTTTCACTAATGATCTGATTTTTAGAATGATTCTTCTGCATATACTTAGGAGTCTTAGGGATACTTTTTGGAGCATCTTCCTCTTCAACTTGTACTTATTTTTTCTTTCCTTCATGGTTTTCTTCTTCTCTACAAGAGGAATCATCTAATTCATATGGGTATGTGCAGGATCATTATGGGCCAAAAAGTGGCAATATTATGGGTATGTGGGTAACAACTTTTTTAACCTAAAATTGATGAAATGAAAAGGGTTTTTAAAGGAGATTCCCAGATTTCCACCAATATAAATTATTCTTTACTTTGAATTCAATAAATAATTA
The DNA here is from genome assembly GCA_007258455.2 of Sequoia sempervirens. Taxonomy (NCBI): domain Eukaryota; kingdom Viridiplantae; phylum Streptophyta; class Pinopsida; order Cupressales; family Cupressaceae; genus Sequoia; species Sequoia sempervirens. The sequence goes on from VDFB02000015.1 coordinate 364,574,741, forward strand.
TTAGTCATTTTCTATTTGAATTACGACTAAAGTCCTGATTAAAGGCTGATTGAAAAACATCTATAGCTTTCAAACGATATCACTTTTTTTGAATCCAAAACTTGCGTCACATCTATGATTCACATAATATAGGATTAAAAAATAAAAATTAAATTTCATGAAGTTTTGACGAAGTTAAGGTGGTCATACATATGAGTTTTTATATTTTTTAAAAGTTGTAATAAAAAATTCATAATTAATTATTTACTTGGAAGAAAATTATAAAAAATATGCATCACATCCAAACATGAGTCTTATACTTATATCTAAAATATTATAAAAAATAATTATCATTTTATTGTGGTTAGGGTGATTAGACAGACACCTACTTCTTATTTTTTCCCTAAAATTTAAGTACTATTGCATTGAAATTTTAAATTTTCACCAAATAGATTTAAAAATAAATAAATAAACCTAGTAGTTTAGAAACTAGATTCAATTTGCTACAAATTCTATTCTTACATAGTTTTGAAATAATATAGATAAATTATTCAAAGTTTTATGTCAAGTTGCCTAACTTTGATTTTTCTAATTTTTTTGCCACTTAAGGGCCTATTTTTTCCATGATGATCCTGTACATACCCATATCCTTCTATCAAAACTATGATTTTATGTAAACCTTCATTCATTTTGAAACTTGCACTTTCAATAATCCTTTTTAGCCTCTTGTTGTAGCACCAGTAAGCGTTGCTTCTTGTAGAGTAGTCAAGGAATATTTCCTCATCAAATCTTTCTTCAAACTTTCCCACGATTTATTCATCTCTTTTAATATAACATTTTCTTCCAAATACTTAAAAATATTTTACAGTCAAATTTCTTCCATACCATAACTCATATGGAGTATTTGAAATTTTTATCCTTGCATGCACTCTATTAAGTATGTAAACTAGAGTATGAATTGCTTCTCTCTAATAGACATCTGGTAGATTTTATTCTCTCATCACTATCCTTGCTACTTCTTGAATAGTCTTATTCTTCCTTTCCACTACTCCATTCTATTGAGGAGTCCTAGGAGATTAAAAATGCCTCTTTATTACATGATGATCTTCAAAAAAATTGTTAAAATCATTGGAGGTGAACTCTCCACATCTCTCAGATCTTAAACATTTTATTTTCATATCCATTTCATTCTCAATCATAGCTTTAAATTCCTTAAACTTATCTAGAGCTTCTAGTTTTTCTTTGAGAAAAGTTACCCAAGTCATTCTAGAGTAATCATTAATTAGTAACATGAAATATTTATCACCTTGAAATATTTTTGTTCTTGTAGGTCCACATAGGTCTATATCCACCAATTTTAGAGGTCCTATTGTAGAGTATTCTTTAATTTTGAACCTCTTTCTAGTTTGCTTCCTAACCTCACATTCCTTGCAAATTGCATTGATAGACTTTATAATTCTTGGTAGATCACTCACAACTGAGTAGAGTTGATCCTCACTAAGCTATCAAAATTGATGTGAGACATTCTTTTATTAAATAGACAACTTTCATTGATTTGATCCATAATGCACTTACCATTATCACCATTGAGCTAATAAATATTTCCATATATCACTGTTCATGTAGCAACTAGAGTTCCAAAGCCTTTTCTAATCTCACAACTATTATCCTAAAACAAAAAATTATATCCTTTTCTACACATTTTTCCTACACTTAGAAGATTATGTTGGAGGCCCTTGACATAAAGAACATCATCTATTTATGCTTTCCATCAAAACTAATTAAATATTTTCCAAATATCTTAGTAGATGTACCATCACCATACTTAACAATACCATGTTCAAACTTATCAAGTTTAAAAACCTTACTCTTATCACCTGTCATATGGTTTGAGTATCCACTATCAATAATCCAGTAGATTTTTTCCTCTCTTACATGAAAAGAAGTTACCATTGTCCCTCTGATATTATGACCTGCTTCTAAAGAAATTCACTTCATACATCTCTTAGAGTTAGTAGAATTAGTTCCAACATTCAGAACCATGAACAAGCATTCATCATTTTCATCATCTAGGTAATCAAATTAATCATTAGATATGTTGGAATATTCTTTAACATAATCACTTTCCTTGATAGATTTACCTTTATTATCCTTGTATTTGTTATTTAAAATTTTGGATGGACATCTTGAAACACAATGACCTATCTTTCCATAATTGAAACATTTGAAAGGAAACTTACCTTTGTATTTTCCAGTGCCCTTTCTCAATCTCCTCACATAATTTTCTTCTATCTCATCAAAATCATTCGGATCTAATTCCTCATTCTTCTCTTCTTTGCCAAGTTTAAAAGTAGTCTCTTTTCTTGAATCACTTGGAAGAAACTTTCTCAATTCAAAAGTAGTTAAAACACCAAAAAAATCAATAATAATCTAAATTTTTAGCTTCCTTAATAGCATAAATTTATGACTAAGATTTAGGAAGAGTTCTTAGTACCTTCTTTACAACCTCATCTTCTTCTAGTTTTCCACCAAGGCCTCTAATGGAGTTGAAAACTTCATTCACTCTATGCATGTAGCTTGTAATATCTTCATCCTCTGACATCTTTAGGGTTTCAAAAATTGTCTTTAGATTTTGCATATTTTCTTTCTTCACCTTATCATCTCCTTTATAGATACTTTCTATCTTTTTCTAGATCTCTCTAGTTGATTTGTAGCTCATAACTTTGACAAGTTCAAAATTGGAAAGACCATTCAAAAGAGCATATATTGTTTTTCCATTGTTCTCATAAGCCTTGATATCATCACTAGTTTTCAGACCATTAGTAGGCATAGTATATCCATCTTCAACTGACTTCTAAAATCCAAACCCTAGGGAGACAAGGAAACATTCCATGATAGTCTTCTAAAATACATAATCTGATCCATCAAATAAAGGAGCCTCTTTCTTTTGTTCCATCTGAATCTACCTCAAGTGGTTAAAACTTATTCGAAGGAACCTTGCTCTGATAGCAATTGTTGAATGCATAAGACAACTAAGAGGGGGGTGAATCAGTTGTACATTAAAACATCAAAACCAATATTATCATTTAGATCCTTATTAGTCCTTAAACCCTTAATCAAATTTAGCATGAAAGTAAATAAATGAAATAACACATCAAACACCATGCACAACAAAACACCAAATTTATAGGAAAATTTTAGAAGGGAAAAACCACAATGGGGATTAGCTCACAATATAAAGTAATTGCAACACATAATATAATAAGTTCACTATCAGAGGGCACACTGCCCAAAAGAAAGAATGGTGCACTACTAAGGACTCACTACTGGATGAGGAAGTAGAAATATGACTTTTACAAAGAGGAATCTATCTTAGAGTAATAGGAAAATTCACTAGTGTAACTCTACACCATTTGCAACATTCATACACTAAATGTAGACACCTTCTACTTACTGCTTTAGGTATTCATAAGCATTAATCTCACACTCAAATCTCTACATCTGATTAAACTAATATCTCAACACATTTTTGCACACCACACACACTTCAACAATTCACCTTGTCTTTATACCATCCACAACCTTGAAAACATTCTCCAAGGTCATCTATACACTTCAAACCATTCAAGAACATGCTTCAAAAAATCCAAAGATGACTCACTGACCACACACAACACATAACAAGAATTTGGAATAATCTATCAACACCCTGCAATCCAACAATAATTTCATAACTTCATATACTTGAAGAATATAATCATTATGTACACCTAGTTAACCTTCCACACACTACAACTTATGATCCAACATTGTGGAGCACAAAAAATCAAACAAAACTTATAAAAGATAGATATAGACATTGTTGATAGAAATCTATATCTGGAAGACAAAAAACCATAATGTAGAGAAATGTGAAGTGACTCTATTTCTCCTAGACAACACTGCTTCATAGTTCACACACTGGTGAACACAACTTCTACCAAATGATCTAGAATAGGAAACTTTGGATATAACACCTATGAACACCTCTAATCAACATATCCAAACCACACAAGCATAGCTTCAATATATAATAGATACGAAGCAAAAATTGGAACACTACTCTATCACATTGAACTGTCTTTTATTCAAATTTTATCAAAAGTACTTGGAAACCAAGCACCAAAAACACCAACTCAACATCCAAAACACCTTATCAAAATCAATATAAGGTTGATATCCACAAACAATTATTCATCATTGCTACATTAGAGGCTGACACCAGTGACAATACTAATGACAACATAATATAACCAACACAATTATTTCCTCAAAGGTTGACATCAATGCAAAAACACAGTTGAGATCAATGACAACAAAATTTTCTAACAATTTGGTTCTTCTAATAATTGGAATTCATCGGGTTTCTCTATGTAGACTTCTTCCAAATCTTCAATTAGGAAGGCTAACTTGATGTCCATTTGATAAACCTTAAAGTCCTTGTAGGTAGAAAAAGAAAGAAATATTCTAATAACCTCCATTCTTGCTATTAGAGAAAATTCTCCTCAAAATCAATGCCTTCTACTTGTGAATAGAATTTACAAACTAGTCTTTCCTTTTTTCTAATAACTTCACCATCTTTATTCAACTTATTCCTAAATACCCACTTTGTTCCTATCACATTCTTGTGTGCAAGCCTTGGAACTAATTTCCAAGACTGATTCTTCTCAATCTAATTCAACTCTTCTTCCATTACTTGCAACCATCCTTCATCCTTATTGTCATCAACAATTTTTTTTGGTTCTACCTTTGATAGTAGATAAAATTTTATTTGTTCACTTTCCTTAGAAAGCCTTCTCCTAGTCAACACTCTTTTATTCTTGTCACCAATGATCTAATATTCTAAATGATTTCTTTGAACATACTTTGCAGGAGTCTTGCTAAGATTTTTTGGTGTTTCTTCTTTCTCTTCGACTTCTTCTTGATCTTCTTCTTCTTCTTCTGAATAGGGAGTTGTATCAAATCCATAGTCCTCAATTTCATTCACATTCTAATGTAGATCTCCATCAACCTTCACATTAGTACTTTCAACTATTCTTCTCAATATTTTATTGTAGCATCTGTATGCTTTTCTCTAAGAAGAATATCCCATAAATATACCTTCATCATTCCTTGAATCAAACTTTCCTAAAAACATTCATCTTTCCTAATATAACATTTACTTCCAAAAACTCTAATATACTTGATAGTTCCATGCCTTCGATACCATAGCTCATAAGGAGTCTTAGTGTTTTTTAGCCTCAACAATCCTATGTTCTAAACATATATTGTAGTATGAACTTCTCTCCAATATGCATCAAGAAAATTTACTTTCATCAACATGGTCCTTTTCATAGACTGGGTATGTGCAGGATCATTATGGGCCAAAAAGTGGCAATATGATGGGTATGTGGCTGATGACCTTTTACCCAAAATTGAAGAAATGAAAAGGGTTTTTAAAGGATATTCTCATATTTCCACCAATATAAATTATTCCTTACTTTGAATTTAATAAGTAATTATTATTCATTTTCTATTTGAATTCAGTAAAGTCTAATTGATAGGTGATTGAAAAAAATCTATAGCTTTCAAATGGTATCACATTTTTTGAATCCAAAACATGCATCACATTCTATGCTTCACATACTATAGGATTAAAAATAAAATTGAATTTCATAAAGTTTTGACCAAGTTAAGATGGTGGAGACATCACAGTTTTAAATTTTTTAAAATTTGTAATAAAAATCATAATTAATTATTTAATTGGAAAAAAATTACAAAAAAAATGCATCACATTGGGACATGAGTCCACTACTTATATCTAAATTTTTATAAAAAATATTTATTATCATTTTATTGTGGTTAGGGTAGCCAGACAGACACCTACTTATTTTTTCCCTAAAATTTAAGTACTACTGCATTGAAATTTCAAATTTTCCCCAAATAGTTTTTTTTTTAAACAAACCTAGTAGTTTAAAAACCACATTCAATTTGCTATAGATTCTATTCTTACATATTTTTGAAATAATATAGATAACTTATTCAAATTTTTATGTCAAGTTGCCTAACTCTGATTTTTCTGAATTTTTTGTCACTTAAGGGCCTATTTTTTCCATGATGATCCTGCACATACCTATCTCTTGAATAGTCCTATTTTCCCTTTCCACAACCCATTCTATTGTGGAGTTCTAGCATCAAATAAATGACTCTTTATTTCATGTTTCTCACAAAATTTAGTGAACTCATTTGAAGTGAACTCACCTCCTCTATCAAACCTTGTACATTTGATCTAAGCTAAATTCATTTCATTCTCTATCATTGATTTAAAAATATTGAATCTACTAAAAGCATCAGATTTATCTTTCAATAATGTAACCTATGTCATCCTAGATAAATCATTGATAAAAAGAATGAAATACCTTTCTCCTTTCAAAATTTTTGTTCTTGTAGGTTTGCACAAATCAGTATGTACCAACTCCAAAGGTATACATGAATAATATTCTTTAGAATTGAAACTTATCCTTGTTTTCTTACCAAGCTAACATTCCTTGTACACTACACTTGTAGGCTTGATTGTCTTAGTCATATCTCTTACTACACGCATTGAACTAATTTTGATAAGATTGTTAAAGTAAATGTGTCCCACTCTTATGTGTCATAGTCAACATTCACTTAATTTTCCTTAAAGATAAGTTTTTCCACTGATATCTCTTAGACTGTATATATCACCACTTGAACTAGATCTTTCAACAACCAATTATCCATACTTTTCCTTTTGATTTCACATCCACTTTTATTGAATAAAAGATTGTAACAATTTCTGCACATTTGACTCACATTAAGAAGATTATGTTAGAGAGATTTTACATAAAGGACATCATCTATTTTTATCTTTTCATCAATACTTATTGAACCTTTTCCACAAATATCCACTAAAGTATCATCTCCAAGATTGACTATGTGACCATGCCACTTCACAAGTTTGATAAAATTTCTCTTATCTCTTGTCATATGGTTAGAACAACCACTATCAATCACCCATGAATTTTCATCATTTACACAAAAATAAATACACACCATACTTGGATTTTTAGCTCTATCTTCAATCTTCTTAGCAACCAAGAACAATACCTCATCTTAATTATCCAGATAGCTAGTGTCATCATCTTGTGCAGAGTAGTACTCTTCATTGGAACATAAACTCTTCTTAACCTTATCTATTCTAGGCTCTTTAATTCTCTTATCAAAATATTTCAAAGGAAATTTTAAAGAAAAATGACCAACCTCTAAACATTTGAAACATTTGAAAGGTAGCTTACATTTTGTACTTTTCGGTACCACTTTTCAATTTCCTTACAAAATTATATTTTTCCTCATTAGTGTCACTATCTGAATCAAATTCTACATATGTTTCTTTCTTACTTGCTTTGAATGATGCTTCCTCCTTTGGAACTTCTTTTTCAAACTCTCTCATTTCAAATGCAATAATGGAAACATATAATTGGTATATTTAAAGCTTATCTGTATCTCTAGCTTCCTCAATTGAAGATCTACTTAAGAACTATGAGATTTAGGAAGAGATCTCAATACCCTTTTGACAACCATAGACTCTTCAGGATCTTCACCAAGACCTCTAATTGCATTGAACACTTCATCAACCTAGAGCACATAACCTACAATATATTCATCCTCTAACATCTTCAAGTTCTCCAAATTTCCTTTGAAGATTTGCAACATGGCTTACTTTGATTTGACATCTCCTTCATAGATGCCAACTAGCTTATCCCAAAATTCCTTTTCTAACTTGCAGTGCATTACCTTTACTACATCATAATTTGATAGCCCACTCAAGATAACATTATCCTTTCCATTATTATCATAGGCCTTGATCTTAGACATAATAGTTGGAGTAGCAATAACAACATAACTATCTTTGATAGATTACCAAACACCAAACCCTAAAGAGGTAAGATAAGTTTCCATTCGGTATCTCCAAAAAGTGAATTTTGTTCCATCAAACCTAGGCACCTTGTGAGATCCTTCTTGTGCCTTATTAGATCTTCCTCAAGCTGATGGAATTCTTCTAAGTAACCTATCTCAGATTGAAATTATTGAACATACACCAAAATATAGAGAGGAGGTGAATTAGTATTCAATCAAATATCAAACCCTTTAGAGAAAATTGTGCTTCACATATTGACCTATGTTTTTCATTGTTGGTCATTGATGTCAACATTCAATTTGATTCATAAATGAAGATTTGAAAGAAAAAATGTCAAATCAAATGAATATTTGAGTTAGATCTCACAAGAATCAGATGTTTATAGATTCAATATACTTCCTTGAATTGAAGAAGAAGAAGAGAAGGAACAAGAATCAGATAAGGTTCCTAAGACTCCAAAAAAGAATGTTTAAAAAAACCATAATGTAGATCAAGTCATTGAAGATAATAATGAGTGTGTGCAAACCAAGAGAAGGCTTGCAAAATAAAGTGAACAAGTGAATTTGTGTTTATTGTAAAAGGTAGAGCCAAAGAACTTTGTTGATGCTAGAAAACATGAAGGATGGATGAAGGCAATTGAAGAAGAATTGAATCAGATAGAGAAGAATCAGACATGGGAGTTGGTTCCCATACTGGCTAATAAGAATGCTATAGGATCAAAGTGGGTGTTCTTGAACAAGCTAAATGAAGATGGTGAAGTTGTGAGGAGAAAAGATAGATTGGAATGTGAGGGTTATTCACAAGTTGAAGTCATTAATTTTGAGGAGAATATTGCTCTAGTAGGTAGGATGGAGGCAATCAGGATGTTTCTTGCCTTTGTTTCTCACAAGAATTTCAAAGTCTATTTGATGGATGTCAGGTCAACCTTCTTGAATGGTGATTTAGAGGAAAAGGTCAACATTGAATAACCAGATGGTTTCCTCTTATTAGAAGGTCCAAAAATGGTGTGAAAAATAAAGAAAGCTTCGTATGGACTCAATCAATCTCTTAGAGCTCGATATGCTTGGTGGGATAAATACTTACTTTAGCAAGGTTTCAAGAAAGGTACTATAGTTAGTAATATTTATACTAAGGTAGACGAAGAAAATATTTTTATAGTTGTTGTATATGTTGATGACATCATCTTTGGTGGAGATGATAATATGTGTAAGATATTTACAAAAGAGATGCAAAAAGAGTTTGAGTTTATGAATGGTGAGTTGTATTTCTTCCTTGGGATTTAAATTGTTCAACTAGATGATGGTATCTTTGCTTCTCAAGTTAAGTATGTTAGAGAGAAATTGAAGAAGTTTGGAATGAAGGATCCAAAACTAGTAAGTGCCCCTATGGTTGCTGGTCACAAATTGAGAATGACTAATGAGTCATCTAAGGTTGATCAGACTCTTTATAGGTCTATGATTAGAGGTTTATTATACTTGACTAATTCTAGACTTAATATTATGCATGTAGTATGTTTGGTTGCCAGATATCAAGCTAATCCTAAGAAAAATCATATGAAGGAAGTAAAAAAAATTCAAATATTTGAATGGAAATATGGATTATGGTCTTTGGTGTAAGAAGGATGATACATTATATTTGAGTGCTTATACTGATGCTAATTGGGTAGGATGTGCAGATGACCAGAGAAGCACTAGTGGAAGTTCATTTTTCTTAGGAGATAGATTGGCCTCTTGGTTTAGTTAAAAAAAGGACTCAGTGTCCTTACCCATAACTAAAGCTAAGTATATTGGCACCGAGGTGTTTTGAATGAGGCATAATTTGAAGGATATAAAGGTAGTGTATGATGAACCCATTCTAATATTATGTGATAATACCAATCCAATATGCATGTCAAAGAATCCAGTGATGCATTCAAGTACCAAACATATTTCTAGTGGATATCACTTTTTGAGAGAGAAGGTTCTAGAGAAAGAAGTCAGATTGGAGTATGTTCCTACTAAGGATCAAATTATAAACATATTCACTAACCCAATTTCAAAGGATAATTTTGAGCATCTCCAAAATATGTTAGGGGTTATTGCCCCTCATTCTAATTAGATGCATAAATGATGCATCTATTTAGGGGGAGAAATTCATTTAATATCCTTTTCTCCTAGATTGATGTGAACTACCTCTCAGGGGGAGTAGGTAGTTGGTTGGTTGTTTCTATTACGGGGCATGTATAATTTTCTAAATGATAAGTGTAGGTGTTGAGAATGTGTTGATAATTTAAATAAATACCTTGGCCTTTTTTCCTTGATGTCAAAGGGGGAGAATGTGCAAGTGTGTGTTGTTAGAAACCAAGATCAGACATGCAAACCAGAAAAGCCTTCCACAAAAAAGAAAAATAGAAAAAAGAAAGATATTTGCATGAATATGTACAAATAATATTATTCAGGAATTCTCTAATTACATGAGATGATTTTCTTTATAAAATAAATGTATGCATAACCCTAAAGGAAACCCTAAAAGGAAACCCTAGTGTGCACACTTAATAATTAATTATTAATGTTCCTAAGTTTAGCTTAAGCAAACCTAAAGTAATAAGTGACTTATTTAATTAACCAATATGATTAAATTAATTAAGTGATATGACTTATTACTCTAACATGTGTTGCCATCAATACCAAAGGGAGAGATTGTTGCACATATGTTACCTATGTTTGTCTTTGACATCAATACCCAGTTTAATGTTGTTTTCAAACACTCAGTTTGGTCTTACATTGATGATTATATTTATATGTTAATGGTATACTATGATGGGGTTGTAATAGTGATGTTGTTGATGTTCATGGTTGGATTTCATTCCTTCTTTGATGTCAATTAAAGTAGTAATGAGTATGTTTTTTTTCATCAGAGATGATATCATGATGATATATTAATATAAGGATTAGACGCATTAAGATGATGATTAGAAGTAATGTTGAAGTTGAAGAGATGTTACTAATGGTCTCTAGTCTGTTGTATGCTATCTCATGTTGTTCCTGAGGAAGTATGTGTTGTTATAAGGAATTTTAGTCTCCAAATGTTGGTGAAGGATTTTGTTACACAAAGTTGCTTTGAAGATTGTTTGGGAGAATGCTTTACATTCCTCTGTCTTTTTAGATATGGTCTTATAGTTTGGGATTCAATGTTTATGCTATTTAGATGTTGAAATCCTATCTTTTCAAGTCATCTATGTTTCCAAGGAGGTCTCTAGTAATTGTCATGGGTTGGCAGTTTGGTTGCTTGTTAGGACTGGTCTAATAAATGCTTTACATTTCTTCACTTTTCTATTTCTATTCCTGTGGCTTGGTGGATGTGCTTATTATGTTTTTCCAATTCCTTAATTCAACTTTCATGTGTTGAAGTATATTGCAAGCTGGTTTTTTAATGTTCTATCTCATGGTTGTGTCTTCTAGACTTCTCAAATGAAGTGTTTTGTTTCTATTTGGTTTGTGGTTTTTTTTTATGGTATGACAGTGTGAAAGAAGTATATTGAAGTGGTGTTGGATGTTCATGGAACATCCTTCTATGGTATTCACATCAATGGTCGATATTTTTGGTGCTACATATTATTTTGAGTTGGTCTTCTAGGTAATGCATGAAAGTCTAGATGATAGGGCTTGTTCTCTTTTTTATGCCATGTGCTTGGGGGTCTATAGTAGCAATTAAGGTTGTGTTAAGTTTGGGTCCTTCTATATTGTTGAGAACCACATTGATTAAATTCAGTTTGAATTGTGGTTTTGGGAAGACTAGTAATGTGCTACACATTTCCTTGTTTTTGAATTGAGATGTTGTGCACCGGCAAGTGTAATGTTTGGGATTACATGTAATAATATGTTTTGGTCATCTCTATCTATTGGATTGGACCAACTTCATTGTAATCATGTTATGTGGTTGACACATTGGAATCATTGTTTATCTCTTGTTTTTCCCAACCTAGTTTGGTGTTTTAAGATCATGTGGAGGATATAAATGTAATAAAAAATTAGTTGCAAGTTAAGCGAGGGAGTGGTGGTGTGAGTATGGAATGATGTAGTAATATGTGGAAAAGAAAAGTTAGATGTGCTTTAATAACTCAGTTAATAGAGTGTACTATTGAAATATGTTCTAATTCTAAAACTTCATATATCTTGCTATCAAATAATGAGTCTCTTCAAGAGGTCCTTGTATCTTTCCCTAAGTTTTTGCACCTTAGCCTACAAGTCCTTTAGGGACTAGTGTGCTTTCTTAGACAATAGCCCTTAAAAAATTATTTTTTTTGTAAGTAGTGAGCTTCATATATTGTGAGATTTCTCACCATGGTTTTTCCCTTGGGATTTCCATGTATATTTGATGATACCTTGTACATGCATGCTAATTTATTTACCTTTAATTTCTACTAATTTTATTAAGTGTTGTTGGTCTAGTTAAAGGTTGTTGATCTTGTTAAAATTTTGAACTTACATTGTGCTGAAAGGTTGAAGTTTTTGAATATATTGATTCACCTCCTCTTAGTGTTTGGGTGTTTTCAACAATTGGTATTAGATCCAAGTTCCTTTGAAGAATCTTAACCACTTGACTAAATATCTAAGATGACACATGATAGATCTTGCAAGGAACCTAGGTTTTATGGAAAAAATTACACCTTTTGGAAAGAGTGGAAGGCCATATAAAATCTTTATGGTTTGGTGTTTGGAAATCTATCAAGGATGGTTACACTGATCGTACTATTGCTCCAATAAATCCAACTGAGATTAGATTGTATGAGAAAAATGCCAAGGAAAATAATTCTATCATGAATGGGTTAGTTGATTCATATCTTTTGAAGGTGATGAATTATAGTTATGCTAAAGATGTCTAGGAAAAGGTTAGCAACATTTATGAAGGAGATAGTAAAGTGAAGCAAGTCAAGATGCAAAAATTTAAGAGAAAACTTGAAATCTTGAGGATGACAGAGGATAAAGATATTGCTAGTTACATTATCCAAGTGGATAAAGTGATTACTAGCATCAGAGGTCTTGATGGAGAAGTGAAATAAGATGAGATTGTGAAGAAGGTTATGATCTCTCTAATATTGATGATTCTAAGGACTTGGATAAGTATTCAATAGATCAATTTTTTGGTGCTTTGAAATAAGAGAATTTGACAAAGATACTCCAAAAAAGGAAGAAACATTCAAATTCAGTAAAAAGGTAGAAGATGAAACAACAAATCAAAATGTTTCCTTTGATGAGGTAGAAGTAAAATTTGTAAGAAGATTGAAGAAATGAACTAGTAAATACAAAGGTAAGAGTGCTTCAATTATGGGAGAATTGTTAATTTTTCCTCTCAATGTCCTTTAAGAGAATCAAATGATAGAAACAAAAGAGAGAAGTTCAAAAGGAGTCTATATTCCAAGGAGAGAAGTTGTTCCTCAGAAGATGAGGATAATTATGCTAAATAATGAAACACTTTTTTATGGTCTTGAAAGTTGGTGACAAAAAGAGTGATATTCAAAAATGTAAGAAGTTTGGTACCTTGCAAGATGACAAATATAATGAAAAATCAATGGTCGTGTGGACTACCTTTCATGTAAAGGAAGAAGCAAATGATTGGGCAATTAACAATGGTTTCTCTAACCACATAACTTGTGACAAGGGAAGGTTCATCAACCTTAAGAAGTGGAATGGTGGGTATTTCAAGTTTGATGGTGATGAGCAAGCACACATGTGTGGAAAGGGTGTTATACAATTGATTTAAAGAAGAAGACTAAGGATGTCCTCTATTTCAAAGGGCTGAAGCATAATCTCCTCAATATCTGTCAAATGTGTAACAAAGGATACAACCCTAAATTTCATGCCAAAGGTTGTGAGATCAAGAAGGAAAGGACTAGAAGATTAGTTGTAGAGGGTAGTAGGAAAAATGGAAATGTCTATCATCTAAATGAGGAAAATGGAAGAATCTATTTATTGGCTCAATCCAATGAGTGTTTGTTGTGGCAAAGCTGGATGGGACACATCAAATTTGACAATATGGTGAAGATCAACTCTACTCATGCAATAAGAGATATGCCTAAGATAACCAAGACTCCAAACACATTATGCAAGGAGTTTCAAATGGGAAAGAAAACAAACAAAAGTTTAAAGAGAAAGGAGTGTTCTTTGAGAATGCCATTAGAGTTTATTTAGACTAACCTATGTGGACCTACAAGAACTAAGTGTCAATGAGGTGAAAGGTATTTTATTTTTCTTATTGATGATTACTCTAGAATGAATTGGGTTACATTTTTAAGAGAAAAATCAAAAGCTTTTGATAAGTTTAAAATATTCAAAGAAAAAGTTAAGAATGAAATGAATGGTAAGATCAAATGCTTAATATTTGATAGCGGAGCTTAACTTACTTCTATTGGTGTGAATAAATGTATTGTACCTAGTTAATTCACTCCCATGGGACTTAGGGGACATATTCATGCATTTTAAGTTTACTTTGGTCCTAAGATTCTTTCTAGAAGACTTAGTTGTCATTTCTATATCTTATCTTTTTGACTTTTATGTCAAATTAGCTGTCTCATGTCATAGGATTAAGAAACTTGTTATGATCTTGTCTAATCCTATGTATCATCTTGGATATTTAATAAATAGGTTCTCATTTGTAAATCCACTGTTAGATAATCAATTTCATTGTAATATTAAGCATTGCATATTGATCTCTTTGTGCTTTCCATTTGTGAATTTCTATCCATAACTATCTAACAAGAGACAAAGAAACAAGGTTAGTCATGTTAGAAATCCAAAAAAGCATTCCCTATGGGATTCTCAATCAATCTAAGACAAGAAAACATGAAATAACATAAGATAAAAGTATGTAAACTTATCTAAATTGATAAAACCTTCATCCCATAGGGGGATTGGTATAACTTTGATGTGGAAAGTGGTTCTTTCTCAATCCCTTTGATAAGATCCAATGATGTAGATGATTCCAAGTGTGAGAATGATGCCAAATAATGATGAAAACAAGCTAAAATAACATGAGAAGAGTGAGTGCTATGAGTAAAAATTCCTATAGTGATAATGCTTCAAGTTGTGGATCCATTTCAAGTAGAAGAGGCTTCTACTTATAGGAGTGAAGGGTTGAAGAATGGGTGAATTGGTGAATTTGTGATTAAAATGGGAGCCAATAGGAATGTGACACTTGTCACAATGCTAATGGATGGAGGTGGGGCACATTTTGGGGAATGTGCAAAGTTAAGAGGATGTAAGGGAATTGAATGAATATGGTTGAGGGTTTAAGAGAATGTTGTTGAGAATGTAAGAGAAGTTAATGCCCTTGTAAGAGATAAGATGGTATGTAAGAGGGATTGAATTCATTTGTAAGAGGCTTTTAAAGCCATTTGGAGAGAAATTGAATGAAGGGGTGGTTGGGAGGAATATACAATTGTGAGGAAAATTAGCTATTTTTTTAATTAAAAGAAATGATCTTCATGTGCAATTTGATTAGTTGACCATGGGTTGATTTAATTTTGGTGAAGTTAAAAGCTAGAGAAATGAGTAATGAGGTTTAAGGAGTGATTAAAGTTAATTAGTTCAAAATTAATAAACTTGAGTGGGTTAGGGGATTTATGACATTTGAAGTTAAATAATTTAATTTATTTAATCAAATGAGAGGACTTTAGGGGGATTTAATTAAATGATTTGATTTAATTAAATAGGATGAACATTAGTCAGAAGAAGGTGAATAAATCTCATAAATTTAATTATTTGATTAATAGTAGAAGCTGATGAATTTAACTAAATAATAAAGAATATTTAATTAACTAGCTAGTACGTAAATGATTTAGGAGGAAGTCATATTATTTAATTAGAATCACATGCATAATATCTATTAGGACTATTTAAGTGTCTACATTTTTCCCCTTTCAAGCGAGGTACCTATTCTGTTGGTTCAAACAATAACACTACCGATATAAAAATTTAAGTCTATTTTTCTCGAATGCCCCACTGCTACCCTAGTGGAAGGAATTACACTACCACACTGCCCCCTCGAGAGATTGGGTGAAAATTTCAAATTTTGGGTCAAGCTCACAAAAAATATTCAACAATGTTTTCTACTTAGAAAATAGTCTATGAGATGCAAATATGAGTGCAAAAGGGTGAAGATTGGTTAAAATAGGCTTCGTTGCTCAAAAAATGGATGAATAGTTTCAAAAACCCTAATTGGTACCCTCAAAAACCCAAATTTTTTAGCTTAAATAGGAGGGTTTGGGTCACCTTTCATTCATTTGTGCATTTTTCTTTCTATATATCCTATGATTTTGTTATGAGGTGTTGATGAAATGGCTGCTCATGAGCTTCCAAGACATCAGATGGAGCTAGTTCATGAGTTTTAGTGGCCTCTAGACGCATGACCCCTAGTACATAACCTAAAACTTTTCTTGTTTTCATGTTTTTGGTGCATTTATTAGGGTCCA
>VDFB02000015.1:364591228-364630814 GCA_007258455.2 Sequoia sempervirens
TTGAATTGGTTGCTCCACCATCATTCATTGATTTTATTCTCATTCTTCTTTCTCTTTGTCTTTGTCTCTCTTTTTCTCTATTTGCTTCAACTTCTTGAGGAGTCAATGTCTTTCTTCTCTTATTACGAAGTTTATCTCCCATAATTATAAAATTCTCAAGCACAAATGAATGTTAATAGTGAAATACTTCAAAATATTCAATCCAAATTGGAAGTTGAATACCTATTATGACAAAATTCTTCCTCTTGTGTTCCTCAAAACAAATAGAAAACTACCACAATTCCACTTTAAAAATTGATTTCTTCATGCTTCCTTTGAAAAATTCAATCCATATTGCAAATTGAAACCTTTTGTTCCTCCAAACAAGCACAAAAATAACACAATTTCACTTCAAAAATGGTGTAGATGATGCTCCCTTTGATAAAATCAACCAAAAATCAAATTGACCACCTGTAAATACAATAACTTATGAAAAATAATTCATTTTTAGTGCTCTCGGCCGTACATATTAAGTTGCAAAGTTGCAGACTTGACAGTAATTTTGCACAGTGTTTTTAAATAAAATAAATGGGATCCCGTTTATAAAACGGGATCCCGCTTATTATAAAATGGGATCCCGATTATAAAATGAGATCCCGTTTATTAATAAGCGGGATCCCGCTCTATAATTAGGATCCCGTTCACCGACATTGAATGTCAGAGCCATTGTAAAGGTAACGGGATCCCGTTTATGAAACAGGATCCCATTCCATTTACAATGGTCAGAATGCTGTTGGATGGGAACGAGATCCCGATTATAGAACGGGATCCCGTTTATTAATAAATGGGATCCCGTTTTATAATCAGGATCCCATTTTTTTAAATTTGAATTTTGTTTTGCATCGTGGGCAGGTTTTTGCCAAGGTTTTTGGTTTGGGAAAAGCATTGGAAGTGCGAACCTAGGCCTTCAACCTGGTTTGACCTGCAAGTTGAAGGCCCTAACAATGTCAAAGAAAAATACTGAGTTTGGACATATGGCTGACGACCTTTTTTTGCAAAATTTTCTGACGAAATTAAAACACATTGTAGATGAAACAATGCAGATTCTAAATATGTAATTTGTTTTGCAATTGAATTATTTTTTCTATTTTTCAATTAATTTCTAATAAAATTGGTCCATAAACTTTAAATATCAGAGTTTTTTACTATTTTAATAACTTTTGATCAGCATAACATTTTGACAAACGGATTGCACGAGAGAAAACTTCAAAAAATTCTTTTCAATTTGAAAAAAAAAATTCAGAAAATGATAAGTTTAGGTCATCTTATGCATGTCATACATGACGATTTTTCAAAATGACAAATCTGCCTAATTAAAAATTAACAAAAAAAAATATTCAATAAAAAATTACAAAAAATATCAAGAGCAAGCTTCAATGAGTCATAAAACTTTTCCCAAAAGGATTTAGAAAAATACGATAATTTAAGTCAAAATATGGATGTCATACACGTGCATGGTATGGTAAAAAAAAAGACTTTTAAACAGTGGTTTTTAGAAATTCCTATTAAAACTCAATTTGTACAATCTGGGTATTGAAATAAATTACATATTTGGAAACTAGACTCCGAGCACTACATTTTATGATTAGTGACTTTTTTAAACATTTCATCTCTAAGTGCTTCAAATTTTAAGGTCAAATGTGTCAAATACTGAAAATCAGGGAAAACACTTCCACTTTTTGGCCAAAAAGTAGACTCAACTTCTTGCACACACCCATGAAATTTTGACCAAGTTAAGGTGATCAGACATACCGGTTTTTATATTTTTAAAAGATGTAATAAAAAATTCATAATTAATTATTTACTTGGAAAAAAATTACAAAAAAATATGCATCACATTCGGACATGAGTCCTCTACTTATATCTAAATCCTTATAAAAAAATATTATCATTTTATTGTGGTTAGGGTGGTCAGACATACACCTACTTATTTCCCTAAAATTTAAAATTACTACTCCATTGAAATTTTAAATTTTCACCAAATAGATTTTTTCTTCTTTTAAAAATAAACCTAGTAGTTTAGAAACTACATTCAATTTTCTACATATTCTATTCTTACATATTTTTGAAATAATATAGATAGCTTGTTGCCTAACTTTGATTTTTTTTCAAATTTTTATGTTAAGTTGCCTAACTCTTTTTAAAAAAAAAAAATTCACCACTTAAGGGTCTGTTTTTTCAATGATCATCCTACGCATACCCTTTCAATTTTAGAAAAAAAATCATAAATACATTTTTCAATCGACCTGCTATTGTGGTATTGGATATTCTAAGTTGTAGATGTTTAAATTATCTAAAGGAAATGCCAATTTCTTGAAGGATTTCATCTATTCAACAATAAATGAGAATATAGATCTACTTAATGTGTGTAATGCATGTCGAAATATTGTGAAAGAGTGTTATAAATACATTGTGGGAGGACCCTCCTAGATTTTTCAAAGCTCAAAGTGTAGGAGGAAAGCTAAATTGTTTTCTCTCGTTCATTGACCCACCCTCTTTAAGGTTGCTAACTATTGGAATTGGAAAATCCATAGGCTTCCCTGAAGATCTAGTTGGTATTTAAAAGAGCCAAAAGATTGGCGACTCTATTGGGGAGAAGTAGAGAAGTATCCATTTGTATAGAATCAAGCATTTGGTGGATCTGAACATCATTTTTTAGATAATTGAGAATTTATTGGGCCTAGAAAAGATTTGTTGTGTTACATCCCGATTTTATAGCTACTATTGTATAGGGCAATTGATTGTAATGTTTGAATTTTGATGATGAATAAAACATGGTTGATCTCATTGATAAATGAATGAGTTTTGTTTAAATGATGATTTCATTTGATTGTTACTTCTAAATGATTAGTCTTGATTAAATGTTGCATACAATTATAGAATAATAGTATTCTAACTTGTGAGATGTTTTTACCTTGTTATGAGCATATGACTGCTGGTGTCATGTCATGATGTGCAGGTACGAAGACTGATCCTTCGGACAGAGGAGAGACATCATTCGGGGAGGAACTTGGTCGGGTAAACAGTAACGAATACCAAATTGAGCATACACACACATTCTATAGATTGAGTAAGCCAAGTCTGTTTGTCGAGATAACAGTAAGTCATCCATAGGCTTGTTTATTGACCATAAGGATTCTGAGTTTACTTCTTTGTTCTTGAGAGATGATTGTTTATCAGACTTACAGTATTATGTTCATAACGTGAATGGGTCTAAGCGAATAGGTTAAGTGGGTGTGTGTATATACATGTATATAGTATCTTAGATATATGCAGTATATATGTGTATATACATATATACACACTATCTGTTATCTATGGATAAATAATATTACTATAATATTTGCCTTGAATTTATATATATATATATATATATATATATGAAAAGTACTTGGACCAACGGCAAAATATATATATTTATATTTGTTAAAATAAATATAGTTATATATAAGTAATTATATATTAAAGATTATATATAATATTATTATAGTTATATTAAAATATATAAGTATATTAAATACTTGGGTATTTAAATATTTATATGTTTAATATTTAAAAGAACTATAATAATATTTATATAATAAAATATATATATAATGAAATTATATTTAAACTTCTAAATTTATGGAAATTAACTTATTACTTAAATAATATTGTAAAATCTCTTAAGTGAAAATTAAAGATCATATTTTACTAGGAGTAAATAAATATTTAAATAAGTCAAATGATGAAACATTTCGATTTTAACAATAGAGAATAATAACTTAAACATAGAAATCGAATTCTTTTGCTGGAGAGAACAAATTAAAGAGAAGTCGAATTATTTTGAAATGAACATTTGAAAAGGAAGTTAAAACGTAATATTTTGTAAATCTCATGAAAATTGCCAGAAGGAAATCGTGCACATCATGAAAATCGCATGAAAAAGCCACGCACAGGATGAAAAATGCGCCAGAAATGCACGGGCAGGGAAAAGATCAATGTAAAATTGCCGCAACTGTTCTTTAGGTGAGTAAAATGGCGACGTGGTGAGTTGCTGTATTGACATTTCATCTGGAACGGATCTTTTGCCTCAATAAAACCCTAAAAAAACAAAAAACACCATGAGTTGTCAAAAATCTGCCATGTGAATTGAATTATTCTTCATCTGCTGGCTCTAAAGAGGTCGAATCACCTTCATGTTTGATGACTTAGGTTTAAATAATCCGCCAAGTGACGTTTGACCAAGTATTGAAGTTTGGGTGTCATTTTGCATGCCTGAAATTGTGGAAAAACTGTTGCCATTCGGGAGTATAAATATACACGCCTTCCATTCATTGTGGGCACGCATTGAGCAATCCAAGTTAAGCTTTTTAGAGTGAGAATTCCTTTAATTCCTGAAGAGCATTTTTAAATTTCTGAGAGCAAACTTCGTCATTGGCTGGAAGTCATTTTCTGACCATTAACATCACAATTTCTGAGCTCACAGTGAAAAGTTGTGTTTACCTTCAGCTACATATATTTAGTAAAAATTCATTTTGAAAAGGAATTAGAGTCTATTCTGAGAATTGTTGGAGGCCTGAAGTGCTGCAAACGTAATCAAGTTCATCCTCTAAAAAGAAAGATATAAACCAGGCATGCTGTTTCTTCTTTCATGATCTTGAATGTATTTCTTGTTATAAATCTAAAAGTATGTTTACTGAATGGGCATAGTTAGGGAAATTGCATTGAGTTCAATATTTTTAGTTAAGATAAACCAAGAAGTAGATCTCTTTTGCACCATGTAAGTAAACTACTTTAAGGTATGGTTATACAAGTTTACGGAAGCGTATACCTATTTGCATTAGTGTGTGTTTTGCATATAAGGAGTATATATGGATTCAATGATTAGGGGGAAATTATGAAAAAGAGATTATTTGGATAAAGAGCTTAAGGGATTAGATTGTTTCTCTTGCATTAGAACGAAATAATGGAAAAGATAAAAGAAAAGGTTTTATTTGCATTTTAAATGGTTTTTGCATGTTGTGATCTCTATATGTGAGAATACGTAGACGTATTATTTATCTACTAGGATCGAAATGATAGCAGAATCAAGTGAAGTCTTTTAGCTTAAGTTATTAGGATAACTGAGACAAGTTAAATACTCCTAGGATAAGAGTTCCTAGTTAGGAGGATTGGTTCAAGACACTTGAATACTGTTTTCATTTCTAGTAGGTTCGTATGATTGTAGGATGTCTGGGATGACAGATTCACCCATTGAAAGACAAACCTATGCGTAGAGTAAGGAAGCCTTAAGTCAAATTGGCCCTGAGTAGTGTTTATGATAGATGACCTTCATTCGAAGTACTAAATGAGAATAC
Source organism: Sequoia sempervirens (assembly GCA_007258455.2). NCBI lineage: Eukaryota > Viridiplantae > Streptophyta > Pinopsida > Cupressales > Cupressaceae > Sequoia > Sequoia sempervirens. The sequence goes on from VDFB02000015.1 coordinate 364,596,607, forward strand.
TTTGGCCAAAGTATTGAAAGGTACAACATTCACCTAGATGTGAGATAGTTGAGACTACACTGTCAGTTCATTGTGATCCGAGTACTAGATCAAGATTGTGAAATAGCAAGGTTCTAGTTGAGTAGGACACAACACTATGCTCAGTTGGTAATCGTTAAAGGATACCCTACCAATCTCTTCTTCGGAGGGAGGTCTGTTCATTGCAAAATGATCATGCGGGGGACCGCATTATAAGTCCGTGGTTGGCGGAAAAGCGCCCGAGTGATGTTTCTCCTCCACAGCGAGTGGCCGATGTACCAAGATTTGAAAGGACGGACTCCTGGACCTTCTTACTTCTATTTGTGCAAAATCTTACGAGTTATGTATGTAACTGTATTACTTTTAACTCTAATTTATATTTGCAATGAAAATGAAATTCATGTGGAAACATATTGTAACTTGTTCATGTTTATCAATAAAGAAAGGAAGAAATTATATGGTATTATCTATGTTAGATGTTACTTTTACATGTTTTTAGTGATAATTGGAAAGTTTTTAATTTACGCAGAATTGGGTCGTAACATGTGGTATCAGAGCTACCAGGTTTTGCACTGAAACCTATGAGCTCATTACGCAACAATGCGTAAACCTTATCAGAAGATAACGGTTGAAAAGTTCTTGTGCTGCAAAGACAAGAGAAAAGAACTTAAAGAAGTGAAAAGGAAAAATGAGATCCTTAGTAACTTATGTAAATCGGAATGAGTTAAGAGAATTCCCTAGAAAAGGAACTCCTAAACCAACAAATGTCACCTAGAATTGCGAAAGTATATGCAAATAGGATAGACAAAAAGGTTAGGATGAATAACCAGATTGTATCTTTATCCAACAAAATAGCTTTATGATTCTAAGGAAAGGATGTGACAACTTTTAATAGTCGTGAACTATAGTTATAAAGAGTCAAAAACTTTTGGATTGGGTATAGAACAACTTTGAGTCTATGAGAATTTGAGAATGAAACAAGAGAGTTAATGTCAGAATTAAGACATCAAAGCGACAACGGAAATTGTCAGATGAGAAACCACTATAACCTAGGAAAAGATAGAGTAAGAGGCTGCACGGAATGTAGCAAGGTAATGTCCGGGATACCAAGAAATGAAGGTTGGATGTCTTCATTGGTAGCACATACATACTCTCTCTAGATTCCAGAGGAAAATGATAGAACATGAAACAGATCAATCTGATTATGTTAGTAGATCTAACATAATGTTCTAAGTGGATATACTCATCAAAGTAATCAACGTTTTTGGAAAACTTGATTTACAGGATTTTGATTTATGAACAAGTAGATGCTTAGAATCCTGAAAAGGTATTTCAGTTTAGCAAACAATTGCATAAACCATAATCATACTTGAAACATTCAGTTGAGCAAATGTGGTAAACCAAAACTTGCATAAAAATCTTGTGAATGTATGTTTATATGTTTTTCAAAAGATAATTAAAAGTATAATTAGGCTAACTTGTATGAAACATTCAGGTCTAAGTGAACTTTTAAATCATGGTGAAAGTGTATGAGAGGACAAGAAATATTCCTGGAACAAGTCGTGAAGAGGAACAAGAACCAACAGGAATAGAAGCAAAGCTGGAACAGATTCTGGCGAGATTGTCCAACCTTGAAAAGGAAAAAGCAGTTGAGATACCTGTCACCAATAATGAAGAGGAAAGTTCTTCGTATGGAGAGGGCATTAATCATAACCGTGAGAGGGAGAAATCTCCAACTCCATCTATTGAGAAGAAGAAGAAACAAGTGTCCACTGAGTTAACAAAGGATATGAAAAAGGTATACCCTCCAAAATTTGATGGAAATGCCGGAGGAGATGAAGCTGAGATATGGTTAGTACAAATGTAAAAGTACTTTGACATAAGAAATTATGACGAAGTTACTAAAGCAGCTTGGGGTGCTTATCAGTTAGCGGGTGAAGCCTCCAACTGGTGGATGAACAAGAAACTGGAATTGGATATAAATTCCTGGAAGCTGACTTGGGAGGAGTTCGTTGAAATCTTCCGTAAGCGGTGGTTGCCACAACTTTATTATGACCAAAAACTTTCTGACTTCCAAGAATTGAGGCAAGGGACCATGACAGTCAACGAGTACTGGGAGAAGTTTACTCGGCTTCTTCGATATGTTCCTATCTATCATAAAGATGAACGATTCCGGATTAGGAAATTCATCTTGGGACTGAACAAAAATATTGGAGGTGAAGTCGATATGCATGGACCGACCACAATGGATCTTGTGTATGAAAAATCCATTAAGCGGGAACAAAAGCTTAAAGCAGACTCCAATCAGTATGAAGGAGAAGAACAAAAGAAGGAAACTGAAGTCTCCGACAAGATTTCCCCCAAGAAGGAATAATTTGCGCAAGATGCAACAAGGAAAAAGGGGAAGAGATCTCGCTTCAATGAGAAGGAATTCAGAAGAGACTGGAAAAGAGACAACTCCAGGTATAATGACACTAGAAAATCCAGTGAAGGTGACAATAAGACTTGGGAAACCATGGAGAAAAGAGGACCAAGAGCAGGATGCTTTATTTGTAGAGGTAATCATTATGCAAATGAATGCCCTAACAAAACTTCTGGTACCCAGCAAGGCAATTCACTACCTACTCAAAAGGCCATGTTTCAGCAGAGGAAGAACACTGCCTTGAGTGATGGACAAGTTGATGTCCAGATTACGCCAATTAAACATTCTTGAAACTTTCAAGAGTGTAGAATAAATGTAGAGTCATGTTTTTATGCTTTTAAATAATACCTTAGTTCATCAGGGACGATGATTCCTAAGGGGGGAAGTATGTTACATCCCGATTTTATAGCTACTATTGTATAGGGCAATTGATTGTAATGTTTGAATTTTGATGATGAATAAAACATGGTTGATCTCATTAATAAATGAATGAGTTCTGTTTAAATGATGATTTCATTTGATTGTTACTTCTAAATGATTAGTCTTGATTAAATGTTGCATACAATTATAGAATAATAGTATTCTAACTTGTGAGATGTTTTTACCTTGTTATGAGCATATGACTGCTGGTGTCATGTCATGATGTGCAGGTACGAAGATTGATCCTCCGGACAGAGGAGAGACATCATTCGGGGAGGAACTTGGTCGGGTAAACAGTAACGAATACCAAATTGAGCATACACACACATTCTATAGATTGAGTAAGCCAAGTCTGTTTGTCGAGATAACAGTAAGTCATCCGTAGGCTTGTTTATTGACCATAAGGATTCTGAGTTTACTTCTTTGTGCTTGAGAGATGATTGTTTGTTTATCATACTTACAGTATTATGTTCATAACGTGAATGGGTCTAAGCGAATAGGTTAAGTGGGTGTGTATATACATGTATATAGTATACTGAGATATATACGAGTATATATGTGTATATATATATATATACACACTATCTGTTATCTATGGATAAATAATATTACTATAATATTTGCCTTCGAATTTATATATATATATACTGAAAAGTACTTGGACCAACTGGCAAAATATATATATTTATATTTGTTAAAAATAAATATAGTTATATATAAGTAATTATATATTAAAGATTATATATAATATTATTATAGTTATATTAAAATATATAAGTATATTAAATACTTGGGTATTTAAATATTTATATGTTTAATATTTAAAAGAACTATAATAATATTTATATAATAAAATATATATATAATGAAATTATATTTAAACTTCTAAATTTATGGAAATTAACTTATTACTTAAATAATATTGTAAAATCTCTTAAGTGAAAATTAAAGATCATATTTTACTAGGAGTAAATAAATATTTAAATAAGTCAAATGATGAAACATTTCGATTTTAACAATAGAGAATAATAACTTAAACATAGAAATCGAATTCTTTTGCTGGAGAGAACAAATTAAAGAGAAGTCGAATTATTTTGAAATGAACATTTGAAAAGGAAGTTAAAACGTAATATTTTGTAAATCTCATGAAAACTGCCTAAAGGAAATCGCGCACATCATGAAAATCGCATGGAAAAGCCACGCACAGGATGAAAAACGTGCCAGAAATGCACGGGCAGGGAAAAGATCAATGTAAAATTGCCGCAACTGTTCTTTAGGCGAGTAAAATGGCGACGTGGTGAGTTGTTGTATTGACGTTTCATCTGGAACGGATCTTTTGCCTCAATAAAACCCTAAAAAAACTGAAAACGCCATGAGTTGTCAAAAATCCGCCATGTGAATTGAATTATTCTTCATCTGCTAGCTCTAAAGAGGTCGAATCACCTTCATGTTTGATGACTTAGGGTTAAATAATCCGCCAAGTGACGTTTGACCAAGTATTGAAGTTTGGGTGTCATTTTGCATGCCTGAAATTGTGGAAAAACTGTTGCCATTCGGGAGTATAAATATACACGCCTTCCATTCATTGTGGGCACGCATTGAGAAATCCAAGTTAAGCTTTTTAGAGTGAGAATTTCTTTAATTCCTAAAGAGCATTTTTAAATTTCTGAGAGCAAACTTCGTCATTGGCTGGAAGTCATTTTCTGACCATTAACATCACAATTTCTGAGCTCACAGTGAAAAGCTGTGTTTACCTTCAGCTACATATCTTTAGTAAAAATTCATTTTGAAAAGGAATTAGAGTCTAGTCTGAGAATTGTTGGAGGCCTGAAGTGCTGCAAACGTAATCAAGTTCATCCTCTAAAAAGAAAGATATAAACCAGGCATGCTGTTTCTTCTTTCATGATCTTGAATGTATTTCTTGTTATAAATCTAAAAGTATGTTTACTGAATGGGCATAGTTAGGGAAATTGCATTGAGTTCAATATTTTTAGTTAATATAAACAAAGAAGTAGATCTCTTTTGCACCATGTAAGTAAACTACTTTAAGGTATGGTTATACAAGTTTACGGAAGCATATACCTATTTGCATTAGTGTGTGTTTTGCATATAAGGAGTATATACAGATTCAATGATTAGGGGGAAATTATGAAAAAGGGATTATTTGGATAAAGAGCTTAAGGGATTAGATTGTTTCTCTTGCATTAGAACGAAATAATGGAAAAGATAAAAGAAAAGGTTTTATTTGCATTTTAAATGGTTTTTGCATGTTGTGATCTCTATATGTGAGAATACGTAGACGTATTATTTATCTACTAGGATCGAAATGATAGCAGAATCAAGTGAAGTCTTTTAGCTTAAGTTATTAGGATAACTGAGACAAGTTAAATACTTCTAGGATAAGAGTTCCTAGTTAGGAGGATTGGTTCAAGACACTTGAATACTGTTTTCATTTCTAGTAGGTTCGTATGATTGTAAGATGTCTGGGATGACGGATTCACCCATTGAAAGACAAACCTATGCGTAGAGTAAGGAAGCCTTAAGTCAAATCGGCCCTGAGTAGTGTTTATGATAGATGACCTTCATTCGAAGTACTGAATGAGAATACTTTGGCCAAAGTAGTGAAAGGTACAACATTCACCTAGATGTGAGATAGTTGAGACTACATTGTCAGTTCATTGTGATCCGAGTACTAGATCGAGATTGTGAAATAGCAAGGTTCTAGTTGAGTAGGACACAACACTATGCTCAGTTGGTAATCGTTAAAGGATACCCTACCAATCTCTTCTTCGAAGGGAGGTCCGTTCATTGCAAAATAATCATGCGGGGGACCGCATTATAAGTCCGTGGTTGGCAGAAAAGTGCCCGAGTGATGTTTCTCCTCCATAGCGAGTGGCCGATGTACCAAGATTTGAAAGGACGGACTCCTGGACCTTCTTACTTCTATTTGTGCAAAAGCTTACGAGCTATGTATGTAACTGTATTACTTTTAACTCTGATTTATATTTGCAATGAAAATGAAATTCATGTGGAAACATATTGTAACTTGTTCATGTTTATCAATAAAGAAAGGAAGAAATTATATGGTATTATCTATGTTAGATGTTACTTTTACATGTTTTTAGTGAGAATTGGAAAGTTTTTAATTTATGCAGAATTGGGTCATAACATGTTGCAACAAAGATCAAAGGATTTGAGTGTGACTTTGTTGTCTGAGAAAACCCAAAACAAGATTTACTCTTGAAAGAACTTCATTCTGCTTCAATGGACTCAACATTTGGTGTACTCCCTAGAGATCTAGATTCTTGATATGCCCACAGGGGGCATACATCCCTAGTCGGAACAACTATTGGGACTCTCAAATTTTGCAAATTTGAAGTGCCCATATTGAAAATTGTCTTTGCACTCTCTGAAGTGCACTTGACAAATCTGCATAAATGACCTACTTTGGAGGGTCATATTTGGTGCCTGCTTATTTTCATGTAAAACCCCTTTGTGGACTCACTCATATGACATATGTGAACATGCATGTAAACTTTTAACTTCTCATTATGAGTTTTTACAGGGTTTTGAAAAGCGAAGTTGGAGGGTTTTGACACTATTTTGTTGTTTGCAAACTCTCTATTTTGCTAAGTGGCCTCCCATTCAAGCTTGTATTTCACAACTAGATGATTGTAAAGTAAAAATTATTGTTGCTCTATATTCTCCATACATTAATGTGCTCCTTGGTCTATTTTCAAAGCCTAATGATCTTATTTGCTAATTTTACTACGTCAAAAGCAAATGCAATTTGTCTTGATATTACACCTGCAGTTTGAAAATTGTTTCAAGGTGGTCAAGTTTGACCCCTGATATCTCCTAAAGACTAATGATTGAAGAGAATCCATCTTGCACACATACTCAGTGTACCTAAATGATATTATTCTTCCAATGGCAGCACCCTAGAAGTTGATTTGGTATTTTTCAAAGTGGTGACTTTGAGAGCCCTGATTGGTTTTGAACAAGTGCAAATTCAAGAATGTCTGACTGAGCAATTTTGGAAGTGAATATCTTGCACCTCGGGATCCCTTTTTCCAAGCCATTTATTGCACTAAATTTTTGGGTCAAATGTCCACACATCTGTTCAATTTCACGCCTCCAGGATAAGTTTTGATGTGTTGTTTAATTGCTTTTTGTTTGTGACATGGCCAAAAATGTTGTTCCAGAAAGTTAAAAATTTTGAAATTCTAAGGACAATCCATTTTTTTTTTGGTTTGAAACCTCTACATCTCCATTTTCATCAAGAATGGAGGTCATTTGATACATTATTTTAGTGTACTTTTGTCATGGCTAACATGTCCTAGGGGCCAATTTACAAAGGAGGTACCTAAATTTTAAGGGATGTGAGAAATTATAGGAAATGGGTTTTCTCTAAATAATTAATTATAATTGCACACAAAAATATTGGCTCTAGGGTTCACCATTTGTGCGTAGTGATTTTACTCCATTTGGCTTACAGGGGAAATTAAATTTTTGATTAGTTCTAATGTTTTAAATGTTTATATTTTATTTTTCTTTAAATATTTCAAAATGATATTAGGGCATTAATTTCTTCAAAATTCAAATAGGAGGAAAAAGTAGTTTTAATTCTTTCATTCCATTGGCTGGAAGCTCTCAAACAAACTTTGAAAAACTTTGAAATTTTCATGGCATTGCTCATCAGCTTATGGGTAAAAATGAAAATCCTAACCTGTGATGGTTGTTTTCTAGCAATTTGAGTAGAGGAAGCTTCTTATCTCACTATATTTTTTGAATAGAAAAGAAAATACTTCAACAATGTTGTGCTTGGCATATGACACAAAATAGATTTTTTGAAAGTTCTTCATAAAATTCTAAGAAAATGCAATTGCTAGATGACAGGAGGAAAATACCATCCACTAGGGTAGCCCCCATGCCAGTAGAGGATGAATTTAAATTTTTTGAGGGAATTCTATTATGTTGCTTGGAATAAAACTCCATAGTGACTGCAGTGTATTTATAAAATAGGTTGGTTGAAAAGACCTTAGAAATCGTCAAGGAGAGCATGCGCTAGATGAAGATATGTGCATCCATAAAAGCATAGAAGACAATAGGAGTCTCTGCACAGTAAAGAAAGTGCACCATTAGGAGCATATGAATCTAATTAACTCTTAAATCACTAAGAACACCTTCCAAAGTGAATAAAAGAGAACTCATTAGTTGCTTTCTTTGTAGCTATGTGAGTATAGGAGGGTTCCTTAAACGTTGAAAGGAAATAGAAAGTTTGATGGTTAGGAAATAATAGAAGTAGCTCTTGTGTAGTTTGTGGCTTGTCGTTAAGTGCAATGAAAGTATTTCATGAAAATATGAACAATGCTTCATCACCATTTCCATGGAGGAACCAACAAAAAGAAATGAGAGGCTGAACGAGAACAAAGAGAAAATTAGGGCATTTTCCCCTCATCACCATTCACCAGTTCTCTCTTCTATTTCCAAGATGAACCGATGATGAGCAATGGAATTCAAAGCTCATCTCTAGTTGGTTCCCCATTTTTTCACTCCAATAGGAGATGAGTGATGTTGGAGAAGTTGAGGTGGGCCCTTGAGGATATTTTAAAGTACGAGGATAGTTTGATTTGCTCGGGGGTAAATATTCTAATCTGTTTTCATTTCTTTATGATGGGAATATTAAAAAGGGGGCCTCCACTTCAAAAGGTAAAATATTTTAAAAGGTGAGGTAAATAAATGTTGCTAAGTGAAATATTTTTTTGTTTTTAACCTGTGTAAAGGAAAATATTTCACAATATGTATGGAGGTACACAAGAAGGCATTTTTGTGCTGGGAGTGAATATGAGGACATGGGTAAAATTTTGTTACCTTGTATTATAATATTTTAATGTTTTCATTCCAAAGTAAATACTTTGGAATTAAGTGAAATGTATTTTCCTCTATTGTGCATGGTAAAAATTAAATAAATGAAAAGTCTCTATCATACAGCAAGATTATTGTTGGTTGGGAAATAAAATATCAGGTGTAGCTACAGCAAGGCAAAGAAGGTAAGCAAAGTTTTCAAGAAAGTAGATTATTTTAACCTACAAGGTTAAAATTGACAATGGAAGGTGAATATTTGAAGTGCAACATACAAGGTAAAGGTAACTAAATTTTACAAATGTGGTTGGTTTTCCCAAGAAAAGGTAGAACAATTTGGTGTAAAATTTCTATTGCGAATGAAGGTGCAAATTTAACCGCCTGGGGGTAACTTAAATTGAAATTGGTTTTGAAATGTAGGCCAATTGAATTGAAATGAAATGTAACCAACCAATAGCCTGAAGCTTGTTTGCTCCTTTGATGATTAAAAGGAATTTAGGGCTATTTGGAAAGGGTCTTTTGTTAAAGTCTAGATCAAAATTGTGCCATTTAAGAACATTGAGAATTCATGCATAGTCCATATCTTAGGGTTTTGAGTAGAATTTTTGAATTTAGCCAATTATGTGGTTTCTAAACATACTAGAACAAAAATTCTAATCTCTCAAGCCTTTTGTATCTCCATCTTGATATTTTGCATGAATTATTAATGGATTTGGATCAAGGATCTATTCATTAATTATCTTTTCTCTCCCACTTCGATATATGATTTAATTGTTGCTTTGATCTATTAGATGAGTTAAATGCTTTGGTCAAGTCATAGATTCATGCTTATATCATGTGGATTTGGTAAGTATTCATAGGATTTTAGGTGTTAATGTGTAAATTGTAAGGCAATTGCAAAGATTATAAATGTTCAGGATTAAATTTTCCTTGTAGTTCAATTTATTACATTGTGACTCCTAACCTGTGGATATGGCACTAGTCCTGACTATTATATATACACTTTTCTCACTTCTAGTATTTCAATTTTAGAAAAAAAATCATAAATACATTTTTCAATTGACCTACTGTTGTGGTATTGGATATTCTCAACTATAGATGTTTAAATTATCTCAAGGAAATGCTAATTTCTTGAAGGATTTCATCTATTCAACAATAAATGAGAATATAGATCTGTTTAATGTGCAATGTATGTGGAAATATTGTGAAAGAGTGTTATAAATACATTGTGCGAGCACCCTCCCAGATTTTCTAGAGCTCGAAGTGGAGGAAAGATAAATTATTTTCTCTTGTTCGTTGGCCCACCCTCTTTAAGGTTGTTGACTACTGGAATTAGAAAATCCATAGGCTTCCCTGAAGATCTGGTTGGTTTTTAAAAGAACCAACATATTGGCGACTCTACTAGGGAGAAGCAGAGAAGTATCCATTTGCATAGAGTAAATCATTTGGTGGATTTGAACATCCTTTTTTAGATAATTGAGAAGTTCTTGGGCCTAGAAAAGATTGTTTGCAGCAAAGATTAAAGGATTTGAGTCTGACTCCATTGTTTGAGAAAACCCAGAACGAGATTGCTCTTGAAATAATTTCATGCCGCTTCAATGGACTCAACATTTGGGGTAGATGCAAGATCATGATGGGACAAAAAGTGGCGATATGTAATTGATATGATGGCCCATGTGGTTGACGACTTTTTTCTACCCAAAATTGATAAAACAAAAAAGGTTTTTAAAGGAGATTCTCAGTTTTCCACCAATATAAATTATGTTTTACTTTGAATTTAATATATTATTATTATTTGTTTTCTATTTGAATTACGAATAAAGCCTTGATTGACAAGTTGATTGAGAAACATCTATAGCTTTTAAATGGTATCACAATTTTTAATCTAAAACATGTGTCACATTCTATGCTTCATATACTATAGGATTAAAAAAAAATTGAATTTCATGAAATTTTGACCAAGTTAAGGTGGTCGACATATGAGTTTTTAAATTTTTAAAAGTTGTAATAAAAAATTGATAATTAATTATTTACTTGGAAAAAAAATACAAAAAAATATGCATCAAATCGGGACATGAGTCCTCTACTTATATCTAAAATCTTATAAAAAAATATTATCATTTTTTTGTGGTTAAGCTATTCAGATAGACACCTACTTATTTTTTTCCTAAAATTCAAGTACTACTACACTGAAATTTAAAATTTTCACCAAATACATATATATATATTTTATAAAAGAAACCTAGTAGTTTAGAAACTGCATTCAATTTTCTATAGATTCTATTCTTACATATTTTTGAAATAATATAGATAACTTATTCAAATTTTTATGCCAAGTTTCCTAACTGATTTTTCTGAATTTTTTGCCACTTAAGGGCCTATTTTTTCCATGATCACTCACATACCCTTTGGTCTACTCCCTGGAGATCTATATTATTTCTATGCCTATAGGGAACATACATCCCTAGTCGGAGCCACTATTGGGACTATCAAATTTTTCAAATTTGAAGTGCCCATATTGAAAATTTTGTCTTTGTACACTCAAAAGTGCACCTGAAAAATCACCCTAAATGACCTACTTTAGAGTGTCAAATTTGGTGCCTATTGATTTTCATGTAAAACCCCTTTGTGGACTCACTCATATGACATATGTGAACATGCATGTCAATTTTCAGCTTTCCACTATGAGTTTTGACCGGATTTTGAAAAGTGAAACTGGAGGGTTTTGACACTTTTTTGTTGTTTCCAAACTCTCTGTTCTAGGAGGTAGCCTCCCATTCGAGCTTGTATTTCACAGCTGGATGATTTTCAAGTCAAAAAAAAATGTTACCTCAATTCTCCATACCTTAATGTGCTCCTTGGTCTAGTTTTAGAGCCTAATGATCTAATTTGCTAATTTTACTAGGTCAAAAGCAAATGTAATTTGTCTTTATTTTACACTTGCATTTTGAAAATTATTTCAAGGTGGTCAACTTTGACCCTTGATATTTCGTGAAGACTAATTATTGAAGAGAATCCCTCTTGCACACATACTCAGTGTACCTAAATGAGCTTATGTTTTTAGTGGTAGCACCCCTGAAGTTAATTTGGTATTTTTCAAAGTGGTGACTTTTAGAGCTCTGATTGGTTTTGAACAGGTGCAATTGCAAAACATTTTGACTCAGTAATTTTGATAGTGAATATCTTGCACCTTGGGATCCCTTTTTCCAATCCATTTATTGTACTACATTTTTGGGTCAAATGTCTACATTCCTGTTCAATTTCACACCTTTAGGATAAGTTCTGATGGGTTGTTTAATTGCTTTATGATTGTGACATGGCCAAAAAAGTTGTTCTAGAAAGTATCAAATTTTGAAATTCTAAGGACAATATATTTCTTTTTTTGGTTAAAAACCTCTACATCTCCATTTTCATCAAGAATGGAGGTCATTTGATACATTATTTTAATGTATTTTTGTCATGGCTAACACATCCCAGGCGCCAATTTGCAAAGGAGGTACCTAAATTTTAAGGGATACGAGAAATTATAGGAAATGGGGTTTTTCTAAATAATTAATTATAACTACACACCAAAATATTGGCTCTAGGGTTCACCATATGTGCGTAGTGATTTTTCCCCATTTGGCTTACAGGGGAAATTAAATTTTTGATTAGTTCTAATGTTTTAAATGTTTATATTTTATTTTTTTAAAAAAAATTCAAAATGATATTAGGACATTAATTTCTTCAACATTTGAATAGGAGGAAAAAGGAGTTTTAATTCTTTCATTCCATTGGCTGGAAGCTCTAAAAAAAACTTTGAAAAACTTTGAACTTTTCATGGCATTGCTCATCAGCTTCTTGGTAAAAATGAAAATCCTAACCTGCGATGGTTGTTTTCTAGCAATCTGAGTAGAGGAAGCTTCTTATCTCACTATATTTTTTGAACAGAAGAGAAAAGACTTCAACAATGTTGTGCCTGGCATATGACACAAAACAGATTTGTTGAAAGGTCTTCATAAACTTCTAAGAAAATGCAATTGCCAGATCACAGGAGGAAAAGACCATCCACTAGTGCAGCCCCCATGCTAGTAGAGGATGCATTTAAATTTTTTGAGGGAATTATATTATGTTGCTTGGAATAGAACTCCATAGTGACTGCAGTGTATGTATAAAATAGTTTTGTTGAAAAGACCTTAGAAATCATCAAGGAGAGCATGCGCTAGATGAAGATATGTGCATTCATAAAAGCATAGAAGACAATAGGAGTCTCTGCACAGTAAAGAAAGTGCACCATTAGGAGCATATGAATCTAATTAACTCTTAAATCACTAAGAACACCTTCCAAAGTGAATAAAAGAGAACTCGTTAGTTGCTTTCTTTGTAGCTATGTGAGTATAGGAGGGTTCCTTAAACATTGCAAGGGAATAGAAAGTTTGATGGTTAGGAAATAATAGAAGTAGCTCATGTGTAGTTTGTGGTTTGTCATTAAGTGCAATGAAAGTATTTCATGAAAATATGAACAATGCTTCGTCTCCATTTCCATGGAGGAACCAACATAAAGAAATGAGAATTTGAACGAGAACAAAGAGAAAATTAGGGCATTTTTCCCTCGTCGCCATTCACCAGTTCTCTCTTCTATTTCCAAGATGAACTGGTGATGAGCGATGGAATTCATTGCTCATCTCTAGTTGGTTCCCCATTTTTTCACTCCAATAGGAGATGAGCAATGTTGGAGAATTTGAGGTGGGCCCTTGATGATTTTTTAAAGCACGAGGATAGTTTGATTTGCTCAGGGGTAAATGTTCTAATCTATTTTCATTTCTTTATGATGGGAATATTAAAAAGGAGGCCTCCACTTCAAAAGGTAAAATATTTTAAAAGGTGAGGTAAATAAATGTTGCTAAGTGAAATATTTTGTGGGTTTTAACCTATGTAAAAGAAAATATTTTACAATGTGTATGGAGGTACATGAGAAGGAATTTTTGTGTTGGGAATGAATATGAGGACATGGGTAAAATTTTGTTACCCTATATTATAATATTTTAATGTTTTCATTCCAAAGTAAATACTTTGGAATTAAGTGAAATATGTTTTCCTCTACTGGGCATGGTAAAAATTAAATAAATCAAAAGGCTCTATCATAAGGCAAGATTATTGTTGGGTGGGAAATAAAATATTAGGTGTAGCTACAACAAGGCAAAGAAGGTAAGAAAATCTTTCATGGGATCAAATTATTTGCACCTACAGGTTTAAAATTGACAATGGAAGGTGAATATTTGAAGTGCAACATACAAGGGAAAGGTAACTGAATTTTACAAATGTGCTTTGTTTTCTTGGGAAAAGGTAGAACAATTTGGTGGCAAATTTTTGGTATGAATGAAGCTGCAAATTTAATCGCCTGGGAGTAAATGAAATTGAAATTGGTTTTGAAATGTAGGCCAATTGAAATGAAATGAAATGTAACCAACCAATAGCCTGAAGCTTGTTTTCTCCTTTGACGATAAAAAGGAATTGAAGGCTATTTGGTAGGGGTCTTTTGTTGAAGTCTAGATCAAAATTGTGCCAATTAAAAACATTGAAAATGCATGTATATTCCATATCTTAGGGTTTTGAGTAGAATTAGTGAATTTAATCAATTATGTGGTTTCTAAAAATACTAGAACAAAAATGCTAATCTCTCAATCCTGTTGTCTCTTCATCTTGATATTTTGGATGAATTATTAATGGATTTGGATCAAGGATCTATTCATTAATTATCATTTGTCTCCCACTTTGATATATGATTTAATTGTTGCTCTGATCTATTGGATGAGTTAAATTCTTTGGTTAAGACATAAATTTATTCTTGTGTCATGTGGATTTGGTAAGTATTCACATGAGTTTGGGTGTTAATGTGTAAATTGTAAGGCAATTGCAAAGATTATAGATGTTTAGGGTTAAATATTCCTTGTAGTTCAATTTATTACATTTTGACTCCTAACCAATGGATATGGCACTAGTCTCGACTATTATATACACTTTTCTCACTTCTAGTATTTCAAGTTTTAAAAAAATTTCATAAATACATTTTTCAATTGACCTATTTTTGTGGTATTTTATATTCTTAGTTGTAGATGTTTAAATTCTCTCAAGGAAATGCTAATTTCTTGAATGATTTCATCTATTCATTAATAAATGAGAATATAGATCTGCTTAATATGCAATGTATGTGGAAATATTGTGAAAGAGTGCTATATAAATACATTGTGGGAACACCCTATTGGGTTTTACAGAGCCTGAAGTGCATGAGGAAAGCTAAATTGTTTCCACTTGTTCATTGGTCCACCCTCTTTAAGGTTGCTAACTATTGGAATTGGAAAATCCATAGGCTTCCCTGAAGATCTAGTTGGTATTTAAAAGATCCAACATGATCCATAAAAGTATACTTTTCATTGGTCTGCTGAACTCAGGAGGAAGATTGACTCATCGAGAGATTTTGATATCAACGGGTTCTTAACATATACGGGATCATTGTACAATTGATCAAAAATAACTTGTCCTTTGATGGCTTTCCACTCCACATATTCAATGTCGTTCTCTATCAAGATCATGACTCACTTAGTCATTCATCCTATGAGCATTTCCCTAGAAAGTAGATACTTTAGGGGGTCTATCTTTGTGATGAGCTTTGTTTGATGAGAAAGCATGTAGTGTCTAAACTTATGTGATGAAAAAACTACCACCAATAAAGCTTTCTCAATGAAAGTGTACTTGAGATCATGTCTTACTAAGGTTCTACTAATATAGTAGATAACTATTTCTTTCCCTATTTCATCATGCTATGCCAAAAGACCACCAAGAGTTGTCGTCATGGCTGAAATATAAAGGATCAATAGTTTTTTTTGGATTGGCAGCATGAGGATTGGCACTATTATTAAGTATTCCTTCATTTGATTAAATTCCTAATTGCATTTCTCATCCCACTTATAGGTTACCCCTTGTGGAGTAGGTGAGAATATGGAATTGTTTTATTAGCTAACTGTGCTATGAACTTTCTGATTGATTGTAGCCTTCCCTATAGAAACCTCAATTGTTTCAATGTCCATGGTGCTTCCATATAGAGGATTACTTTGAATTTGGGAGGATCAATCTTGATTCCCATCATTGACATAATATATCCCAAGAGCTTTCCTGAAGTTATGCCAAAGGCACATTTCTTAGGATTGAGTTATACCTTATACTCTTCTAGTCTGACAAATATTAGGCCTATTATTTATATATGGTCTTGACACTTACTTTATTTGGTGAGGATCTCATCCACATAGTCTTCCATAGTCTTGTGGATCATGTCATGAAAGATCAAGGTCATAGCCCTTTGATATGTAGCTTCAATATTTTTAAGCCCAAACGACATCATATTCCAACAGTACATGCCTCATGGATAGGTGAAGGCCATTTTATGTTGGTCATCTATTGTAATCATAATCTAGTTGTATCTTGAAAAAAATTTCATTAATGATAGCATTTCATGGCCCGCTATCAGATCTACAATCATATCTATGTTGGGGAGATGGAAATCATCCTTAGGACATGCTTTATTTAGGTCTTTGAAGTCGGTGTAGATTTAGATGCCCCTGATGGACTTCAAAATAGGAACTAGGTTAGAAACCCATTCTGAATAATCAATGGGTTGGATGAATACCACATTAATGATTTTTTGTAGCTCTAGTTTGACAAATAAGGAAATCCTTGGATGCATCTTTCTCAATTTTTCTCATAGGTTTTTCCTCAAGATACACTATTAGATGATGGACCACTACTTATGGATCAAGGCTTGGAATGTCGGGATATGTCCATGCAAAACTCACTTTCCTTTCCTTCAGAAATGCTACTAAATTTTCTTGCTCTTTAGTCAAAAATGACTCAACATAGAAGGTGATATGCGATACCTCTTCAGTTCCTATGTTCATTAGGTTGCACTTCTTTGCTATGACTACTGATTTCTCTTGATAAATGACACTAAGGAGAAGATGGAATCCCTCATCTTTTGGCTCCTTGAAGAGGTTTTCACCATTGAATAGGACCTTTATTTTTACTATTTTAGGATCAGAAAGTGCTACAATGTGGTTTTCACTTAAAGATCAAGATGTTACTCTTAGATTTTCAATTTTATGACTAAGAGATTCAATCATTTCCCTGTAGTACACATGTGTATCCAAATCTATGTCAAACCCTGCTTTGTGATCTCTATAAGGTAGATTATCCCTAAGTCTCATGAATTTTGAGAGAGCCTCATTATTTTTGAATGTATCTAAGATCGGTGGTCTTTGTTGGTCATAGTCGATGAGTTGGGGGTAAACAAACTTTAGCTCAGTGACTTGGTTATTTGAATCAAATGACATGGAAGTAATCATAAAAATGGAGGAATCCTCAAATAGCATAGGTAGGTCATAGATAGGGTCTTCAAAGGGACTACTAACTGATATGGGATCGAGGAGGAATCTTTGACTATTTTAATAGGATCACCTTTTCCAAATATGGTTATCGCAATAGGGGTACATCCAAGGCCAATATTCTTGGGATGCTTCTCAATAATGATAGGTTATAAAAAGTTGTCATTTTTTCTAACCTTTTGATTTTACCCTAGCCAAACATCAACTGTAGACCCTTATGGTCATCCTTCATGGGAAGACTAGGTATGGATCTTTCATCTTGGTAGAGAAACCTTGAAACATCATTTTCAACCACAACCTTTTTGCTTAGGTCTCATGAATTTTTGAAAGTTGTAGGTTCTACTTTGAAGGTCTATCTATGTTGTGTTGATTGGCTACAATTTTCCATGAGATCTAGGATATTGAGGTAATTCTCCTATCACAAAGGAACTCTTCTTCAATTTATACTCCCCACAACCATTATCTTGGATTACAGACTTAGTGTCTAGTAGATTCAAAATGGAGGGTGTCTTTTTCTTAGAAGTGGAGGCTAAAGTGGATGGATCAACATAATGAGATGTGGGTACACCATCATTTTTTGGAACTTGAGGGATCTGTAATATTTGGCTTCTAGATTCTTACAATAATAGAAAGGTCCAGGGTCACCATGGATTGTAAATTCTTCGTTTTGATACAAGAATTTTACACATTGGTGGAATGTAGATGAAATAGCTTGCATCCCATGGATCCATGGGTGCCCTAGGAGAATATTCTAGGGAATCTTAAGGTCAAGGACCTAACAGGTGGTTTCCATGATGGTTGGACCCACTTGGATGGAGAGTTGAATATTCTAGGGAATCTTAAGGTCAAGGACCTAACAGGTGGTTTCCATGATGGTTGGACCCACTTGGATGGGACACCTATTCTTGGTCATTTTAGGCCCTGATGGTGATACCTTTTCCTTTTTCAATGACATCCTCTGAGAATCCAAGATTATTTATTAGTTGTAGGGTACAAATATTCAATCCTAGAATCCCATCCACCAAGACGCATTTGACTGTGTTTTTATGGACAAAGACCTCAAGGTGGAGTGCATGGTTATGTGATGGATGGGTTGGGATTTCATGCTCGAAACTATAAGGATATGTCATAGTGATGTGTCTGACCATATCATGAAATTAGTCCACATCAAGGTCCATGGGAATGGAGGATGTAGCTAAGGCTTTCTCTAGGATATCCCTATGTGTAGGTGATATTTTAAGTAATTACATAATGGAGATTTGGGCTAGGGTCCTTTTTAGTTTCTCTAAGATGCTATAACCACTAGGGTTTGATCTTAGATTGGTAGATGGTACCCTAGGTGGTGGTGATGGTCTTGGGTTAGAAATCCTGCCACTGCATATGGTGACTCCACACTTGACTCTAGGTCCTTTGATGTTGACGACTATTACAAACTCATCTAATGATGCTACAACATGGTCATAGATATTGTTTAAATTGGTTTAGCTCTTCCCTTTTTCATTGTCGTTCCCTTTGTTGTGATCCAACATTAGATTCGTGTATATCTTGAGATCTTGATTTCCTATTGGTTGTTCAATGCTTATGATTTTATTGTTGATGTGGTCTTGGATAAGATTTTTGAGTTTCATACAACTAGTTGTTTTGTTTCCCTTTATTTTTCTAAAATAACAAAGGTGCTTCTCATTATATACCAGGGTAGTTTAACTTGAGGCTCTTGGTAATTTTCATAAATAAGGAGTGTGAGGAGTTTTTCTTGTACTAGCTATTGCATGACAGATTCAATGGGTTCCCCTAGTGTTGTATACTTGTATTTTGGTGGATATTTGTTTCTTGGGGTTGGTCCTCCTTAAGTGCCCACATTTTTTACCATTTGATTATTTAGTTGTTGTTGTGATGGATTTGTTTGTGGGATATTTTGATGAATGGGTTGTTGTTTGTTGATTTGCAATTGATGAGTATTTTGTTGTGGTTATGTTTGTGTGTTTTTCCCTGGAGCACTAATAACAACTTTGGCATCAACAACACCATCATTGGTAACATTTTTATTCTTTTCCCACATGCAAGGTTTGTCATTATAGCTTGTTGATGGTCTATTGTCTTGGTATGTAGGTGTGTGTTCTTGCGCTATAAGGTATCTCTTAATGTTGAGAGCTTTGGGGATTAGTTGGTCATATGCCATGATGCATTGCATCTTCAGGTTGAAGGACAATTTTCCTTCGAGATTAGAGATTATGGTTCCAATTTTTTGTTCTTCTATCATGGGCCATTTGATTTTACTAGCCTTGTATCTCCATCATTGTAAGAAAGTAGAAAATGTCTCCCCTTATCTTGTTTGAGGTTAGATAGTTCCTCCAGGTTGACCTCTATGTCTAGGTTAAATGAGTAGTGTTACCAAATTTCACGTACAACTCAATTTGGTAGAGCTGAAGCAGTTGATTGCATCAATATATTTTCAAAGTAAAGTGAAGTCAAACTTCACTCCACTCCCTCCTTTCTATTCTACATAAACTTAAAAACTGCAAATGATGTAAGGCACTATTAAAGTAATGTTTTATAAATTTCTTTAATAGATGTCAAGTAAATGCAGTAAATAAAAGAAAGTACATAACACTCATTAAGGGTTTAGTTTACTTGTTTTTTTGCTTGAATATCCAAATCATGCAAAATAGAAAGACTAAGTCAACTGAACCTTCTATCTCTAATTTTTAGTCAAAACTAAGTGATTTTCAAGTCCTTTTGGGTAGATCCACTTGGGAGGGAAATTCCATATAGGTTTCAATATTGGCAAGAAGGTTTCCTTGATTTTTTGAAAAAAAAAAGAAAGAAGACTTGAATTGTGAAGGTAAGTGGATTCTTGCAAAGGGAAAGAGCTTGATTTTTAGGAAACATTCACTTGTGGATAGGTTTTCAGCATCTCATATTAAAACAATCATATCTCAAAAAACACAAACTGGGTTTTCATGATTTCTATATAAAAATTAGAAAACAATTAAATGAAAAACCCATTAAATTTTTTGGAGACCTATTTTTTAGTTTGAGAGAAATATTCATCAATCTGAGGCCGAGTTCAAATGCAAAAATGAATTTTTTTTAGTTATTTTCAACTAAAAAGAAAGAACATTCAAAGGTTTCCTTCAACCTAGAAGTTGATTTCAAGTAGTTTGCAACAGTTAGGGGCAACAATAATCTTCAATCAAGATGAGTGATTTATGGTTATTTCTAAAATCAATCAAGGATGATTTTTGCATTTTGATTTTCTTTAAAAGGCATCTTTAGGCCTTAGTTTTGGGGGAATTCCAAGTTATTGCTTCTTCCTTTCTTGTTCATTTGCAAAGATTTTTGCAAGCATTTTGTACTGAGATTTTGATCATGCATACTCCTTCAGTTTTAATAAACAATAAAGAATTCCTATCTCACATCTTGTTTCATATTTCGAGTAGCAATTTGATGTTCATTGTGTTTCAAAATATTGAATCCCTCTTATGTCTTGTTATTGTGAATCCTTGTGTAAGAAATTCATATAATTTAGGTTGTGTGTTGTGTTCAACATTCGAGCCTTCATATAAATTATTGTTGAGTTGTATGTTTTAGTTGGAATTGTGAAGGTTAATTTTTCTTGAGAAATTTATTATTAGTAAGATCATTGAAATAAGTGAAGTTCTGGTATATCACCATTAGTGTTTAGGATTTTTATTTTTAGTTATCTCTCTAAACCCTTTCCTTAGAAAATTCCATAATTTTGGTCATTTTTAAGGGGAACCAACCCATTTGGAGATTCATTCTCACTATAGGTCACCCAAAACTTGAGAGTGTTTCCATGTTTCAGCAGGATAGTTAAGTTTAACTTGGGTAGGGTGTAATCTTGATTGACAATAGTTTTTGGCATGCCTGATGGGACTTTGAGAGTTTGTTTTGGAGAAATTTTTCAAGTTTTAGGTTGTTGTTCTAGTGTATCCAATAGAGCAGTGTTTCTAGCCTTTAGAGGTTTTAAGTTTATACCTAGCGACTCTAAGAAGTAAATCTACTGGTTTCAAAAGAAGATCAGTCTTTTCAAGACAGCTCAATGTTTGATTGTTAGGATCATATTGTGCCCTCAGCACATATGCCCCATTCAAAATGGGGACCCTCTCTTAACTTCGCCTTGTCGAGTCACTTTTGGCTTTTCCTCATTTTGTGTTCCCCCTATTTAGTGTCCCTAATGGTTAGTGAACCCTAAAAGTTTCATCTTAGGTCGACCATGTTCAACCCCCCTCAAATTTTCTAAGTCAAATGCCTTCACAGAGATCCCTTAGTAGTTTGGCCCTATCGGTATCCCTAGGATTCTTCGGGCCTACCCTCATGGATTTCCCTTGGAAAATTTCCCTACCGCATTTTCCATCTCAAACAGTCAAAGGACCTTGTCCTTCTGCTCCCCAAGACCCATTGCTTTAATTGTTGTTTCCCTGTGTTTTCAGTGGTTGAGTTTGAATGAACATCTTTGAGATCCATCTGGCTCGGCTTACTGAGATGCTCCTCCAGGACCTCTGTTGCCCTTTCACCATTTCTAATGGCTATCCTTCGAAGGATTTCTTCCACTCAGGGTTTGATCTCCTTGCAACTGCCCTATCATCAACAAACTTTCAAATGACAACTAGTTGACGACATTATGCCCATTGGGCTTTGGCCCTGCCGCGACCGTTTTCAAATTTTAAACTCACCAACCTTAGAGCTCACCGTATGAGCATTAATTGCTAACATTTAATTCCCTTAAGGGTATAAATATGCAACTTTGAACTGTCATTTTCACATATCAGTTAGTTAGGAAAGGTCAGAGTGATTCAAAGTGATCCAAAGCTATCTTCTTGTGCCGCCTCTGAGCCTAATGAGTGCCATCACCAATTTTTAGCATTCACCAGCTGCTCTATCCACCTTCCTTCATTGGGTTCTCAAGGTTAGTTTGCTGCTTGTGCCTCGTACTACATTTTTCTTTGATTTTGAGGTAAAATGAATGAGTAAAAGAAATAAAATACATGTATTAGATAGAAGAAAGTGAAGCGCCTAAAACCCATGTCCTAACAACTTGAAAAACCTCATAGATCACTCCCTAGGTGCCCATGGAACCTCGACCCCTCATCGCCATTCTTCGGCTAGGACATTCCTATTTTGTGGGTCCTGGCCTTCCCATTATTGTTGGAAACACCTGAAACCAAAAAAAACTTTCAAATACATGAAAAAATACTCATTCGGGCTCGCCATCATAGGATGCTCCTATCCCCTTGCCACTGAAGGATTCAAAGAAATGTGGGTTTGTTCTCGCGAGACTCCATCCTTGGGGTGTTGCTAGCAAACCGCCATTTTAGATGAGATTTTGAGCCCATCCATCCAACTTTCAGGCCCCACTCATGCATTTTCCATGGGATATTGAAGTTGAAACCACCACATCCTACACGCCCTTCGAGTCCCACTACATAGACTTTTGTCTATGGACCTTCGCAAAAGCATCATCGTTCCTCACAACTTTTTGGTCATCCTTCCTGTCCTCCAAGCCCTAAGTGTCCCACAGCTACATGAATGAAACAATGAAATTCAAGTGTTCAACCCATTATAGGTCACCTCCATCAGACCTTTGCCATTGGAACTCCATCCCGTCTTGGCCATTGCAAAAGCAAGAACTGTGCCCATCCTCCTGGTCTCCAGGTCTCGACACTCTGATTACCAATGAGATTCACTTAGCGAAAAAATAAAGAATAAGATCCAAGGCCTTGTTCAGGTTTGACCCTTTGGACTGCTCTCACTGGACTTTCATGCACTACCCATCATGTCAAACGATGATCTCCTCACACCTTCCCACCTTTTCTGACCCAAAACACTTAAACGATCAAATAGTTATGTTGATCATCCTCTAGACTCATCAGACCCATGCCCGTGGAACTCCTTCCCTAGAGTTTCATCTCATCAGAGCCATTCCAAACTACTAACCTCAAGTGGCGAAGCTCCATCTTGATCCCTATCACCTGCATGATGATTGAAATGCCCTCTAATCAAAAAATGAACTTCGACCCACTTGCCAAAATAGGGAATTTTACTTAGTAGACCTTCCAATTTGGCCAATCCCTATGGCAGGTGGTATCTTGCGGACTGCCCTACTCTATTTTCCCTTCAAAATAGCCATCCAGCCAGGAAATTCTGACCCTTAGGGTCTGAACCATCCAAACTCCTTCCTGAGAACTACTAAATGACAACTTGGATTATATGTTATATTTCTTGAATGATGATTATCCAATCTAACATTGTTTTGTAGGGGTTTGACTAATGTTTTTGTGTTTTCATGATCAAGTATGCTCACCTCTCTATTGTGCTTAGAATCTATGGAATCAAGTGCACGACCTTTCAAAGTGGCCGCAAAAAAGGACAAAGGAAAGAAAACAGGAAAGTTCCTTCACAAAAAATGAGATAAGGACCAAATAAAATACTAGTTCCAAGGGGAGCCCCTAAAATCTAAATTCACCACGGATTGGAAGGAGGTCTTTGACACAAACATCAAGAACATTGAAATTAATGAATTCACACAAAGGGTTAGGATCATCCATAAAACAGAAAATGCAAGATTGATCAGAGGCAGCGGGATAACCAAATCCATGGTTTTCCCTCCCACTCTTGTCATCCCTAAACTAGTAATGGCTTGTGGGGATGTATACCAGCTGAACACTAGAACAATATTAGACAGGGATGGGATCATGTTGGACGACATGTCTACCAAGATAATAACAAAGGCCTTTCATATCCCTACCTTTGGGGAGATGGAACTATCAACCATGAAGGAATGTAAGGAAATGTGGGATGAGGATGCCCTCAAGTGTAAAAATCTCATCAATCAGTATTGGCTCAAGGAGAAGAGGGGCAGTGCTTAAAAAGTTCCCCAAGAACTATTCCAAAGTGATTTTCATGAAGATTACCATGATCTGGTAACATTTTTAAGCAAAGTAATGGGCCTCCCTACTACTGCTCACTTCCAAGAATGGATGGTCTACTTCGTTGAACAGGTTCTTTGTGGAGAGGACACTTTATTTTATTGGGGTGGGATAATTAGAGATTGCTTTCATGAGTAGTTTATGAACCTTCATGAAAATTTTATGAATGTAAAGAAGACCTCTAGGTTCTACATGATGTCCTACTTGGTCTAATCCTTGGCCAAATGGAGGCAATACAATGTTCTATTCAGAGCTCTAGATGAAGAACCTGGTAGGGAGCTGAAATTCTATGAAAAGTACCCTCAGCTACAATTTATAAATTTCAAGAGGGAATACTACAGGGTCAATGACACTTTCATAGGTCATATAATCAAATTAATTGGAGGTGACTTTGAGAGGCAAGTCTCCTACAACACCAACACATTTCTAAGGCAGTATTCCTTTCTATTCATCTAATACCCAAAGTTTACATACCTTCATGCAGAAGGCTTCTCATAAAGACCAAACAAGCTACCCTAGTACCCTAATGACTGGATAATACTATTGGAGCTCTCTTAGTAGCTATGACATGTGCACGCTCTTTTGAGCAACAAACATAAGGTAGGGATTCCTTATCCCCTCTCCTTCGGTCAAGGGTTGTACAAATTTCATACCTCTCAATGTGTTGACTACTCAGAAAAGGAATTTACCGAATACCATTTGAGATTCGACACTGCCCGACCACAGATGGATCCCTCTAGCCATATCAAATGGAATCTTGGACCTGAATATGCCCATCTCCATAGTGTTGAAGACTTTTGGGCTAATTGCATAGATGATAAGGAAGCCTGGATGAGGCACTATATGCGGATGACCACATACTTTGTAAAGAGGGTCAATTTGTTCCTCGTGCTTAACTAGGTAGAAGAGGATGAGAGTACAATCATAGATCCTCGATACAACACAGTTGTTAATTTGCCACTACCACTGATTGATTGGGATGAGCAAGAGGTTGATGACCTTAAAATTCTAACCAAGCCCATTGAGGCTCAAACAAAAGAATGGGTTGATGGGAAATTTTCCCAATTGAAGCAACAAGGGATCATTTTGACTTATGAGGGACTCAAGAATGAGCCAAGTGAAATAGGTATTGGGGCAACTGCTGCCCCATTAGGTTAAGTATCTCAATCTCCTCCACCCACTAGAAAAATAAAAATAAAAGAGGTTGCAGAACAATAGCCCAATCCCAAGGTATACACAAGAAAAGATTCAAAGGGAAAACCTTATAAGAAGCATAAGAGATTAGGTAGTGTCATGAAGATGCCTATTATTCAAGAAGATCCACTCCATGAGGGAAGGGAAATGGAGGAAGAGCAACCAAAATCTCCACCTACCACCTCCACCACTGCTACCCTTCCGTTGGCCTCCCAGGCAATGGTTGGAACTTCTCCACCCACGGTGGACATCTCAGTCCACCTTGCCTCTTCTCCACTTGCTAAGAAGATTGTCATAATTGAATCTTCCTCCACCATCACTCCACTCTCCTCTACTTCCATGTCCTGGACTACATCTCTCTCATTGGAAACAATAGCAATACGCATGCTTGTACTTTCACTACGAGATGGGTTCTCATTTATGTATAATGTTCCCTCAGAGATTTTTGAAGCATTGATGAATCCATCTATCTAGGTTGCCTTGGTACAAGTTTTTGCCAGTGTTCCTACCTCCACTTCTCCAACTAAACCACCAGCAATAAATGCCATAATGGAAATATCTGAAGAGTTGGAGAGGCAAGAAAAGGAAGCAACAAATGCTTTAGAGGAAGAGGAAGATGATTACCATAAACACCCAAAGCACCAACATTTGCAAATTGATGAGGTAGTCTACAAGGGAGAAGAAACAAAATCCTGTAAAAGTGATGAAGTGGATGCCAGTGCCAAGTACATTATAAAAACCTTTGATGCATATTTAGAAGAAGAACTAGCCCGAAAATTAAGGGATGTCGAAGAGGAAGTGGAAAGACCACCTCTCGAAGAAGAAAGAAATTTTGGTGATAAAATGGAAGAGGATACTAAACTTCTAATAGGGGAGTAGGAAGAAATCCCCAAGCATGGTAAAGAGATGCCTCTCTTAGAAGGGTAGGATGAACAATAAAACAAAGAACAAGAAGATGTGCCACCTCAGCATGAGGAAAGGGAATGTAAAGAAGAAGCTAAAACCCACGAGAGCCTTGAAATAGAGCAGCCCAAGGAACATGGGCATGAAGAAGAAAAGGAGTAAAAGGATAATGAAGGGGAAAATAGCCCCAAGTAATTCCTTCCCACTAAGTCCCCCATCAAATGGATGGTGTTCATCTAGGACTCTGATGAAGAAGAAGACACAAGGACAAAGAAAGAAGCTCTCGAAGATAAAGAGATTGAAATTAGAAAGGATGAAGGGGAGGGTGATCATGAATCACCCAAAAAAGAGTTTGAGATGCCTAAATGGCTTGAAAAGCAACTAGAAAAGAGAACCCCAACTCCCAGGGATCCAAGGATAAGATTGGAGGTCATCTTGGCTCAAGCTCAGATTAGCACTAAGAAGGAGAAAAAGCTCAAAGTTAGATCCAAGCTGACAATTGATGCCTCTAGATCTAGAACCATGCAAATAGGTACACCAGTGGTGGGAGAAGAAGGAATAAGCTACAATGTTGCCACCATCAGCCTATGAACTGCTTCAAGAGAGTAGAAGGTAGATCACCTTCAAGAGTTTGTCGCCATGGTGGTGCATTTGATACAGCAAGATAAGATCTCCAAGGAAGAACTTAAGGTGTAGGTGGTTGATTTGATGGATTATATTCAACAATGGTCCTCAATAGAAGAGATTCCTACCATATCCTCACTGCCACTATAGATATTATCCCAGGACCACATCGACAAGCTCAAGAAAAGAAGTGGACTAAGGTTACCGAAGATTGGTTCTGACAGGTCCTTTATGTTGGAAACATGGGCATCAATCATGTTGTTAGGACAAAAAATGAGTTTCTAGAAGAAAAAAAGTACCTTGAAGGTACATGGAAGTTCTGTACTAACTTCTCGAGGATATGTGAGTCCACATATCCTAAAATTGAGCCCATTCTCAAGTTGTCCCAAAAAATATGGGAAAAAAACCTTGCATTCACTGAGGATGATCTTTGGATAATAGATATGTGGAAACTATATTTTGAGCATAGAAAGGAAATACTCGAGCAAGTGCTCCTCAAGGTGGAGCCTAACATAGAATGGGCCAAATAAGTTAGAACTGATTGTATTCAATATCTGAGACTAATGACCAGTTATGATTTGTCTATCGTGGAAATTTATCCTGAGAAGATAAAGCCTTATTTCCATAAGAATGATGTAGAGGGTCAGGGATCTTTAAAAAAAAAACCAAGTTATCAGACTTTCAATGGTTCACTCACAACCTTTCCACTAGGCACCAACTTGAAGATAAAGCCTAAACTTTACATTCATGACTTAATTGATTCCCATGTGGTTCCAAATCACTTAAATGATCTCAAAGGACTTAACCAAACTTGACTCAAAAGGTTCTCAAGCCCTGACCCTCTGTTTTGAACAAAACTCACTTTTGCTACTCAATTAGCCTTTTAGCCCTATTAGGCCTTTGGCGATGGATTCTTGACTTCTTCCTCAAATTTTGCAATTGAACCTCCAATCTAGTGATTGTATCAGACGTGTTTTGTGATGGATAACAACATATCAACTCCTTGGCATCACTTGTTTCAGACAATTTTGCTTCTAACCCTGATGTTTCCTCAAAATTAGGCCTAATTAGACCTATTTTACAAAGCAACCCCTCTTCAAATTTGTCCCCTGACCTTGAAACTCTCAATAGTCTTCCAAAACACTCCCAAACCAAATATTTTTAGGTTTTTAATCTTCTATGTTACTCTTAACATGCCCAATTACAAAACCCTCCCTAATTTGGCTTAAAACTAGGGCTTTCTGATTTTAGGGCTTCCAAACACTTCCAAGACTTAAATCTTAACTTTTCACCATTAATTCATCATGGTTCAACTATTTCAACTCAAAAGTATACCTCTTGTTAAGGCAGTTTATCCACTGCTATACCCTAGGGTCCACCTTCATGCATTTTCCTTTGCTAATTCACTGTGCACATGTTAATTTTCCTCTTCCTTGCACATTTATTTGTTAGATTCTCATGATACATGTTATATTTGATCCATTTCATAAGTTTTCAGTCATAACACCCTATGAAATGGATCATTTATTCATTTAAAGCCCTCAAAACTGTGCAAATCTATCTTTTCCTGTAGACAATCAGCAAAAAAAGTACAAGAATAGTTCTGTACTATCTTTCAGAGCATTCAAGGGTTTGAAATCATGCAAATACCTATCCTCAATCCATCACCATGAATTAAACTTCAATAGGAAATCAATAAACTACCAAGAAAAACACAAAATAATGCAAAAACTGTAATTTACTGCTTTTTTCTAAAAACAATCCGTACAACTCTTCTTCCAAGATGACCAACCCCATACAAATGAATATCTTGGGGTTATAAATCCATTCTCCAACTGCCCAAACTGTTTTATATTGATTATAATGCCTAATTAACTCAAAAATGCTAAGAACTTCCTTTCCCACCTAAACTGAAATTTGAAAATTTGAAATTACAAACTCTCATTTTATTAACATCTACCCCCTAAAAACTATTGGATATTCACTATCCAAGTTTATTTGACCTATTTAAAGTATAAGATCAATAATCAAACCCCTAGAACATAGTTTTCCCTTTACATTGCATTTTTCTCCTAGGATCCTTATCAGGAACCTTGAAACTTTGAACATTCTTATTACATTTATTCATCTCAAATGTCATTATAGGCTCCAATAGGTCATAATTGATGCTTTGACATGCTTGGAAGGTCCTCCTAACCCCTACACTCTCCTGGTTCTTGAACAACTCCTTGAAGGCCCTGGGTGCTCCTACACCATTCTCCCCAAGAAAGAAAGAACTCTTGCCCCAAGAAGTGTCCCATGTGTTGCCACCAAAAGACCTTTTGTTCTCATGTGTTTTCATCTTCCAATGAGAAGGTAGGTAGTCTCCCAAAGTCATTGTCTTTCTTTTTTTCCAATCTGCATTCTTGACAAAACCAAAATAAGGATTAGTGTGTCCTCTTTGCTATTTGAGAACAATAGGTTCTTGTTCCCTGCTCCTGCCCTCATTCCACTGCCTCTTTTGTGAAAGAACTCCACCATTATCACCATTAATCATAGGGCATTCAATGCCTCCAACCTTGATACTGTCCAAATCCCACAAAGTCTGATTTGAAGGACTGTCCACCACATAACCCTGCTGCAACTTGTCTCTTTTCAGCTTACCAATGCCTTCCCCTGTTTCACCCTGCTTATTCACCTACAAACTCTTCTCAAAACAAATCACAAAACTATCATTAGACTGCTCCAAAGGTAAAGGAGCCAACTGATATCTAACATCTCCTTTGTGAACCAAATATGTGTTAAGAAACCCATCATGCAAAGTTCTTCTAACATACTGCCATGGCCTTCCCAAGATGATATGACCACAAGTCATTGGAATGACATCACAAAGCACTCTATCATGATATGAACCAATTGAGAAATCAACAAAATCTCTCTTACCAATCTCTACATGCTGTCTTTGAGTTACCCAAGTGGCCTTGTAGGGAGTAGGATGATCAAAAGTTTCAATCCCTAACTTGGTTATCATATCAAGTGAAACTAAATTGCTATGTGACCTTGAATCTATAAGCATTCTACAGATTTTACCATGACTGAGACAATTTGTTTTGAAAATAGTTACCTTTGGTTCTTGATGAAGTCTTTCTCCTTGCTTGATCATAAGAAACTCACCATCAGTCACAGGGTCTGCCATGAATGTTTTTGGTTCCCCCTTCTTATCTTCTTCTTCTTCTTCTACCAAGTTAGCTCTCCTATCTCTGCCTTTATTAGCTTGTTCCCATTTAGGACACTTGAAGTAAGGATGCCCTAGTTCATTGCAATTGAAACACCTACCTGTGAATGGTCCTCTACCTTGTCCAAATCTGCCTCCTCCTCTAGGAGTGTATCCACCTCTTTGATCAAAAAATACCTCTTTGCCTTTGTCATTGCTGCTCTTATCATTGTTGCCTTGCCCTTGTTCTCTATTACCTCTGCCCTTGTTTGAACTACTTCCTCTTCCTCTTCCACCATTGTTTGATCTTTCTTGCTTCCTCTTCACCTTTTCCTGAGCTCTAATGGCCAATTGAAAACATTCTTCTAATGTACTTGGCAATTGCAAACCAATCTCATCTTGTAGATTGTACCTCAAGCCATTGATATACCTAGCTATTTTCTCAGCCTCTTCCTCATAACCTCCTCTGATACTAAGCTTATGAAATTGCTCAGTATAGGACATAACATCCAAGTCCTTTTGCTTTAAATTCTGCCTCATCCTTTTCACATGAATGGTATAATCAGATGGTAGAAATTGCTCCTTGACCAAACTCTTCATCCTTGCCCATGTAGAGACCTTTACCAATCCTCTAGCCATCCTATCATTCTGGAAACTAGTCTACCATGTCAATGTTGTGCCTCTCAACTTGGTCTTAGAAAACTTAAGCTTCCTCTCTTCATCCATCTCCTCAAACTCAAAGTAGTTTTCTAAGGCATCAAGCCATCCCAACACCTCTTCACTATCCATCTTCCTTTGATAGATAGGAAATTTTATGTGACTCTTCCCTCCATGACCTTGTACTACCTTCAACAATCTCAGTAACCTCCTTTCCTCAGGGTCTTCTATCTCATCTGCTGCTTGTTCTTGATTTACCCTCACATGCTCTTCATCTTCATCATTGTCTTCTTGGTCTTCTTACTCTTCTCTCCTCCTACTCCTCTCAAAGTTATTGATCCTTGCCTACATAGCGTCTCTCTCTCTTCTCCAGTGCCTTTCTTCTCTTTCTCTTGCTACTTCTTGTTCCCTTCTTTCTCTTCTCTCCCTTTCCAAGATCTCCTTCAACTCTTCCAACTCTCTTATCAATTGGTTTTTGGTGCCATTGTTGATTCTCCAATCCCTAAAGGACCTACTCACTGCTCTGATACCACTCTGATGCAGAGGGTCAGGGATCTTTAGAAAAAAAAATACCAAGTTATTAGACTTTCAATGGTTCACTCACAACCTTTCCACTAGGCACCAACTTGAAGATAAAGCCTAAACTTTACATTCATGACTTAATTGCTTCCCATGTGGTTCCAAATCACTTAAATGATCTCAAAGTACTTAACCAAACTTGACTCAAAAGGTTCTCAATCCCTAACCCTCTGTTTTGAACAAAACTCACTTTTGCTGCTCAATTAGCCTTTTAGCCCTATTAGGCCTTTGGTGATGGATTCTTGACTTTTTTCTCAAATTTTGCAATTTAACCTCCAATCTAGTGATTGTATCAGATGTGTTTTGTGATGGATAACAACATATCAACTCCTTGGCATCACTTGTTTCAAACAATTTTGCTTCTAACCCTGATGTTTCCTCAAAATTAGGCCTAATTAGCCCTATTTTACAAAGCAACCCCTCTTCAAATTTGTCCCCTGACCTTGAAACTCTCAACAGTCTTCCAAAACACTCCCAAACCAAAGATTTTTAGGTTTTTAATCTTCTATGTTACTCTTAACATGCCCAATTACAAAACCCTCCCTAATTTGGCTTAAAACTAGGGCTTTTTGATTTTAGGGCTTCCAAACACTTCCAAGACTTAAATTTTAACTTTTCACCATTAATTCATCATGGCTCAACTATTTCAACTCAAAAGTATACCTCTTGTTAAGGCAGTTTATCCACTGCTATACCCTAGGGTCCACCTTCATGCATTTTCCTTTGCTAATTCACTGTGCACATGTTAGATTTCCTCTTCACTGCACATTTATTTGTTAGATTCTCATGATACATGTTATATTTGATCCATTTCATAAGTTTTCAGTCATAACACCCTATGAAATGGATCATTTATTCATTTAAAGCCCTCAAAACTGTGCAAATCTATCTTTTCCTGTAGACAGTCAACAAAAAAACGTACAAGAATAGTTCCATAATTTCTTTCAGAGAATTCAAGGGTTTGAAATCATGTAAATACCTATCCTCAATCCATCACCATGAATTAAACTTCAATAGGAAATCAATAAACTACCAAGAAAAACACAAAATAATGCAAAAATTGTAATTTACTGCTTTTTTTCTGAAAACAGTCCGTACAACTCTTCTTCCAAGATGAACAACCCCGTACAAATGAATATCTTGGGGTTATAAATCCATTCTCCAACTTACCAAACTATTTTAGATTGATTATAATTCCTAATTAACTCAAAAATGCTAAAAACTCCCTTTCCCGCCTAAACTGAAATTTGAAAATTTGAAATTACAAACTCTCATTTTATTAACATCTACCCCCTAAAAACTATTGGATATTCACTATCCAATTTTATTTGACCTATTTAAAGCATAAGATCTCTAATCAAACCCCTGGAACATAGTTTTCCCTTTACATTGCATTTTTCTCCTAGAATCCTTATCAGGAACCTTGAAACTTTGAACATTCTTATTACATTTATTCATCTCAAATGCCATTATAGGCTCCAATAGGTCATAATTGATGCTTTGACATGATTGGAAGGTCCTCCTGACCCCTACACTCTCCTGGTTCTTGAACAACTCCTTGAAGGCCCTGGGTGCACCTGCACCAAAGAAGATAGAAGAGGAGATGTCAGATGTGTTCACCGATTTTACGAGTTTTGCTGCTCGAGATTTCATCAAATTTGAACAAGTTAGAGACAACATGGCCAAGTATGATGGGGAATGGGATACTCTCACATAATGATCTAAGCAGTGGAATTACCAAGTGCTCCAATCCAACATAATGGAAATCAAGAGGCTTCAGGAATTGATCACTAAATTCATGGAATATATCACTCTGAAGAAGCAAGAAGGGAACCCAGTCATATATGAAAAACTCTTCACAAAAGAGGTACAACAAAAGGAAATCAACTAAAGACAAATTTCTATAGTTTTATCACTTGATGGTAAGTGCACCAAGATGGTTCCCAAAAAGGGGGCTTAAGTGGCCACTTTTTTTCTAAAATCATGAAATACTGACCTTGGACATGAAATTGAGGATAGCTACACTCAAAATTTTGAGATGGAACAAAAAGAAGGATCGAAGTGCTTTGAGTCTACTTTCTAAACTACTAATTTAATTTGAAAATGGTTGAGATTAAGGGGTTAAAAATAGGGATGTATAGAAATTGCTCTTGTTTTTTTTCAGAAAAACTTAACATAGCAACTCTTGTATGACCCTAGCACAGTGAACTTTTTTGTAGTATTTTTAAAATCACTATGGTCAGAAGTTAGCTAACATTATCTAGTTGATGCATGATTTTTTTGATAATTTTTTAATGAATATTTGATTTTTTTATTAATTTTCTTAGTGGGAACTTCCTAAAAAATAGAATTTTGGTCGTGCTCCTCCTACAAATTTTGGAAAGTAATAGATTTTTTCAAAAAAATATTTTTAAAATTTTGTAGAATGGAGTCTAGTTTCTAAAAATGTAATTTATTTGAAATTTTGATGAATGGTTAATTTATAACGAAAAAAACACCAAACGTTGCATTTTTCCCAAAAAAAGACATACAAACAAAATAAATTATGGATGAAAGGCCTAACATTATTAGAAAGTGAAAAAAATTACATCGTTAGAAAGCTAAGAGAGAACTTAACATTACCCATGTGTTTGATTTTGTCGATATTGAACCGGATGCAATCCCAATGGTGAGCATGAGCCCAATTATGTGAAAAAATGTAGAATTTGCAAAAAACACATCTCTGGTCATTGGGAATGCCCTCCAATCCTTTGGGTTGGCATTCCAAGGAAAAAACCAAAGCTAAGGCTCAGGGATTCCCAAAGAAAAATATAATGCGAGTGTGTTATAATGCACTTGCATTATGTGTTAGTTTTGACATTTTTTGCTTATCTGAGGAACATGTCTAGCAACATATAATGCACTTGCGTTATGTATTCCTTTAGTTAAATGCCACCTTTTTGAATGTTTGTTCATATGTTTGTATATAT
>VDFB02000015.1:364634435-364673623 GCA_007258455.2 Sequoia sempervirens
ATCTTTATTTAATTAATCTCTTAATCACATTCCTCTCATATTTGATTTAAATAAATCCACAAATTTAAGTCAAATAGGTCACATCACTTAATCCCTTCATTAAATTAATTAACTTGGATTAATTTAATCTCATATCATGTCCCATCCTCTAGCTTTTCCCACTTGTACATGAAAATAGATTTAATTGATTTATTAAATCTCTATTTTTCTCAACAAGGCATCTTTTAAGGAATATTCTTCAAGTTTGAATTCAAAATCTAAGTTGACATGTACATCCAACAAGGCATTTACTCCATCTTACATGTCCTTTTCCTTGAGCTAACTGGCATTCAATGCATTCTTTCTTCCCTCTTTCATGTTATTTCAACAAATTCAAAATTCAAAAATATGCATTTATTGGCACAATCATCAAAACTTGGACATCATCCATCCACTCACAAGTTGACAAGTGGGACTTTGCTATTGGCTAATTCTTAGTCCCACATTGCTCTATGTTGGGCATGCTTTCAACTTGTCAATATATAAATAAGAGGCTAATCTCCTCATTTGGGCTATCCACAATTTGAGTAAACTTACTATGCTCAAATCATCAGCAAATTTCATTGAGTTCTATAGCTAGGTTATGTCAATTTTATCTTGGAAGCATTCATCAATCTTCATCAAAGTGGATCACTCTTCATCAACACATCAATCTTGCATCATAGGAATTGGGAATGGGCCAATTTTCACATCAAATTGGCACCAATTCCCCCATGGAATCATGATTTTTCTAGTTTAATTAGGATTCAATATCTTTGATTGTTATCTCATTGTATTCTTCATTTGCTTTTCCTAATTTGAACTTTGTAAATGGATTCCATCGGGAATCCTTATTCTTGCTTTCATTTCACCATCTAATGTGTTTGTTTATGTTGTTTTGTAGGTATTAGGATTGGGGTTTGACATTTTGGTGCTAGAAGGAGGGCACCATCTCATTTTTAATCAAGTTTTTTCCAAAAATTCTACATTTTTGTTTTGTGCACAAGAAAATTCCAATGCTGGAAGCTCAACGTTGTTGTTGAGCACTGTTGGATCTTGAGCATCACCATATAGCACCATGGGAAAGTCCAAACTGTGACGCTTTAGCTTTCCCACCTAAATTTTTTGAATTTGAATTTTAAATAGCGACACTGGTGAAAAAGGCGATGCATTTGAGCTCATTGGTTTGGGTACAGAGCACCACTAACTGATAAGCAGTGCTATACAACACCACTGGAGAAATCAAACTATGACACAGTCATGGGTTGCACCACTGGCAGGGAGTAAAAAATTGGAATTTCATTTTAGCACGTGCCTTTTGTCAAATGATAAGTTTATCTTCTGTTTTCTACTTTTTAACCTCTGTGTTTTGTAGAATTTGATTGATTTTCTTTCTTGTAGGTTGGATCAATTAAAAAACAAAAGAAAGAGAAGCATGATGATGGTATTTCACAAAATCAAAGTGTTTTTAAACACTTTGAATCTTTTCAATTTTTGCAAAGGCTTAAAATGAACATTAGGACTACAACTTACTAGAGTTTGTTTTTTGGTTAACAATTGAACAAAACAACTCTCATTTGTCCTTTGGTGCTTTAAAAAGAACTCACAATTTCTTTGTGGCTCTAAAATGAACAAGTGCAACTTTTTCTTCATGATGGCTTACTTAAACTAACTTCATTGAAAAATGATATATGTGCTTCTCTCGTGCTTTATAGCGATCTGAAGAATCAAAAGGCTTTTTTTTGTGACTTTAGGTTGAGATAAACAATCACCTCTACACTTCATTTTGGGTTTAAAATTGAACAAAACATTGTGCGAGTGTGAGTAGAGAATTATTGTGTACATTCTCTTTCTTTGTGTTGCAAAAAAATATTGATCAAGTTACGGATATTGTCTTTACTCGCTTTTTTTTATCTTAAGGACCTGCCTTGGGAAAAAAGTAATCACCCAAGGGAACAACTCGACCGGTAACACTCTAAAGCCAAAAGTATTTCCAACCGGGATATAAATGTGGGTATTGGAATAAACTCCAATATCACATGGTTGGCTCCGATGAGATGGATCTGAAAAGGGACTCTTGTCGTATGGGTCAATCTCCATGAACAAAAAGTCCTAATTAAGACCCATGTTTTATAATTGTCAAAATCCTTGATCTATTTGTTGGTGCAAGAACAGTCGTTTTGAAGCCGCCCCACACTTTTATGGTCTTTTCTAGTATAAATGGAAAGCATGCCATGGGAGTTTCATGGGTGTTGATGCTTGGCTGCCCTGTATAAGTGAGTGTCATGGAGGGGAGCCAGTGGGATCAAGCATCTAACCATTCACTAAAGATAAGCATAGCTGGACTTGTCCAAGTGGGGAATCAACAAATATTGTCTTCCATATCCATAGGGTTGTACTTATTCTTGGTTACAAAATGATTTTCTTATTCGAAAACATGTTGGAAACAATCACTTAAACATCATCATCGAAATTTCAAACCCTTTAGGATACAAATACAATTGACCCAATTCATGTGTTATTGTTTTCCCTTGGGATTCTATCCTTAGAGGTTTCTAAACACTTGGATTACATCTCAATTTTTCTACTAAAGTTAAACAATAGGTAACCCTTGCCTTGAATTCATCAAATTTCCACATAACATACTTTGTGGGATTCAAAGAAATTAAGACATTGGACATCTAGTTTGGGAAACTTAATCAAAGAAGTGTTTGTGGTAAAATAAAGTCACTAAGAAAAGATAACAAAATGAACTCTCACATGTGTTGAAACCTCACAATCTCCAAGGAATTCAAATCCCCAAAATGAAATTCTTTGATGCAAAATCCAGAAATGTATGCTCAAATTGAACCACTTATTTGTTATAAAGGTCTATAGAAGCATTGCATGTTCTTCAATATCAAGGTTTAGGTAAAAAAAGTGTCTTTTTTAGGTTCATCCTAGGATCAAAATAAATCAAAACCTTTTTTCACCCATCCTTCAAACATTAAACCAAAAAATCATTTCACCATCATCTTTTGGGAAATCTTGAAATTACCCTTCATGCTAGGATTTTTGCAAAAAATCAAAATCATCAAATCCTTGAGACAAAATTGTTGAAATATTTATCAAAATCATCTTTGGCTAGGTATGTGTAGATGCATCCTTTTGCATATGCTTAAGTCAAAATTATCAAAACATCTTGTTTAGCTAGGTATATCTAGATGCATCCTTCTTCATATGCTTGGTTAAATTATCATCTTTTTTGAATAGGTGTGGGTAGATGCATCATTCTCCCTGCACATATTAAAATTTATCATCCTTTGAGAAAATATACCCCTTAGATAATCATCCAAAATCTTAGGGTCTATTTGTTCAAACAAAGAAAACCAAAATAAATCAAGTAAATGGAAATCTGAAAAAGTCAAAATCAAAATACAAAACATATCCAAAAGTCCCTAAAAGTCTAGCATTCCCCACAAGATTTACCAAAAGATCAAACATCCACATCATCCATCTCTTGCATCATCACCATATCACCTTTTGATCCTCAAGATATCCTAAAAAATTTCTCTTTTGTGCTTAAAATAAGATCAAACCAAAGAATTAAGACATTCATCTCCCATATTCTTGAAAATTTATCCTTGTTTTATGGTTTAAACTAGATCTCAATACAAGAAAAACATGGAAGCTGATAAAGAAACACCCACTTCAAGTGACCTAAGCCAAACAAACTTTGAAATGAATCCTGTTGAATCAAACAATCCTTTTATTATCTCATCATCACAAAACCCACAAGAGGAAAATCAAGAAGAAGACCTTAACTTTGGGATGTCGCATGAAGAAATAACCAAAATGCTCCAAAATCCAAAAAATCATAAGATTGTCAACATCATGATGAGGCTTAACCCTTCACTATACATGCTCGAACTAGCAAAACAAGGGGCCAAATTACCCTCTTATTTTGACATAAGCTCTATAGTGGAACCATATTTAGAGATCATGCCTCTAATTTAATCCACACTCCCCATCTCATCTACACCTCCATCCCAAAGCATCACTCAAAAAATCCTGCAAATCACATCATCCATTGCTCCAACGCAACCCATTGTGAACAAAGGAAGTGCATTTCTCAATGCATTGCAAACACATCTTGTAAAAAGTCAGGATTTGGATGAAAATACCATTTTGGAACAAAATGTACCCCAAAATCCATTACATAAGTATGTCCCTCTCACTTTCCATAATCCTAATCATCCATCATCATCATCCTTTTACGCGACACCTCAAACCTCTCTCCTCATGAATTTGCAAGAAGAGGGTGACATGTTCGGACCTGGGGGAATTTTTGACACCACATCATTTTCTCAAGAACTCACACCCCTCACATTTTCACCTCTCCCACCATTACCACCATTATCCACACCTCTACTTGGCTTGGGACTCCCACCTTTACCAAATATCAATATCAATCAAACCAACATTCCAAACACCAACCAAAACATCATGCCAAACTCTCAAAACTTGTTATCGATATCGCAACAACAGATGACAACTACAAAAGCAATCATGAAATCATTGACCACCCCCCTAACATCTTAAAGCATGGGTTCCCAAGGACCAACCACATCAATAGTACCATCCACCACTCAAACTACCAACACGACATCACCGCTCACCACCACCACAAGCACCATTCTAAATCCACCACCACCACCAAAATTCAATTTATCAAGCCAATACAGCATGGCATTGCAAGCCGCTCACCAAGCTACTTATCAAAAGGCATTCCTGCAAGTGCAAAATAAAAAATCCGCACAAATAGTTGTCCAACAAGCTGCACAAGCTGCACAAAATGCTAAACCTGCCCAAATTGCATAATAGGCACAAGCCCAAGTCTTATTGCAACAAAAACAAAAATTTTCTCAAGATTTGAAAGCTTCTCAAATAGCCCAAGTCACATTACAAGCACAAAAGGCTGCCCAAGCCCAAATTCTATTGCAACAACAAGTGGCACAAGCCCAAGCCCAAGGTCAAGCACACACCCAATATCAAGCACAACAAGC
Organism: Sequoia sempervirens; assembly: GCA_007258455.2. Classification (NCBI taxonomy): domain Eukaryota; kingdom Viridiplantae; phylum Streptophyta; class Pinopsida; order Cupressales; family Cupressaceae; genus Sequoia; species Sequoia sempervirens. The sequence continues at coordinate 364,639,499 of VDFB02000015.1, forward strand.
ACAATCACAAGCACAATTTCTTGCACAAAAACAGGAAGCACAAATACAAGCATATCAACACACAATAAAACAATATCAAGAGTAGCAAGAAGCAGCCCAATTGGCAGCCAAACAACAAGTGTTATTGGAACAACAACAAGCACAACAAGAACAACAACAAGCGTTGTTTATACAACAGCAAGTGCAAGCATACCTAGCTCGGCAGAATGTGCAAATACCATCAAATAACATACCAACCAACCCACCCATCCAACCCATAATCGAAACACCCTAGAACACCTTCATCCCACCCCCTAATCCACAAAATGACCTAACACAAATAAGGTTGCTCTTGCAACAAGTGCTTGATCTTCAATCAGGGAAAACCATAAAAACACCAAGAAACTTGTGTCCCTATCCATTTGACAGAAGCCTTGTGATGAAACCATTCTCTAAGGGATTTGAGATCCCCAAAGTTGACAAATATCGTGGGATGGGAAACCCTGAAGATCACATCAGGGAATTCTAGGTTCATTGCATGGAAGTTGCATACAACAATACCTATCTAATGCATCTATTCCCTAGGAGTTTCGCTAACCATGTTATGGAATGGTTCTCTCACCTACCTATAGGAATAAAAACATTCCAAGAAATTATAGATACATTCATTAAAAACTATGCATGCAATATTGCAATGGATGTCAGTCTAGAAGAAATCTTAGCTCTGAAACAAGGTAAGAACGAATCATTCGCTTCATTCCTACAATGATGGTGATCCAAGGCCAATCGAAGTAAATGGACCATGCCCAAGGAACAAAAAGTTTGCACCATCATATCCAACCTTGATGGCCTCTTGGAATTCCATCTCAAGGTACAAGGGATCACCACATATGACCAGTTGATCTCCAAGGTGTTCAACATTAAACAAGCCCTTATGACATAACCATGGGATCAACTTCATACCCTGAGCAACAAAATAACCACCCACCCACCAATTACAACAACAAACCTTGCATGTGGGAAAGAAACAAAAACATTACTAATTATGGTTTCGTCGATGCCAAGGTGTTCATCAGTTCCCCTTTCCAAAATACACACCACAAATCCAAAACCAACACCAAAACAATTATCACGTAACACAACAACCAAACAACAATCCAACAATTAACAATGCCAATGATCAAAGAGGACCACCCCAATGGAACAAGAATTACACCAAGTGAAAGAACATCGCTCTGGGGGAACCACTTGAAGTCATCATGAAGAAGTTGATAAACAAAAAAATCATCAAAGCGCCCACCTATGAGAATTACCAAGAACCGAATGTGAAACCTCCTTGGTATAATAAGAATAAACTTTGTGACTTCCATAAGCTCAAAGGACATACCATGAACAATTGTGTGAGGCTAAAAAAAATAATTCAAGATCTCATCAATCAAAGAATTATAAATGTGGAACAACCAATAGGAAACCAAGACCTTAAGATATACATGAATCTTATGCGTAATCACAGTAATAAAGGGAATAATAACACTGATAAGGGGAAAGGCACCCACACAAATGTGAATCATGTATATGAAATTGTTGTCGCCTCCCTAGATGAATATTACATAGTAATCACTATCAAAGGAGCTCAAGGTGATTGTGGAGTCACCACAAGAGGCGACAAAGTTACAATCGCAGGATCATCCTAGCCAAACAAATTCCCCACACCTAGATTTGTCCCTAATGGATATAACATCCTTGATCAGCTTAAAAGAATGCTATCCCAAATCTCCATCATGGAGTTACTAAAAATATCATTTTCTCATAGGAAAATCCTTGAGGAAGCATTGGCTTCATCCACTATCCCCATAGATCTTGATGCAAAATAGTTCCAAGCTATGGTCGGCAATATTATTACCCTGAATCTTCTCACATTCTCCAACCAATATTTTCCTATTAAACCATCTCATAACTATGTACTCCACTTAGAAGTACTAGTACATAAAATAAAATTCAAAAGGGTCTTGGTGGATGGAGGTATAGGTTTGAATATGTGTTCTCTCAAGCTCATCAAACAATTAAAAATCTCAAAGGATTCTATCGACAAAGGAAAGGGTATCACATTAAGAGCATATGATGATCAAGACAGAGTATCCCAAGGCACGATCAAAATCCCTATTCAAGTAGGGCCTACTATCATGGAAACCACTTGTCAAGTCCTAGACCTTGACTTACTATATAACATCCTTCTAGGACATCCATGGATTCATGCAATGAAGGCAATAGCATCAACTTTCCATCAATGTGTGAAATTCACACATGAAGGACAAGAAGTCACCATCCATGGAGATCCTGAACCCTTCTCTTATTGAAAAATTCTTGAAGCAAAGTACTATAAAATCCCCCAAGTACCAAAAAATGATGAGGGTCCATCTACACCATACATTGATCCCACCACTCTCGCATCCACTTCTACGACAGAGACACCCATCACTCCTACCATTCCCACCATCTCTGACATTAAGGTCATTATCCAAGATAATGGTTGTGGAAACTACAAGCTCCCTAAAAAATATTTTGTAGTAGGAGAGTTACCACAATCTCCTAGATCATGGGGACATCCGCAAATAAATGAAGCCTCCACATCTCAAACATATCCTGAAGAAAATCCCAACTTTACAAGTTGGGGAGATCTTGGCCAAGAAGTTATTGAGGCAGATCCATCTCATATCCTATACCAAGATGAGAGACCAGTAGCCAATTTACCAATTGGATGACAGAAGCAAGGGTCTGCAAATGATGCTCACAATGGGCTATGATAGAAATCAAAGACTTGGAAAAAATGACAATTGGCTTATAATACCTATCATTCTGGAGATGCAAATGAGAAATATTCGCCTTGGATGTACCCCTCCAAGTATAACCATACATGTCTAAGGTCCTCCAATTAGAAAGGTTAGTAATCCTCCTCAGCAAACTGCAGTAGAACTATGCTTACCAGTATCTACGGGTAGAGTCATAAACAACTTTAAATTCGACATAATTAACATTTGTAGTAGTAGTGATGATGAGGATCCTATGACCAACTTACCTAGGCTATTTGAGGATACCACTCTTTTCATGATTATCAACCTATATTTTGAATCAGACCATCAAACTCATGAAATATGCCTAGTATACCACCAACTCATCGACTATGACCAATGAGGAGCACAAGTTCTTGATACATTCGAAAATGATGAGGCACTCTCAAAATTCATGGGACTATAGGATAAAATTCCATGTGGGAATCACAAAGAAAGGTTCATAATGGAGATAGATACACATGCCTATTATGGGGAAACGATTGAATCCCTCAGTCACAAAAGCAAAAAATTAAGAATAACATCTAAGTCCTTGAGTGAAAACCACACTGTGGCAGTCTCCAACCAAAAAAATTTAAAAAGAAAGGATGCATCCAACAGTGAAAACCTCTCCAAGGCACTCGAGAATGGGGGATTCAATCTTCCTTTTAGACCTCTTCATTAAGAAAAATCAGCAATCCTAGCAAAAAGGTGCAATCCGGTCAATCTAGGAATAGAGGAAACCCCGCACATCACATTCTATGTAGAGTCATTACTATTAGAGGAACAAGAGCTCCTAGTAGCCTTCCTAAGAGAAAGATAGATAAACTTTGCATGGAGCTATGCTGACATGCCAAGACTTGATCTAGAATTCATGGTTCACCACTTAGCAGTATATCCAAAAGCAAAGCCTGTTAAACAAAAGCTTCAAAAAATGCACCCTTAGATCACCTTATTAGTCAAAATGGAGCTAAAAAAGCTATTAGATGAGGGGATTCATCCAACTAATAAATTATCTAGAATGGGTGTCAAACTTGGTACCTATCTCAAAACCCAATGGGGGCATCAAAATCTACATAGACTTCAAAGACTTGAATAAAGCATGTTCAAAAGATGACTTCCCACTTCCAAACATTGACATGATATTAGACATGACAGCCACACATGAAATGTTGTCACTAATGGATGAATTCTCAGGGTATAATCAGATCATTATAGCTAAAGAGGACCAACATAAGATGACTTTCACTTGTCCATGGGGGACTTACTACTAGAATATGATGCCATTCGGCTTAAAGAATGCAGGAACAACATACCAAAGGGCCATGAGATTGATATTTCATGACATAATCCATAAGATGGTCGAAGATTATGTTGATGACATTCTAGCCAAGTCCAGAAAGAGAAAAGGTCACATAACAACCTTAAGTGCCATCTTTGATAGGCTAGAGGAGTACAAGGTCAAATTAAACCCAAATAAGTGTGTCTTCAGCATACAATCAAGAAAATTGCTTGGATATAGAGTGTCAATGAGAGGTATTGAGGTAGATCCAACAAAGGTAAAAGAAATCCTTGAGATGGAGGCACCAAAAATATTAAAGAAACTAAGAGGTCTCTAAGGCAGGCTTCAATCCATTTGAAGGTTCATAGCATAGTCAGTGGACAAACAAAACCCATAATCTCACCCACTTCACAAGGAAGTAGTGTACAAATGGGATAACAAGTGTGAAGAGGCATTCAATAAAATCAAAGAATATCTACTAACACCACTAGTCTTAATGCCACCAATCCCAAGAAAACCATTAATTCTCTATGTGTCAGCAACAACATCCCTTGGAGCTCTCCTAGCTTAGCATGACGAAAATGGAATAGAAAGGTCCATTTATTACATCAGCAGAACAATGGTTGGGCATGAGCTAAACTACTCATTCATAGAAAAATCATGTCTAGCAATAGTGTTTGCATCACAAAAATTTAGACATTACATGTACGCACCTTTCTGTACTTACTATCAAAAGTAATGCTCGCTAGAAGAATGGCCAAATGGGTGATGATAATATTAGAATACGACATTGAATATGTGGAGTGGAAAGCAATCAAATGCCAAATCATTGTAGATCAGCTTGCAAAAGCACCAATCTATTCAGAGAATCCTCTCATCTCAGAGTTTCTAGATGAATCTATTTTCAATCTCAATGTAGCTGACCACTGGAAACTATACTTTGATGGCTCATACACACAACATGGATCAGGAGCCAGTCTCTTCTTTATCACCCCATAAGGGGATTGCATACCAAGGTCCTATAAGTTGGTGTTTCCCTGCACTAATAACATTGCAAAATAGGCGGCTTTAACCATAGGTCTTAGAATAGCAGTGTAGTGGAACATTATAGCTCTTATAGTATATAGAGACTCCCAATTGATAATAAATCAAGTGAATGATGAATACCAAACCAAAGACAATAATCTCACTCCATACAAGAAATTGGCGGAGACTCTTAAAGAATCCTTCATTGAAATAAATTTTAGCAGATACCCAGAGCCAACAATAAAGTAGCAGATGCTATGGAAACAATTGGATCCTTACTAGACATCCCCCATAACGTTCCAAAATATGAATTCCTGATAGAGAAGCTTCTCGTGCCTGCATTCGAGGTACTAGAATTAGAATTTATGTGCAAAATCATTGGTCCTGGTGATCCTTGGTACCATGACATTTATACATACCTTCAAATAGGAGTCATACCCGTTGACTTACCCTCAAACCTAAAACCAACCTTTGTCAAAAAGGCATCTTGATTCGTCATCCTAGGAGATACCCTATATCACATGAGCATAGAAGGAACCTTATTGTGCTGCTTAAATGTTGAGGAGGCATTAACCACCCTAACTGAGGTCCATAATAGTATTTGTGGTTCACACTCAAGTGGAATGACCATAGCCATGAAACTACTGAGGATGGGGTATTATTGGCCTACAATGGAAAGAGAAGCATATGAATATGTCAGAAGGTGTCTACAATGTTAGCAGCATGGGTACCTCATCCATGCTCTAGCTCAACAACTTCATCCCATCATCACATTGTGGCCCTTTTCGTAGTGGGGACTAGATCTCATTGGGAAAATCACACCCACCTCATCTAACGGCCACAAATTCATCATAACCACCACATAGTACTTTACTAAGTGGGTGGAAGCCATACCCATGACGTATATAACTGGGGAGCAGATATTAAAGTTCATCCTAAACTATCTCATTTTTTGATACGTTGTTCCACAAGCCATTATCTCAGATAATGGGACACCATTTAAGAATCAGGAGGTCTATGACTTATGTGAAAAATTCAAAATCCAACATCGCTTCTCCACCCCATACTATCCCCAAGGAAATGGCCAAGTAGAAGCCACTAATAAAACCATTCTGAAAGTCCTCAAGAAAATAGCCAATGATGCAGGTCATGACTGGAATCTATAGCTCAATCCTACCCTCTAGGCCTATCAGACTAGTATCCACACACCCACCGATGCCACCCCTTTTTCCCTGGTCTACGGATCAGAAGCAGTACTCCCTATTGAGATCAAGCTCCCATCACTCAGGATATCAATGCAAAACCTCATCACGGTTGAAGAGTACTGAGTATCAAGACTAAATGAGCTGGAGCTACTAGATGAGCAGTGTATGGATGCTTTGAATCATTTATAAGTCTATCATAATAGAATCAAAAGGAGCTACAATAAGAAAATCAAAAGCAGGACTTTCCAAGTCAGAGAACTAGTATTAAAAGAGAATCAAAAGAATGTCCCAAACCCAAGCAGTAAAGGAAAATTTGAATCTAATTTGTTGGGACCATTCGTTATCACAACAAGTTAAAAATCAGGGGCATATCAATTATCAAAACCCAAAGGGGAACCTCTGTAAGAGCCCATGAATAGCTCTCATCTCAAAAAAATTTATGCCTAAATCTTTCAATGTATAGAACCAAAAAATCAAAAAAATCAAAAAATGTCCTAAAAAAATGGTTACTTGGGCAAAAACCTGGCAAACAGGCATCTTGGTGACAACACAAAAAATAAAAAATAGTAAAGAAAAAAATCATCCTCTAGTGAAAACCACTTCGGTGGCACTTTGGACAAGTACCTTGGTGAAAACCTGGCAAACAGGTGCCTTGTGTAAATAAGCACTTTCCATCCACCTAAATCTTTATGGCTTGTTCTTCATAATCCATCCATTACATTTCCATCATCCATCACTCATCCACCTGCATTCGCATGATAGCTTGGTCCTGTGTTCATATCATGATCCCTCCTAGTACTACTCAACCCATCCCCAAGGTTAGCTTGTCCTGCCTTTGTCAGAGTAGTCTATTACATCACGTCAGGGGCATGTTCTCATTGGATTGGATTCATGTATATTCTTAAAATCCTAAAATCAGAAAATCCAAAAATTTCAAACTGTCAAAAAATCCAAAAACATAAAAAAAGCACAAAATCCAAAAACATTCAAAACATATCAAAATCCCAAAACAGGTCAAAAAGTCATTCAAAAGTCAAAAAGTCATCTTGTCAAACTACGGGTCTCTGAGCCTTGAACATAGGCAAGGTTGATCATTGATCATCCCCTGAGACACTTAGGTCAGTCCTTTAGGAATCCGTCAAAATAAACTGACATTTCATCATGTATGTCATCATCTATAAATCAGTCAAGTCGTCAGTCGAACTACGTGGTCTCTGCGTGTATAACTTAGGCAAGCTTAATCTGTTGATCAGCCCCCGAGGCCCCTAGGATAGGTCTTTAGGTTAGTCTCTTGGTCAAAATCTCTAAAAACCCCAAAACATTGAATAAATCAAAAAATCAAAACATTTACAAAATCTCAAAAATAACAAAAACAACCTCAAAACATTGCAAAACATCAAAAACATCCAAAAAATAAATAAAAATCCATCCATATCATCTCGCCTACACTCGCAATAACATCACTCATAATAAAAAATCATCATCTTCAACCTTTGATGAGGCAACCAAAAATAAGTCTAGCAGATCAAAAGTGGAAACTCAAAACGTCAAGTCTCAAGTCTCGGTTAGTATGTAAGCAAAGTGATCAACTCTTGGTTTCAATAACCTATCATCCATTTGGTACCATATCAATCATTTTGAAAGAACAAACATTTAGGATAAAAAAAATGGTGTGCCATCATCCACTAACATGTCCAAGGATGCATCCTTCATACAATAGTTTCGGTTCCTATCCTTGAAAACACTTTTCTTTTGGTTAGCAGTATTGAAGAACATCAATTTGTTTGTTTACTTTATCTTTGCCTTTTGACTTATCTTATTGGGCCCATTCCAAGGACTTCTCGATGATATCCAAATAGGGGATTTAGAGAAATAGGAATGGGGCAATGATCATTATCTTTTGTCTATTGTGCTTGTTGGATGTTCTTGTAATATAACTTGGTGAATACTTACTTTGTTAGGTATGTATGGAGGAGGTTTTGGGCAACTTGTTGACTATTGCATTGATAGGTAATACCTTTTTGTTTTTTGGTCTGAGGTGTTTGAAACTTCTAAAGTGAATCCTAGCAAGGTTTTCGTATGTCAGGTGTGAACAAAAATGCTCCTATCTATTTGTCAAGTCAAATTCCATCACACCAGGTACAATGGCATCCTAGTTCTCTATACCTTGATGCATCATACCATGTGTGTTATCAAACATAAATAAAATTGGCCCTTTGAAAGTCCCAAATCCTAGGCAAGAAATCATCATCATTTGCATCATCTTGTGTCTTGTTGAAATGAATTCTTTTCTTTCCATCTTGCTCACCACGCTAATAAGGTACTATGACAGTTGATCATCATCATCATCGTCGTCATTGATCCTGCATCCACAAATCATTAGCATATTGCAGAAACATATCATATAGGAAACATATGCATTGCATTTCCATCATCATATAAACATGGTATTATAAGCATTTTCCATAAATTATCATATCCCTTTCTCATTACATCACATCCTTTTTTTTGCATCACATTGCATTCATCACATAAATCAATGCATAAAAATTTCATAACCATTACCACCTACTACATAATCATACATAATAGGTACATAAGCAATATAGATAATCCATTGCATATTCACATCGCATAACATCATAAAGTCATCTCCCACATTACGTTCATTTTACATTAAGCATCATCATACCACTTTACATATCATTTCATATATTACAACACATCACATTAAATGCATCACATACATTACATTATCATTTAACATGTTTAGGATAATAATACTTGTTATTCTAAGCATCTGAAAAAACCATCTCATTTGCATCATCAATACACATCATATAAAACATGACTATTGCATTTACATTGCAAAGTGTACATCCATCCATAAATCATTTTATAAGAATAGTTCACATAACATTTCACGTATACACCATAGATCATTTCCATTTAATTTTGCATATTACATTTCATATCAGGTATCATATCATCTTACATCAACATAAACAAATTATCATATAGACTGCAACATCATTATGTATCACAAAAATACATCTGCATATCATAAGTCAACAACATAATATAGATCTGTTAGTCATAATCATTACATAATATATATACCATTAGAAATAAATGCATCCATAAAAACATCATTGCACAACATATAGAAGTAGAATCATCCATAAATGCGTAAATAAATGGTACACATCACATCACATCATAATCAAAATCATCATCTCATATATATATCATCATTAGGTAACTGTCATAGTACAAAATAATTAGATCACTATACATGTGTGCCAATAAGTACAAAAAGGCCCATCAGGCTATCAAAAAGGAGCCCACAAGGCACAAAAAATGATATCATCTCGATCAAAAAGAGGCCTAACCCTCTTGTCTGCTGCCCTCACCCCTGTCACCGTGACCCTCTGTTGGTTTGTGGCTGGTCCATTGCGAGTACTTTAGGACCTATTATGCTCTAGGCACAGTCTGGTGATAGTGCCAATGATAATAATCGGCCTCTCGGATGGCCTCCCTATAAGAATGAAGTAACACGGTACTCTAAAAGGAGGAGGCTACCATGCTCTCCAACTGCTATCTCTGACCCATCTATGTGGCTGCTTGTAACTCTCCAGCCTATCTCTACAGTATGGCCTGATCCCTCTCGGCCCAGGCCTGGTCCCTCTTGGTTTGAGCTTGATCTCTCTCCCCTATCAAAGTTTGCACATGGGTCTGTAGCTGTGCAATCAATGTATCCTAAGGGTTTGCCTACCCTGCTAGCTGCACATGAGGCTAATCCCCAACCCTAGCTTGTGGTGGTGCACCTGCTTGCTCCTACTACATGGCTGACACCTGCTGCTGATCCTACATCTGCATGTTAGCTTGACCTGGTTGAACCGGCTGAGCTGGAGGCTTGATCGGCTGGTCCTATCATGTGTCATCTCTCCATCCTCGTCTTCACCCTCTGCCTCTCACCCTCTACCAATTGAGGACTGCTCCTAGAGCTGCCAAATGTGGGGGAAGCCAGAACCAATCTCTATATGCCTGTGTGACACGTGGGTTTGCAAGCCCATGGCCGAGCCACCAACTATCTGAAACTCTCAATAGCCTTTGAAGCAAGAATATATCACCCCCATGATGTCTATGAGGTGGTATGGGAAAATATGGCCATGTAATCATTGTCGGGCCAGTTCTATGGCTTGCAAAACTGACATTGTATGTGCCCTAGCAAGTATCTCTCGACCATGGTGTGCTCCTGCCCTTGCATGAAGCGGTCCTAGCAGGCAAAGAAAATCTACTCTGCGTCCTCGGCCCATCCCGACCAGCCAAGGTATGGCCACCATGTAAACACTGTCATCTCATCGAGGACCCTTCTCCAATAAATAATCTTGTGTTTTCCTGTGTGTGTAAAGGACACACCACCTTTGTAGCACCATATGAGGGGATCATCAGGCCCCATCGGTACTAGAATGATGCGTGGACAAAGAATGGTGATATGCTCCCATGCCCATACGTGCAAGAGTGTAACACCTGCCCCCAATGATTTTCCATCATGATAAACATACTCATGGAGATCCCTATAAAGAGAGGCCAGAAGAACTATCCCCCAAGCATAATAGACTGGTCTGTCTCGAACCAGTTGCTCCTAGCAAAGTCCCCAGCTAAGACTAAAGTATCGGCCTCGTCGGTCTGGGACAACAAGACCAGAAATGATCATCATGACCACTAGATGAAATGGAAATGTCAGTGACCTATGCTACTCCAGTAATATTTGGCCCTCGCAAATCACATAGGTTTCTAATAAAAAAACCCTCAATTTTCTCATAAATATCTAGGGTTTTCTATATTTGACAACTCCAAGGCCTGCTAAGCCTCACCAAAGCATCAAACAAGTTTTTCAGGGTCTGTACAAACAAAATAAACCTTCACTAGTCCTTTAGACTCATTAGATCTCAAAAACACCACTTTGGTTCCTCCTTTTCATGCCAAAAACTCAGATTCTCAGCCTAAGATAACATCACCATCCCTATAGACACCTTACTGTAGACACATAAAATGTACTGATTGACATTGTGCATCTCATCCTATCCACTAACGTTGTTTCATCCTGAATCATCCTTCTGTCTACCCATTTAATAAAATTCCCTTATCTAATTAAATCCATCAATATTCCTCTCTTAATTAAATAAATCAGTTATCTAATTAAGTCACCTCTTCTCAATAATTAAATTAACCATTTTGATCTAATTATCCTATTTAATTAAATAATTAATTTTATTTGATTAAATCTCTTAATTCTATCTATTAAATTAAATAAATTAAAACCTTATTTAGTTTAATCTAACATCATCTCTGTTAATTAAATAAATCATGAATCTTTATTTAATTAATCTCTTAATCACATTCCTCTAATATTTGATTTAAATAAATCCACAAATTTAAGTCAAATACGTCACATCACTTAATCCCTTCATTAAATTAATTAACTTGGATTAATTTAATCTCATATCATGTCCCATCCTCTAGCTTTTCCTACTTGCACATGAAAATAGATTTAATTGATTTATTAAATCTCTATTTTCCTCAACAAGACATCTTTTAAGGAATATTCTTCAAGTTTGAATTCAAAATCTAAGTTGGCATGTACATCCAACAAGGCATTTACTCCATCTTACATGTCCTTTGCCTTGATCCAGGTGGCATTCAATGCATTCTTTCTTCCCTCTTGCATGTCATTTCAACAAATTCAAAATTCAAAAATATTCATTTATTGGCACAATCATCAAAACTTGCACATCATCCATCCACTCACAAGTTGACAAGTGGCACTTTTCTATTGGATAATTCTTAGTCCCACATTGCTCTATTTTGGGCATGCTTTCAACTTGTCAATCTATAAATAGGAGGCTAATCTCCTCATTTGGGCTATCCACAATTTAAGTAAACTTACTATGCTCAAATCATTAGCAAATTTCATTGAGTTCTATAGCTAGGTTATGCAGATTTTATCTTGGAAGCATTCATCAATCTTCATCAAAGTGGATCACTCTTCATCAACACATCAATCTTGCATCATAGGAATTGGGAAAGGGTCAATTTTCACATCAAATTGGCACCAGTTCCCCCATGGGATCATGACTTTGCTAGTTTAATTAGGATTCAATCTCTTTTATTGTTATCTCATTGTATTCTTCATTTTCTTTTCCTAATTTGAAATTTGTAAATGGATTCCATGGGGTATCCTTATTTTTGCTTGCATTTCACCATCTAATGTGTTTGTTTATGTTGTTTTGCAAGTATTAGGATTGGGGTTCAACATTTACCACTATTAAAAGAAACATGAAACTTGAAAGCAACATATTACAGGCCTTTCCTCAAAATCATAGGTCACCAAAGTAGGAGGAAAGGCTCCATCTTTAAATTAAACTAAAACTCATACCCTGCTAATCTATACAGGCTGATCATGAAGAATGGAATTTTTCGTTCATCGAAACAACCAAAGGAGTCTCAAAATAGATTGAATTCCAGGTTAAGACATGCCACCATAGTTATTTGTTGTTCTGTAGACCTAGGACCGTTTAGACACATTTATTTTACCCATTATAGAGCCTTTCAACATATCCAACAATCACCAATGCTTGTTTTGTACCAAACTACACACATTATTAAGTTTTCTACGCTTTTAAGGGCCCAAATTAGCCCACTTTTACAAAGGGACCACCTTCAAAACATGTCCAAATCTCCTGAAACCTTGGGGAGCACTTTATATCTATCAAAACTTCAAATTATAGCATTAGATTGTAGAGATTCAATCATTTACCACCCAAACCATAAAACCCTCTCCCTAGGGGTAGAAACCATATGTTTTATTAAAAGTAACACTTGCCAAACACTCCAAAACTTGAAAATTGTGGAAACAAGCCTAATATACATTTTTCATGCTCAATCTAATGTAAAATTACACTGCCTAACTCAGAAACTCAATTTCAATCACCAAAAGCTCAATTTTGTTAAGGAAAACTTAACATTTCCTCATCTGGTTTGATGCCCAATCCAAGATCATCCTCCATTAAAGTTTATCATGGCCTTTTATAATTTTCCCCTCTTAAAACAAACCACCTCAACTTTGAAAACTAACATTTGAAAGAGGTAACCTTTGGCCTCCCTGTTTAATAGACTCTTAGAACCCTTCACTATTAGTTAATTTGACTTGATTTAGCACTTTTTGCATAGGTAAAATTATTCATCATGCCGAAGAAATGAACTATTAAAAGGAAAAAACACATAGATGATCAACTCCAAGCCTTCAGAGATAAAGAGAAAAAATGGATGAGGGAATATCATGAAAAACAAAAATTGGGAATGATTGACGAAAGAAAGCCAGTTGAAGAGGAACCTCAACCGTCAAAAAGAGAAAAGAAATTGGCAGCACAAAGGACACAAATGTGAAAGAGTCATCCTAGGGGAGATGCAGATATTGTAGTTGGAGACACAACCTCTACCGCAAGTGAATACGAAGGGACACCATTAAGCACAAGCGAATATGGAGGGACACCATCTACCACAAGTGAGTATGGTTGGACACCATCCACCACATCTGAAGTTGAGAGTACATCATCACTTAGATTTGATGAAAAATGTATGCCATCATCCCCACGTGAACCTCAAGGTATGTATTCTATTCCACCCTCGGTCGAAGGCATGCAATCTAGCCCACCTCAATTAAATATTGATGAAATTGCTAATGTTGAGATGTATGTACCTAAGATAACACCACCTAGAATTTTGCGTAGAAAGCCAAAGTTTTTGATTTAATATTGATGAGGATATTTTGTAGCACATGGAAGGTAAGATTCTAGAACACACTTGTAGAAGATATGCTAAGAAGATTTGAAAAATGTTCTTTGAAAGGCTAAATGAGACCGGAAGATGTCAACTATTTGTTCAAATGATGTAGGGTTTAAAGTACAAAAACATCATGAAGACTCTTGGGTTGAAAACGTCGAATGAATCAAGTGAAAACACTATTGTGAAGAATCTAATGGATGCTTATAAGAGTGTCGGTAAGACCTCACACTCAAGGATAGTAATGTCACCTGATGTGTCATTACATCAACTTTGGTAAGCTATCAAACAAAGAGATCTCGTCTCATTAAAAAGACAAGTGAACAAATGGGAATTAGTAGAAAAACTTTATCAAAAGCCATTCAAAGGTGGAAAAGAATTGAGGGAACCGATTCAAATGAATTATGGACATTCTCGGGAAGACTACCACATAAAGATAGAAAAGTTGTTGAAGCATTGAGAACACTAATTGAAGATTATTAGAAGAATAATACAAGTCCATCTTCGAATCAAAGGGATTTCATAAGGAGAATTGGTAGTCAGAACTGTGAGCCACATCCAAAGCATTTTTTGGATATGACTCAAACCCAATTTTTTCATAAATCTCAAAATGCTTATCCTCAAATTAGTATTTCTCAAAGATTTTTTGAAATACTTAAATCTTTTTTATGTTAAGATAAATCACACACGCACTACTTGTTGTTGTAGACTACATATTGAATTCACTAACCATTATGATGTTTATTGTTCTATATGTTTAGATTTGCATACTAATGATGTTTTGCAGGATTGTGGCATACAAGCCCCACCAAAATCTTCAAGAGAGTTCTTATCAAAAAATTTATGTCAAATAGAGGAAGGAAAAATATTCTACTGGACAACATGCTTGGATGGTTCATGTGAGCATTTTGGTGGCTCACAACGAATGCCAGTATGTCAACATATGGAGAGCACAGATGAGGTGGGGCAAAAACTAGTAGATTTTGGGAAGTATAAAATAGTGGAATATACTACAAAAGATGGGTCTCAAGCAAAAAGGTGTGATTTGGTTATTGATAAGATTCCAATGTATCAGTTTATGTCCATTTTTCATGAGAATCTAGTGTATGAGTATGCAAGGCATGCCCATAGAGCCCAATGGCTGGACACACAATTCAAGCTATGCAAGGACACCTTTCCAATTGGCAGCATAGTATCAATGGTTAACTTTGCAGAGAACTACACTCTATAGCCACAGTGTGAGGTGCAGTCACAGTATTAAAACTTCACATAGGTTTCGATATTTGTGCACATAGCATTCATTCATGTAGGTGATAGTACAAAGGACCAAAGGAAGGTATTGAGGGAGTATCACTTTTATATTAGTGATGATCGCACATATTCTCCAGAGTTCGTGCACGGTTGGTTCCAAATGTTCTATAGTGATTTGGCTCAGAGGGGCATAACATATGGTTGGCATATAATATGGTTGGATAACTGTGTAGCAAAATTCAAGAACACACGTATGTTCTACTGGTTGTGTAGGATGCATCTCACTACAGGTGTTCAACATATGTGGAACTTTTGTGAGGTTGGGCATGGAAAGGGGGAGCACGATGGTGCAGGAGCATGCGTGAAAAGAGCATTAGCACGAGAAGAGTTAAAGGATAAAGACAGTGCAAAGTTGACATATGCAAGTTCAATCGTCGAGTGGTGTAATGCTTCGATGGGTCCAGGCAATGAAGGTATGATACTAACATTGCACCATATGAGGATTGTTGTACACTAACATGATCGAGTGAGCTACACTCTTTCCTTAGCTCAAAAGTAGGTTCATGGAGTATTGATACATGTAAGATGGCATGCTTTTGTTCTTCATGTACAATGCAAGCCTAGAATGATTTTGAGTTAGGGGAGTAGGTTGAAAAATGGTTGACAAGTTATCTTACCTCACTTCACACATATCACCCTCCGATGGCATTGGAACTAACACAGATGGAATCATCAGTCGACTTTGACCACGTATCATATCTAGTTCAACCAGGTAATATATCTACTTGCTTATTTTTTCAAATTCCATATTGTTATCTTACTTTGTATTGTATTCTTAATGTTGACTAATTTTGAGTGATTTTATGCACATATCAATGTAGGGCATGTTTATGCAGTTATTATAGATGAAGAAAATGAAGAGGGAATGGACTATTAATTATGTCATTGTGTTGAGGCCAAAAATAAATTGTAAGCCCTAGTTATAGATGGAGAAAACATCAAATACCCTACAGGCTCAGTTGTTGTTATTGGAACGTGGCTTAGAAGGTACCCACATAAGAGTGTTAAACATTGGTTGTTTGAGGACTTTGACATGCATCGTAAGATTCTTCATTACTCGAACCTTGTTGTGGCATCCAATGTTTCTTTGATCAAATATGGTGGTATACCTTCAAACAAGACCTTGTGGAAGGTCTGCGAGTCTGACCATAAGGCAATACTTGACACAATAAAGAGTAGAGTAGATCCAGATGGTTCATTGGATTAATTTGTAAGTATATGCTCAATGGTTATAATTAATTTATACTTGTATCCACGTTAATTTTTTTGATGCCAATGCTATCATGTCTTATTTTACTTAGAGTATCTGTAAGTAACCCAATAAACATTGAATGGTGTCCCCTTGTAGAAAATGTAGATTTATGAGCCATCCAAGAGAATCTCAGGCATAAAAGCAATACAACATCCCTATTTTGATTATGAAGCCAAATCTCAATTATGATTTTCAGCCATTACAAAAGTGTGTGTGAAGCTTGGTGAGGGAATTTCAAGTTATTCATTTGAATTTAACCTTATCATGAGCACCTATGATGTAGAAATTATAAGAGAATCTTGAATTTCAAGATATTCTAGATTCATGAGAGGTGTTGTGTGCAATAGGTATCTTGGAACTCACAGAGAAGATGTATGAGCAGAAGTGACTAAGTTGAGAGACTATTATGCCTATTTGTAAGTGCCTTCCATCTATTTTAATTTCATTTCCATTTTGGACATGAGTTGTTTCCTTTTATTCTTTTATTTTTCCTATTTATAACTAAAATAGTAAAAATTGATTGGTCTCTCCTTGCATAAAATGCTGATTTTGGAGCCATCGAAGAGAATCTCAGCCAAAAAATCAATGCAACATCCTTATTTTGATGATCTTGACAAATATCAATTTTGATTTCAAGCCATTCTAAAAGAATGTGTGAAGCTTTGTGAGGGAATCTCAAGTTTCTCATTTGAAGTTAACCTCTAAATGAGAACCTATGATGTAGACATTATGAGAGAATCTCAAATGTATGAGTGAAATTGTAAAATATCTATGAAAACAGAGTACCTAAGGCATTGTAATGAGACTTACTTGTAATGCCATTTACTGAAATAATGAAATTTGGTGTTGGGGCACCAAGGTTATTGAGAAAATTTGGTTCACGAAAATATTTTAAGGTCATAACACATCCACAATTGTTTTATAATGTAATAAGTCATGTTAGTTACAAAAAGAATAGTTAGGCATGATTGGAAAGATGTAGAATCATTTGTAAAGGCTATTTAAAGCCTCTTGGAGGCTATTTAAGTCAATATTTGAATTTTTAACCTTTTGAAGGAAAATCATTGAATATGTTTGTAAATGTACTATTAGTGAGATTGAGATTGTTAACCTTCAAAGAGTAGTAGTATTTATGTTGATGAAATTTCCTTTAGATGCAAGGATTCAAAACACATCAACCATGTGGTACAAATGATTAAATCCAATAGACGATTTGTAGCAATGAAAGAGTCTAAAAGGGAAGAGAGAGCTACACTGGTGACTCATGAAAAAATTTAGTGATGCAAAGTCAAGGTGGAGAAGACTCAAACAAATCAGATTTTAGTAAATCAACAACCTTTTTTATTTCATTTGGCCATCTTGGAACAACTACCAACAAAAAGGCTTCGAAACTCAACAATATGGCTTAAATTTTAGAGAATTCCTTTCAAGGACCATCTCATCATCAATATAGCATCTACTCAAACCCCCAACACCATTCCCAAGCCAAACATACAAGGTTTCTTTGTAATTTCTTGGAGATCCTTCAAACTGCCCTGCAAAAAGGTAACAAAATTAGCCTTGTTTTACAAACAAACTGCTCTTTAAACTTCTTCTAACCCTAGAAGCTCTTGGAAAGTCATCAAATAGGTCACAAAACTCCTAATTCCCAAAGTTTTAGAAAAGCACTCAACCTCTAAGCCATAATTGATTAAAACCCTCAATTTTCTAAGAAATATGTAGGGTTTTTAGCATCTCACAACTCCAAGGCCTTCCAAACCTCACCAAAGCATCAAAAAAGTTTTTTAGGGTATGCACACACATAATAAACCTTCACTATCCTTTAGACTTAGAAGATCTCAAAAACATCACTTTGGATCCTCCATTTCAAGCCAAAATTTCACATTCTCAACCTAAAACAACATCACCAGCCCTATAAACGCCTTACCATTATTAAAAGAGTTAAGAAAAATTGAAAACAACACATTGTAAACCTTTCCTCTAAGTCACAATTCACCACAGTATGAGGAAGGGCTCCATCGCAAAAATTAAAGTAAACTTAGACCTTGTTGGTTTGTATAGGCTGAATAAAGAAAAATTGATTTTCCTTTAACTAAAACAACCAAAGGTGTATAAAAAAAAATTGAAATCTAGGTTAATACCTGCCACCACAATGTTTCATGAATTTATTTTTGTAAGAGGCATGTACTAGGCCATACACAGAGAAAAGAAAATGAAAACTCATAATTTTTTTGAAATTCCACAGTTTTAGGCATTGTGAAGAGCACCAATCTTCATAAAAATTATTGATTGAACCCCCATTCAGGCTTGAATGATGTTTTTAATACATTTCAAATGAGAATCATCTCCCTTCAATTCACATAACTACCTTTAAACCACCAAACCCTTATTAATCCTACGAATACTAGTATTTATTATTTAAGAATGGTTTTGCTTACTAAGCTTTATCATGCAAATTTAATATTCTAAAGGCCTAGGACCACTTAGACACCCTTATAACATGACCTTTAGACTCTTTCTCTGCACTTCCAGCTAATTTTTACATAATTTTCCTTTATGGAAATATCAACAATTATTTAATTCAAGAGTTCTTTTGCATATTTGTCCACCCTAACCTACTAATTCCCAAAGTACATAAAAGATTGGTCTATTAGACCTTATTCAAGACAAAAATACCTCAACATACTAACATTTACCAACTGTCCTCCCAATTTACCATCAAACAATCACAAATTGAGGGTGAGGTGTGGGTTCTCCTACACCATTCAGCTTTCAAAAACAAAGTCAATTAGGCTGGCAGATGTTTGGATCAGGCTAGCATTTGGTGGAAGAGGAAGAAAGATGACTGGAACTCTAGAGGCTCACCATACTAGATTATGGTATTGAACCATGAGAGTAGAAGAGATATTTGATATCATGTATCAAAACATTAAGCATGCATTATTCCAACCAATGAAGGAGTCTGATTACTTTGCTTCATTTTCAATTGCATAAGCATATCAAGGCATGGGAACCAAGAAGACCAAGGATGTCTAGTTTTATGTGGAGGTAATGGATGTGGTCCAAAATTTAGGAGGGTCAAGAAGGTCAATGTATGATCTTGATGAAATTTAGGAAGAACAACAAGTGAGGGACAAGAAAAATAAAATCAATACAGAGTTTCAAGGTTTTGTCAAGCGAGTAAGAGAGCTATGGGAGCAGCCTCATCTAAAAGATTTTGAACTAGAATTTGATATGTACCATTTAGAGAGATTTTTTTTCATGGAGTTCCTTTCAAAGCCTCTATTTTTATTATTCTTATGGTAAACTATTTGGTAGAGTTGGTGGAATTACCTTTCTTAGTAGTAATCGCTATTAGTGAGATTGAGATTGTTAACCTTGAGAGAGTAGGACTTGGGAAAAAGGAATTTGATATGGCTATTGCTTTCAAAGACTTCAAGCGGTATGTACTCCACATTGACACCATTCCTCAATCTTCACTTGATGGCATCAAGGAATGGTTGAACTCCATGGTTATAAGGTATTATGAAAGCATAATGAACTTGTACTAGCAGCCAATTTTGAAGACTATTACTGATGATTCAAAGCACATCAACCATGTGGTACAGATGATTAAATACCAAAGAGGATTTGTAGCAATGAAAGAGTTTGAAAAGGTAGAGAGAGCTACATTGGTGACTTAGGAGAAACTTCAGCTTTCAAAAAACAAAGCCAATTAGGCTGGCAGATTTGTGGATCAGGCCAGAATTTGGTGGAAGAGGAAGAAAGATGGCTAGAACTCTGGAGGCCCACCATACTTGATTTCGATATTCAACCATGAGAGAAGAAGAGAGAGTTGATATCATGTATCAAAACATTAAGCATGCATTCTTCCAGCTAACGGAGAAGGAGGTGATTACTTTGCTTCATTTTCAGTTGCATAACCATATGAAGGAGTGGGAACCAAGAAGACCAAGGATTTTGAGTTTTATGTGGGGGTAATGGATGTGGTCCAAACTTTAAGATGGGAAAGAAGGTCAATGTATGATTGTCAACCTTGAGAGAGTATTTATGTCAAGGAAATTTCCTTTAGATGCAAGGATTCAAAGCACATCAACCACATGTGGTACAAATGATTAAACCCTAGAGATGATTTGTAGCAATGAAAGAGTCTGAAAAGGAAAATAGAGCAACACTGGTGACTCGGGAGAAACTTTATCTTTCAAAAACAAAGTCAATTAGGCTAGCAGACATGTGGATTAAGCCATGATATCAAAAAATTAAGCATGCATTCTTCTAGCCAGCGGAGAAGGAGATGATTACTTTGCTTCATTTTCATTTGCATAACCATATCAAGGCATGGGAACCAAGAAGACCAAGGACGTCAAGTTTTATGTGGAAGTAATGGATGTGGTCCAAACTGTAGGAGCAACAAGAAGGTAAATTTATCATTGGTGCAGGAGCACCATTCAGTAGGTTTTGTTCATCAAGGTAAATAAGGAGTAGAATATCATCAATTTACTAAAACTGGCCCAAACTTGTACATTTGAAGGTTTTGAGTCAATAAAAATGGCTTTTTGACCCATTTCTCTTTCTATAGCCTTTATAACTTGAGGAATGGGTCTGCACTAACATTATTAAGGTGTGGGAATGATGTGTTAGTGTTGGGGAGGTCTGAAAGTGAGATGGGTGTGAAACCCATGTGTGTAAGAGTGATTTTTCTTTAAGAAAAATGGTGATTTTGAAGAGTTAAATTATGTTTTTGTGTAGTTCAGTGTTATTTTATGATTTTTTGAGCTTGTGTAGGGTATCACAAACTTGTTTGAGTAATTTTTAGGTTGTGGTTAGCTTTAGAAGTATCATTTTCAATAAACCCATAAGCTTTAGGCTACAATAGAGGGTTTTGTGGTTTACCCATTGTACGGTGCTATAACTAAGATCTAATTGTGGATTTGGAAGTTTTTACACCTTAGAATTGCTTCCCCAAGAGTGTGTAAGGTTTGGATAAGTTTAGAGTATAGACCATTTGTTCAACCAGATTGATCCCTTAAGGGTTGAAAGGGGAAAATGGCTGCAAACTTCAGGATAAGGTTACTCAGACACTGTTATGATTAGAACCTTCTCATCTAATCTTATGGGATCATGTTTTTCCCCTCTATAATAACCTCTCTCATTTTTCATTATCTCAGAGTGGTTTTCCCATGGTGTCTAGTTTTTAGTTGATGAAAGAAGTGTCAAATGGAAGCAGTGGAAAGTTGCAAAGTGGTGCAACTTTCATTTTGCAACTCGTGTGACCAAAAAGACTATTCCAACACATCTAAATAGGCATTTTTACACTATTCATGGTCCTCTTTCACACCCAAACATGCAAAATCGCTCCGAGATACATTCAACTAGATCAATCCCTTAAGGGTCCAAAGGGAAAAATGGCTGCAAACTTCAACATGAGGTTACTCGGACACCGTGACAATTAGAAACTTCTCATCTAGTCTGATGGGATCATGTTGGGCTTCTATAAAATAACCTCTTTTGGTTTTCATTATCTCAAAGTAGTTTTCCCGTGGTGTCCAGTTTTCAATTGATGAAAAAAGTGTCAAATGGAAGCAGTGGAAAGTTGCAAAGTGGTGCAACTTTAATTTTGCAACTTGTGTGACCAAACGGATTATTCTAATGCATCTGAATAGAAATTTTTACACTAGGCATGGTCCTCTTTCACACCCAAACATGCGGAATCACTTTGAGCTACATTCAACCGAATCGATCCCTTAAGGGTTGAAAGGGGAAAATGGCTGCAAACTTCAACATGAGGTTACTCAGACACCATGATGCTTAAAAACTTATTGTTTGGTCCAATGGGATCACTTTGGGCCCCTCTACATTAACCTCTATCATTTTTTGTTATAGGAGTGGTTTTCCTGTGGTGTCCAGTTTTCAGTTGATGAAAAAAGTGTCAAATGGAAGCAGTGAAAATTTGCAAAGTGCTGCAACTTTCATTCTTCAAATCGTGTGGCCAAAAAAACTATTCCAGTGCTTCCAAATAGGAATTTTTACACTAGGCATGGTCCTCTTTCACACCCAAACATGCGGAATCACTCCAAACTACATTCAACCGGATTGATCCCTTAAGGGTCCAAAGAGAAAAATGGCTGCAAACTTCAGCATGAGGTTACTCAAACACCATGACCTTAGAAACTTATAGTTTGATATGATAGGATCACGTTGAGCCCCTCTACAATAACCTCTCTTGGTTTTAGTTATCTTGAAGTGGTTTCCTGTGGTGTCCAGTTTTCAGTTGATAAAAAAAGTGTCAAATGGAAGTAGTGGAAAGTTGCAAAGTGGTGCAACTTTTATTCTACAACTTGTGTGACCAAATGGATTGTTCCAATGCATCTAAATAGGAATTTTTACACTAGGCATGGTCCTTTTTTCACACCCAAAAATGCGGAATCACTCCGAGCTACATTCAACCAGATCGATCCCTTAAGGGTCAAAAGAGGAAAATGGCTGCAAACTTCAGCATGAGGTTAGTCAGACACCATGATGCTTAGACACTTCTCATCTAGTCCAATGGGATCATGTTGGTCTCCTCTACAATAACCTCTCTTAGTTTTTGTTATCTTGGAGTGGTTTTCCCGTGGTGTCCATTTTTTAGTTGATGAAAAAAGTGTCAAATGGAAGCAGTGGAAAGTTGCAAAGTGGTGCAACTTTCGTTCTGCAACTCGTGTGACCAAACAGACTGTTCCAACATGTCCAAATAGGCATTTTTACGCTAGGAATGGTCCTATTTCACACCCAAACATGTGGAATCGCTCTAAGCTATGTTCAACCAAAATTTTTTGGAGGGGGGTTCAGTTCATTTTGGGTTCGTTGGTACAAAAAACATGTAAAAACAAAATATATATCGATGGAACCTAGAAGCATGAATTAGGATTAGAATATCACATATCATCATATAAACAACAAAACCACCATAACTTGAATGTCATTTAAAAAAAAAATTGGCAAAAAAAAAAGTGTTTATAACCTGCAAAAACATGTGAATAAAATCACACTGATTTTCGTGTGAAAAAAAAACCATGAGACCATAGCTTATTGCTTACTATTATTCTTTGATATATTTTTTCCAAGCATCCATAGCTTGTTTGAAATTATTTATTTTAGGATTTTAGCCATAGTAGCAAGGCAATGAATTGTTTGATAAAATGCTTTGGCAGACATGTATGAAAAATGTGGTAGCATAGACAACAAGGCAGTGAACTGTTTGAAAAAATGCCTCAAAGAAATGTGGTTTCATGGTGATGGAATGGCATGATGAATTCCATGACAAGAAAATTTCTATGGATTGTCATGGCATTCCACCACCATTGAGACCACATTTCTTTGAGGCTTTTTTTCAAACAGTTCATTGCCTTATCTATTCTATTGCTTATTTTTATGCTTTGATATATTTTTTCCAAGCATCCATAGCTTGTTTGGAAGCACGTATTTTAGTCTTTTACCCATAGCAACAAGGAGGTGAACTATTTGATAAAATGCTTTGGTAAACATGTATGAAAAATGTGGTAGCATAGACAAGGCAGTGAACTATTTGAAAAAATGCCTCAAAGAAATGTGGTCTCATGGTGATGAAATGGCATGACGAATGCCATGACAAGAAAATTGCTATGGATTGTCAAGGCATTCCACCACCATTGAGATCACATTTATTTGAGGCTTTTTTTCAAACATTTCGATGACTTTTCTATGCTATTTCTTATTATTATGCTTTGATAGATTTTTTCCAAGCATCCATAGCTTGTTTCAAAGCACCTATTTTAGGATTTTAGCCATAGCAGCAAGGAGGTGAACCTGTTTGATAAAATGATTTGGTAAACATGTATGAAAAATGTGGTAGCATAGAAAAGGCAGTGAATTGTTTGAAAAAATGCCTCAAAGAAATGTGGTCTCATGGTGATGAAATGGCATGATGAATGCCATGACAAGCAAATTGCATGGATTGTCATGGCATTCCACCACCATTGAGACCACATTTATTTGAGGATTTTATTCAAAAAAGTTTATTTCCTTGTCTATGCTATTTCTTATTATTATGCTTTTGATAGATTTTTTCCAAGCATCCATAGCTTTTTGGAAGCACCTATTTTAGGCTTTTAGCCGTTTGATAAAATGCTTGGTAAACATGTATGAAAAATGTGGTAGCATAGACAAGGCAATGAACTATTTGAAAAAATTTCTCGAAGAAATGTGGTCTCATGGTGATGGAATTCCATGACAATCCATAGCTTGTTTGAAAGTACCTTTTTTAGTCTTTTAGCCATAGCAACAAGGCAATGAACTATTTGATAAAATGCTTTGATAGACATGTATGAAAAATGTGTTAGCATAGACAAGGTAGTGAACTCTTTGAAAAAATGCCTCAAAGAAATGAGGTCTCATGGTGATGAAATTCCATGACAATCAAATGCTTGATTGTCATGGAATTTCATCACCATGAGACCTCATTTCTTTGAGGCATTTTTTCAAAGAGTTCACTGCCTTGTCAATGATATTGCTTACTATTATTCTTTTGATAGATTTTTTCCAAGCATCCATAGCTTGTTCAAAAGCACTTGTTTTAGGCTTTCAGCCATAACAACAAGGTAGTGAACTATTTGAAAAAATGCTTTGGTAGACATGTATAAAAAATGTGGTAGTATAGACAAGGCAGTGAATTGTTTGAAAAAATTCCTCAAAGAAATGTGGTCTCATAGAATGCCATGTCAAGCAAATGCAATTGGGAGCTTCTCCTAGTTATTAGTTATGCAATGTGAAGTAATTGCATAATTGCTTAGGCTGACTTTGTAAAAACTATATTGTAATTGAAATTTTGTCATCTATCAACATCTAGTTATTAGTTATGCAATGTGAAGCAATGCTTTGAGTTTGAAATATGTGCAATGCAATGTAATCAACGATATGAATATAAACTACAAAAATCTATTTTTTACAATTTATTAGTTAAACTCTTTATTTTATTTTCTCTCTATATCTCTATGCTATGGAAATTCCCTTAAAAAAATTTTAAAAAGTTTTTATCTCTTGTTCTACTTTTTCTTACCTTTTCTTTTAAATCTGATTTTTTTCTGATTTTTGTAGACTTGTTCCCAATCTTTTCAAAAAAATCTTATACTTTTGGTTTGCCGATTTTTTCCCCAAAATATTTTTGTTGCTATGGTATAAAGACATATATTTTTGTAATATCAAGGATACTTTTTGAAACTTCCATGCATTGCTAATCTAAAAGGAAAAGTCTTTTTCCTAATCTGTATGTAGCCATGCTTTTGACATTGTCAAAAAGAGCAAATATGGACACCGTCGATAATAAAGATTTATATTAACCAAATAGCCATGTACACATACATCAATATATGTCGATATAAGTATAAAATATAGTTACAAAATAGCCATATAGGCTTACGAGAATTCCATATAGGCATACAATGTCAAATATATCCAATACAAGATATCTAAAAAACTGCCATGTCTAGGCATACAACAAAGGGCTCTGGAATCAAAATTCATTTCTCTCCATGCTCTAGAAATAAATTCTTTCCCTTTGTTTGGTGATCTGATGGTGATAATTTTTTCACTCATTTCTATTGTGCTCGAGGAGTGCTCTTGCTGCTCCTCCTACATTTTAGCTCCTGGTGAAGTTTTAACTATTACAAGAAGTAAATACATTAATATATATAGAAATTACATTATAAGAAATGATATATTTAACAAAATAATCACTTACGGCCATCTCATGATCACTATCCACGATGGAAATATTTGCATGTCGATGCTCAGGCATGCTCAAGCCCTGTATAAACCATCCAAATAGGAATTAAATTGTGAATCAATAATGGTTTGATTTTTCATTAGAACTAACATCTATAACAACAAATGTAAATTGAAATTTAGTAATTTGCCTCATACCTCCTCTATTAGAGCCATGGAGGATTGTATAGTGGATGAAACACTGATATCCATTGCCCTTGTAACATTTGGAGGTGTTTCCACAACCAACATCTGAAAATAAAACAACAAATTATTCAATCACAAAAAAGTTACAATAGCGATCCATGCCATGACTTATAATGTATGAGATCTAATGAACAAAATTTTGAGTACAAGTATTAAACTACATATTTTTGGTAGGCCTTGGTAGTTTGATAGGAAGACCAAGCATGATGGGGAGAAGAACACATGCTCCATTGTGAAGGATGGGAAAACTTACAACCTTTCACCTCTCCTAGAAGAAGACAAGGCAAAGCATGAAGGGCCTAGTGTTTTGATGGTGGGTGAGAAGGAGTTCATGAAGACCTTGAAGGAAGGAGGAGGAAGAGGATTCTTCCTAATTATGAAGCCAAAAAGTGAAGTAGATCTGCCCACAAAGAAGAAGGAAGATGCACCAAAGGAAGTCCAAGAGTTGTTGGAAAGGTACAAGGACATAACGGTGAATGAATTGCCTAGTTCCCTACCTCCCATTAGGGATATAAGCCATAATATTGATCTGATTCTAGGGGCTACATTGCCCAATAAGGCTACATACAAGATGAAACCTACTCAAAATGAGCAGATTGCATGACAAGTGCAAGAGTTGATGGATAAAGGGCTAGTGAGGAAGAGTTTGAGCCCATGTGTTGTTCCTAATTTCCTAGCACCAAGAAATGATGGGAATTAGAGGCTTTGCACTGATTCAAGATCCATTAATAGGATCACAATTAGATATAGGTTCCCACTGCCAAGAATGGAGGACCTCATGGATTTTCTATCAGGAGCATCTTACTTTTCCAAGATTGATCTAAAGAGTGGGTACCATCATATAAGGATCAGAGAGGGGGATGAATGGAAGAAAATTTTTAAGACTAATGAAGGGCTCTATGAGTGGTTGGTGATGCCCTCTTGGTTATC
Source organism: Sequoia sempervirens (assembly GCA_007258455.2). NCBI lineage: Eukaryota > Viridiplantae > Streptophyta > Pinopsida > Cupressales > Cupressaceae > Sequoia > Sequoia sempervirens. Next base: position 364,667,147 of record VDFB02000015.1, read on the forward strand.
AAATTCCCCTAGTACATTTATGCACCTTATGAATGAGGTATTGATACCTTTCATTGGAAAGTTTGTTGTATTTTATTTAGATGACATCCTTGTGCTTGGCAAGTCTAAAGAAGAACATTTGAAGCACCTTGACATGGTACTAAGGAGGTTCCAAGAGGAGAAGTTGTTGATCAACATGGAAAGGTGTGAATTCATGAAGGAAGAACTAGTCTACCTTGGTTTTGTCATCTCCAAGGGAAGTTTGAAGATGGATCCTTCAAAGGTGGATGCTATTCTTACTTGGCCAACACCAAAATACATGGGAGATGTGAGAAGCTTCCATGGACTTGCAAGCTTTTATAGAAAGTTCATCAAGAACTTTAGCCAAATTTGTGCACCAATCTTGGACACCATCAAAGGAGGTAACAAAGGTAAGTTTTCTTGGACCAATGAGGCTGATAAAGGGTTTGAATACCTAAAAATGAGAGTAGCACAATAGCCTATACTTGTGCTCCCTAATTTTGATAAAGTTTTTACCATTGATTGTGATGCTATCAATCAAGCTATAGGGGTTGTTTTGAGCCAAGAAGTCATACCGGTTGCATTTTATAGTGAGAGGTTGAATGAAGGAAAGAGGAAGTATTCTTCCTATGATTTGGAATTGTATGCTATGGTCCAATCCCTCAAAAATTGGAGGCACTACTTGTTACCTAAATATTTTTTTTTTATACTGATAATCATGCCTTGAGATTTTTTTTTGAATGCACGGGACAAACTCAGTCATAGGTATATGAAGTGGGTAGAGTCTTTGCAAGCCTATACTTTCACAATAAAGCATAAGAAGGGCCAAGCAAATAAGGTGGAAGATGCTCTCAGTAGAAGGGAACTTGTAGTGCAAGAGATCCAACTCCAAAGCATGGGGGTTGAAGCAATGAAGGATATGTATCATGAAGATTCAAATTTCAAGGAGGTATACAATGTTTGTGAGTAGCATTTGAATTATTTTCATGGTGAATTCTCTGACTTTTTATTGCAGAATGGTTTTCTCTTCAAAGGAAGCCAATTGTGTGTGCGTAAATGCTCAATGAGGGAGAATATCATAAAGGAGAAACACAATGGGAGTCTTGGAGGTCACTTTGGCCTTGACAAGACCTTGGAACAAGTTAGGATATTTTCCTATTGGCAAAAGTTGCAGGTGGATGTGAGAAGGTATGTGGAAGGCTGCACAATATGTCAAAGGGAAAAGGGAACTTCATAAAATGCAAGACTCTATCAGCCATTGCCCATTCCCAATAGGCCTTGGGAGTGTGTAAGTATGGACTTTGTCTTGGGGTTGCCTAGAACCCAAAGAGGTTTTGATATTATCTTTGTGGTAGTTGATAGATTTAGTAAGATGGAACATTTTCTTCCTTGCAAATGCAAAAATGATGCATCTCATATAGCCTGTATCTTCTTTAAGGATGTTGTTAGGATACATGGACTGCCTTTAAGCATTGTTTCTAACAAGGATTCTAAATTCATTGGTCACTTTTGGAGGACCTTGTGGAAGAAACTCAAGGAAAAAATATGTCCTTTAGTTCAACATACCATCCACAAATGGATGGAAAAACTGAAGTGGTGAATAGATCATTGGGAAACGTCTTAAGATGCCTTACCAAGGAGCATGGACAAGCTTGGGATCTGATTTTACCTTAGGGTGAATTTGCATATAATGACTCCATGAATAGGAGCATTGGTAGAAGCCCTTTTTAAGTAGTCTATGGCATGCACCCTAGATGGGTCTATGAACTAGGAGATCTACAAGGAGTTGCTAAGAGAAGTGATCAAGGTGAGGAATCTATTGTTACAATCAAGGATATTCATCAACAATTGAAGGAAACCCTTCAAAAGTATGTTGAGAAGTATAAGGAAAAGGGATATTTAAAGAAGAGGAATGTCCAATTCAAGGTTGGAGACTTGGTGATGGCACACTTGAAGAAGGAGAGAATTCCAAAAGGAAAGTATACCAAATTCATGATGAATAAGATAGGACCTTGCAAGGTGGTCCACAAGTTTGGCCAAAATGCTTATGAAATAGAGCTACCTCTTGGGGTGGCAATCTCTCCTATCTTGAACATTTCTGACTTGTGTCCTTTCAAATCTTATGTGAATGTAGGTGATGGAGTAGGTACAACAACAATGGAGGATGAAGATTGGGTGAAGGAACTACCCCCCAGCCAACCTATGACTCTTGAATGCATCTTATACACCAAGGAGACAAAGAAGACTAGAAGGAAGGTTTAAAAGGAATACCTGGTAAAATGGAAAGGTCTACCTAAAGAGGATGCAACATGGATGTCAGAAAATGATATTCAACAACATGGAACTATTGTAGAAGACCTGATCTCAAAGACGACTTGAGATCTTTTTCTTGCGTGGGAGTATCGTTAGAATAATTTTTCATATTTTGTTTCTTGGTTTATGGATGGAATAAGGTCTTATGGACCATTTCAATTATTTTTAGTAGGTATTCTAGCTTTTCGGTTGAGTTTTTGGTCTTGGTGACCAACTTCTTTATACAACAAGATCTCCATCCTCCTTTGTAAGTCTAGTGCATCTTGGAAAAATAAGGAAAAATGATGCCTTCTTGTATCTAGACACCTGAGGGGAGTCACCTTATTTTTTGACAAGGTTTTAAATTCCTTCGATACATTTTGGAAGGCTCTTTGTGGTCGAGTTGGTAGAAGTTGCTCACATTGCGTTAACTAGGCAATTAGAAGTCAAAGCATGAGATTAGTTGTTTTCTAACGTCTCTCTTTTCAAAAGAAAGTTGCAAGAAGTTTGAGGGAGTTTTTAAGACTTCAAATATGCCTCTCTTGGTCGAGGCATGGTTGATGTTTATGTTTTGAAGAAGTTTCAATAAGAAGTTTGTTGTTTTTCCTATGTTTTTTCTAAAGAATTTTTTGATCCCATACTTGGTACAGACTGTATGTTCACTTTCATACTCCAAGCCCATAATTTTTGGATAGGTAATTGAATAATATTTCCTTTGGCATTGGAGTGGTGAGTTTTCATTGAATATGAAGGGAGATATTCCAATTTCTCTATCGGGTGGTCTAAAAACCCTTAAAATCAAGGTTTTCAATGAAAAATGTATATTTCTTCCATTCCCATGTTGTAAAATTGCTAAATCTCAGTGGGATGGAAGATATAAGGTTGTACTATCATTTCCTCAATTTTTTGGAGAATGTAAGGCTCATTTTTGGAAGTTGTACATGAATTTTGGCTTGACATCTCTATGTGGCAAGCATAATTGACAAGCAAAACAAAGAGTTTTTTCTTGATTTTGAAGAATCTGTTTAAGAGGCACTTAGGAATGGTGGAAACAGGTGTGGAGAACCTATAGGAGTCTGAATTTTTTCTTTGGGGTGAAGGGGAGAGCCTAGATAGTCAATACCTAGGTGTAGGTCTGTGAATTAGGCCTTTTGGAGCAGCGGTAGAAAGGGCCATTGTGAGTGATGTTTTGGCAGTCAAGAGGAAGGGTTTTGGAACCTTTTAGGGGTCCATATTAGGGGTATGAATCCATAGGTTTGGTTTCTTACCATTCTTCCTTGTGTTTTTTTATTTGGACTATCCTACTGGGCAAGGGTTGCAAGCCTTAAGAGAGAGTGAGGTCTAAGTCACCATAGTGATGAGTGTTTGTTGAAACCTAAATGCTAGAGGGTTGTTAAACCTTGTTTTGAATTAATGAGACATGATCCAAAAATTTTCAAGCTTTGTGAGTGGTCTTAGTTGTGAACACTACGTGTGTGGGGTTGATCTCTTAAAGAATGGTGGAGTTTAGGACTCATGAGAGTATTTGAGAGAAGCATTTAGTGGAGTGACTTTTCCATTTGTGATTGTGAGTTTTCCTTCCCTACCACTTTGGATCATTTCTAAATATTATCTAGTCTATTTCCATGGTGTTTGTGGTGGTGGTAGGAGTATTTAATGTTTGTAAGTACCTTATGCAATAAACCCTCCTTTGTATGGCTTGATTTGTGCATAGAATAAGCTTAGTCAATAAACATGATGTGAGTAATGTCTTGGAAGTCAGATGAAATGATTGAGGTGTAAATGGTTGATTGTAGTATGTTGATCTTGAGGAACTAGTTGGTAAAAGTGAAAATTTGGTGAGTTGTTTAAGGAATTGAAAGATTCAGAGCTCTTTATCAGGTTTTTGCTTTGAATTCATATAAATTGATGATGACAAAGGTGTGTTAGGATCTAATGGATATAGGTTGTAACATGAAAGATTGGTTTTTGGTTATTTTTCCTAGGTAAAGCAAATTGAGTGGAAGGGTGCATTGGTGAATGATGAAATAGTGGATTGTTTACTAACTCTAATTAGGTTTCTTGTGCACAGATCAATCATTTTTGCTGATAAATAAGATGTTTGAAGCTTGAGGATGATAAGAAGTATTGAAATGAGTTGGTTTGTTGTTGCCTTCTGGTTTGCAAATGAAATAATGTGATTTTTGATGAAAATAGAGAAATTTTAGTTGCTTATTCAATTTGATCTTTTCTTGATTCAATTGGGTCAGATGTTGGTGCAGGAGCACCTAGGTCATCAAATACTTTTCAATTTTGCAAAAGGGATGAGTGTTCAAATTTGTATTCAGTCAATCACAAAGGTCATGGAAAAATGATGTAAAGCATGTTCAAGGTCATATGAGGTCTTATTTTAATGTATTTAAGGTTATGGGTAAGTTCTAGGTGGCCAAAATGGGAAAATGCAAACAATGCAATAATGTAATATTGTTAAAAGTTGTTAAATTGACAAAAAAAAAGTAAATTAGGCATATTATGGATTAAAAGGGGTAGTTTCAACCAATGGAAAGACACTTATGGAAAAGGAAATATCTTTAAAGGAATGTAAAGGAAAGAAAAAGCAGATGTTTGTGTTCTTGTAATTAGATTTTGAAATAAAAATTCCCTGTCTCTGAGTTTGCAGCATTACTCTAGATTGTTTTGTTTTCTTGTGTTGGTAATTTAGGAATACCCAAAGTTAAATCATAGTGTGAATACATGTAAAGAGGAGTTAGTTTCCAATTTCAAGAGTTTGACTTGGTTAGTTTTAGGAAACAAAATAATAAGAGGAAGTTTTTAGTGCCTGATAGAGTCCTTTTAGAAGCAAGTTTGAGAGTCCAATAGGGTTTTTCTTCACTACTCCACCAATGTAGGTCTAGTAAATTGGTGGAGTAAGTTAATGTTAGGATGTTTTTCATGTTTTGATGATTGTAAGTGTAGGGAAAAGCAAGAATACCATGGTGGAGTTGCTGCTACACTAGAAAATAAAGGATTTTCCTACACAAAGTGGTGCTACAGTCATGGGTCATGAATAAATAAAAGCATGCAGAGACTTGAAATGTGATGTAGAAGATCTGGAAACATTGGCTAAAACCATGTTCCAAGTGGTGTCTAGAGAAATAGAGGTTTGCAAGAGTATTTTTCACAAAGCCCTCCTTGATTTGTGCTTTTACACCCTATAAACGAGGGTTTATTGGATCATAACATTTTCATGGTTTTCAATCCCTATAAATTGTGAAATATTGAGTTATAAGACATTATTGAAGACTATTTTGAGGTTTTGAGTGATTTGGAATGGTTTTGAAGTGTGGGTCCCTTTGTAAAAACAGCCTAATCTACTAGCCTTCTTTAGATACAAACTCTTGAAATTTGATGATTTCTATATGTCAAATTTCTAAGAACTTTCATATGTTGTGATGTGCTAGAAAGTGTTTCTAAATGTGCTTTGATTTTTTTAAGAAGATTTGAGATAGGAATGTAACTACCCGATTCAATGGTTGACAAACCTACTAGAGGAATATGATATTGTCTGATAAAAAAAAATATGTTTGTTTAAACAGTGGAAAGGATGATATAGAGTGCTTGGTTACTATCAAACTAATGATATGATTGATGTTACTAAATTTGGTTAAGGTGTATAAGATAGGTTTGGTGACTTTGATGGTTGGATGGGTGAGTATTATGAATCCTTTTGAGAAAATTGGTGATGAATCACAAGATGATAATCAAGATTTTGTTGTAGCATGAGTTTGTAACCTGTAAATAGACTACTGCAGTCAAAATATGGTGAGTACAATGCTTGATAATGGACTGATAACAGTAAGGTATGATTTAGTTGATTTGTTTCCTTGGTGAATAAATGAAAGGATGAATTGTTCAAGTGTCAATAATCAGGTTTATGTTGTTTTTATGGTGGTTGAGAATGATATGAATCTAATTGATTAAGTCAAATTTTCCTTTAATATCTAGTTTTTTCTTTAAATGAGTCAATTGGAATACTAATTAGTGGAATGATGAATGATGGCCTCTGGAATGCCTAAGAGAATTTGAGTGGGTTTTGGTTGAATGAAAAGTAGATTTATGATGAAATTATATTTGATCTTCTCCTAATTCTATTTGGGATTGAAATCCCTTGAAGAAATGATGTTGGTGGTGTTTGTTGGATGCTCT